>CM047425.1:40878435-42078435 GCA_026168455.1 Theocolax elegans
CTTATAACGACGATTCGAAGTTAAACAATGGAAAGGTTGATGGCGCAGCGGTAACGTGCTCGATTTTGACGCGGAGGGTCCCAGGATCGAATCCCGGTGTCGGATGATCCAAAGTTTTTTTCATTAAAATAATTTATTATTCAATTTATATTTCAGTTTAAATGTATGTAAATAATAATATATCTGAATAATTCTATATGTATAAAATAAAAAAAAAGATGGCACGGGAGCCGACGAAAAATAAATTTTTCTTTCTTTCAGTCGTAATAAAAATTACTATACTGCTTTGTAAAATTTAGTGAACTCGTTCTAAAAATTAGTGAACTGCAAGTTTGTCTCGATTTCAAGCAAGAATATCGTAATTTTTATATGAAAATTTTTCTCCGTGTAAGAAATGTTTATCACAAAAAAAAACTTTTGTTTACCTTCTAATTGTTTTTGAAAATGTATATTGTACGTACTATGTATGTAAACAAGTCAATCGAAAAATTCAATCAATTTTTTACCCATTTGGCTAAATTTATTTTTATAGTAACTTTTTCATATATTCTAGTTGTGTCGAGGTATTATAAGCTTTACCTATTATAATATAATAGTATTAACATACTATTTAGTATGAATTAATTCATATTTTCTGTAGTACACTTTACAGAAAAATTTTTACCTACCAAAAAAATCAGGAGAAAAAGAATGATTTTTTGATGTGTTGGTTAATAATCTTAATGAAAAGCTTTCTGCCTTGCCATATAAGAAATCCCAAGCTGTGCTTATTTAGTTACTACATTGCAAGTTTTTATTAACGCAACTCGATCTAACGATTTGTTCACGATGTATTAAGTGAAAACTTTTATATATATTTTTAGAAACTGTTTAATATAATCTATTCTCTTACAGAAACTACATTTTCATCCTAAGTATTTAAAAAACTTATCATTTATTATATTAAATTTCTAACATCAAGTTTGTGACATGGCAATTTGTAATGCATGTCACTTATAGACAATATTCGTTGGTTATAAGGAAGCATTCCAAAGTCCCGTGACTTATAGGGAATAAAGAAGCATTCACTCGGAATCTAGCTAAGCCAGACCGTGAAGAAAGAGCTCGGACTTTTAGTTATTGACATGCGCACACACACAAACACTATTACAGAAAATATCCTAATTCCTTTGAAAACCTTGCAGCTCCTTAAAAATCCTTTTAGCACCTTGGTAGTCCTTCTAGCTCTTTGAAAGTCTAGCTTTGAAGATGATGCCCAGCTATGTATAACGCCGAGCTGTACCAAGTCCGTATATTATTGTACTCGAGCTTCTACCAGTAAACCGCACTTAAAATAGATATTAAAAACAAGGACAAATTCGACATTAATTTGAGTTTAATATAAGGAACAATTATCGCTTGTTTGGTTTTCAAGTTGTTCCTGTATACGTTATTAATGTCGAGCTTCCAGAATGGCATGTTGATTGTAAGGTGCGAGAAGGAGAGAGAGAGAGAAAGAGAGAAGTTGCGCTATACACACAGTATACGCGCGTCGGATCGGCCGAGTCAAGCGGACGAGATGGGACTGTTGTGTCAAGCGCATGCGCGCGGACTCGCTGCTCGGCTCAACACGACGAACTCGGTGATTCCGAGTCGGGCCGTCGAACGAGACGTGTAGTTTTACCTCGCATAATTAATTATTACCGAGAGTGATTATATTTTAATTAATTGTTTAATTCGAGCATCTGCAGGTGAGAGTTCCTGCCTAACTCCCTGTTTCCAGCTTCCCGTCAAGCTGTGATTGTGCGTGTGTGTGCGGTAATCGCGTAGAATAAAAGATATAAATTTTGCCGCGTGAACGCGGCTGGCGACCGTGACTAATTGTTCATTGATTTGGTGTATTATTATTATTTTAATTATATTAAAGTTCTAGCTTGACTAAAAGTGTTGTTATTTTATTGTATGGGAGCCGTTCACCCTGATCCCCAGTGAACGTGTTTTAAGTTTTATGAATAGAAAGTATTTTGAAATAACACCTTCCACGAAGGTGTGAGAATACGCTAGTATAATGATAGTTGTTAACTGATAAAATAAATATTTTCATTTCTTGCTTCTATCTTTTTTTCTACTTAGAAAAACTTCAAATGTTCAACAACTTAAAATTTGGTATTAAAAAGTAGATAAATTGTTATTAAGAAGTTGTTTGAATAGAAAGCACTGAAATGAAGCGGAATAACCGACAAGTATTTTGTACCACATTGTAAATCTAATATTTAACTTTAATTATTAAGAATAAGATCAAACCATAATCACCGTATTCGCAAAAAGTTACTGCAATTGAAAGTACTGAAATCAAAATAAAATTGTCAAGTATTTTGCGCTACATAATAATAAATAAATGTCTTAAATATTATTTACCAATCTATTTTTTGTGCCATAGCAGTCTTAAGGTTATATAATCAAATAAATTTCAATCAATGTATGTAATTAAAATAAATAAAATAATATAACTTCATATGTAAAATTTTAGTAAAATTTATATGATAAATGTGTAGTATTTATTTGCAATCTGTTTAATTATGTGTGCTAACGGTTTTTGAATCTAGAGTTAAAAATTCATGATATCTTATTTGCAACTAAAACTTATTTCGTAAACATTTCTAAGTGAGTAAATGTTGTCTAACAAAAGACGTGAGATTAGTTTTTTGAATAGTAAGTAAATTAAATAAAAATAAATACTTATATTTAAATTTTATTATAGAATTGATTCGATAAAAATTACATTATTTTCTATAAAGTATATATCTTAATAAGATATTTGGTATTCAAATAAACAGAAATCGTATCTATTGTCTAAAATAAAAAATTATTTCTACATTTCAAACTTCCATCAAGGAAGTGTCTTTTATTTATTCTTATAAACTAGGATAATACTTGCGCCACCCGTCTGCTAAGTGTTTTCAGGCACTATTTCTTAATTTTGTAATTCATTTGAATTTTATAATTTGGTTACAACAATTACCAAGTTGTGAGAAATTTATTTGATAAGAGCATTTTTATTTTTATTAATTATTTTTTTAATAAATAATTATATGTATACAGGTCATAAAAAGTTAATTATTGTTTTAAAATTTATGAGCGTAACTCGAACTAACAGTTTGTTCACGATGTATTAAGTGATAAATACTAAGACGAGTGTGTAAGTAATTTTATGTACCAGTGGGTATAAAATGCGTTTTTTACTCACTCACGCGTTTTTTTTTTCACCACCCAAGGATATGCGTGGATGAATATGAATACACGCATATTCTTGGGTGGCGAATTTGTGAAAATAACACTAGTGACTGCCCTTAAGCACTTAGCAGACGGGTGGCGCAAGTATTATCCTAGTTTATAAGAATAAATAAAAGACACTTCCTTGATGGAAGTTTGAAATGTAGAAATAATTTTTTATTTTAGACAATAGATACGATTTCTGTTTATTTGAATACCAAATATCTTATTAAGATATATACTTTATAGAAAATAATGTAATTTTTATCGAATCAATTCTATAATAAAATTTAAATATAAGTATTTATTTTTATTTAATTTATTTACTATTCAAAAAACTAATCTCACGTCTTTTGTTAGACAACATTTACTCACTTAGAAATGTTTACGAAATAAGTTTTAGTTGCAAATAAGATATCATGAATTTTTAACTCTAGATTCAAAAACCGTTAGCACACATAATTAAACAGATTGCAAATAAATACTACACATTTATCATATAAATTTTACTAAAATTTTACATATGAAGTTATATTATTTTATTTATTTTAATTACATACATTGATTGAAATTTATTTGATTATATAACCTTAAGACTGCTATGGCACAAAAAATAGATTGGTAAATAATATTTAATACATTTATTTATTATTATGTAGCGCAAAATACTTGACAATTTTATTTTGATTTCAGTACTTTCAATTGCAGTAACTTTTTGCGAATACTGTGATTATGGTTTGATCTTATTCTTAATAATTAAAGTTAAATATTAGATTTACAATGTGGTACAAAATACTTGTCGGTTATTCCGCTTCAGTTCAGTGCTTTCTATTCAAACAACTTCTTAATAACAATTTATCTACTTTTTAATACCAAATTTTAAGTTGTTGAACATTTTAAGTTTTTTTAAGTAGAAAAAAAGATAGAAGCAAGAAATGAAAATATTTATTTTATCAGTTAACAACTATCATTATACTTGCGTATTCTCACACCTTCGTGGAAGGTGTTATTTCAAAATACTTTCTATTCATAAAACTTGATGTTAGAAATTTAATATAATAAATGATAAGTTTTTTAAATACTTAGGATGAAAATGTAGTTTCTGTAAGAGAATAGATTATATTAAACAGTTTCTAAAAATATATATAGAAGTTTTCACTTAATACATCGTGAACAAATCGTTAGATCGAGTTGCGTTAATAAAAACTTGCAATGTAGTAACTAAATAATCACAGCTTGGGATTTCTTATATGGCAAGGCAGAAAGCTTTTCATTAAGATTATTAACCAACACATCAAAAAATCATTCTTTTTCTCCTGATTTTTTGGTAGGTAAAAATTTTTCTGTAAAGTGTACTACAGAAAATATGAATTAATTCATACTAAATAGTATGTTAATACTATTATATTATAATAGGTAAAGCTTATAATACCTCGACACAACTAGAATATATGAAAAAGTTACTATAAAAATAAATTTAGACAAATGGGTAAAAAATTGATTGAATTTTTCGATTGACTTGTTTACATACATAGTACGTACAAGCATATATACATTTTCAAAAACAATTAGAAGGTAAACAAAAGTTTTTTTTTGTGATAAACATTTCTTACACGGAAAAAAATTTTCATATAAAAATTACGATATTCTTGCTTGAAATCGAGACAAACTTGCAGTTCACTAATTTTTAGAACGAGTTCACTAAATTTTACAAAGCAGTATAGTAATTTTTATTACGACTGAAAGAAAGAAAAATTTATTTTTCGACGGCTCCCGTGCCATCTTTTTTTTTATTTTATACATATAGAATTATTCAGATATATTATTATTTACATACACTTAAACTGAAATATAAATTGAATAATAAATTATTTTAATGAAAAAAACTTTGGATCATCCGACACCGGGATTCGATCCTGGGACCCTCCGCGTCAAAATCGAGCACGTTACCGCTGCGCCATCAACCTTTCCATTGTTTAACTTCGAATCGTCGTTATAAGCTACATGTCGCTCAAAGGATGCGCGAACTTTATTAACATTTATTGCATTATCCCGTTGTTAATATCAATTAAAAAACCAGTCGGTTTGTAATTAATATGGTTACAATTCTGTCGATTCAGATTAGTCAAATGCGTTAATTAATTGCATAAATTCGAATAATAAGCCAGCTAACCTAACAGTTTCGTTTGAGAATAGTAATTATTTACAGTAAAATGGGAATTCACAGAAAAATGCTTATTTTAGATATATTTCTAAATATAATTTGTTATTAATATTACAAATAATATATATTTATTATAATCCCCGTTGAAAAAGTTCCTATTGATTCAGTATTGATTCTGTGATGAAATCATTATGGAATTAATAAAAAATAGCTACTGATATTGATCAAAATCAATTCTGACTCAGTAGTAAGTTCTCACCAAAACGCAAAACTGATTTCTTACTGAATTATTACAAAATCAGTAATGAATCAATGTTGTATCATTATGGAATCAGTACTGTATCAATTTTGAAATTATTTAATTGAAGAAGGGCAATGTGCCCTTAAAAATTCAGTATTCACTCAATTCAGAATCAGTGTCAAATCAATACCCTGTTTAAAAAATTCACACTGATTCAGTACTGATTTCTCTAAAAAATAAATAAAATAAATTTTTTTAGATAATTCTCTAAAAAAAATTAGGTAAAAACAAATAAAATTCTCAAAAAAACATTAAATAAATAAAAAAAAAGTATTACACATTTTTCTGTTTATGTTAGTTATTCACCCATCCACTTATTAACCGCGGTCAATGCTGCTTAACTTTCATTATCTATCATTTCTCAGTCTATTCTCAATGCTACATTCACAAACAGTTACAAAGATAATAAAAACATATTTGTAGACATTTCAAAAAGCCCAGCTAGATATTATTTTAATGGTATTAATTTTAATGGAATAAACATATTTTTAAACAAATATATAGTAATATATGGCAGCAATTTCATATTAATTGTAACTAGGCTTTTTATAAATATGTTTTCATTATCTTATTGTAACTGTTTGTGAATGTAGCAGATAGAAGATAGTAAATCATGCAATAGAAAATACTAAAATCAGTATGGAATTAGTAATAACATCTCTTTAAGGTTATAATATTTAACATTTCAAGTACATATATTTCATTAATCCAATTGTTAAATATCTAAAAGACCTTTTACAAAGGTGTAAAAATTCGAAAGTATGATGCAATTTCGATTACACTTTAGCAATTCTTATCTTACTTTATACAAACTTACTGCAATAGAAAATACTGAAATCAAAATGAAATCATCAAGTTTTCTGCTAAAAAATTTAGCTGTACATTTACTCAAAAAGTATTAACCAAAATTTATTTCATAATTGTTAGCCCTGGCGTATCTTACATCAATAAATAATTAATATAATATTAATAATAATACTCTTTTGTGCATATTAATTTCTCCATATGTATTAAAACGTAAATATCTCTTTTTTATTGGTTTAAAATTATTTTTTGTATTTTAGTTTAAACCAATAAAATAGAGATATTTACGTTTTAATACATTATGGAGAAATTAATATCGTACAAATGAATGAATATTACTTCCATACTGATTTTAGTATTTTCTATTGCATAATTTACTATCTTCTATCTGCTACATTCACAACAGTTACAATAAGATAATGAAAACATATTTGTAGACGTTTCAAAAAGCCTAGTTACAATTAATATGAAATTGCTGCAATATATTACTAAATATATATTGTTCTTCTAATATGTTACCGATATGTACATTAAAATTTTAACTTGTATGAAATTGTCCATATTTTTAAAAATATGTTTATTCCTATAAATTAATACCATTAAAATAAATTCTAATTGGGTTTTTTGAAATGTCTACAAATATGTTTTTATTATCTTTGTAACTGTTTGTGAATGTAGCATTGAGAATAGACTGAGAAATGATAGATAATGAAAGTTAAGCAGCATTGACCGCGGTTAATAAGTGGATGGGTAAATAACTAACATAAACAGAAAAATGTGTAATACTTTTTTTTATTTATTTAATGTTTTTTTGAGAATTTTATTTGTTTTTACCTAATTTTTTTTAGTGAATTATCTAAAAAAATTTATTTTATTTATTTTTTAGAGAAATCAGTACTGAATCAGTGTGAATTTTTTAAACAGGGTATTGATTTGACACTGATTCTGAATTGAGTGAATACTGAATTTTTAAGGGCACATTGCCCTTCTTCAATTAAATAATTTCAAAATTGATACAGTACTGATTCCATAATGATACAACATTGATTCATTACTGATTTTGTAATAATTCAGTAAGAAATCAGTTTTGCGTTTTGGTGAGAACTTACTACTGAGTCAGAATTGATTTTGATCAATATCAGTAGCTATTTTTTATTAATTCCATAATGATTTCATCACAGAATCAATACTGAATCAATAGGAACTTTTTCAACGGGGATTTTTGAATACATACAGTTTATACCTGGCACCACGACAATTAATTGTTGACAACAAAATTAATTATCGGTTGTGCAATTGTAATAATTAATGGTAAAATGTATGTTGTCACGTGAGTTCAGAGAACTCGCGTGACAAATGTATAAGAAGTTGTACGTACGTACGTACGTACGTACGTACGTACGTATGTACGCACGCAGACTACGGAAACTTCCAAGCCAAAAAACTAATAAAAAACGACTCTTTAAAACATTTGTAATAGTGGTAAATTTACCCTTGTATCAATGCGATTACAATGGACTCATAAAAAATGACATTCACTAAATATTTTTTACAGTATAAGGGGTTTTTTACAGAAAAATTCACAATTTCACTTATAAAATTTTAATATTATGTAGATATTATTTATTGTTGTAAGACATGGCAGGGCTAAAAATTATCAAATGAATTTTGTGTAGTATAGTTTTCTAAAAGAAATCTGTTATTTTTCAACAAACGTACTTGTCGATTCTTTTTTGATTTCAGTACTTTCTATTGCAGAAACTTTGTGCATAAAAATTAGATATTTAACTATTAGATAACAATTTTAATAATGTGATTGGAATAGTACCATACTTGCTAATTTGTACACCTTCGTAGATAGTAGTTCGAAGGTGCTTTCGATATTTAACGATTGGATTTTATGTATTACATAAGATTAGTTAAAATAAAAAAAACAATTAAAGTAAGTAAATTATGTAGGGTATATACTTTTCTAAAATTTTTTTTGTTTTTCAACAGAAATACTTGGCGATTTCATTTTGGTTGATTTCAGTACTTTCTAATGAATATAATATACATGTGTGTGACAACATCAAAATGTGTGCTGATGGGAATTGAACCTTATGTATCTAAGGATATAAATACTCGATCATTTATAAGCGACTTTGAATAGAAAATTTTGTTGAAAAGCAAAATACAATTGAAGCAATTTTTTTTATTATTAAGTATATCACTTGTTACCGTACTACTGCTGTATGTATATCTAATATTAAATTTTAATATTTTCTTACCA
The DNA here is from genome assembly GCA_026168455.1 of Theocolax elegans. Classification (NCBI taxonomy): domain Eukaryota; kingdom Metazoa; phylum Arthropoda; class Insecta; order Hymenoptera; family Cerocephalidae; genus Theocolax; species Theocolax elegans. The sequence goes on from CM047425.1 coordinate 40,887,229, forward strand.
AATAGAAGTGAACAATTAATATTTCAATTCAGTAGATGTGAACTTTTCAAACTTTTTCCTTACAAATATATTATTATTTTTATGCATAGTAAGATTATCATTGTGAAACATTTTTAATGTGTATATTTTTTTTAATAAAGTTGTAAACAGAAAAATATTATGATTATTTATTAATTGTTTAATTTAAGCTTTTACATTCCAACAAAATTTTCTATTTATAAATTTTGGTTCCGTGTATGTAAACGTTAAAAACTATTAGCCAATAGATTCCTAATTACAAATTGTAAAACAAAGTTACAACTTGGTACAAAGTGGTATTGAGTACACATTATTTGCATTGATAATATTGCCTTTGTTATAAGGAATAAAAATTAATTTATTCAAGTGTTGTTAAGTTGAAAATTTTATATTTTATTGACATGTATATAATAACAATTTTTGAAAAGATAATTATCGTACGTTGTAACTACTGTAATATGTAATATACATTAATTATGTAATACATTGTTATCAAATGTACTCTCACTTACATTTTTATTTACTCCGTTTAGTTTGGTAATATAAAGTTGAACTAAAAGAGATCTAATTACTGGCTAGCTGTGATTAATATCTCTAAACAGCAAACCATCAATTTAATAAAGGAACTTATTTTTTATATAAATAAGAGAATGGTACTGCATTGAGTTTATATAACTATAAGAATACCTATAAAAATATTGTATACATTACATCTTACATAAATTATGCAAAACCATTTGATAAAATAAAAATTATTAGAATAATACCAAAAAGTTATGTATTTCCATTCCATCATTGAAATTGTACGCTTCATTGTATACTCCTTGCAATTAAAAATTACAAAGAAAAATAAATCTATCAATTATAACATATATTTGCAAACATTTATCAGTAAATAATAATGCAATGCTTTTAAGAATATTTTTAATAAAATTAGTTGTGGATAGTCGCTCTCCATTATTTTATTTTGGTTTTTTAAGCGATCTTGTAGGGCAATTAACAGGATGTAGAATAAATTTAACACCTTTTTTTTATTAAAAATTGCGACGTTTCGTCTGATTATATTTTCAGACCTCTTTAGGCACAATATTGAAATTAAGTTAAGCTCAACATCGAGCCATGTAAAACGGACATTCCGTATAAATATAAAATATATACATCAAAAAATGCTAAATTTATTCAACATTCTGTGAATTGCCCTACAAGATCGTTTAAAAAACCAAAAAAAAAAATTTAATAAAATTGTTCTTTACAAATATTTTTTCTTAAACACTAGTAATTTTTCTATTTATTTACAGTTACACTTTTCTTTTGCTTTTCAGTCCTTTATTCACTTTCTTTTTGAATTCGTCAATGCCAATATCACCTTTTCGCTTAACGGGGTGTCATAGATAATATTTATCGTCCCTACCTTATCGGCAATCGCGATTATCAGTAATAAATTTGTAAATAAAAGGGTATGTGATAAAATAAGAGAAGACGCGCCTTCGTTTGTCAATAATCTAATTATGTGCTGAATTTGAAATTGAAATATAATTGCGTTTTCGAGAAAAGTCTTACCAAAAATGTGAACCAAACCTCAACGAAGTGAAAAGATTTGATAGTTTTGGTAAGAATTTTCTCGAAAACGCAATAATATTTTAATCTAAAAATCAGCACACAGTTAGATTATCGATAAACGAAGGCGCCTCTTCTGTTATTTTTCACATACCGTAATACTTTTTTATTAATTAATCATCAAAAATTTAGTATGGAACCCCCTTAACAACTTCTACTTTACTTTTTTCAAGAGGTACAAATGTCTTAGCCCTTCTCTCCTCTCGTTTCTTAGTAGTCTCTTCGTGCCTTGCTTCTTGTTCCTTTCGTTTTTTGGCTCTCCTTTGTTCTTCCTTAAGGAAATATTCACCGGAAGCCAATTCTATATCAATTATTCTTTCTTGTTGAGGGGGTGGGAAAGGTGTGTATGATTTCCTAATTTTTTTATTCTTTAAGTTTTTCGTTTGCTCACATTTTTACTATTAAACTTGGGTAAGAATCTTTCCCAATTTTCATTTTTCAATTTGAGATCCTTTGCAAGTTCTCTTTTTATCATTAAAGCTTCAACATTATAAATAGGATGAATATTCTTCATAGTATCTTCGGCGATACGCCGTACCTGCTGTAAACCTTTATTATGGTCCAATATAGACTACTTAACTTTAAAGTACAATCATTAGGTCCAATTAGCCTTTGACGCATTTTAACAAATTATTCCTTATTTCTAACAAGTCACGATATTTTAATAATATCAGCACCTATAACGCCTTGGAATACACGAACTGCTTGTTCAAATGGTACAGAAGGGGACATAAGTTTTATCATATCACAGGCTTTAATAATAATATACGGATCCCATGTTTTCCTTGTAGTTTTAACTGTCATACTCCCTTCTATAAGGTCCAACTCTGCTTTGACAAAATGCTCGCTCAATGCCTTTTGTACCAGTGGCCAACATTCTTTCAAATACTTTTCTCTGTACTTGGGGAAAAAGAGTCGCAAAGGAACTCTCTTCTAATAATCGATGCATGGAGAGAAGAAATCGCCCGAAAAATCAATACCAATTTTAGTAGAACGTTAAATGTATATACCAGTGTTTATTTTCAACTGCTAGAGTTTTCTTCTCTCTGTGTGAAAGAACTATTTATAACATTTTAGCGGCATATAAATAAAAACCTGTTTCTTCCATTTCTCCCGTAATTCGTTATTTGCACACTCTTTCAAAATTTGCGTTTTAATCCATAATATATACAATTTATTTTTCTCTTCAGTTACAGTGCCCATATATTTATTTTGATTTTTTAAGCGATCTTGTAGGGCAATTAACAGGATGTAGAATAAATTTAACACCTTTTTTTTATTAAAAATTGCGACGTTTCGTCTGATTATATTTTCAGACCTCTTTAGGCACAATATTGAAATTAAGTTAAGCTCAACATCGAGCCATGTAAAACGGACATTCCGTATAAATATAAAATATATACATCAAAAAATGCTAAATTTATTCAACATTCTGTGAATTGCCCTACAAGATCGTTTAAAAAACCAAAAAAAAAATTTAATAAAATTGTTCTTTACAAATATTTTTTCTTAAACACTAGTAATTTTTCTATTTATTTACAGTTACACTTTTCTTTTGCTTTTCAGTCCTTTATTCACTTTCTTTTTGAATTCGTCAATGCCAATATCACCTTTTCGCTTAACGGGGTGTCATAGATAATATTTATCGTCCCTACCTTATCGGCAATCGCGATTATCAGTAATAAATTTGTAAATAAAAGGGTATGTGATAAAATAAGAGAAGACGCGCCTTCGTTTGTCAATAATCTAATTATGTGCTGAATTTGAAATTGAAATATAATTGCGTTTTCGAGAAAAGTCTTACCAAAAATGTGAACCAAACCTCAACGAAGTGAAAAGATTTGATAGTTTTGGTAAGAATTTTCTCGAAAACGCAATAATATTTTAATCTAAAAATCAGCACACAGTTAGATTATCGATAAACGAAGGCGCCTCTTCTGTTATTTTTCACATACCGTAATACTTTTTTATTAATTAATCATCAAAATTTAGTATGGAACCCCCTTAACAACTTCTACTTTACTTTTTTCAAGAGGTACAAATGTCTTAGCCCTTCTCTCCTCTCGTTTCTTAGTAGTCTCTTCGTGCCTTGCTTCTTGTTCCTTTCGTTTTTTGGCTCTCCTTTGTTCTTCCTTAAGGAAATATTCACCGGAAGCCAATTCTATATCAATTATTCTTTCTTGTTGAGGGGGTGGGAAAGGTGTGTATGATTTCCTAATTTTTTTATTCTTTAAGTTTTTCGTTTGCTCACATTTTTACTATTAAACTTGGGTAAGAATCTTTCCCAATTTTCATTTTTCAATTTGAGATCCTTTGCAAGTTCTCTTTTTATCATTAAAGCTTCAACATTATAAATAGGATGAATATTCTTCATAGTATCTTCGGCGATACGCCGTACCTGCTGTAAACCTTTATTATGGTCCAATATAGACTACTTAACTTTAAAGTACAATCATTAGGTCCAATTAGCCTTTGACGCATTTTAACAAATTATTCCTTATTTCTAACAAGTCACGATATTTTAATAATATCAGCACCTATAACGCCTTGGAATACACGAACTGCTTGTTCAAATGGTACAGAAGGGGACATAAGTTTTATCATATCACAGGCTTTAATAATAATATACGGATCCCATGTTTTCCTTGTAGTTTTAACTGTCATACTCCCTTCTATAAGGTCCAACTCTGCTTTGACAAAATGCTCGCTCAATGCCTTTTGTACCAGTGGCCAACATTCTTTCAAATACTTTTCTCTGTACTTGGGGAAAAAGAGTCGCAAAGGAACTCTCTTCTAATAATCGATGCATGGAGAGAAGAAATCGCCCGAAAAATCAATACCAATTTTAGTAGAACGTTAAATGTATATACCAGTGTTTATTTTTCAACTGCTAGAGTTTTCTTCTCTCTGTGTGAAAGAACTATTTATAACATTTTAGCGGCATATAAATAAAAACCTGTTTCTTCCATTTCTCCCGTAATTCGTTATTTGCACACTCTTTCAAAATTTGCGTTTTAATCCATAAATATATACAATTTATTTTTCTCTTCAGTTACAGTGCCCATATATTTATTTTGATTTTTATAAACAAATTCATTCCTTAAATAACCTTCTGTTTCTAATAAATACATACTTGTTTACTTTAAATATTGTTTTATATAAATATACATTATCTACTCACTTGTATATCCATACAATTTTGAAATATTAATTTAAAAAATATTTAAATTAAATGCTCCTAAAATAATAGTTTTTGAAAATCTTTTCAAATGTAATTCGTATTGTATATTTCACATATGGATATTTGGAAAAGTGGATGTTATACTTGATTAATATTTATTTTATCTTGTTTTTTTTTATTTTATAATTGTGCGAGCACTCCTATAACATTACCGGAGGCGTGCCGCAAGGTTCGGTATTGGGACCTCTTCTTTGGAACGTCATTTACAACGGACTGTTTAGGCAGCAGCTTCGACAGGGAGTGTCGATGGTGGCTTCTGCGGACGATGTGGCTTTGGTCGTCATCGCAAGGAGCATCGATGAGATAGAATATCTCGGAGAATATCTCGGTAGTGTCTGAATGGTTGAGCACCCATGGGCTGTGTTTGGCGGCCGAAAAGACCTTGGCGGTACTTAACTGCAGAACGAAGCAAAGGAGGTACGCCACCTTTTACTGTAAATGGTAAACGTATAAGATCGACGGATACGGTGAAATACCTAGGAGTCATCTTGGATGCGCGGCTAACATTCAAGGAACACCTACTGAGTGCAGGGTCGAAAGCCGCAGGGGTGGCTAGAGCTTTGTCAGGCATAATGCCCAATACCCTCTTAGCGACAGTGGTAAGCTCGGTAATTTTATATGGAGCCCCCATTTGGGCGGATGCCCTAAGAAATAACCTAAGCTACGGTGCATCCTGTCGGCGAGCCTGCAGAATAGCCGCACTAAGGGTGGCTCATGCTTATGGAACCGTGTCAGATATAGCTCTCTCGGTGATAGCGGAAATTCCTCGCATCGGTCTTTTAGCGATAGAGAGGGCTCATACGTACAGAAAAGGTCAACATACCTTAGAAAACAGCAGCGAAGCAGCACATGGTAGTAGAAGTCGGTGGTCACACAGGACCATCAAACTGTGGCAGCAGAGATGGGATTCGGCAAGCGAAGGTCGCTAGACCCACCGCGTTATCCAGGAAACACGGATTGGTCACCTTGCACCTAACCCAGTTGCTTACCGGACATGGGTGTCTTTGCAGTTACCTGCACCGCATCCGTATATATGGAAATGCGGAGTTTCCGCCTTGCCCTGGTGTCGACGAAGAGGTCGAGCACGTCTTGTCCTGGTGTCCTCGATTCGCGGAAGAAAGGGGTGTTTTCTTAACCTTTTGGAAGGGGCCTTTGACACCAGAGGGTATCATGCCGTAATGATCTTAGCAGCTTCCATTGTGGGGCGGCTGAACTATATCAGAAAAGAAGAAGAGCGTACAAGGGGCGACATTAGTAGCCGCCCCACATGCACGAGACAGATATTATTACCGATCACGAAGGGCCAAACGTGGCATGACTGCCCCTCTCGAAGTAATGCCTCACGGAGGTTTCCGAGTGGGGAAAGATCAGTCGAGAGGAGGAGCCCTGCCAAGTCCAAAGGCAGGGTGGTTTTTTAGTGGGTATGGGTCACGCTGACCGAGTCCCACACGCCGCACTATGGGAAAAAGGTAAGAATTTTGTCCTAAAATCGTAGAACTCTTGTTGTGATAGGTGCAGAATAATGAAATTTGAGGGTAAGATAGTTGATGAAATATGCTATCTGGGAAAATTAAAGTTATGAGTTCAAGGTCATTTTATGACCTTCAAAAATGAGATCAAACATGTTAGTTTTATGAAAAAATTTAGTTTCTTCTTATTAAAATGAGTAAAAATGTTAAATTATAATATATTATATAGATATTTTGAAATATTTTTGTCTGCTGATTAGAACTGCTGAACTAAAAAAATCGAATCACTTTTTGCTCTTAAAAAACGCAGTAGGTTAATTCTTGAAAGTTCCTTAGAAAACTTAGAACTGAACGGGTTCATGAGTGTGTGTATATATATATATATATATACACACACACACACACATACTATATATATAGTATGTATATACTATATATATATATATGTGTGTGTGTGTGTGTGGGTGGGACTATGTGTGGGAGTATGCGTGTGTTTTGGATTAGTTTTTATACGAGATTGTTAAATAATTGTAGTAAATTTATCTCATAAAAATACATTTTATGTAAATTCTTTGGTAGACATAAGTAAACATAAAGTAAATATAAACAACATTTGTATATTTGTATATTTGCAAATAATATTTTGAATATAATTTTAATCTAACTCACTGGATGAAATATAAATTATAATATATTATATAGATATTTTGAAATATTTTTGTCTGCTGATTAGTACTGCTGAACTAAAAAAATCGAATCATTTTTTGCTCTTAAAAAACGCAGCATGTTAATTCTTGAAAGTTCCTCAGAAAACTCAGAAGTGAGCGAGTGCATGGATGTATATTTGTTTTTATATATATAGACACCTAAGCGCGCAATAATATGTATCCTTACAATATTATGCAATAATATGTATCCCTACAATATTATGGTTTCATTTCATAGTTTTATATTTCTGATGAAGTCTTGTTTGTTCAGTTCTAAATTTTCTAAGGAACTTTCAAGAATTAACCTACTGCGTTTTTTAAGAGCAAAAAGTGATTCGATTTTTTTAGTTCAGCAGTTCTAATCAGCAGACAAAAATATTTCAAAATATCTATATAATATATTATAATTTAACATTTTTACTCATTTTAATAAGAAGAAACTAAATTTTTTCATAAAACTAACATGTTTGATCTCATTTTTGAAGGTCATAAAATGACCTTGAACTCATAACTTTAATTTTCCCAGATAGCATATTTCATCAATAAGACCTTGGCGGTACTTAACTGCAGAACGAAGCAAAGGAGGTACGCCACCTTTTACTGTAAATGGTAAACGTATAAGATCGACGGATACGGTGAAATACCTAGGAGTCATCTTGGATGCGCGGCTAACATTCAAGGAACACCTACTGAGTGCAGGGTCGAAAGCCGCAGGGGTGGCTAGAGCTTTGTCAGGCATAATGCCCAATACCTCTTAGCGACAGTGGTAAGCTCGGTAATTTTATATGGAGCCCCCATTTGGGCGGATGCCCTAAGAAATAACCTAAGCTACGGTGCATCCTGTCGGCGAGCCTGCAGAATAGCCGCACTAAGGGTGGCTCATGCTTATGGAACCGTGTCAGATATAGCTCTCTCGGTGATAGCGGAAATTCCTCGCATCGGTCTTTTAGCGATAGAGAGGGCTCATACGTACAGAAAAGGTCAACATACCTTAGAAAACAGCAGCGAAGCAGCACATGGTAGTAGAAGTCGGTGGTCACACAGGACCATCAAACTGTGGCAGCAGAGATGGGATTCGGCAAGCGAAGGTCGCTAGACCCACCGCGTTATCCAGGAAACACGGATTGGTCACCTTGCACCTAACCCAGTTGCTTACCGGACATGGGTGTCTTTGCAGTTACCTGCACCGCATCCGTATATATGGAAATGCGGAGTTTCCGCCTTGCCCTGGTGTCGACGAAGAGGTCGAGCACGTCTTGTCCTGGTGTCCTCGATTCGCGGAAGAAAGGGGTGTTTTCTTAACCTTTTGGAAGGGGCCTTTGACACCAGAGGGTATCATGCCGTAATGATCTTAGCAGCTTCCATTGTGGGGCGGCTGAACTATATCAGAAAAGAAGAAGAGCGTACAAGGGGCGACATTAGTAGCCGCCCCACATGCACGAGACAGATATTATTACCGATCACGAAGGGCCAAACGTGGCATGACTGCCCCTCTCGAAGTAATGCCTCACGGAGGTTTCCGAGTGGGGAAAGATCAGTCGAGACCATAGTGCGCCGTGCGTAAAGAGCATTTTTACCGCCTCCTCAAGAAAAAGCACACACACACGCACACGCACACATACATATATATATATATATATATACTAGGGGGGCTTCGCCCCCCTGCGCGCTTCGCGCGCCAACCCACTATTTTTAATTCGAAAAAGGTTTTTCGTAATTAATTTATTAAAAATAATGTTTTAAATTGTATTATTTTTTTACTACCATGGGCACCTTAAAAATTAAACAGATTCACACAACACCTTGAAGGTATTGCTATAGTTATTATAATTTATAAATAAGAGTTTACCAAAATTTAGAGTAATGAAATCAGAATAAAAATAATAAAAATAATAGAGACATATTAAATGTTAACTGTAAATTTTAAACTATATGAATTCTTATAAAGCTTAAATTTATATTTAAAAATTATAAATGTTAATGAAAAATTAACTTACCAAAAATAGTAAAGTACATATACTTACTAAATTGTAGTATTTTAGTTAACAACTTATTAAAATTTTGGATTGTTTGAAACGGTTATAAATAGAACTTCACCTCCTAAAATTAATTTATTTAATGACGAACGATCATCGCCAAAAGTTCTATGTCATTAATATTTTGTACTTTTAGAGTAATAAAACTTTCTTCTTAATTAAATTAATTTTTGTATTAGTTTTAAAGAATTATTTATACAATGTTAGCGCTATATAAATAAAAACCTGTGTTTTCCATTTCTCTCGTGATTCATAATTTGCACCCTCTTTCAAAATTTGCGTTTTAATCCATAATTATATCCAATTTATTTTTACTATGCAGAGCCCAAATATTTATTATGATTATTATAAACAAATTCATTTCTTAAATCTCCTTCTGTTTCTAATAAATACATACTTGTTTTATTAAAATATTGTGTTATATAAATATAAATTATCTACACACTTATATATCCATACAATTTTGAAATATTAATTTAAAAAATATTTAAATTAAATACTCCTAAATTAATAGTTTTTGAAAATCTATTCAAATGTAATTCGTATTTTATATTGCCACTGTTAAAATTTGAATTTTCTTTTGCCTATACGGTTTATAATAGAATTATCTTAAAAATGCAATAATTAATATATTTAATTTTTAACCCATTGTATATATCACATATGGATATTTGGAAAAGTGTATGTTATACTTTATTAATATTTATTTCATCTTCAAACAATTTTGCATTTGTATTTAAAGCATTACATTGAATTTTAGATCCGTTATTATTATTGAGTATATGTTTAAAAATTTTATGAGTTTTATCAAGAATGAGTAAACAAATACACATTCTTTCAAGTTATGTTCACAACTTTTTTTTTGCGCATGGAAAAAATACATATATTATGTATTCTTGAAAAAACAATTTTAAAATATATATATATTATATAAATCTTCCGCCGCACGCACACACACCCACATACATACATATATATATATACATATATATGGGCTATTTCACGTCCAGTGGTACGATGAAAATTTTAAACCACTCCAAAATTTGAGAACAGGCTGGAAACATCGTCCAGAACATACAAAAAAAATTTAAGTGTTAAAAATAATTTGCTTAAGAGTTATTCGACCATGAAAAGTGGAAATTTTTCAATTTTTTAGAAAAACTTCTATTTTTAAAGCCATTTATCTCAAAATATGTTGATTTTTTTGAAAAATATTACAAACAACTTTTGTTTAAATTAATCTTTAGAACTTATCTACCCTGGTTACATTTCTTAATTTTGAAATCTCGAAGAGATAGAACACATGGACATATTGAATATCAAAAAAAGGCTATCACACCATAATCGATTTTAATCTAACACCTCTCAATAGTTCACATTTTTCGCGAGCTTTCGAATGGCTTGGGTTAGCTTATTGGCCAAGACCGCTGTTGTAAGTTATGCCTCATAAACCTCATAAAATCACTAATTTTCACGTATTTTAGGACATAACTTACACCAAAGGTGTAATATATATATATATATATATATATATGTGGTAATGAACAATGAACTTACCAAAAATAGTAAAGTGCATATACTTAATTGTAGTATTTAGTAAAAACCTATTAAAATTTTAGATTACTTTAAACGGATCTAAATAGAACTTTACCTCCTAAAATTAATTTATTTAAGTCATCGCCAAGAGTTCTATATGTCATTAATATTTTGTACTTTTAGAGTAATAAAACTTTCTTCTTAATTAAATTAATTTTTGTATTAGTTTTAAAGAATTATTTATAACATTTTAGCGGTATATAAATAAAAACCTGTTTCTTCCATTTCTCCCGTAATTCGTTATTTGCACCCTCTTTCAAAATTTGCGTTTTAATTCATAATTATATCCAATTTATTTTTCCCTTTAGTTACAGAGCCCATATATTTATTTTAATTATTATAAACAAAGGCATACCTTAAATAACCTTTTGTTTCTAATAAATACATACTTGTTTATTTAAAATATTGTTTTATGTAAATATACGTAATCTACTTACTTATATATCCATACAATTTTTAAATTTTGATTTGAATAATATTTAAATTAAAATACTTCTAAAATAATCATTTTTACAATTCATTTTCACAATATTGCTATAGTGCTTTGGTTTTATACCAAAAATTTAATTTTTTTTTTAATACGATTATAATTTATAAATAAAAGTTTTTACCAAACTTTAGTGTAATGAAATCAGAATAAAAATAATAAAAATAATAGAGACATATTAAATGTTAACTGTAAATTTTAAACTATATGAATTCTTATGCAGCTTAAATTTTATTTTAATGATTATAAATGTTAATAAAAAATTAACTTACCAAAAATAGTAAAGTGTATGTACTTAATTGTAGTATTTAGTAAAAACTTATTAAAATTTTGGAGTATTTTAAGCGGATTTAAATAAAACTTTACCTCCTAAAATAAATTTATTCATTGACGAAGGATCATCGCTAAAAGTTCTATGTCATTAATATTTTGTACTTTAAGAGTAATAAAACTTTCTTAAATAAATAAATTTTTGTATTAATGTTGTCACTGTTAAATTTTGAATTTTCTTTTTATAATAGAATTATCATATATTCATACATTCATATATATTCATTACTTTTTAAATTAATATTGAATTTTGTTGGTCTTGCTGAGCTAACGACTAACGACTCTAAGAACTCCAAGTTGCTCGCTCGAAAAGGGACGACAATTCGCCGCGTATCAATCCCGAGGACAACATTATGAAGGCCACAAGCCGCCAGACATAAACCAAAAGAAGATGCAAATAAATACTAAGTAATAAAATTGAAAATATTTTAATAAGAAAGAAAGAAATTTTAAGTCTATGTGTTTCGTCTTGGGACCGTCTGCCAGAACTCATCAGTGGGGCGCAGACGGTCCCTGCCCCAGACACACAAGACAGTATTATTGAATCAAAATAATGATAAACTTAAAATTTTGGTATCGTAAGAACGAATGAACGGAGCCTATATAAGTACACATAAGATGGAAAATCTGATTGTGGATGGAAAAGTGCCCCCTAACATCAGAGTATGTACTATGGACATAATCTTAAACCAAAGTCCTGTTATTATTAAAAATATAATTTTTTCTCGCCCAGGCAAAAGTTTTTAAATTAATATTGAATTTTGTTGGTCTTGCTGAGCTAACGACTAACGACTCTAAGAACTCCAAGTTGCTCGCTCGAAAAGGCACGACAATTCGCCGCGTATCAATCCCGAGGACAACATTATGAAGGCCACAAGCCGCCAGACATAAACCAAAAGAAGATGCAAATAAATACTAAGTAATAAAATTGAAAATATTTTAATAAGAAAGAAAGAAATTTTAAGTCTATGTGTTTCGTCTTGAGAGTCGTTAGTCGTTAGCTCAGCAAGACCAACAAAATTCAATATTAATTTAAAAACTTTTGCCTGGGCGAGAAAAAATTATATTTTTAATAATAACAGGACTTTGGTTTAAGATTATGTCCATAGTACATACTCTGATGTTAGGGGGCACTTTTCCATCCACAATCAGATTTTCCATCTTATGTGTACTTATATAGGCTCCGTTCATTCGTTCTTACGATACCAAAATTTTAAGTTTATCATTATTTTGATTCAATAATACTGTCTTGTGTGTCTGGGGCAGGGACCGTCTGCGCCCCACTGATGAGTTCTGGCAGACGGTCCCAAGACGAAACACATAGACTTAAAATTTCTTTCTTTCTTATTAAAATATTTTCAATTTTATTACTTAGTATTTATTTGCATCTTCTTTTGGTTTATGTCTGGCGGCTTGTGGCCTTCATAATGTTGTCCTCGGGATTGATACGCGGCGAATTGTCGTGCCTTTTCGAGCGAGCAACTTGGAGTTCTTAGAGTCGTTAGTCGTTAGCTCAGCAAGACCAACAAAATTCAATATTAATTTAAAAACTTTTGCCTGGGCGAGAAAAAATTATATTTTTAATTATATTCATTACTATTTATAATAGAATTATCTTAAAAATGCAATAATTAATCTATTTAATTTTTAACCCATTGTATATATCACATATGGATATTTGGAAAAGCGTACACACACACACTCACACACACACACACACTTATATATATATATGACATATATATATATCATATACATGACATATATGTAACATATATATATAACATATGTATATGACATATATATAACATATATATATGACATATATATATAAAACATATATATGTGTTGAATTCTGAATTCTTAGACACGGCGGCGGCGGCGGCGAAATATTTATATATTATAGAGAGATATCTATGTATTGTAACGGTATTAATTATTGAAATATGTTTGGAATTAAATTAATATCGTTCGGTAAACGCGAGTATTCGGCATAATTACTTTTCGCGGAAACGGCGCAGCAAACGAACAACGATCCTTGGGTAAGGCAGGGAGAGAGGACGTAAAGATGGCCCACGGAAAATTCAGTACGGCGAAGGACGGTCAACGCTACGGTTTAGCCATGCCGAGTTACGCTTGAATAAGCGATACGTGTGAGGGAGCTCTTCCGCGACGCAAAACGAACGAACGAGAATCGGTACGTTTCCCGGGGTACACGTGTTGTTGCCGTAGACGCGAGGAAACACAGCAAGCCCAAGGAAGCGGGGCTCAGCATAGTGGGTCGTGTGGGTATCGTGTCACGAAAGAGACGGTGCGCGACGTGCTGCGCCGTCTCTTCGTCTGTGAGTTTCCTTTGTCCTAGCCTCGACGAGAAGGCTACCTGTCCGACAGGCGACTAGGAGATCTAAGGCATACTTGGCGTCCGGGGCATTGTAAGGACGCCACATTTCAATATAGCGCGATCGCGAGCGGATCACCGTTGCCAGCGGACAACGAATCCGTAAAATCGAGAGGGAAGGAGAGGGAACGACTCCCGTCTCTCTCACTCTAGTACTTAGAGATAAACCTCGTTAGGCTTTCCTCGCGAAATAGCTCAGGACGATCCCGCCGAGGGATCGACACGACTTCGTATGTGAAACTAATCGCGACTTCGAGTAACGTTTACACGACACAACCACACACCTTTATTATATCTCTTTTGTAATTTGATTTAGCTGTAACTCATATATTTCTTGATTTCGTTTAATAAATCACATATTATTAATTCTTTAAATCAAGTTGATTTACTTTTGCTTGTGTGTGTCTAGTTGTCAATTGAATTTGGAATATTTAAAGCCACCTTGTAGAGGCGAGACTCACCTCGAGTAATTAGCCTCTCGAGTTCGCGTACTCGGAGGCTAAGTTAAAGGTAAGGCCGAGAAACAAAGACGGAGAGCACGGTGCTCCCCGTGTCATCATCCTCGGACGGTAAGGAAAAGCCGCCCGATTGAACGGAGGTAACGGTATTCGACAGTGCGGCCGAGGTAAGCACATCGGTACGCATGGGCCGCACTAGCCTCATCCAGGAAGGTAAAAATCCCATGCCGTGGCCTTTACGGCCATGCTTCTAATTTCGGCCTTAATTAGAGGCAGACCCCGTTACATGGCGCTCAACGTGTTCGTTTAAACCAAATAAAAACTGCACCTTGTTAGTTACACATAACTAAGGTGCATTTTGATTAAAAACGTGGTTCTTTGATATCTCGTTGCGCGACGTCCGAGAATACAAGAAAATATTCCAATTTATACTTAGTTTAGGCGCGTTTGCGAGTCTAGAAAAAGACAATTGAAGAGTTTTTTAAACGTGAAACTTCTCAGTCGTTCGTAAATAGAGATCGCGCAACGAGGAAAGCCTGCGTCGATACAAGTAAACAAGAGCGGCTTTGTTTACGAACGAGCGCTAGTCGAAAATAAATGTAATTCGGTGCGACTTCCAAGCACCGAATATTCGACTATATAAGTGCGAGAGAGAATGCAAATAAAATTTAAAACTTTATTTTATTTTATTTCTGCTCACACGGAAGGCGAAGTCGGTACAGAAGAATCCTGTGATTTCTATCAAACTAATTATTAAAGCGAGCGAACTCTTTGATTCGCTCGATAAATATTTTGTAACATTTTCTTCTTTTTTTTCAACGAATTTGTTATATAAAATTCTTGCATTAAATAAATAGTGGAAAATTAATATTTTTAAATTTGATTTCAATTTGAAATCTAATTAAATTGAATACTCTAGTAAATAAATTTATTTAAGGATTAGTGATCAAAGTAAATAAATATTTAGTTAATGGAAGGATGATTAAGTCATACAACAGGAAATAACAGCAAAAATTTATTGAGAAAAATTTTGCAAAATTTATAAAAATATAATGATTGAAAAACTAATAGAGGAGTTTATTATTTTTCTATTTTTTTTCTCTCTGCTTGTTTTCTTCTTCTTTATTCATCAAATCGTTTATATTATAATTTAGAGAAAATAGCCGCCGACTTCGTGAGAAAAATAAAATTTTTTTTAAGGGCGAAACAATTATTAAAATCGGAAATTTGATTTAATTTTATTTTTTTGGGTTTAAAATTAAAGTTGTTTAATTTTCATAGCAAAGGAAAATTTTCCTTCACATTAAACCAGTATACTCCTTCAAAAATTTAAATTTTTCTGAGGATATAGGCGTTTAAACGAATTGCAAAGCGGAAATTCGCGTTATATAGGAAGCCCGTACTCGCACTTATACATACTCTGCGAATAGAGTAACACAGACAATTGTGTGCTGGTTAGGTACACGAATATTTTATATTGTAAACACTACAATTAAACGCGCACGATTGTCTGTGAATAAGCGTTTATAGATTTGATAAGCGGCGTAATCTAAGATGGCGGACGAAACCATTCGACAATGGCTTGCAGCAAGACTTGAGCGCACGTGAAGGCTCAAAAACTGGAAAAGGGGAGAGCTGTCCAAATGTCGAACAAGCGCGCTCGCATACATTTATACAAAACCAGTCGCTGAGTTCAAATAATACTCGCGACGTCGGACAAATTGTACGCAGATGGAACGTACGATTTAACCTTTAGAGGGCCGGAAAATGCCTAGAGGCGTAAACATTTTTTTTCATAAGTACGCAATTTTTTTCATTTAAATAACTCAATTCAGGTGTGAGGGTTAACGAAGTCTCCAAACATGATTCTGCAACCAGAAAAATTAAATTCAAAATGGGGGATGCAATATGGCTAAGTTTCCAAGATATTTCTAGTTTCGATGTCAATCCTACTTGAAAATTATGTGTAGGAGTTTCAGAAGTCACTAGTTACAATTTTTTATTCAGAATGCTCATGTTTTTGGGGTCGCTAATCCGAATCTGAAGTCGGATTGACCTCATGACTTCAGGGTCAAGGTCATTTGAAGGTCAAACTTGCAAAATGTCCATTTCGTTTGAAAATTATGTTTAGCAATAACTCGAAAGAATGTTTGAGGGAAAAAATTAGTAAACATGCTCACTCTTGGCTTTACCCAGAATGAACGACGTGGACGTGGCGAACTCTTGATTCCATGTGTGTGTGTATGTATGTGTGTGTATATGTATGTGTGTGTATGTGTGTGTCTGTGTTGTGTAGTTTTCAAATGTAAAGAATAAAGAAACTCAGATATGGCTGGTTGATACGCCCTTTGTAATATTTTTCAAGTAATATTAATATATAATGACCAGATATAACCTAAATACAGCTAAAAATGATATAAATTGTACATTTTAACTTTTTTCTGAAATTTTGAAAATTTCAACATATAGCCTTACCGTACCGGACCGGAATACGCCTCCAGGCGTAAGGAGGTCTGATTCACCAACATCGCAACTTAGTTTGGCTCTAACTCAGGGACCTTATACCACATTCCTATAGAAAAATGCAATTTTCAAATTTTGAAAACCCCGGGCCTCTAAAGGTTAATGTCGATAAAAACCAAAGCATCGACTATTTCATCACGCGCGTAGAGGAATGCAGTAAATCATCTTGTTTAACAGAAAGGGAGTTACTATCTGCATTAACCGAGTTATTTACAGGCGTTGCAGCCATATGGTTAAGAATGCGGCGCAACCAATGGAGCTCTTGGAATGAATTTTGCGAAGTAGCGAGACGATGGTACGGGTCAAACAGACTTTGACAATAGAAATTAATCGCCGAAGCAAACGCACGCACACAAGGGCGAAACGAGCCCGTGCAAAATTACATCGCATGTCTGGTATGTTTATTACAAAAACAAGAGCCAGAACCGATTTTGACATAACAGTGGGTTTATTGCATAGAAATATGCTACCCGAATTACAAAAATTAAATCGGCGCGACGAATTTAATAGCATCGCATCGCTACACAGCTTAGCAGTCGAAGCCGAGGCGGTAATTGAAGCAGAGAAAGCATTCAGGCTACCGCCACCGCCGGAGTCGACATTGCTACCAGAACTAGCATATAAGCCAACATCAAACTTTCGGAGGAACAAACCGCAAGGTGCCGCAGCGCAACAAGAAATCGGAGCAACAACGACTCCCAATCTAATGGAGTCGATTTCAAAATGCATCGAAAATGCATATCACAAATTACAAGAACCAGCAATAAAGAATACGATCCGAAAAGGAGAGGAGGGTAAAAGAAGCCCCCCCTCAGAAAGATTCATTTAATAGAAAATAAATAAAAAGCGAACTTAAAATATCCGAAAGCGAAAGAAAGCAATCAAATAACTCAAATCGAGCACAGGAATCACGGAAATGTTTCAACTGCTTACTTTCGAAATAATGACCATTCTATTTTTCTTGGTTCAAATTAAAGAAACTGTACTTTCAATTTTTAAAATTCGAAATATCGCACATATCTTGAATGAGGCTTCGACAAATTCGACCCAAACCTAGTACTATTTATATCGTAAAAATTTTAAATAATTTATTGAGAGGTGTTAGAAAGTAATTTTTTATAATTAACTACAGTACGAAATATTAAACCATCGTTAAGTAAAATATGTATGGACAATATTGATCTGTCATCATCGGACAGTGATATCACCGAAAGTTAAAAGGAAGATTGCGGAAGTGAAACAGAATCATGCCAAACCGATGATGATGATATTAATAATAAACGTACGTAATTTTCAAATTGTAAAATGTATTTGTGAAAATTTTAGAATAAAAAGGGTATTCAATCTACTTAAAATTTCATATACTGATTCTTCAGAACCAAAACCTAATTTAAAATGTAATTTTTCTGTAACATGAAATTAATTTTTGAATTTTTGATATTATTCAGAATTTCTGTCAGTTAAGAAAAATTTGTAATTTATAACTAAAAAAGAACAAAATTTTATATTTGTATTATATATTTTGACACAATTTGACGTTGCTACGAACCAGTGAATTACTAGTCGTCTTTTTTAATAGCTATGAAATCATTTTTTAAATTTAGATTGAAAAACGTTAAATGCATAATGTTATCTTTAAAGAAATAATTAAAAAATTTTCAGAAGGTGAAATACAAAACGGACAAGGTGGTGGTACCAATAATCCACGATTTTTAATCCAAAGTGAAACGTCACGTTTTTATCAACGTTTTGGATTAGAAGGTGTTGAGATTCAAGGACGTATAGCTAAAATTTCAGAAGAATACAATATTTTAGAATGGCTGGAAAGTGCAGTAAGAGAATTGCATACAAAACTCGTCAATGGTCGTACTGTCACCAATTTTATCGGTATCACGGTGGACTCGAATAGTCTCAACCATGGACCTCTTTGGTTATCTTATAGACCTATTCATGCTTTTAACGCAGACGAATTATTTAGATATTTAGATATTTATTAAACCAGAAAAAGTTACAAACATTTGGCAATACCGTAACTCCTACAGAGATAAAACATGTTTATCTGTGCGTAGGTCTGGCATACTTAAAACTACTTAAGACTACATAATACTAGACTTATAACTAAAGTTTAAGCTATCTTTAAACTTACTTAAATAAAACTCAAAATAAATAATAGTAGTGAAACCATCACCACATGAAGTATAACTAGTATACTTGACAGTGTGAATTCCCCACTACCAATATTTGATTAACATGGCTCTAGCTGTCGTAAAACTCTCAGTTGATGCATTTCGGTCTCTCGCAAATATAATTTTCTTTACGTTGTTTAATCTAGCCGGACAAGTAAGTCCTACCGCACAAGTAACTATAAAGTGGGGAAACATTTCTTTATGTTGATTAGAGAAATCACATTTACAAGTAGATGTAAAAACTATGTCACCAATAACTACTAGATCCTTATAAGAAGGCTGTTGTTTTAGAGGGTAAACAGAATTTGTAAAAGTTTGCTTTCCTCTTATTCCTCTATCAAAATAAAAAATTGCTTTATTACATCCAATGTAGTTAAGGTCACCGTAAGACATACGAATGGTATTATGTTGTAGAACCTTTTTTTCTGTAAGATTATCAACTTTCATTCTTTTACTATTTTTATTCGCTATAGTGTCTCTTTTAGAAAAAACTGTTTCAAAAGGTAATTTATTTATTTATTTATTTATTTAACCAGAAAAGAATTTACATAATAGAAACACATACATCATGCAAACCTCCCACAGAGATAAACGGAGTTATCTGTTGGTGGGACTGGTTACAAAAAGAAAACTTAAAACTAACTTAAATATTAAACTAATCTAATATAATAAATCTTTAACAATTATTCAAAGTAACAAATAGTATACAACTGTAGCTAAAAGTAATTTGTGACGAATACAACAGAAAATAAAAACTTTTTTTTAATATATATTATTTTTAATCCATTTTTTAATTTTTGATTTCTTATTTTTGGTGCTTAAGATTTTCATATCGTTAGGTAACATATTAAATATATTTATTGCTTTGATATAACTATTTTTACAACTAATTGTTCTTCTTGTACGAGGTAAAATTAAATTTTTTTTCCTCGTTATGCTGTTAGAAGACATAAAATTGCTTTTTAGAGATTCGTAATGGAACATTAATGAATCTAGTGTAAAAATCTGTTCAATACTTAGTGGATTATTTTCAATAATAAAATTATTCTTGTTTATAATTTTTAATAATTTTTTCTGCAAACTATGTAATATTTTCATATAATTATTATATGCACCACCCCAAGCTATTATACCATAACTAATTATACTATTAAATAAAGCATAATATATCATTCTAAGCGTATCCAGGTTCATAATCTTGGCCAGTTTATAAAACACAAAGATAAGATATTTTGTTTTATTAACAATATATTCAATGTGTTTACCCCAACTCATTCTAAAGTCAAAAATTACACCTAGGTATTTGGTATACTCAACTCTATTTATGTTAACATTATTTATATGAATATTAAAATTATTAACCTCAGGTACACTATCGCAATAATTTCCAAATGTAATATAAGTTGTTTTTTTAACATTTAAAGACAATTTATTAGTAGCCA
Organism: Theocolax elegans; assembly: GCA_026168455.1. Classification (NCBI taxonomy): domain Eukaryota; kingdom Metazoa; phylum Arthropoda; class Insecta; order Hymenoptera; family Cerocephalidae; genus Theocolax; species Theocolax elegans. Next base: position 40,907,737 of record CM047425.1, read on the forward strand.
ACCAATTGGAGATTGATTCTAATTCGCTATTCATTAAACATTCAACTTCTTTCCAATTTTTACCAGTGACAATTATCGCAGTGTCATCTGCATATGAGATAATATTATCTGCTAACATATCATTTACATATAAAATAAATAACAGTGGTCCCAATATTGTACCTTGAGGAACACCAGTTTTTACTGTCATATTAGAACTAAAAACGTTATCTAATTTAACTCTTTGTTGTCTATTCGATAAATAACATTTCATGATATCATAAGCACCACCTCTTATTCCATAGTTATATAACTTATTCAGTAATATAATATGATCTACTGTATCAAAAGCTTTTGCTAGATCAAGAAAAGCTATTGCGATTGGTTTGCTCATATCTAAACAATTGTACAGTTTACTAGAGATGTATTGCAGAGCATCTTTAGTTCCCTTATTTTTAACAAAACCAAACTGATTTTTTGACAAAATATCACATTTATTTAAAAAATTAATAAATCTTTTATAAATTAGTTTTTCCAAGATTTTTGCTAGATTAGATATTAAAGAGATAGGTCTATAGTTTTCTGCCATAGTTTTTATCACCAGCTTATAAATAGTACAATTTCAGCGATTTTTAAAGCATCTGGCCAAATAGCTTTTTCTATGCATAAGTTAAAAATATGGACCAAAGGTCCTACAATGTAGCTTAAGAATGTCTTTAATACTCTCGTGTTTATTTTATCTACTCCTCCATCTTATATCAAAATCGTTTACAACATCAATGATTTCATATACAACAATCGGGTTTAAAAATATTGATTTCTGATTAATTTTCGTTATTTTCCTGCTGTAATTCGTTGGTGTGATAATTTTTTTCCTTAATTCAGTACTATGTCAGTGAAAAATTCTTCATTGTATTTGCAATTTCTGTAGTATTATTTACATATAAAATAAATAACAGTGGTCCCAATATTGTACCTTGAGGAACACCAGTTTTTACTGTCATATTAGAACTAAAAACGTTATCTAATTTAACTCTTTGTTGTCTATTCGATAAATAACATTTCATGATATCATAAGCACCACCTCTTATTCCATAGTTATATAACTTATTCAGTAATATAATATGATCTACTGTATCAAAAGCTTTTGCTAGATCAAGAAAAGCTATTGCGATTGGTTTGCTCATATCTAAACAATTGTACAGTTTACTAGAGATGTATTGCAGAGCATCTTTAGTTCCCTTATTTTTAACAAAACCAAACTGATTTTTTGACAAAATATCACATTTATTTAAAAAATTAATAAATCTTTTATAAATTAGTTTTTCCAAGATTTTTGCTAGATTAGATATTAAAGAGATAGGTCTATAGTTTTCTGCATAGTTTTTATCACCAGCTTTATAAATAGGTACAATTTCAGCGATTTTTAAAGCATCTGGCCAAATAGCTTTTTCTATGCATAAGTTAAAAATATGGACCAAAGGTCCTACAATGTAGCTTAATAATGTCTTTAATACTCTAGTGTTTATTTTATCTACTCCTCCATTCTTTATATCAAAATCGTTTACAACATCAATGATTTCATATACAACAATCGGGTTTAAAAATATTGATTTCTGATTAATTTTCGTTATTTTCCTGCTGTAATTCGTTGGTGTGATAATTTTTTTCCTTAATTCAGTACCTATGTCAGTGAAAAATTTATTCATTGTATTTGCAATTTCTGTAGTATTATTTATAACTTTCATTTGTTTATCGTATATGTAAGATATAGCTTTACTTTTTTTCTTATTTTTACCTAATTTTTGGTTAATTATATTCCATAATTTTCTAGGATTTCTAGTTGAGTTTTCAACTAGTTCTTTATCATACAATATCTTTGCATTTTTGATAACTTTATTTAGTATTTTTTCATATGTTTTATATATTTCTTTGTTTAATAAATTGTTTGTATCTAATCTCCAAATATTATATAAAAATTCCTTTTTATTACATGAAACTGTTATAGCTTTAGTTATCCAACCTTTTCTTGGTTTATTTTTATCTCTTTTGTTACTAATATTCGTAACTGTAGCCTTCTCAATACAAGTTTTAATAGTCGATATTAATACATCAATTGCTAGATTAGGATCAGACATTGTTAGTATATTATTCCAATTATAACCTTTAGCAAAAGAATGGAGTTTGTTATACTTTAGTAGTACGTTTTTTCTATCAGTTCTAGATACTTTAATCTTTTTAATTGATAAAAATAAAGGAAAATGATCTGTAATTGTGTATATTAATTTGCAAGATTTAGTGTTAAGTGATTTCATTTTAATAAAAAAATTATCAATACAAGATCCATTATCAGATAAGCTAGATGGTCTTGTAATAGATTGAAAACCTGGATAGTAACCGTTTACTAGAATATTATTTAGAAATTCTTGGCTAACATTGTCTAAACCCAAAATATCAATATTAAAATCTCCTACTATTATATGATTAGTGATATTTTTTTTTATTTTTAACAATTCTTTTATATTCATAAGAAAATCCGTCTTACTTATATCGTGAGATCTATATATTGAAGAAATTTCTATATTTACTATTTCGTTATTTATACGTGTATTGAGAATTTTAAGTTTACCAATTTCTATTATTTCAGTAAATTCATTTATATTTTCATCAATATAAATAACGACACCGTCCGATTTATTCAATTTACTATTATTGTAATGCATTTTGTAACCTTTTAGATTAAAGTATTGATAATATTCCAAATTCCAAGTTTCAGCACAAACAATCATAAAAGGCTTAATGCTCAGACCATTAATTAAAATTTCTAATTTGTTAAAATTCGCATTTAAACTTCTTATATTAATATATAAGATATTGTCCTTATTAGAATTTATATAAGTATTTAAAGTATCAAAATTTTTTACAACCAATTCTTTTTTTAAAGTATCACTTAATATCTCAGAAATCACTTCAATGTTGCTTTCCATTTTGATGATCTTGCTGGATACTTGAGCTGTTTGATGCAATAGATGATACCGACATAGTAGATTTAGCCTTTATCCTATTTACCTTTCTATTAGTTATATGTTTAAAATCTAATTTACCGATGTATCTTGGTATACTTGGACTCATCGAATAGTCAATGTTATCTATAAATTTTTTAATTTTCATTTTTAACACTTGGCAGCACTCACTATCATTAGCCACATGTTTAAAGTCATAATTTTTGTTAAATTTATTATTGTGATATACACAATTTACACAAGCTAGTTTATCTATATTCATGCAATTTTCGGTATTATGAGGACCAGCGCACTTCAAACAAACTTTACTATTTGTACACTTATTACCACTATGTCCAAATCTTCCACAATTGTAACACGGTCTTATATCGATAATGTCATATACTCTACAGTTTTGATAACCAATAAAAACTCTATTTTTATTTTCTCTTATGTATTTGTAAATTTCACTCGTTACTTCTATTATAACACTTTCTAGTCTCGATCTCGTGTTTTCATATCTGTGCACAACATTGCATCCAGTATTAAATTCTTTAAAATTTCTTTCATTTAAATCATTTTCTATAGCTTTAGTATTTAGATTTTCAAAATTATCAATCCCTACTATTTTAAGCTTAGGTTTAAATACTTCTTCTTTTTTGACTTCACATATATTTGATAATTTTTCTTTCAAAATTTTTTCCGTCTCAGTAGCACTTTTTTCGTTCATACATTCCACTATCACTTCAGAATTATTTTTATTATAAATTTGCTTAGTTTGCACAGATTTCTTTTTTATCAAGTAATGCGCGACACATTTCTTGATGTCGTATTTGTCCTCTTTATTATTTATTTTCTTGATTATTAATTTCGGTACTTTTTTTGGTTTAATATTTTCGTAATTAATAACTTGTGAATATAAAGGGTTCTTTACAACATTGTCTATTTCCTTGTCTTGTTCCAAAGCACTTTTTAATAGTAAATTTTTATCACTCATTTCTGATACCAGTTGTTTTAACAATTTATTTTCGATTCTTAAAGTTTCAAGTTCTGATTGATCACTAGTTAGATTTAAATCTACATTATTTGTTTCATTAATAATGTCATTTAAATATTCTTCTCTTATTTGTAGCCTTTGTTGTAATTTTATTTGTGCAATAATGCACTTTGCTGTTTCATTCAGACACGTGTCTTTTGTAATTTTTGAGGTTAGATTTAGACTTGAGTGTTCCGGGCAAATAATAAAAGCATTACTAATTGCAATTCCACTTTTTGATTTATTAAAGTCACTCTTATGATATATATTCTCACAAATTAAGCACGTCACAATTGTTACTTTACTTTTTGGATGACATTTAAAGAAAACTTCTTCCAGATCGGGAGTGTCTACCACTCCCGACGCCATGATGGCGTACGTGAAGTACCGTAACGTGAAGTTTCAATAGGTAAATATTTTTCTTTTTCATTTATTTCTTTTTTCAAGCTTACTGATTCTTTCACAAATTTTATGTATTTAAAATCTAAAGCACAGTTTATTCTATCACATTCGTTGTCTTTTACAAAATTGGTGTCTTTTTTAACTTTTAGATGTATGATAGATGTTTTAAGCCTCTGCACACTTCTTACTATCTGCTCCGTAGTCCCTGAATTATTATCAACTTCGAATTTACACGTATTTTTTATTTCATTAGCTAATTCAATTATATTGTTTAAATTGGTTTCATCCATTTTATTAATCATTTTATTGCAAATATATTTTGAGATACGCCGATGTGATCTATTGTTATTTAAAAAACATAAGTTATTTGCACAAATATGTATTCTAGTATCAAGAAACAATTTGCTAAGCAAAACAGTATCCTGACGGACTTCCAATGCAGGATTTGTATACTCAACTAAACCATTGTTTACTCGATTAACTAGCTTATTCAATATACTTTTTACTTCAATACAATTAATTTTTTCCATGTTATTTAGTTTCATGTATTTGCTTTAATCCAATCTTTAATTCTAAATCTTATGTTTGGTCCACTTGTTGATGATACTTTCAATTCATTAGGTAAATCATTAAATAGTCTTATAGCTACAATGTAACTATTTTTATTAATTATAGATTTAGTTATTTTAGGTAAAGGTATGCTTTTATTTCTAGTATTAATAGTTCTTTCTTTAAACATATCACTTAGTTTATAATAATGCCTCATGAGCAAACGAATGTTCCAGTCTTATTGGGTAATTGCTTGTTAAGAAGGTATTTTTACTAATGATCTTGAGTAATCTCTTTTGAGTTTTAATTAATAATTCTAGATTGCTTTTGTAAGCACCACCCCAAGCAATTATACCATAGGTAGTGATACTGTGAAAAAGTGCATAATATAATATAATCAGTACCTCCACAGTCATTATTTTAGAGAATTTAGCAAAAACATACGTTAAATATTTAGTTTTATTTACTATATATTCAATGTGATTATCCCATTTCATGTTGAAATCCAAAAAGACTCCTAAATATTTACAGAATTCTACTCTTTTTAGCACATAGTCCTCGATTTTAATTTTTAATTTTTTAGGTACACTATCGCAATAATTACCAAAAGATACATAAATCGTTTTTTCTGCATTCAGTGATAATTTGTTAAAAGCTAACCATTTAGATACAAACTTTAGGTATATATTCATTCTGCATTCAGCTTATTCCCAAGTATTTTCAACAGATAACACTACAGTGTCATCTGCATAAGCTATTAATTTTTCAGAATACGAACTTCTTAATAAATTGTCACGTCCAGACTTGTACCAACTACCATAAAAAATGTTACAAGAGGGCAAATGGTTAATAAACCATTCGCATTCCTTTCGCTCTTGTTTGACTAGGACTAGCCTTACGTCTCCGGGAGCAGCGAGCGAAGTTATTTTAAGATTAGAGATGTAGGATATAATGTGGGATAAATAAAATAATATATGTTTTATTTCGTATTAATCATGCATTATTTATTTAAATATGTTAATATCATAATATGCTGTTTTTCTTTAAATGAACACGTGTAACTAAATTCTTATAACTTTTTAATGGGCAAAAACACATAAAATTACACTATTTTATTAACAATTGCATAAAATTATATAAGTCAAATAACAATTTTAAATTTGATTAAATAAACAATTGTACTGCGAACACGTTAACAAATTATAGAATGAAATATAAATAACACAAGGTTATTTTTTTATAAACATTAATAATTAATAATCAAAATAAGAATTATTATGAATAAATGCAGATTAAATTAAAAATTATTGTTGTTGAAAACATGAATTATTGTTAATAAATTGCAATTCAAACCGTAAATATTGCAAATAAAATGCAATGCAAAGAATAATTATTATAAATAAATTGCAGTATCAAATAATAATTGTTGTAAGAGAAAACAGTTCGTTCAGTAATTGAAATAACTTAAAATATCAGGTTTGCCTTTACGAATATTACAAGCGTATAGATAAGTACCCAAATATATATAAGTGTGTATAATTTTAAATATCGGGGTTTATGGAGCCCATGACAGAGAGGGAAGATATGCACTTTAGTACGTACGAGGAAGAGAGACGTTCGGGTTATGACGCCAGGGCTCCATAATCCGCCCACCCCCAACCAGTGGTGGGAAGCAGACAGAAGATACAAATTTAACATGTCGGGCGTCATAAACCCCTATTGGGAAGTTTATATATATGTATACGGTGAGGAACGAAGGTCCGCCTCGAACGTGGATAGCGGTGTCAAATGGCTCGATTATGTCCTGCTAGACCTGCGGGCGTCGACGTTAGATGTGTATGCTGTTGGAGTCCGATGATTGCCAGATGTCGAAGTCGTAGTTCCTTGTCTATGGCTCGTAGATGTCAATGATGCGTCTCGATCTCCGAATGCAAGACCTCTCTTGATTTTAAATGCGTATTTCTTTAAAGTCCGAGTAGCAGTGCCACGCCCTCGGATAAAAATCAAAGAGTTGACTAGCAGAGCTTCGCCTTACGAAAGCTTTAGACGAAAAATTAGGAGTGGCTGTGTCTGTTCTGGGTCCTCTTTATGTACCCTAAAAATCTATGCATCTGTCCTTGTCTTACGCTTTGCCTCATATGGAAATTGCGTAAGTAGTTCTCGATTTTTCTGTGCTTGCACCCGATTGGGCCGTTAGATGTGCGTGATTAAAAATGATCGAATCCCATGCATTTTCTGTATCGCTTCGTAGTTAATTCGGAGAATTTGCTGTCCCTCTTTTATTACTGCAACATTACCCAAAGAACGGCTTAATTTATTACTTCCTTCTAATGCTCGAGTTTTCTAGTACATGTTTCCCATCGCCGGCTCTTCTCCGAGCATTGATTTTATAGTGCAGTACAAAAAAAACTCTTGCATAACCCTTCGTTTCGATCTCACTATCGGCGATCCCGCATATATGCGTATTGGCTTTGAATAATATCTTCAACTCTACTTATCAGTCTCTTTTTCGTTTGAAACACTCGTAAATTAATCTGTCCCTTAGCTCTATAAATTATATTACTGCATTTACTTAGAATTATTCTTTATCAACCTTATTTCGTTTTTCTTCTACGCCGTAATTTTATTCTAAACTACGCAGTACTGTTTACGAAAAATAATAATATAACTAGCAACAAATACCTCGGTCGCTAACGCTCCCTCGGTCGATTTAAACTTTTGATTTATTTTGTTGTATCAATATTAATTATTAGGAAAACATTTAAACTATATGAAGTTATAAAGTTATTATATTTAATTTTTCATTTTCAAAGTTTAGATAAATATAATATATTAATACTAAGTAATAATAATCTTACTTATTTGTTAACATTTATTATTGTCTATTTTTTTAATGCACATAATTACAATGATAATTGGATTTTATTATTCCTCAATTAAAACACTCTTTGATTTTATATTATTATTATTATTCTTATGGCGTTGTCCAACCTTATTTCCTTTGTAATTATTATATGTGAAAAAATAAATAAAATTACAATTGTATGAATACAATAAAAAAAGATAATTAGGTAACCTTTAATTTATGCACATTTAGATTTTACATGTATATATGGGCAATTTCTCGTAAATTGATCATGTCAAAAAATATAAATCATGAAAAATAGAAAATTTTATTAAATAAAAATTTAAAATAAAATATTATTTATAATTATTAATGATTGATTTTCACCTATTGATTGCTCAACATTTGGAGGATAAAAGTTCTATATATATAAAAAAAAATAAAATTAAAGTTAATTTATTATTTTTCAATTTATTTATTTATTCATTTATTTTTTATTATTTTTTTTTAAATAAATTAAATATTAAAAATATATAATAGAAAAAATTAAAGTTAAAGTTAAAGTTAAATAAAAATTAAATTTCATCAAAAAATTGTCGATGTGACGATATTTTTTGATAAATAGATGTATCACATGTTTTTTGACGCATTGTTGGGGGTTAATGTTTTTAGTTGTTTTTTTAAAAGGGGTAAAATTTGAAGGGGGAAGGGGTGGTGGTATGGGGTGTACCCTGACCACCTAGACATCGTCTTCAGGAAGTGACAATTTTTTTGCATATTCAAGCAGGGTGGCACACTACTTACCAGTAGACGATGTCCAGATGACCCGGAGGTCGCCCTGACCACCTGGACATCGTCTTCAGGAAGTGACAATTTTTTTTGCATATTCAAGCAGGGTGGTACACTATTTACCAGTAGACGATGTCCAGATGACCCGGAGGTAAAAAAAAATAAATCAACAACATAACAATTCAAAAATTGAAGCAGCACCTTTAAAGCGTAGCGCTAATATTGCTAAGTTTTTAACAAAGCGTTAAAAATAAATTAATTAATAAAGAAAATCATATCTAAAGTGTACACTTAATTCAAATATTTACAAATATACATATAAGCAGCACCTTTAAAGAGTAGCGCTCAAAATTTTAGCTTTTTCAATAGTATATTATGATCTACAGTATCAAAAGCTTTAGCCAAATCTAGAAACGTAGCAATTATAGGTTTGCTTTTATCCAAGTTTGAATAAATTAAGTTAGTCAAATGATTTAGAGCATCGTTAGTACCTTTATTAATATTAATACCTTTATTAGTATTAATAAAATTATATACTCTTTTGTGAATAATTTTTTCAAAAATTTTAGTAATATTTGATATTAGCGATATAGGTCTATAATTCGTTGCATAGTGTTTATTACCCGATTTAAAAATAGGTATTACTTCTTCTATTTTTAATGCAGTCGGCCATATAGATTTATCTATGCACAAACTAAAAATATAGACTAGTGGTTCAATAATGAAATTGGATATTGTTTTTAAGGTTTTGGTATTAATGTCATCAGCTCGAGGCCTGCGATGGCTCGGTCGGTAGGGCGTCGGGCTCGTAATCTGGAGGTCCCAGGTTCGATTCCCGGCCCCGGTCGATTGATACAAGCACCACTGGCGAATGTATTTTCAACAAGTGCTTTCTTTACCAAGACATCGTATGACCTCCGTCGCTGAATAGCACCGGTTTGGGAGCATAAAAAGAGCGACGTTAAAATAAGAAACAAAAAAAAATGTCATCAGCTCCGCCTGATTTATCTTTCATTTTATCAATTATAAACCTGATTTCCTCATCATATGTTGGTGTAAGAAAAATAGAGCTATTATTAAATGGAATGTCGGTGGGGTTAGGGCCCTGTGGTGTTACAATTTTATTGCTAAGTTTAGATCCTATTTTACAGAAAAATTCATTTAAATTGTTCGCAATCTCTTTTCCTTCAACTATTTTATTATCACTTTCATCCAATATATACTCAAAATCATTACTTTTCTTTGTATTTTTACCTAGTTTATTATTAATCATACTCCACAGTCTTTTTGGATTTTTACTATTTTAAAAAAAATTTATTTGTTCATATTTACACTTAGCTTCTTTAATTATTTTATCAAGAGCCTTAGTAGAATACTTATATTCGTTTTTGATCAGTGATTTTTCAGGATTATTTTTTCAAGCTTTATAAAGTTTTTCCTTTTTCTGACAAGAAATCATAATAGCCTTAGTTACCCAGTTTTTTCTTGGTATATTATTCTTTTCTTTTTACTCTTGATATTATTCCCTGTATTCTTTGATTTTTTAACGCAGTCTGTAACCCAGGATATCAATAAATCAGTAGCATTATTAGGATCATTTAATTGTAAAATACTATTCCAATTAATTAAGCCCGTTAATTTTTTTAATTCAAAGTAGTTTATTTTATTACAGATTCTATCTTTTGTTTCGTTAAACTTCTCATTAACAGTCAAAAAAAGAGGATAATGATCAGCAAAGGTACTCTCTATTCTATTTGTAGTATACTTTAAAGTATCACTTTTGATAAAAAAGTTATCAATGCAAGTCCCTTCAGAAGTAGAAAAGTCTGATGGTCTTGTTATACCCATAAAATCTGGAACGTATGTTTTCTCAAAAAAGTTTTCTAAAAGTTCATGACTATAATTATTATTTTATATTAAATTTTTAACGGTCTGTACGAGCCAGAATATATAAATATTCTTAATCATTAGTCCATGGTGTGCTACAAATTTGCAGCCTCTACACCAAGTTCGATGAGTATAGATATTTTAATTCTGGAGACTAAAAATATTGATGTGGAAATAAAAATTATTATTAAGATAACTTTAAATATAAATATAAAGAAAGTGTATGATAAATTTGTAATGAATGTTTCGACCACAATTGCCAGTTGGTCTCATCAGTAAGGACTGGCAATCTACCTTAGACATTGAATATAGAAATTATATCGAAATAGTCCAAGAACAATACTATTGAATGCGGTATATATATATATATATATATATATATATATACCGCATTCAATAGTATTGTTCTTGGAATATATATATATACATTTAGAAGACTTTATCACTTACATGTATTCAAAACCAAGAAAAAACCCCTAGTGGATAAAGTTGAAAACAATCAATATTGTCTTGGATAGGCGCAAAAATCACCACACACGCCTAAATAAGATTTTAAAGAGTAATACGCTCGTGAATTTTATGTTATATTAAATTATTACGATATTATGTTATATTAATTAAATTTAATATAACATAAAATTGACGAGCGTATTACTCTTTAAAATCTTATTTAGGCGTGTGTGGTCATTTTTGCGCCTATCCAAGACAATATTGATTGTTTTCAACTTTATCCACTAGGGGTTTTTTCTTGGTTTTGAATACATGTAAGTGATAAAGTCTTCTAAATGTATATATATATATATATATATACCGCATTGAATAGTATTGTTCTTGGACTATTTCGATATAATTTCTATATTCAATGTCTAAGGTAGATTGCCAGTCCTTACTGATGAGACCAACTGGCAATTGTGGTCGAAACATTCATTACAAATTTATCATACACTTTCTTTATATTTATATTTAAAGTTATTATCATAATAATAATTTTTATTTCCACATCAATATTTTTAGTCTCCAGAATTAAAATATCTATACTCATCGAACTTGGTGTAGAGGCTGCAAATTTGTAGCACACCATGGACTAATGATTAAGAATATTTATATATTCTGGTTCGTACAGACCGTTAAAAATTTAATATAACATAAAATTCACGAGCGTATTACTCTTTAAAATATAATTATTATTGTTTATCATGTCAATATTATAGTCCCCTATGATTATATAATGTTTACCCATGTTGTAACAGTTAATAAAATTTTTTAAATCAAGAATGAATTCAGTCTTGGGATAATCATGAGATCTATAAATTGCTGAAATAACAATATTTTCATTGCCTACTTTGAATCAGGAATTTAATACGCTCAGTCTTCCAATTACTATAGTTTCCGTATTATCAATTAATTTGTCTAATATGTATATAACTACTCCATCTGATTTATTAATTTTGCTATTGTTGTAATACATTTTATAACCACTTAAATTGTGTAACTGAGGACTTACCAAACTCCATGTTTCAGTACATACTATTACATTTGGTTTGTATATCAAACTATCAATCAGACATTCGACCTTGGACAAGTTAGCATTCAAACTTCTAATATTTACGTGTAAAATTAGATTGTTGCTTGAAATAATTTTACTATTAAGCTCTAGTAGATCACAGCATACTGTTTCTTCTATTCCTAAACCATCTTCCATTTAGAACACCGATTCAGTACTACCTCAGCTCAAAGACTTTAAAGATAAAACAGTTTCCTTCCTTCTTTCAATTAATGATGTTTTATTTTTTATTAACTCCTGCCGAGCATTGCTATACCCTGCATTACCAATATACCTCGATAAAGTAGGTTTTATGCGATAAACAGTCATGTTAATAAAGTTTTTAATCTTGGCTTGTAATATTTCACTTTTTTCTGTATCGTTAATTGTATGGACCGTATTATTTCTTGTTAAACTTATTATTGCTAAATTTGCAGTTTGCACAGCAAACATTTTCACTATCACACTTTCTCGTAAGGTGATTACCTGCACACTTAAAACACGTAGGTGAATTATTGCACTTATGTCCACTGTGACCAAATCTATCACAATTATAACAAGGTTTTATGTTTATCACATCATATATTTTGCAGTTTTGGTATCCAATAAAGACTTTATCATTATTTTTCTTTAGATATATCTATGTATATCTACAGAAACTTCCATAATGACAGTTATTTTCCTGTTACTCTTATTAAGTATAGATTTTAAAAGTATTCCTTTAGTTTCCATAGCTGAGAAATTTCTGCAGTTAATGTCGTTTTCTAAAGCTTTATCGTCTAGATTGTACATATTGTCAATTCCAACAATTTTTACAATCGGTTTTTTTAATTTCTTGTCTTTCTATTTTACAAGTGTTGGTTATTTTCGTCGTCAATACTTTTTCTGCAACTTTGGCACTTTCTAGATTTATACAATTAATGGTTACTTCATCCTTGTTATTAAAATAAATTTTTTTTGTTTGAATATTATTATTTTTTAGTAAGTATTTCACTACACTTTCTTTCAAATTTATTTTATCATCACTATTTTTCTTTTTTACTATGATCTTTGGAATTTTTTTGTTTCAGTTACTATCCCTTTAGAATTTAATACACTCGCAAATGATTTGGTATTCGGTTTCAGGTATACAATTTCTTTTTTTATTTTCTTTCTCCAGTAACTCTTGCAATAACGAATTTTTTTTCTTTCATTTCTTTGTTTAATTCCTTTAATAAAATATTTTCGTTCTTTAGTACTTCCATATTTCACGTTTCTTTTCCTATTAAAGTCAATCTTATGGAAAATACTTTCACACAAAACACAAAACACGGTAGAATTAATACGTTTAGGATGACATTTAAAATTAATATCAGGTGGGATTGCCTCAGGCGGCAAGCCATCCCCCGCCATTTTTCCTTGTGATTATGGAATATGATATTTAACGTGACACAGAGTGGAGCAGAATTTGGTATGGATAATCTATTGACTTTTAAATGCAATATTCTGAATGACGTGGGAGGTGCAGGTCGCGTAGCATTAAACGAAGAATCGGTAAGCAAAAGATCAATTTTATCCATCAACAATGATGACAATCTGTGTTTACCGCGTTCGCTCGTTACAAGTTACGCATACCATGTTAGAGGTCAAATTCGTTCAGGGGAATTGCAGCAACAGTACATGCCGAAGTAATAGCAGTATTTAAAAAAACGCAGCTGTGAATCTAGTACGAGAGGCAAACATAAATATTCCGTCGTCAGGATGTGGGATCGACGAAATTCACAATTTTCAAAAGTTTTTCGCTCTGCTCGGTGTAGCTGTAGTGATATATTCTTTTAGACATTTTGGTCTTGGATATTCACCAATTTATGATGGAACGAAATTTGTCATAGGTATAAATAGATAGATTCATTATACTTTAAGGATAATGTACTATGAAACATCGAGGTATTATCAACCTATTTTGAATTTACTAAAAGCAAGCGGGTCTAAAGGTTATTGCATTCCTTGCAACAAAACGTACAAAAATGTTGAGGATCATAGATGTTCCAATAAATGTTATAAATGTATGAAAATTCCGACTTGCAAAGTAATTAGTGTTACAGAAAAATGTTTGACGTGTTTGAGAGATTTTTTTGGAGATCATTGCTTCGAAAATCATTTAAGGAAAAATTAATTTAATAAATCGTCAAGTGTTTGTGAAATGATTAGAAGATGCGAAAAATGTTTACAAACTGTACATTCTAAAAATCATAATAAGAAACACGAATGTGAAGTCACTTTTTGTAAAGTATCTAAAGAGTATTTAGCATCAAGTCATTTTTGTTACATAAAACCGATTAAAAACGATCAATTAAACGCACCCAAAACTTTGTATTTCTTTTATGATTTTGAAACACAGCAAACATTGTTGGTAGCGGGTGATGAAACTAAAAAGATACACGTCGTAAATTTAGGTGTAGTTCAACAAGCATGTACTTTATGTCTCCAAAATACCGATATTACAAATATATGCAGCTATTGCGGTATATGGAATGTGTATTTACTAGAGATCCTGTAAACGAATTTGTAGAGTTGGCGGTTACCAGACGAAACACATTCCCAAAAATTGTTTGCATCGCTCACAATTCTCAAGGTTCCGACGCTCAATTCATTTTTAAGTATCTTGTAGAGAAGTATTGTGACAGGGTTGCACCTACCGTCATCCTGAACGGATCCAAAATTATTCCGGTGACCATTATGAACGTTAAATTCATTGATAGTTTAAATTTTTTATATGCCCTTAAGCAGTCTACCTAAAGCGTTTGGATTATCAGGAATCGAAACAGGAACATTTCCACTTTTTTTTAATACAGCTGAAAACGAACACTATGTAGGTCCTCTTTCACCTACATCAGCATATGGTGTCGATACTATGGGTGACAAAAAAAGAGCAATTTTTTTGGAGTGGTATACTACGCAAAAACAAGTTGGATACGTTTTTAATTTTAAAAAAGAATTGTAAAATACTGTAAGCAAGATGTAAACATTCTGAGATTGGCATGTCTGACCTTTCGAGAGATGTTTATAGACTACATTGTCGATCCTTTTATTGAGTGTACGACCATAGCATCAACTTGTTTGCGTGTATATCGAAAAAATATTTTGAAAGATAATCAAATAGGTGTCGTACCAAGTGGTGGTTATCGAAGAAAAGACAATCAATCTATAAAAGCCATGCAATGGTTATATTGGATAGAACAAAAAGATTTAAAACTTTTTTATTTTGGTAGATGGATATTGCGAACCTAATCAAAATGACCAACATCGTGGAATAGTTCTTCAATTTCACGGATGCTTTTGGCATGGTTGTCCTCGTTCTCACAGAATTAATAGAGATAAGCTTTTATCAACCGGCGAAACAATGGATAAGCGGTACCAAAAAACTTGTTTTACTACTGAGAGAATTAAAATACACAATTATGAATCAATCGAAATATGGGACTGTACTTTCCAAGAACAAATTTCGACCAACGTTGAATTGAAAAAATTTTTAAAAGCTATTTCATCAACAATTTTACAAAAACCTCTTGATCCCCGTGACGCATTCTTCGGTGGACGTACAGATAATAACATAAAAATATGTGATTGCAATCCGATGGAAAAAATTAAATACGTAGATATTTGTTCGCTTGATCCTTACATATGTAAAAGAAGAAAATATCCATTAGATCATCCAACGATATATGTGGGTGAAGAAGAATGTTACAAATTCATGAACAGTAAAACTGACATTTCCAAAGTCGATGGCCTTATAATGTGTGATATATTACCACCTCGGAACCTATACCACCCTGCCTTACCAGTAAGAATGCACGGTAAATTAATTTTTCCGTTGTGTCGAATGTGTTGCGAACAGTTGGTACAAGATGATTGCCCACACGTTGATACAAAAGATAGGGTCTTAAGTGGTACATGGGTATCCGAAGAGGTCAAGAAAGCTATAGAAATGGGGTACGTAATAATCCACTTCTACGAAATTTGGGAATACGAAATGACACAGTATGACCCATCTACCAAAACAGGAGGGATTTTTACTGAATATATAAATGAATTTTTTAAACGGAAAACGGAAGCATCAGGATATCCTCCAGAATGTTTAACAGACGATGACAAAAATAGTTACCTAAAAGATCTTGAATCGTGTGAGGGTATACGTATAGATAAAAACAAAATAAAATTTAATCCGGCATTAAAATATATGGCCAAATTATGTTTAAATTCCCTTTGGGATAAGTTAGCACAACGAGAAAATATGTCGAGAACAGAAGTTATTAAAGATTGTAAAGAATTAGTCAATTTATTAGTTGATCCGAAAATGAGTGTAAACAGTATCGTACCCGTTAATGATGAAACGGTTTATACATCCTGGTGCCATAAAAATGATAATTTTAATTCTGTCACGGCAACCAACGTTGTCGTAGCGACGTTTACAACAGCTCAAGCCAGATTAAAATTATTTGGATATTTACAGGAGATGGGATCTTTCGCATTATATTATGATACGGACTCTGTTTTTTACGTTAGTAAACCCGGTGAAAATGATTTACCAACTGGCTCGATGCTCGGAGATCTAACGGATGAAATGTTAGAATTCGGTACAGGTACGTACATTACATCTTTTATATCTGGAGACCCAAAATTTTACGCGTACAAATATAAGACTATCGCCGGAGATGTATATTTTACATGCAAAGTAGAAGGTATTAGACTGAATTTCAATGCAAAGCAGTTGATCAGTTTTAGAACTATTCGAAAGATGATAGAGGGTGACAAAGAGAGGGTAAACGTAAATACTTAATCGATACGTCGTACAAGATTTCACGATGTTATTTCGCAACCTGAAACAAAAATGTGCAGACCAGTTTATGGAAAAAGAAAATTTATTGGTTTTAATAAAAGTTTACCTTATGGTTACACGGTTTCAAACGATACATAATTTAACTTTTGCCTGCACAGCAGAATACAGTGTAAAGCGCGAGTCGGTCGGTTCGAGACGCTCGAGCAGTAGGCAAAGCGCTAAACGCTAGTTTGCAAACGACCTCGCGCGGGAGAGACAAACCACGGTGACCGAGCTCCTCGACAGAGGTATAAACGATATAAGATAAAATGTTGAATTTTCTGGTAGATTTCATCAGTAGGAAACATGAATTCAAGATGGCAACATCTATTCACATCAATTTGTTGCAAGACGGTGTTTGTTAAAAAATTTATTAAAAACAGCAACTGCATGTGCGATACGAAAATTGAGCAAAAGATCTTTTATTACACCGAATGGCAGTCCGGATATAGAGATTTAGGCAACGATATAGAATTTCGTGAAGGGCTACCACAGAGCGCCGACTACGCTAATGACCCTCGACCGAAATTGATAGTTACCGACGGCTTGATGCGCGAATCGTCTTCCGACGGCGGTGCGATCGTTAATTGATTTACCAAAGGAAGTCATCATAATAATTTAAGCATTATATTTATAACGCAAAATATTTTTCATCAAGGTAAGGGTCAACGTGATACATCATTGAACGCTCATTATATTGTAATCTACAGGAAATTGCGTGATCGTGCACAGATAAATTATCTGGCACGCCAAATACATCCGGAAGATATACGATTTCTCAGAGAGGGCTACGGAGATGCAACTTCTCAAACATACGGTTTTCTTTTACTTTATTTGAAACAAAATACGCTCGACAATTGTCGGTTTCGGACATCTATCTTCCCGGACGATTCTTACCATTTTGTGTATGTGTAACGAAAAAAAATAAAACACGGTGTTTATGCGAATCAGCTACCAGTCGTCTCTCTATGATGGCATCGAAAGCTCGTCGAAGAGCACCATTCAACACTAAGACTGCGATTGTTTTGAGAGCATTGTACCATTTGACCGACGAACAAAGAAAAGCGTTACTTGCGAAAGTTGACTCTAAACTAGTTAAATATATTTGTGAATGCGTTTCAAACGTGTTGGCTGGTAACGTACCTCTTAGTAAAGTTCAGAGGAGGCTTTTTTCCTGCACTTTAAGCACCTTTTATCGGGACAGTTTTAGCAAGTCTCGTATCAAAGTGAAATATGGAGGACGCAAGAAAAATGTTACTCGTACCTCAAGTAAGTGTGGAACGAATGAAACAGCAGGTAAAATTGTTCAAACACCAGGTACGATGACCAGTAGACTGGATGCTAAAATGAACAATATCTTGAATTCATCAATGGACAAGCGCGAGAAATGGTATCTTTATGGACAGGTATTACAAAGATACCTACACTTTAAAAATAACGAAGCACGAATTGAAAATTTCAATGATGTGGATGTTAACGAAGTACCTTTAACCGAAGAAACAGAGATCTTGACAGATTTGTAGTTGATAGCTTTCCAGTCAAGTTTCAATCACAAGCGGAATATTTATTACGATACTTAAGAAGGTAAGGTAAAGCATTGTGGAATGAAAATGGAAAGCTAATGATAGATGGCATGTCCGAGAAAGGTATAAATATAATTGATTTAGTGACTGACGCTGTAAGAAATAGAAAAAGACCACCGCCTTCGGGACGTGCTCAGTTTGCTACCCTGCTTCGCCAGGCATCGGTTCCTAGAGAATATATTGGAAACCTGCAAGTCTGGAAGAAAATTATCGCTTGGTTACCGTCAATACCAGCGGTTACAGAAACGAAGGGAGTTGGTACACCTATTGCTGATAAACGCAAGAGGAAAAAGAGTTCCACTTCTTCAAGTAGTATAGAGATAGAAGAGGTAACACCTCGACACCGAACAAAAAGTTTATCTACTACAGGAAACCAAGGATTTTTTGATAAATGGAAGAGTCTGGAAGAATTTTTTTAGAAATGGAGGAGCTTGATAAAAATTCAAAAAGTGATGAAAAAAATGTACTGGATGCACTAATAGATTTATTACCTTTCGAAATGCATGTACCTGGATACAAATTTTGTGGTCCCGGTACAAAACTTGCGAAACGATTAGAACGAGGAGAAGTAGATATAAATCCTTTGGATGAGGCGTGTTGCCGCCACGATATCGCTACGCTGACAAAAATACTAATCGTAGCAATGCTGATCGTGTTCTGGCTGAGTGTGCTTTTTCTCGCATGCTAGCTGGTGACACACCTAATAACGAGCGATCTCTTACCTTGATGACAGCTTGCTGTATGGTCAGTAAAATTACCTTTAAAAAATTATTTAACCGTATTAAAAAAGCCATCAAGTGCAAGGATAAGAAAAATAAGAAGAAGATAAATTCATTAAAAAATGTGAAACTATAGACGAGAAAAACAACAAGGTTAAAGTTGAGAAAAATGAATAAAGAGTTATCACGGTTGTATTATGGGCTCCCCAAGTCCACAGTGTATGCAGGAGCTGACAAATTGTTAGGGTCAACGCGTAAATTTATTGATCCTCAAAGAGTAATGAAATGGCTTGAGAGTCAAGACGCGTACAATAAACACAAATTGATTAGACGACGATTTGATAGGAGGGATTACAATGTACGGAATATCGATGATATTTGGGAAGCTGATTTAAAGGACTTGAGACAATTGAAATGTTATAACGATAATTACACGTACGTGTTAACAGTTATAGATATGCTTAGCAAATACGTGTGGGTCCATCCATTACAATCTAGAAACGGTAAAAATGTTGCTAGAGGTTTTGAACGTGTTCTTAAAAATTGTAATGGTCGCATACCTGTGTATCTACAAACTGATAAGAGTAAAGAGTTTACGAGTCGTGAATTTCAAGATGTGTTACAAAAAGAAGGAATTATTTACAGAGTGCTACGCAGTCCTGATGTTAAGGGGATGACATACCTGAATTAAATCCTACTATGCCGACACCTGCATATTACACGCACTATTTCTCCTATTACTATTATTTAATACAATGACAACCTATAATCGAAGTGGAGGCATATTTGTAATACATATATTCAATAAACTATGAGTAAAAAAGTTTAATTTGCGTTAAAATGTGCTTATAATTTGAAAAGTACGATCTCAAACATAACCTCTCTTAGTTAAAAGGCAACGCCGATTTAATTGATTTTGTAGAAACATGATAGATTTCTAACAAATACAGTGCAGACGCATAATTTCACGATATTGGTAAATGTTGGAACACTAAAAAAAATAGTCAAAAGTGCACGACGAAGAAATAAATAGAAAAATACGATTGGTACAAAGACGTTGGGAAGCTGGTACTGCATATTTAAAATGAAAATAAATACAGATTGCATTTACAAGTATCAAAAAACGAAGTAGAGACAATATTTTACATTATCTAATATTCATTTTTCAGTAAAAACTAGAAGGATAAATAATCGATTAAAAAATTAAACGAAAAATAAAAACGATATGCATTCCTTCTAAAAATGTGTAATTTAGCAGACGCAAGAGTAAGAAAAAGTTTAGCTACGTAGTTTGAAAAAGCATCAATAGGTGGCGATGCTGAACGTTTCCGCACAAATAGTCGACGGATTCTATAGGAGGTGCGAGCACCGATTCGGGCCGTCTGCAGCTCGCACCTTCTACTTTCAAATACATTGTAATATGCAGTCACTCAATCTTGGGCGCATTATTTGTTAAATGATAATTATTTAAATTATTGTCAGCTTAAAATGGTGGTCGAGGCATATTACTATTAAATATTTTTAGTGTATAAAAATTACAAAATTTAAAAAAGAGCTAATATTTTCTAAAAATTTGAAAAATACGAATGGAAACATAACCTCCCTTAGTCAAAAGCGACGGATTCTAGGAGGTGCGTGCAGCGATTCGAGCCGTCTGCCGCACGCACCTCCTACTTCCAAATACATTGTAATTTGCAGAGACTGAATCTTATTTGCATTAATTGTTGAATTACAAATATTTCATGTCATAATTAATAAACATTTTTTTAATAAACATAATTAGCATATTATGAATAAACATTTTAAGTGTATAACAAGTACACAATTGATATGGTGTCAAAATATCTTTAATATTTGTAAAGTACGTATTTTAACGTGTCCTCTCTTACTCTACAGCAACTGACTCTATAGAACTTGCGTGCAACAATTCGAAACGTCTGTATTTCTGTACAAGTAAAACCATTCGCGCGCTTAGAAGCTGGGAAGATAGTCGACCATACGGAACGTACAATACGACTAGCTTCCTAGAGCTTTATATATATATATATATATATATATATATATATATTGTAACGGGGTACAATCTTTCGCATCGGTAGGGGTAAAGGGATCGGTTGCTACGGCACTGCCTAGTTATACTCCCTAGGCGGTGCTCCGAGAGTGCGCGGCGGATTCAAATCAGTGAACCCCGCGCACGACCTACCGTTGCGATGTCCGTTAACAACCGCGAGATCACTTGCCGATCTCGCGTTTGTGTACAGCTCAAACGTCGTGAGCTGAAAAGGACCGCGAATAAATGGGATAAATTCGCGGTAAGTTTACCTCGGCCGCTCCTGAAACGGAGAGGGCGGTATTCGGGATAACGGGAATAACATACGCCGGTAATCAATATTCAAACTCGTACTTGGATATTGATTACATATGAATTTTATTCAAGTTAAAGAAATAGAAACAAAGTTTAACAAAGAACAAAGATTTAACAAAAGCCGTATATAGGCCGCGTGAGGTCTCGCGACGAGGTGCCTCTCTTTCTAGCACGCGTACGCGGTTGCCCGTTAGCTTCCTCGCCGTCGCGCGCGGACGAGATCCGTCGATTCCTAACTTAAAGATATAGCCGTAAAGAGAGAGTCTTTACGGCTTCGGCGGCTCGCGAATGGTGCACCACGTACCTTAAATCTCGATTCTCCCCGTCGATGCGTTCGACTTCGCCTGTTTCCCCTCTCTCCGTCGGGCTCTCGCGCGCGGCAACTTCGCCGTCCTCGCAGGTTCCTGGGAGTCGCTGGAGCTGTGCACTTAACACCAGCACGCTCACTCCACCGAGTCACTCACTCTTCACGGCGCGAAACCCAGAACCCGAGCAAGAATCCGTGTTAACGATAATTGTTCTCTTGCCACGAAATAGCAAGGAAGGCGTTACCGGCGACGTGTCTATCTACGATGACTCGCATAAACTCTCTATATACTCTCCTCAGTCGGCTTGCGCGTCGGACCATTATTAGTCCTTACGTGGCTTACGCGCGGGCTTTCCCGATCACCTACGAGCTTTTCCGATCGTCACTCGCGCTCGTTATAAGGTATAGCTTCATACGCATAAGAGTATGTAGCTTACCTTTACAATATATATATATATGGGTGGTTCTCTGTGACATCGAAGATGAAAAAAATAAATATTGCTATAACTGTGGGAATATGTTTTAGAGGTATCCAGTAGTTCTCCTGAAGCTGCGCGCGCACGTCGGGCCCGACCAGCGAAGCAGCGAACGAGCCGAAACTCGAGAGAGCTCTTCGGTACTTTATCGTGACACATTGACAACATTAGCTTGTGCGTGTGTGTGTGAGGAAAGCAACATTTTGAGCGGCAACCCAGGCGACGATTTCCATACCGACAAGATTGGTGCACGCCTTCGCAGCAGGTGAACTGCATTACGTCTTTTATTAGTGTGCTTCCCATATCTCCACCTTCGCAACCTTTTCCCGCGCAACTAACCGCCGCAGCTCGTACGCAGCCGAGCATTCGTATTCTAAATTCACCGCGTTTATATGCGGCTGGCGCCTAAATCCCTTTATCTATTATTATAATAAATTATTACTATTGTTATCAATTATTACGCTCTAATCCCCAGCGTAAACGTTACAAAATGTATATAGTAAACAATTTTGCATGAATAGTCATATCTCGACTGAGCTTGTTAGGAACTAGCAGACGACGGTTCCCTCTAGAAGGTGCGTGCACAGTTTGGCTCGACGATCACACACATCTCCTATACTTGGCAAACGGACTACGATTTCAAGTTGCACTTCTATTAGGTTATGTTAGATTATGATATTACCATGTATTATATATTATTATGCAACTGTATCATAATAAATATAAATTTTGTAATCAATATATACAGGATAAATAAAACATATTTGCAATTGTATTCA
Organism: Theocolax elegans; assembly: GCA_026168455.1. NCBI lineage: Eukaryota > Metazoa > Arthropoda > Insecta > Hymenoptera > Cerocephalidae > Theocolax > Theocolax elegans. The sequence goes on from CM047425.1 coordinate 40,930,856, forward strand.
ACGGCCTCTTCCACGGCCTATTCACCAATAACTGTTTTGCTCAGTGCTTAATTTAATAGTGGTTAAAAACATTGAATTAAACATACTAATTAGTTGAGATAATTGTAGACATTGTGGGGAAATAAATAGTTTATTAATATTAGAAGATATTGAAGATTTGAACAATTGAAACTCCATTTTAAACTATACAAAGTATATATGGGTTAAAACGATGGCAACGAAAATTGAACTTTAGTTATAATCTATTATAAATGAAAATTTACAATTGAATTTCAATGAAATTGAAAGTGTAAATTGAAAAATACAATACCGACTGACATTTCGTTACCATGAAGTGTACGTGCAGTACACGTAACAATAAAGTGTACGTCTAGTACACGTTATCATAAAGTGTACACGTACAGTACACGTTACCATAAAGTGTGTACGTACAGTACACGGTACCATATAAAGTGTGTACGTACAGTACACGGTACCATATAAAGTGTGTACGTACAGTACACGTTTCATAAAGTGTGTACGTACAGTACACGTTTCAAAAGTGTGTACGTACAGTACACGTTTCAAAAGTGTGTACGTACAGTACACGTTTCAAAAGTGTGTACGTACAGTACACGTTTCATATAGTGTACATACACTTTATGGTAGCGTAAAGTGTATGGACAATTCACGTTACCATAAAGTGTATGTACAGTACACGTTACCATATAAAATGTACGTACAGTACATGTTACCATAAAGTACAAAAACAGTAATATAGTACAAACAAAGTGTTCGCAAAATGCAGAGTTAGTACATATGTGCTAATAATTTAATTTTTTGTATTTATAGCAGTGTATTTATATCACACATGTATAATCGGAAAATAGTTTGCAAATATAATTTGCCATTTGATAATATTGCTGTATATACAGTAAAGAAAACATTTGTTTATATGTATGTCTAATTACTTTAAACTAAAATTAAAAAATTTACAGAAAGGTAAGATATTATGGTACCGTAATTATAATCAATAGAATGGTTACACATTCAATAATATTATGTACTTATAAGTTTTGCAGTAAACTATACATTTACTTTTACAGTAAATGTTATATATTTTTTTACAATCAATAATGTAAATAATTTTTACCAGCGCTGTACCTTGTTTTACATTTTCGCTTATTAGCGCCATCTGTGGGCATGTAACTAAATATGTATTAGTATATAATACAGAGGGCGCCACAGATATTTTCTGTTAGGTTAATTTTATATAGGGTATCTATAAAACAGAACGCGCGGACCTGCACAACAATTTTTCGTCGGGTATGACATCCCCTTAAGGGGTCAAGCCTGGGTTAAATGTTTTCAATAAATAAATAATTATTATTAGAATAATTTTTTTTTTAATTCTTCTCACATATTAATTTTTTTTACATAATATATATGTATTATACATTATATTTATCAATATAAAAAATGTTTATAATGCATTTTTAATCCTGGTTATTAAACTTATAATGATATTAAAAAATTGATTAATTTTTGCAGTTGCCGTAGGATATTGAAGCATTGAATCCATCTTTTAATGTCTAATAAGGCTTAAAATGTTCATGGAATATATGTTTACAGACTTATGTTTTTCCTTTTCTGAAAAAAAATTAATAACAATGTATTAAATATAAAAGTTGATAATAACAAGAAAAATAGTGAATGTTATGTACGTATACGTACATAACATTCACCTAAAACTTATCTTTTTGAAAATTGGGCAACATAAGTCCGTAGAAATATATATTTTAAAAGTTTCCCCAAAATTTCAAAGTGATTCATCAACCTGGCTCTGAAATATCCTGCGGCAAGTAAGCTAAAATCATTAAAAAACCATTAATGAGATAAATGCATTTAAAGTTTCACTTATTAGATTTAAAGTTTTACTTATTTTATAATTCTAATACCATATTCTTCAGGTATCGTACAATTTGTATGTGTAATCTTAATAATATGTATATTTAATAGGTTTATAGTGACTTTTTTCTGGTTTTATTAATATAATACTCAGTATATTTTTTTAATATACATGTATTATCTAAAATAACAAAAAGTCAACTTCAAGAATCAGTTTCTTTATAAAAAGAGGAATAAAATTTTTTAAAACTAAAAGAATACTTAGCTATTATTGAATATTAATACATGATTATTTTATATATAGTTCATGACTATTTTATATAATAATATTTATACTATGATTATTATATTATATTATATGATTATAATTTTTATTATAAGCATTAAATTTAATTAGAAGTATGTAAAGAATGCAGTAAAAACAAATACTGTTTGACAGTTGTGTACAATATCTCTTTCTCTCTCTCTCACATGACAAGTCTTCCATAAAATTATTGATTTTTCGGATAGCTTTGTCACGTGATAGAGAAAGAGAGAGGCATATATAGTGTTACAGCTGCTAATGGAAGTGTGCACCAGCCACACGTTTGTAGTTCAGTTTTAAGCTATTATAATATCAAGTAGAATTATATATTATATATATTATATTATATAATATCTAAATAAAATAAGTAAAAAAAACTAGTGGTTTATAAAACTGCATGAACAAATTATATCAGATAAGTATTTGCATAACCTTAAATTTATATTTTGTTTATGTCAAGAAATTGATTCTTTGTTTCTCCATTTCAGCATAACCAATGTGTCAACACTTAGATATACAATATTTGCAGAATACAGATAAAATTATAGTAGTGTTTTGTTATGCTCAGTGTATTTGTGCTTAGTGCGATATTATGTGGTTGAAGTTATTTTATGTGTACTTATTTGTGAAAGAGTTTCAAACCTCCAATATAATTAGTATATTTCATGCCGTAAAGTACCACTCTCTATATTCTTTTGTTTCTTCTTCTGGTCGCAATTCACATGCTCTGCAAAAATATTGCTTTGGAGGAACGTCAATTACTTTTTCATTCTCATGCAGTATCAACACCTTGAAGAGAATTGAATCCTCGCTTCCTCCAAGAACCATCACCTGATACACTTATATGGCAATTCTGACTTGTTGAATCATATACTTGCTCGACAGTTGCTTTCATAGACTGTTTACCAACTTCTTTACAAACATTTTTTTTCTCTGTATTAATAATGTCATAATTACTGTGAGAAACTCGACTCGGCAAATCCATATTTCCACAAAAAGTAACTAAACCAGCATGCCCATGACCAAGAGTTCTCATTGTGTACACTAACGTCTATTTATTTCATGAGCGTTACTTTTTTTCCAACTTTTCTACTTGAATCAATAACAAATACCTTAAAACAGTTTGTACATGTTATTGTTATTTTACTTCCCAAACCTCTCACATCAACTTCAGAAAATTTAACTGTACCATGACAATTCTGACAAACTAAAAATTCTTCTAATGTTGGGAAAAGTAGTGATATATCAATAATTCTATTTTCTGTGCTACTTTCTTCAATGGTATCAGTTTTTAACTTTTTACTTGATCTGGATCAATGTTGATGGAAGTGCATCGTAGTTGGTTCTTACTGATGTTGATAATTTTTTTATGCGCAGATGTACCAGGTATTCTGTTACTTGAGTCTGGCATTTTTTTTACTGCTCTTTTTTTGTATAAACTTATAATTAATTTCTTAAAACTAATAAAATTGAAAGTTAAAAATATACTTTTAATTTAAAATCCACTGAGTATTTACTAAAATAATGTAAATACTTTATCAATGCAGACAATATTTACTTCAAATAGAACTGTACGTATTTGTGCAGTATATAAAAGTAAAAGGAATCATTTACTTATTAACTATTAAATTTGAATCGTATGGTAAAGTAGATTTCTACTTTACCAAAATCTACGCTTGATAGTTGCTTCGTTTAATATACTTGTATGTAAACGTCGAAAACCTCGCAATTATTATTTTAGTTAAATTAAAATAAAATGTCTTTTTTTGCAAAAATAATTTTAGAGAAATAATGTCTATTGATGCTTACTTTATTTCAATTATAACTTGCGAAAAAATTTTTTGTTTTTTTTCAAATTTTGGGATAATGTTTTATGTAAGAAATACTTTAAAAAAAGTTAATAAAAAAAAAATCGATTTTTTGAGCAGTTAACCCAGGCTTGACCCCTTAAAGCAGCAGGAGAGTTATTAGAACATTAAAAGAGAGATTGTGGAGGTTTTTCACACATACACACACAAGACGTTACATTAATGTGTTACAAAATGTGGTAACTGCATATAAGAATAGAATAAAGCATTCATCTATCAATATGGTACCTGCTACTATTACACGTTTCAACGCTGCAAAAGCTCGTAAAAATTTGGATTTTAAAGATACTTCTAATGCAAAGCAACGGTGTAATAAATACACGATCGGTGTTTAGTTCGTGTCAGTTGCGCGAGAAATATTTTCGCAAAAGGTTACGAAGGTGGATGGTCTGAGGAAATATTTCAAATTTATCGTATTTCTACATCTCGATACCCCGCTACATATTTTTTAAAAGATTTGGACGGCGAGGAAATTGTTGTTTATTTTTACGAGGAGGAGCTCAGTAGAGTAAGATTGGGCTTTGCTAATAAAATGTTTGAAATTGATAAAATTTGAATATCTAGAGGACGAGGCCGATCGAAGGAATACTTTGTAAAGTGGAAAGGATATCCTGAAAAATTTAATTCCTGGGTAAAAGCGAGTGATTTAACGGCATTAAAATGAAAGATCAATTTTACATTGTACTACCGAGTAATAGTAGTATGCAATATTTTCCGGATAATACGACAACACACTATATTACACAATTACCACAACCAGTCCGTCTGCAAGGTACATGGAGTGTGGCTATTACGGAAATTCAAGTACCTCTTACTTTTCAACATATAGTGAGTGAAGAAGATAGAACTGTGCATATGATAATCACACCCGAAATACCACCAGGAAAATCTAATCCAGAAACAATGGAGTACACGCTGAACGACGCCTCGTTTTTACATCCTCGAGTCTATAAAAGTATAGAAAGTTTAATTGAATAAATCAATAGTTTATATTGCGTTAAAGATCACTTGAAACTTTACATAGAGCGAGAAGGCTACACAGCTGTCCGTAGAATATGTGCACATCAATCTTGCTCCAAAATGTTACATTCTTTTTTTATCTCTAGAATTGTCAAAAAAGTTCTTGGATTCGACTAATCAGCTAGCGGCTTAAAGCTATTAATTGTCGATAAAGATAAATTCTTAGTTTTTGTCCGACCGAGTAATCTATCAAATAGTTTGCCCGATATGTTAATGGTGTATACAGATATTTGTGAACCATATGTGACAGGTGATGTCCAAACGCGTTTGTTATGAGCTGTTTCGTTAAACAGTATAGATTATAGGTATGGAGGAGTTAGAATTAAAACTTTTTCTTCACCCAGGTATATACCTATATTGTTTAACAACTTTCAAACTGTAGAAATAGATATAAGGGATTCTGGTACTTTGACATTGACGCTAGACTTTCGTCGTCAAGAATAAATAATGGATTGCTACGATGAATATTTTAGTCAACAAGGTCAACAAGTTGGTGGAGGTAGAAAAGGTGTTGGGCGTATTTACATCGGAAATCCTTATCAAAAAGGTCACGGTGGTATCGGTTCATTCCTTGCAGGAATTTTCCGAAGAGTGTTACCTCTTATTACACGCGGTGTAAAAGCTGTAGGTAAAGAAGCCTTACGTACTGGTGTGAACATCTTTTCTGACGTGACATCTAATAATGTACCTTTAAGAGAATCATTTGAGACACGAGTTCGCGAATCAGGTAAAAATTTAAAAAGAAAAGTTAATGAAAAGTTAGACAGATTGATGGAGGGGTCAGGTTATAAAAAACAGCGCATCATCGGTACACTGCAGTTGATACCTGCAGCTTTGACAGGTCATATCAAGAGATCAATAAAGAGAAAATCAAATAAAACTCGTAAATTGAGAAGTGATAAATCAGTCAAGAACAAGAGAAGAAAAAAAAATCACACAAAAGAATAGGAAAAATAAGAAAAACTTTCGAATAAATCGTGATATTTTTGGATAAAAATGGCATTCTTATTTCATACGAAAGGTGAGCGATATTGATCGAGTAGTATCGAAAATACGGCGGTATACGTAGACACAAACACACATCCATACAGACATTTTCTAAAAACCCGTGATTTCATTTCCTGATATGTTAGAACATACATGTAATATGTTTTTAGCGAGTCGAAAAATTGAATTATCACAAAGCTTCCTCTATGAGGAAGCAATAGAACTACATAAAATTAATTTCCTCAAATTCAAGGTTTATATATTTGAAAACTTCTTAATGCGCCGTAATAAAAAGGAAAAAGAGAATTCTTTCAAATTTGATCTTGAATATCTATGTAGAATATTGAAATAATACAGAATTTTTATGCTTCTTCTCCTGTCCCGCATTGTTATATTCTTTTCAGCGAAAAATTTTAATTTTATCGATTTTTGATTCAATTTATTTATTTATTTATTTATTTATTCATCCAGAGTAACATATACATTACATAATTTTATACAATGAACTGTACGCAATTATCCAGCAGAGAAAAAATGTTTTTCTATACGCTGATCCGGACTTAAAACTAAAGTAACTAAAACTAAGTTAGAGTTGATCAATGAGACAATCAAAAGCCAACTCTTCACTATAAACTAACTTAACCTAAATTATGAAAAAAATAACTATTTATAGAATTTAAATTTAAATTTTACAACTGTATATATTTAATACAATAACGTATATATACAACTGTATTTTGTGTTCTATGTGGAAGTGTATTTCACAAAAGTGACTTTAATAAAAAAAATAATGTTAAATATGTGACAAGTGTTATGGTTATTTGTGATGAGCATAAGGAACTGGATCTTGACTCAATAACAAGTGATGATCCTAGTGTAATATTGTACTCTTTAAAAAGTGAACTTCAAAAAAAACGACACAATAATTGAGGTACAATAAAAGGTGAATATGAAACATTAAACAATAAATATGAAGGAATTATAACCGAAAATAGAAAGTCCGTGAGTGATACTGATTTTGATGATGAATTATAAGTGCAATCTTTAAAAACAGAAAATACACTATTGAAGGAACTCAATATAGCTTTGAATAATAAAAATAAATTATTAGAAGAAATGCTGGCAAAGGAAAAGGAGACTCCGAAGGCGTACAAGAAAACATATGCTTAAGCCACATCAACGTTTCATGTGAATAGTAATATAATACCGCAACCTAAAAGAATTCCTAAAATCGTGATCAAAAGGAAAAACAAGGAAGTCAAATCTAATATGGAAGATAAGATACTACATTATCTAACCAAAGATAAGTCAATCCAAACTAAAAATATAAATTTAAGGAACAAAGATTAGATTACTATTAACTGTATGAACGCTGAAAGTGCTAAAACTGCAGAAAAATTACTAGATGCAAAATTATTTAAACATTATAAAATTGAAAAGAACAACTAAAAAAACCGATAATAAAGATAATTGGAATCGAAAACCTATTTCAAATGGACCATACTGAGCTTGAAAATATATCAATAACATAAATTTTTTTAAAATTGAAACGAAAAGAAAGATAATTCACGCCTCGCAAAATAAATTTAATGGAAAAACTTCAGTAATTATGGAAGTTTTAGCAGAGATTCATAAACATATTAAAGAGAATAAAGATAGATTATTTATTGGTTTCCAGAACTGTTAGGTATTTGATGTCTTGAATGTAATACCGTGTTATAACTGTGGAAGATTTGGGCATAATGGCAATAAGTGCAGAAATGAAAAAATTTGTTTAAAATACGGAGGATCACATGTCACTAGACTCTGTGACATAGCGAACCATGTATGTTGTGCAAACTGCAAGTTTGCAAACGACAAGTATGGTACGAAATATAACACCAATCATGTAGTAACGGATAGTAACAACTGTGAAGTATTGAAAACGAAAATAAAGAAAACTATCAATTCAACGGACTACGTAATTAAACCCAGCTTACCGCGTTACCTCGGTAAAGTAGATTTCATTAAAAACAATCATCAACAAGTGGTAACTACTCTCACCAAGACGAGACTGCAGAGAAGTACTGATACAATATCAACGGCATCTCGATTAAATAGTTTAGCTGATTCACCGAAATATGGAAAATCATTTTAGTAGTATATCTTTAATAACTTCAATATAAACGAAAAAATTGTACATAGCATACAAGCTTTTAATGGGAAATTAAAATTGAATGATAATTTAGTTTTGAGTGTGAATATTAGAAGCATAAATGCCAATCTAGCCAATTTAGAAAGCCTAATTGAAAGCTTGAATGTGAAACCTTTGATCATTGTATGCTCAGAAACATGGAATATTGAAAAACCTCAGCTTTACAATATACCTGGATATAAAATTTATTACAATAATAGCAAATTAAATAAAAATGATGGAGTCATTATGTATATCAAAAACGATGTACCTGAGACAACAGAGACATTGGTAAGTGGAAGGCTGAGTATTTTAAACTCTAAAATAATATTGAATAATGCCACTCTGGTAATATCTGCGCTGTACAAATCACATGATATGACTAAAACAGAATTCATACATAATATGAATAGTTTTCTTAATACACATAAGTCATATAAACATCACTTAATAATAGGTGATTTTAATATTGACTTTGCAAATAATAACATAGTTATCCAAGAATTACTAAACAATTTACTAGAGAAAGCATATGTACCAAGTTTTACTGTCGTAACTAGACCTTTCGATAATAACCCTGTAGAAGGGACATGCATTGACAACATTTTTATAAAAAATAATACTATAAAATTTAACGCATATACATTAGCAAATACTTTCACGGACCACTATCCGTTGTTTGTGACATTTAATGAAATATTAACGTATAAAAAAAACACATCTAATTTACATAAAATTGATTATAACAAGCTTGTGAATATAACAAAGAACCTGGACTGGAGAAATGTTGTAAATGTAAGGGACCTAAATAATGCAGTAGACATCCTAATTAAGAAGTTAAGTACGTGCATCGAAATGTCTAGTAAAGTGATAACTAATAATCGTGGTAATAAGTTGAAGCCTAGGAATAACTGGGTAACGAAAGCAATTTTAATGTCATGTAATAAAAAAGAAAAATTGTACAAGGCATGGAGAAATGATCCGAAAAGTCAGGCGAAAAAAGTTAAATATAAGAACTACAACAAAATATTATGGAAAGTGATCAAGGAGGCTAAGATTAAATATGACAAAAATAGGTTTATGATGAATAGTAGTAACCCCAGAAAACTTTGGAAGTTGATAAATTCTAAACTTGGTAAAAACGAAAGAAAAAACAATGTATCAGAATATATACTGGATGAAGAGAATAAAAAGATAGAAATTCCAGAACATACAACTAATTGTTTTCATGATTTCTTCTATCAAAATGGACCGATAATATTAAAATTCCGCAAGAAAGTAATACTTCAAAATTAAAATTTATCAACAAAACAATATTTTTGCGCCCTACATCACCTGCAGAAATACAAGAAATCATAATAAACATGAAGTATAAAACTGGCGGAGTTGACAATATTATTGTCAAACATTGAAAGCAGTATCAATTCACATACTTGAACCTCTAAGTTATATTTTTAACCTATGTATCGAAAAAGTAACCTGACCTGCAGCTTTGAAAAAAAGCTGAAGTAATTCCAATATACAAGGCTGGAAACAAATACAAACCTACTAATTACAGACCAATCTCACTGATCTCCAACATAGCAAAAATACTAGAGAAAATTATTCACCAGAGATTATATTATTTCATACAAAAAAAATAACATATTAGCGGAAAACCAGTTTGGTTTCATGAAGAATAAAGGAAATAAAGATGCAGTACATCAACTGACCAGTAAAATTTATATCAATTTGGATTAAAGTAAACTTACAATTGCTACGTTCCTTGATTTGGCTAAGGCTTTTGATACAGTTAATCATAGTATTTTTTTAAACAAATTGTACTCGTACAGGATAAGAGGTTGCGCATATAAACTACTAAAAAGCTATCTAACAAATCGTAATCAATTGATGAAAATAAATAATATTAAGAGTGACGAAAGTGCAATTACTACTGGTGTACCTCAAGGGACAATATTGGGTCCTTTGCTTTTTCTGTTATACATTTATGATCTATTAGAAACTCTACCTAAAGACATGATATTCTCTTATGCTGATGAAACCGTAATCATACTGGAAGGTAAAACTTGGAAAGAAGCTGAAGAGGATATGAACAAACAATTTAAAACAGTCGATATCTGGTTGGCAAGTAACAAATTATCTTTAAACATTAGTAAAACGGAATACATCACGTTTGATAATTACAAGGATAGTGTTACTAATAAATGAGTATTTACATAGATAATAAAGAAACAAAAAAAGTTGAATATTATAAATATCTCGGCTTAGTTTTAGATTTTAACATGAAATGGGACAAACACTTCGAACTTATAATCAATAAAACTAAATACTTATTATATATTTTTACTAGGTTTACAAGTTTCATGGACACGAATAATCTCTTAACTTTGTACTACGCCCTTTTTCATAGCATAGCAACATATGGCATACTGGCATGGGGAGGTGCTTACAAAAATAGTTTAAATTTAATAAAGCAAACTCAAGCAAGAATACTCAAAATAATTAATAAAAATATATTTCTAACTTACAACTACCCATTAACTACTGAACAATCATTTTGCCTTGAAGCTGTTTTCTATCACTACTCAAATATGAGTATTATTTATACAGAAATAAGTACTAAAACTAGGAATAAAAACATTCCAATTTCTAAATTTACAAAAACAATTGGCAACAAAAATAACTACGTAACAGCTGTCAGAATTTTTAATCAACTACCTAACGAATTAAAAGTAATAAAGAATAGAATTAGTCTAAAAAATAAATTGAAGCACTGGATAAAAACAAATATGTAGGCACAACTATGAATAATGTTAAAATAATTGATTGCCAACAAATAAAACATCTATTACAAGAGAAAAATTTAATAGCTATACATAATACAATACGTAAATTAAATAATAAAATTATCAAGGAGGCATATCCTACATTGGAGGTCCATGAGGATGTTAATGCCTTACTTGATAAAATAATAATGCATATTAGAACTCTTACATACGCAAAGGGAAATTGTATACTTCATTATAAACGATCGCATCGACGTATATCGGAATATAACTGGAAAAAAATAAAAACTTACCGACAAAAATCAATCTGATAATTACTCATTTTGCAAATGTATTAATAAATCAAAGCGAAATGGAAAATCATAGTACACCTGGTATATTTGTAGGAAAAATAATGCGCGACTAAAAGGGCTCAAACACACATATTTTGTAAAAGGGAATAGTAATACACTGGAACATAAGAGTGAACCTGTAAAAAACAAATATGCACCGATTGAGACTGTTTTCTCTAGGATTGATAAGATGGCTGAAAAGAATAATATTAAAGCAATGAATAGTAAAATAGTGGAAAATCCAAGAAGCGCAATAATGCAATCAAACAGTTATCGTATGACATATGGAGATCTCAATTATCTTGGATCGAATAGGGCAATATTTTATTTTTATAGAGGTATTCGTGGCACTCAAACTTTTACTAATTCCATGTATCCGTTAAAGCAACAACCCAAACATAAGGACCTAGTAGTCATAGATGATATTGTCTTCACATCCTCGTGTAAATGTGATTCATCAAACCAGCATAAAGAAATGTTCCCACACTATAGAGTCACGTGCGCAGTTGGAATAACTTGTCCAGCCAGATTGAACAATATGGAAAGATTGTTATACGCGAGAGACAAAAATGCGACTACACAGACCTTCACCACGGCAAGATCAATGCTTGTTAGATATTGGTAGAAATTTTGCTTGTTAGATATTGGTAGAAAGTTATACAATTCATAGGTTAAAAATATAACTTAGAGGTTCAAGTATGTGAATTGATATTGCTTTCAATGTTTTGACATTAATATTGTCAACACCTCCAGTTTTATCCTTTATGTTTATTATGATTTTATGTATTTCTGCAGGTGATGTAAGATCGATTGATTGATTTTATATAATAAAGCGTATTTTATATGTTTTATATATTAAAAATATTGATTAAAATTTTTCAATTATCTGGAATTGCTCACAAAAAAAAGATTAAATTAAATTATAATCATTAACAGTTATAATTTAACGTAAGTCATGAAAGCCAAATTCAACCGAGGGAGCGTTAGCGACTGAGGTATAAATTGCTAGTCTCATATCAATAGAATAAACAAAAATTGTAAGCGTTATTGTTGGAATTCTCGACAGCTGCAAAATGACTCATCTAACGTGTGCGGTCAATATTGTATTTTGTTTCTTGATTATATGAGTAGGGGTGTTGGGTTACAGAAATTCTTTAAGCTTTTTTCCGCTGACCTTTCAAAGAACGATGTCATTGTAAGAAGACACGTACAACATAAGAACGCTGATACAAGATTCGTGGGCAGGGGTAATGAAGGTTGCATTGTCAGATATTTACATAAATCAAATTCCAAGATGTCTTTACTGTAAAATGTGTATGAGTAACAGTCACGAGTTTTACGTGGTTCACTGGATTAGTCATTATCACTTTCCTCAGTAATAATTTTCGACAGTATAAAAGTGAACGTTACGACGAGAGCTTCGTCGATCTCTTGAAGCTAAGAATTATTAAGTTGTCGTGTGACAATGAATAAAACTCAATCAGAAAATGGGCATCCTAAGTCATCCTATCAATCATCGGATCAGCTAACAAGTCGTTTATACTCTTTAAGTAAGTCGTATACTAAAAAAATCCTTATCGGTCTCGAATATACTGATGAAGAATATCAAGTTTTTCCTATGGTATGACTGTTAGCTACAGATTTCATCGGTATACCATTTTCAAATGAAGGCTGGTCCGAGTTTTGTCTAAATCTGGAAGAAATTGACGGATATTATCGGGGTCATAAGGATGAGCTCTACGACCAAAAGGTTTACGGTCATGGTTGGATTTTAAGATACACATATGCACACAATGATAAGTTGATTGAGATTGAAGAAGATCATAGACCAATACATAGACCACCTGTAAAACGGTTTCGTCGTAGTATAGTTATAAAAAAATTACATTCGATAAGTTGTTAAATGTGAGTACATATATCAACGAAAGATTAAAATATTTAAATAATATATCATCGCGATGCTCAAATAACTGAATTTACCGAAAAAAATATTATAGGTGTCACATCTGACATTAACGATGAAATTCTTGATTCGATTTATGCAAAAATTAATGGAGATGAATCTGTTTATTGTAAAAACGCGTTAAGTTTGGATGAAATACGTTATATAACGTATGAAATAATGACTCTGTATACTGATAATATTGTAAAATTACTCAACAATAGAATATTTCACGATTAATAAAACATTGTAGCCGTATATGTATAATATTGTAATCGACGTATCAACCATATAAAAAATATTATAATAAATCAAATACTTAAAAATATAATTACTTTAACATTTTTATTTCTTAACCATAATTGATTGTTCCCTTTCCTTTCTATCTTGTTATTGTCATTATATTAATATTATCTATTCAAGGAAATACCTCGTTAATAAAGTAATTTAAATTGTTTATTATAAAAATGATTTTCGATAAAATCAATAGTTATTGTTTCATTATTTATTTATATAATTAAAATTTTTAATTAGTATAACGTATGACGTGATAAACAATAAACATCTAACACGAATAGTTGGAAGGGGCTCAAGGGATTAAATACTATTTATCGACAGCGAATTTATTCAGTCCGATCTGGTAAGTCTACAATCATGGGTCAAAATAAGAGCAACAATCTATGCACTCCTTTAGTAAGTAAAGCAAAAAATGATAAGAAAATCAGTATCAAAACCAAGTGCAAGTGGAAACAGTTTACGGAGAAAATCTCTCCAAATACTTACATTCCATCTAAAAAGTATACCTACAAAATACATAACAATTAAAAAAAATAAAGTACAATTGTATAAAGTTAATGATAAAATAAATAACATATTTAATGGTTATATTTTATCTATTTATTTCAATATCTACTGCAAACTCTTAAAAGATAATCATTTTAATACGATGTTGTATCATCAATCTGTTGAAAAAAGTCATACCGCTGAGATGTATAGGAATTATCGGGTACTACGCACCATCGGCAGGTCAACCGCAATAAGGCATAAAATGTATAAAAATAGTGATAGAAAAAATTACATATTTATATTGGTAACGTTAATGTCGATGTGGGACACGTGTCATAGATACCATCGGATACTATACACTATCAGCGTATTAGACACAGATGGTTCATCAAAACATTTGCGAACGCACGAGTCGTAGCAACTGACATTGGATACTATGCACTATCAGTGAGGTGAAAAAGTTGTGTCGATGAGGAACACGTGTCATAGGTACCATCGGATACTATGCACCATCAGCAGGTTAGACACAGACGGATCATCTGCTAGGTCATCAAAAACAATTGCGAACATACGAGTCGTAGCGATTGACCTCATGAGTCACGTTTGTTTGGGTGCGCTATAGTGCCCCCCTAACTACTTATGTATACTTACCATTCGAGGTCGTCGGCATGCGCAGAGACATAAGAGTAGCGATTTTATCCGACCCCGACGACGATTCCTATGTAGGATTAAATTTTTTGCGAGCTTTCGGTGCAATATTGGATCCTAACAAAAACGAGTTATTAGTAAAAGAATCAGGAAATACCGTTAAATAAGAGGTAGCGGGAGTCGGACAAGAAGAGACTCTCGCACTTAGATATTGAGCAAGAACAACGCGAGCAGCTTGATCACTTACTCGCACGAGTTCTCAGCTCAAATAAGGAACAACTAGGCTGCACAAACTGGATCAAACTCGACATCGACGTAGGGACAACTAAACCAATAAAACAACGATATTTTCCAATTTCAAGAAAAATCGAAGAGGAGATGTGTACGCAAATTGAAGAAATGCTTAAAAACGACGTAATAGAACGGTCATCAAGCGGCTGGTCCAGTACAGTCCTTATGGTTAAGAAATCTAACGGTAAATACAGATTTTGCGTAGATTATCACAAAGTCAATGCTGTATCAAAACCAAATGCATACCCATTACCAAGGATGAATGATATACTGAGAAAACTGCAGAAATCTCGCTATATCAGTACGCTTGACATAAGCAACGCGTACCATCAAATACCAATGGAAGAAAAATCAAGACCAATCACAGCTTTTAGAGTACCAGGACGAGGGCTTTACAAAAAAGCGCAGGCGCTACGTTCCAACGCCTCATAGACGACGTAATTGGCCTGAAACTCGAGCCATTCGCATTCGCATACCTTGACGATATAATAATCGGCACGGAAACGTTCGAAGAGCATCTACGTTGCCTCGAACAAGTATTGCAGCGAATGAAAGACGCGGCACTAACCATAAACGGCGAGAAGAGCGTGTTCGGACGCGACGAGGTTAAATACCTCGGCGTCTTAGTAAATCGTAATGGATTTAGGCCCGATCCAGAAAAGATCGAACCTATCATAAAATATCCAGCTCTACGTAACCTAGAGCAGCTGCGACGTTTCCTAGGCATGATGTCGTGGTACCGAAAATTCTTAAGGAGCTTGACTATAATTATTGAGCCTTTAACCGCGTTAACAAAGAAAGGACGCAAGTACGACTGGCTCGACGTAGAACAAGCAGCTTTCGAGCATGCGAAAGCACTAATAGCATCGGCCCCTATATTACAGAGGCCGAATTTTAATGCAAGATTCGTGATCCAAACAGACGCTAGCGATACCGGCTTGGGAGCGGTACTCACTCAAGATATTGATGGCAATGAACACGTACTCGAGTTTGCTAGCCGTACGATGAAACAGGCAGAAAGAAATTACAGCGTGGCATATAGAGGGGTATAAGTTTAAAGTAATTACGGACTACAGTCAGAGTTGCCAGATGGCGATTTTTTCTCTTCGTTGCTCTCGTATAATAAACATCAAAATACGTTAGAGAGAAAAGGAAAGAAAATCGCCAACTGGTTACTCTGACTACAGTAGCCTAAAGCGGTTATGTAACTTACATAATCCAACAGGCAGATTAGCAAGATGGGCTCTCGAACTGCAAGGCTACACGTTAGAGACCGAATACAGAAAGAAAGCAGTCACATGGGTCTCGACAACAAATGATTCTTGGTACTTACATTTAGTAAAAGAAGTACAAGAAAACCCAGGGAACCACCCAACTGGAAAAGTTATAGGGGGGCAATTGTATATGTACCGCCCAGACCCTAAAATCGAAGATAATATAGGAGACGACGACGCATGGAAGCTAGTCGTGCCAAAGGGGAGGAGGGGGATCGTCTAGAATGAATGTCACGACGATCCAACTGCAGGACATCTCGGTCGCGAAAAGACTTTCGCGCGAGTCAAGCAGCAGTATCACTGTTTAATTTGCCAACAATGCAAAGTTGAACAACGTGCACTGGCTGGTCTAATGGGACGACGAAAGGTCGAACACCCATGGCAGATCGTAGCAGGGGACGTGATGGGACCCCTACCAAAGAATAAACAAGGAAACGAGTACATCCTTATATTCCAAGATCTGTCCACACGATGGGTAGAATGAGAGAGTGATCTTAAGATTCGGCATGCCGGAGACGTTTGTCTCAGATAATGGTACGGAATTCAAAAACCAGACCATCGACAAATAGCTCGAGGAAATTGGGGTACACCACGAAACGACACCTCCATACCACCCTCGAGCCAATCCTGTTGAAAGGACAAACAGGACAGTAAAAACAATGATCACATCGTTTATCGAAGAAAATCACCGAACATAGGGAGAAAAATTACCAGAATTATTTTTCGCCCTCAATTCAGCTGAGCAGAGTTTCGGCACTGCTGAATTACGGTAGACAACCTCATTCGCCAAAAACGGCTCGTCGAGAATAAGAGCGAGCCGTAGAAACTTCCTTACAGAAAGAAACTATTGATGCATGGAGAGAGAAAATGCTTCGATTACCGGAATTGCACGAAAGAGCGAATATAAATTCGGAAGAGGCCCGGAGCAGGCAGGCCAAATATTTCGACGCGGATTAACCCGAAGTAACTTTACAACTTGGTGAAATGGTATGGCGAAAAAATCGAGTGCTTTCCTCAGCAGCTCAAGGGCTAGCCTCGAAGTTAGCTCCTAAATTCTGTTTTTGGTTGTAGCGAAACTAGATAACAATACCTACGAATTTATGCCTGAAGATGGAAAAACGAAAAAACCAATACACATAGTCCATCTAAAACGACACCGAGAGGAAGAGGATCAAGAAAGGGATATTGAGGACAAATCCGTTCAACCGCCGGGAGAAAGCATAGAAGAGGCGATGAGTGACCCGCCAACGTCAAGCAAAACGGGCGAGCGCGCCCGATGTAAGATTAGAAGGGGATCGAAGGAAGACCGCGGAAAAACGAAATCGTAACGTCGCGCGTATTCAATAGAAGACCAGAACACACAACTAATGAAGGGCGCGTAAATCGAGGTACCGATCGACCAAAAGGTTCGAAGAAGAAAATCAATCCGATCGATCTGACGCTTCTTCCTCAGGACCTGGACACCCTGGATTATAGGAGCCATAGGATAGGCCTCAGCGAAGGCCTCGAATTTCGCTTAGGCCTCCTGTACGGCTGCCCGTAGCTAAACCCTCAGGGTCTTCATTCTCGTGAGGGCAGCTTCCATCTCCTGCCACTCCTTCTCTTCTGTCACGGATCGCAGAACCTTTGACGCCGCAGATGTTCCAGGTTGGGTCCCGTTGGAGTGGGGCTGACGGAGTTGGTGTCTGGCGGTGTCGGCTGCTTCGACGGAAAGGGAACGTGTCCAGTAATAGTTCTGTGCCACGCATGTGAATGTCTTCTACCTTCCGAGATGTCCAGCTGAAGGGTCATCGTGGCATTCTCTCAAAATAGATTGACAATTCTCTATGGGTATGTCCAGCTTCCATGCTTGCTCGTCATGCATCACCGCTTCCAATTCCTTATCTGGGCGATAGATTTATAGATTTCCATCGATTAGTTTCCAACCGGGGAAATCACGAAGTCTGTCGGAGACGTTCTTGATCCAGTCTAGGTACCAAGGATCCTTAGTCGTTTAAGCCCACGATATTGCTGCTACTGTAGGCTCGTCGTCTTCACACATGCGAAGTATTGCATCGGGAACGTGATGCAGAGCTCTCTTTTTGTGCTCGACGACAAAGTCATGAGCTTGAAGCTCTAGAGCCCATTTTGCTAGTCAGCTGGTTGGATTTATCATATTACACAATCAGCGAAGACTACTGTAATCCGTTATCACTTTAAAGTGATACCCTTCAATGTAAGGTCTGAACTTATTAATAGCCCAGACCGCGGCCAAGCATTCTCTCTCAGTAACGCTATAATTCTTCTCTGGTGCTATGAGAATGAGACTGGCAAACTCAATGACTCTTTTCTCTCCGTCTATTTCCTGTATGAGCACGGCTTCTATGTCGGTGTCGCTCGCGTCCGTGTGCAGGCTAAACAGTCCATCTGCACTGGGACGTTGAAGAACTAGCTCAGTCATGATTAGGGCCTTCAGCTGCTGGAAGCCTTGCTCCTGTTCATCTAACCACTTGTATACTTCGTTCTTCTCCGTGAGACGGGTTCGCGGTTCAACAATCGTGGCGTAATCCAGCATAAAACGCCAGTACCATGACACCATGCCGACAAACCGTCGAAGTTGTTTAAGGTTCTTGAAAGCTGGATAAATACTTATAGGCTCTGCATTGGATGGGTCGGGACGAATTCCATCCCTGTTGATAAGCACGCCAAGGTATCTAACCTCATCTTGACAAAAGACGCACTTGTCTTTATTCACTGTCAAATTACCTTCGATCAGTCTTTTCAGCACGGTCTCGAGATATTTCTTGTGCACTTCAAATGTCTCGGTGACTATAAAAATGTCATCCAGGTAAAAAAAGGCATTTGGCTCGAGATCAGGACCAATGACTTGATCAATCATGCGTCTCATCCCCGGGACTGTGAAAGCCGTATAAGGGCGCGACTCCCTCTGGAGAGGTATTTAATAATCCGCTTAGTTCAGGTCCAGGGTAATAATGTACTGACATCTTTTCAGCTTGCGCAAGATATCCTGCATGAACGGGAGGGGATAAGCATCCGGTTTCGTTAGAGCATTGACTTTCCTAAAATCAATGCAAAACCGACGGGATCCGTTTTCCTAGTGTACCATCACCACGGAGCTTGACCAACCGCTGTACGAGGGTTCTATAATCTCTAAATCTAGCATTTCTCAGATCTGGCGGTGCATCTCCGCCTGAATCTTCTCCGACACCGCGTAATACTTCTGCTTTATCGGATGAGCTGATCCCACGCCAATCATGTGCTCGATGACCTTGGTTCGCCCAGTTTTGGGAGAAGTATTAGACAGCACTTTGCTCATCAGCTCTCGAAGCTCTTCTCTTTCCGCCTCGGTTACGTCCGCTATCCCAGCAGATGAGAGGGTAGCCACACCTCCTATACCAGCCACTTCGAGGGGAATGCTAATACGAAGTTTACTCTTATGTAGCACTCGGCGTCAAGATTTGGTATAAACGGTACTCATATTTCACGTGTCTCATTTCCGACAGTGAAAGGTAAAAGCACCTGACCGCCTAGCGGTTAGTAACTACCATCCGCCGTCTTGACGCGTCCGTCGTACACCACAATGAGCTCCTTGCCCAATGCTGCGGTGATTTGCAGACCGCTGGGTCCCATCATGGTCGTGGAGGCTCCGGGGTCGTATAAGGCTCTTATACGAAAGCTTTCAATCTCCACGAGAAGCCACCAACGACTCTTATCCTCTGGTTTATAAGTTGAAGTTGGTTTGGTGGCTTCTTGAAACCGTTCCTGTTGAGGCCCATTTCCGCTTCTCTTTGGACCGTTCTATCGGTCAGAGCTGGTCTTTCCCGAACTCACCTGGGACAGCGAGAACTCAAGCTCTTGGATCGCGGTTTCTATTTCGATAAACCGTACCCTTTGGCGTTTCCCGAAAACACCGGACAGTACCTGCGGAAATACCCAATCTTCCCACAATCAATGCAGGTAAGAGGCTTGGTCGGGTCAAAGGTTGAACCCATGCGATTCTTCGGCTGTTCCTTGTTTTCCCTAGGTGGACTCGCACATTTTTTCTCCTGCCTTTTTCCGGAGCACTTCCTCGGGCCGTTAGGCCTCCCAAACCTCATATTTTTCGGGTAGCGGTTCACCGGCGAGCGTTTCTTCGGAGAGCCGGACCTTGGTTATCTCCTGCGGGACTGCCGAGCCGTCGACACCAACTGGGCGACAATGGGCCGCAGCGCATCCTCCAGCATCTTGGCGATGCGGTCGACGACGTCAGGCTCGCTCAGTTTGGCTCAGGTTTCCTCAGCGGCCGCTACCTTATCCTTTGGAGAACCTTTTTTCCGCTTCGGCTTATACGCCATCTCTAAAAGCAGAGATCCTTCCGCCGTAGGTGGTAGACGATAGACTTTTTCGCCTTCTATCGTCTGCTCCTCTTCCACGGCAAGATCCAGCAACTGATCAATTGAGCTCACTTCCGATCTCTTGAACAACCGTTGAAGCTGTGGCAGCATGTTTCGATACAAATGATCGTAAGGTTCATCTGACTCTTCGTCCTGATGTTTACCTAACATCTGCTGCCACCTATTTCTCCGTTGGAGACGGCTACAGACAGCTGTGGCTTCATCCTTCGCCTGATTAAACTCCTAGGCCGAATAGTTTCCTAATAGCCACTGGTGGAGTTGCTCGGCTTTCCTATACACCGAGCCTACCGATTTGAGGTTCAAAGCATCGAGGTGTAGCATGATATGCTCCCGAGTCTTCCTGTCCTCGAGCGTCTCGATTCATGCTCCAATCTGGTTAGCGACATCTTTTTGTTGAGCGGCCATATTCAGTTGTTGCATCGTTTGTACCTTTAACAATATTTAGCCTCGCTGGCTCAACGCACTATGTACGTGCAAGGTTATGTGCTGTCGATTATTTAAATTTGGCGTTACTTGCCCAAACGTCCAATCCGCGTAACTGGGTTTTTCTTCTACCTAAGCTAACCGCTTTAACACAAAACCGGATGCTAAATGTAAGTCCTGTCTTACTTTGACCAAGGAAGTACTACAGAGTTTAAATTATTTTCAACAAATATACTATTAAATTCTCAATAAAGTACTGCCTGGCTCTTACCTTGTAGTAAATTGAGGGTACTATATAATAAATAATAAATAAATTAACAAATAAATAAATTAAATATTTAAATTTACCGCGCGCTTGACCTCTTACATAAATATAACATATAATACAATTTGTAAAGGTCTGAGCTAGGTTATAAGTTTTCTGTTTTGTTTCAGCAAATACCAGTTAAACCTTGTATACACTTACGAAGGATTTATTCTAACCGATAAATTGCCACCAGGTTATGTCGCGCTGTGTCGCGTTCTTTTGTTCCTCTAGGTGGCGCTAGTTACTTGGTTTGATCCCAACCATCCAATCTCCAAGTAACGCTGATCTGTCTATCGATTCCGTTCGAAAACTCACCAAATTTCCTATTAGTGCGATTTGTTTCTAGTAGAGCCACCAATGTTCGACTGGGAACCACTTTCCTGTATCTACTAACAAGGAGAGTATCCCAGGTCCGGATCACGGATCTTGTCCTAACTCTAGGATAGGTTTTGTTATATAAAAATATGAAGAAAGCCAGAGTTATAGACCCTATCGCTCGATATTACGGAAGTTATACACTGTTAATGCTATTTTTAAAAAAAAAGAACCTTTACTTCAAATGCTTATAACTTTTAAACAATAAACTATCAGCCCTCAAATATAAATTCATTTAAAAGCTGAGATAAAATAGATACAGTTTAAAAAAAATAAGCTCAAATCCGTTGCAATGGAGCAAAGTTATAGCAGAAATAAAAATTTGTAGAAATTTTGACGAAAATTAAGCACTGTGATTTGTTAAGCTAAATTTCTACAAATTTTTATTTCTGCTATAACTTTGCTCCATTGCAACGGATTTGAGCTTATTTTTTTTTAAACTGTATCTATTTTATTTCAGCTTTTAAATGAATTTATATTTGAGGGTTGATAGTTTATTGTTTAAAAGATATAAGCATTTGAAGTAAAGGTTCTTTTTTTTTAAAAATAGCATTAACAGTGTATAACTTCCGTAATATCGAGCGTTAGGGTCTATAACTCTGGCTTTCTTCATATTTTTATATAACAAAACTTATCCTAGAGTTAGGACAAGATTCGTGATCCGGACCTAGGATACTCTCCTTGTAAGTAATATAAACAAGAAAAATAAAAAAAAAATTTATTTGTTAAAAAAAAATTGATATTTGTTTATAACAATTCTATTTGTTAATAAAAAAATTCCGTTACAAGAGGGCTATTACTCTCAGCTGGGCGCGCATGACTCTCGCGTGTTCGTGCGCACGCAGCCCTCTCTATACTGTTTTTCGTTACTAACCTGATCGGTAACTCGCTTACCGTTATAATATATATATATATATGGGTAGTCCTCTCTGAAATCGAAGATGACAAAAATAAATATTGCTATAACTGTGGGAATATGTTTTATAGGTGTACAGTAGTTCTCTTGGATTTTTTCAGATTTTTTGGGGCCGTTAACTTAACTTACAGATAGTCAAAGTTGACATTTTAGCACTTTTTGCATTATATGTCCTTTTTCATGAATTTGCACCTCCCTGGGATGCATTTATCACTATAAACATATATATGACTGTCTTTTTAAATTTTCTGAATTTTTCATTAAAAATACTTTTAAAGTCATAAATGTGTACTGTCATACTCTTGTACGCTATTTAAACTATAAATAGTGAAAATCATATAATTTTCCATAGTGGGTCTATACCATTAAGACCACTTTTGAACAAAATGTCAAAACTGATATGAGAGCACTTGGTTTGACACTGTTAGGGTCAGATTTACTCATCACACAGAAACGTGTACACGCTCATCTTATACTTGACTTGACCTCTTCATAGTGCATGCGTGATCCAGCCCTTCTTTATACATATAGTAAATCTAAAACACCATTCGGATATGATTCACACACTATCTTGGGATAAATTACTTACTCGTTTCCAGACAAGTAGGCTTTCGCAGGGGCCATAGCATTCAGATAGTCTTACTAGGTGTATTGGACGACATCAGGTGAGCAATCAACAATAGGGAAATTACCATCCTTCTCCTATTCGATTTTTCCAAAGCCTTTGATTCAGTACCTCTTGGCCCATTTTTAATCGAACTGAGAAAAATAAGATGCTCTGATGTAGTCTTGTACTGGTTCTAGCAATATCTTACGGATCATTCACATGCCGTGGTGGATGAAACTGGGACACTGTAACACTCGGAGTGGTGTTCTGGTCCGTTGCTTTTTTCAATTATTATAAATAATTTGCCGCTAGTTGTACAACACTCGAACTACATGATCTTCGCGCATGACACCCACGTTTATCACTCGTTTTATCCTAGCGAATTCGATTTGGGTGTCGAAGATGCGAACGCTGTAGTAAATTAGGCCATAAACAATAAATAATGGCCTTAAATCAAATGTCAATAAAACTAAATTGATAATTATAATATGTAAATTTTTCCAAATAATGGAAAATTCGTGAATCTATTGCTTGCTTACATTATTAGTTATATGATAAATGAATTTATTGATCTCCACACACAAAATAAAAAATTCAATTGATTGAAGTATAAAATTAAATAAAACGGAAAGAAAAAAAGAAAGAAAAAGAAAAAAAAAATAATTGTATTTTGCCCTGAGTATGCCTGGTAGGCTCATCAATAGAGTTCAAACATCTCGTCTCTAGATACAGATAAATGATATAATATAAAAAATTTGAAAAACAGCTCTACTCCGATGAGGGTTAGGGGGCTACCTGTTAATATATGGCACTTACTAATGTTTGTTATCGGTAGGGCATATACACCCCATGTTTTCTTCGTCGAAGTAAAGCTGTTTTTCAAAATTTTTATATTATATTATCTGTATTATATTATATTATATTATATTATATTATATTATATTATATTATATTATCTGTATCTAGAGACGAGGCGCCTGGACTCTACTGATGAGCCCACCAGGCATACTAAGGGCGAAATACAATAATTTTTTTTTCTTTTCCTTTCTTTTTTCTTTCCGTTTTATTTAATTTTATACTTCAATCATATAGATTTTTTTATTTTGACTTAGCTTGTCTTGGTATTTTTTGAAACACTCATCCTGTGAGGTTTTTAAAGTGGCTAGTATTAATACAGTCCGCCTTTTTGATTTGTGAGGAATAATCTTTGGCTTGTGGAGATCAATAAATTCATTTATCATATAACTAAAATGATAATCCTGGGTTGTCAGGCTTTTATTTCGTGTATCAACCTGGACGTTGCCTCGACGGTAAAAGTAGAAGATCAGCTTCTTCACTGTGAAGCAGTTGTAAAATCCCTTGGCATATGGATTACACCCACTCTGGACTAGTTGAGACAGATCGCAGTAATTTCCCAAACAGTTCATAAACACTTTTTTCACTAAAACATTACAGACATGCGTTTTTGCGACAATCGCGTAAGAGACTAGTCGAACCCTTAATTTTTCCAACCTTCGACTATGCTTGTGTAGTCTATATTGATGTTGATGGAACCTGGAATCTAAAACTTAGTCGACTATTGAATGGTACGTTATAATATATTGCATAACATTTCGCGTATCCGCTCGCCATTCTCTCTTGTCCTTAACTTATCTTCCACCTCACCCAGAAGCCCTAGATCAATTATTCGTCATTACCGCCACTCGTCTCATTAATCAGCTTCCATTTACATATTTTAATCCCCTCGCACATAATGCATTCAAAACCAATCTCCTAATATGCCTAACTGAGCGCGACCGTAAAGCTTGGGAGTACAGAGTTACCACAGAGAACTTTACTAATTAATGAGTATTACCTGCTCTGGCTTCTTAATGTGTGTATATATATATAAATTGATCAATCGGTACTTATGCCGACAAATTCTTACGGGAAATGGGAATTGTGCTTACTTTGGGGTAATTATGCCGACGTCAGCATAATTCCACCGAAAATTCAACCATGTATCCGTACTTATGCCGACAGACAAAAAATCGGAAAATTATCTTTGTGAGCCCCGCTTTGACGTTATAATATTAATGAAGGATTGAAGTTATAACGTCTTTCGAGTGCCGGAGGCCTCCTTCATTAATATTATAAGGTCAAAGTGTGCTTTTTTACCGGTGAGGGATATTTAGGTATTTGGGTTATTGGTTTTTTATGCATTATTCTGTCAATTAATATTCTCCCCCTTATATCTGAGTCGTTACATATGTTTTATAACCTCAAAACACCAAGATAACACGAAGTGTCACCATAAGTACCGATCCTGGTGTTTATATATATATATATATATATATTGTAACGGTAAACGGATCGTATGGTACGAAATAGTACCGATCGCGTAGACTTACCGTTCGAGCCGCGTTGCGCGCACGCGCGAACGCGTGAAAAGACCGGTGTGCTCGGCACACCGGCCGTATCGTTCGAGTCTCGAACGAACGCGGTACCGCGAGTGCCAAGAGGAAGAGAGAGAGAGTCGAGAACCATACGGGAGAAAGAGCTGACGGAGAGACAATTAGAAGGAGGGGAAGGAGAGACCGAACACCAGGAAGTAGCCAACTGGATCGTTGCGGATTTCAAGTAAGTCCTGGCCAGGCGTGCGCGAGTGATCGCGAATAGCGTAAGCGCGGGTAACGACGGGATACGCGCGGTATCCCGACGGCGAGGCAAGCGAGAGGATAACCGCTCTCATCGCGTCTCTCTCTCTGCAACTTAGGCGCGTATACGGCAAACCGGAGTGCTTAACACTCCGGCACGACCCTAACCGCGTCAACACATTTTACAGCCAGGTAACTCATACCTGGCGAATCGTCCTCGTCCTCGAGATCGGCCAACCCGTCGAATCTCAACGCGAATAGCGGCGGGCGCACACACACGTATTCTTAACCTGTTAACAGCAGGATAGTTGTTTACTTTTGAGCCAAGGAATAGCATCGCCTTGGCCCGACCTTGTACTTTTCATAATTTGTCATAGCACCGTTTATTTCTCGTGATCGTAATAAATTTGTTTCTTAATAGTATACCCGACATAGTATTTTATTAATATTCCAACGAACCTTATCCCGAAGGCGTATACCGCCATGCCCCGCGGGTGTCGTGCATTGTACTGCGCACGACACATAACTGAGTAGCCGAGTACAAGCATCGACGGAGGATAAGTGTGCACCAGGTAAGTGCATACATTGTACACAGGGAAGACGTCGTCGTGTGGAGCTTGAGGCTAGCTCGCACCACTTCAAGGACGGTTCTGCCGATCGGTTAGCTGTCTGGTAAAACAGCTGATCGGTACACGGAGGATACTCCCTGTGCATTGAGGATATGCACAGGACAAGTAAAACCCTCCTGACGTACGAGAATAACCCTGTTACAATATATATATATATATATATATATATATATATATATATATATATATATAATTATTCTTAATGTGTATATGTACATCGCTAGTGAACACACATTTTAATCACTTTATTGATAATGACTGATTAAAATTTTAAGGTTGTTACTTATTTATTTATTCATTTATTTATAATTTGTGTTTTATTATGTACTACTTTTCGCATCTTGTATTATTTATTTACTAGAGTTAACGGGGTGTAACCCTACGACCAAATAAGGTATATCGAATAATCAATCTCTCTCTGTCTATGTCTCTCTGTGTTTCCGTAGCTCTCTCTCTCTCTCTCTCTCTCTGTCCCGCTCTCTCTCTCTCTCTCTCTCTCTCTCTCTCTCTCTCTGCGCAGTACGTAGCCTTAGCTATGTTTTTTTGAAGGCACTGTATTTATATGCCTGATACTGCCGCCTTCTGCATTCGAGTGTTTCTGTTATACATCCTTGCATGCGCATTTATGCAAGCTTCACGGTGGACATAAATTCATATTCAACTGATTTTCTGCAATGCTTGGAAAATTTGAGGCTAGTCATGCCATTATACTATCTCTTTTTATTCCCTGCCGTTGAGCACACCGTGCAAAAGCATGTCCACGCAGAAATTTTCTTAAGAGACCATCAGATGGCACCTAAAGCTCCCTCAAATCAGAGCGCTAATTTATTGTCAAATTCAAATTCAAACTTAAAACTAAATGTTAGAAATCATTAAATTTGTAAGGAAGCCTCGCACACTAGGACGGGGTTGCTTGCATGCGCAGCTTGCTACCGATTTTTTCGCATAATTTGTGACAAAACAATATCAAATAGTACAACAAAACTTAAACCTAATTTAAACATAAATGGGAAAATAAATATCTTAGAAAATAAAAACAAAATAAAAATTTAAATTTAAAAAATGCACAAATTTGTCATAGCTGCAGAGATAGAAAAAAGCTGGATACATCTTTGTAAATAAATTGTCGCTCCTCGACTCTATATTTCCTCAACGCCGGGTAATAATATGAAATCAAACAGGTGGGGGACACCCTGTATGTAAAGGTGGCAGCATCACAGGCACCACTCATTATTGAATTTTGACCTTTAGTCAAAGAGTAAAAAGATAACTTTATACTTTAGTAAAGTATAAAATGGAAAAATTATACTGTTGAAAAAAGGTCAAAATTCAATAATTACTCTTTTAAACTCATTGGATTATACTTTATACTTTTCGAAGGAGTAATAGTTCCGTTTTATACTTCCCTTAAAGAGCAATTTTTTCTTTTTACGCTTTAGTAAAGAGTAATTTTTATATTTTACACTGCTCAAAGAGTAATTTTAAATGTTTAGTAGTTTAAAAGGTGTAATTTTGGGATGTTGATCTTTGCTTAAAGAGTAAAATCAACAAATTACGCATTTAAGGTACAGCTTTTACTCTTTGGGGCTTAGAGTGTAGGTAATTATTCAACGAATAAAGGCGGTACGAGCGTCGCAAAACAGGCAACTACTACGAGCTCGTTTTCGGATGGTTCCTCGGACATTTTGTCTGCAACATCATCCGGATTTGATTCAATAATAGAATCTGTAAAACTTTTGCTAAGCTTTGAAAATAATTTTAAAAATATAATAATGATTTTGGGTAATGATGTAGATAGAATGCATAGTTAGGACTTGTTCCTGGCTGAATATCGCTCTGCACTAACTAATTTACTATCCGAGAACTGACAACTTAAGCTATCTTTCTCTCAATTTCAAAAGCAACTATTAGATTCACAAAAGATATTTCAAAACAATATTTTAACTAAAATTAGCCGTAAATGTTCAGTTCTTTTTAATAGGCTGGATGATGATCTTGAAGTAATCAATAATAATATTGAAACATTAAACTCTGGTGCTGCTGCGATGTCGAATACCGTCTCCAATCTTACTATACTTAAAACACAAACACAGATACTAAACAACAGGTAATTTCGTGTCGTACTAGAGAGATTCCTCCCTCGATTACTTCTGAACATTTCGTAAATGATGTTCTTGGCACGCTCGTACCCTCCATACAACTTGAAAATATTGTATCTAGTCTGTTGGTTTAACTTTCTGATGGTGACTCCTATGTAAGAATTTTCAGATCAAGAATTAAGCGAACAGCGTTTTGTATTTATCTTGACAGCTAACTTTATCCATGGATTGTTGCCATTTCCCATTCATTTATATACATCAATCAGTATATGGATAAAAATAAGTACCATAAATTTAAGGAACTGAATATTTCTGTTAAACTGGGATTCAAGTATGTCTGGTATAAATTTCGCAATTTTTACGTTAAAGCACGGGAAGTGACCCGAATGCCTTCACCGGCCGAGTCATTGCAGACCTGATTTTAGTAATCGTTATGCTATAAATATTCCATGCAAACATTAATATACTCAAAACTCATTTCACGTTCATTAATAATTAATTTACCCAACACCTTATACCGTTTAAGGAGAGGGAGTTACGGCATATCCGAGAGGTATACAAAGTTAAAATAACTATTCAATCTGATCAAGTTTATTCATCTACGCGCACAGCTGTGGTTAATAAAGTCAGCGCAGGATAAACGTAAATGTGTCTCAGGGTAGTGTGCTAGGTCCTTTACTTTTTTTCCATTTGCATAAATGACCTATCAAATGTACTAAACTTGAGCGATTGTATGTTATTTGCCGATGACGTCTATCACGTGTATCACTCTTTCTATCCAGCAGACTTTAGGAATGGGAGTTCAACTCTTACTTTAACGCATGCGGTACCATTTTGGGCAATATTACATGGTCTCAAGCTTAATGTAGATAAAACAAAGGTGATTAATCTATGTAGTCAGGTGCAGGTATCTCGTATCGATCTTTGTTCGATCTTCGTTTCACTGCTTTATGGGTCATGGCAGGGGAGCATTTTTTGAAGATATCACATACCATAGATTGGTTTTTACCGGTGCTTTTAATCTCTCAACGAGTGCACGGAGTTCTTTATTCCCTTAGGTGCTACAGAAGCGCGCTGTCTATGAAGCTTAAGAAGACCCTGGTTGAGACTCTTATTAAGCCTCTTTTCGATTATGCCTATGATCTACAGTGACATTGATTGGATCAGGAATATAAAGAAACAACGCCTGCTTAATGCCCGTGCGAGAGTTGTTTGGAAATATTTGTCTACGCGAGAACACTATATTCCCTAAAGGTTAAGTTAAAAATAGTTGTCAGTCGAGTCCAGACGTTTATATCGCATAGTTTCATAATTATTTAATATTATTTCCCATGAATTACTACATCACTTAGCTTATCATTTCAATAAAATTGGCCCTTCCTCATTACATCCTCGAGTTTCCTCGCGTCAGCCTCCTAAGTCTGTTAAATGCCACCCCCCTCGAACCGAAGCTATAAATAAATAATTTATCATCACTGCCACACATATTGTAAATGAATATCCATTAATTTCATTTGGTCGATCTTGTTTCAATTCCTTTTAAGAAATCCCACTTCATTCATTTGTTTAGATTCGATAAGGCAGCTTGGTCAGCCAGGCGAAATGCAATCAATTGCCATCTCATTTCTCACTTCGAGTTAGTGATACTTGAGTTTTACTACAGAGATGACTCTTATATACCAGATATTTCCCGAAAATTCGCGAAAAATCTAGAAAATCCCGTAATTAGTGGAGTTAGCCCGGAAAACCTCAGAAATTTCCGAAATATATAGGAAATTCTTTAATTAGTGGAGTTATCCTGGAATACATTAGAAGTCCCGAAATATCCAGGAATCCCCAAAATTAGTGAAGTTACCTCGGAATACCTCATTCCCGAATTGCCCAGGGAATAACGTAATTAATTGAGTTATCTTGGAATTACTAAAAAATTCGCGAAATATCCAGGACAGAACGTACCTTTTCTGTAAACCTGGAATACCTCACAAATGTTCGAAATGCACAGGAGATCCCGTAATTAGTGGAGGTTATATCCCGGAATACCTCAGAATATCCCGAAATATTCAGGAAATCCCGAAATTAGTGAAGTTATTTCGGAATAATTCGAAGAATCCCGAAAAATCCAGAAAATCCCGAAAAATCCAGAAAATCCCGTACTTGTTGTAGTTATCCTGAAGTAATTCAAAAATTCGCGAAATATCCATGGAATCACGTAATTTTCTGTGTTATCTCGAATTACCTCA
The DNA here is from genome assembly GCA_026168455.1 of Theocolax elegans. Classification (NCBI taxonomy): domain Eukaryota; kingdom Metazoa; phylum Arthropoda; class Insecta; order Hymenoptera; family Cerocephalidae; genus Theocolax; species Theocolax elegans. Next base: position 40,961,780 of record CM047425.1, read on the forward strand.
GAAATTCCCGAAAAATCCAGGAAATCCCGTAATTAGTGGAGCTATCCCGGAATACCTCAGAATTTCCCGAAAAATCCAGAAAATCCCGTAATTGTTGAAATATCCAGGCAATCCCTAAATTAGTGAATTAATTGCGGCATACCGCAGAAATTCCCGAAATATCCATGGAATCCCGTAATTAGTGAAGTTATCCCAGAATACCTCAGAATTTCCCGAAATATCCAGAAAATCCCTAAATTAGTGAAGCTAACGCGGCATATCTCAGTAATTCCCGAAATATCTAGCAAATCACGTAATTAATGAAGTTATCACGGCATACCTAAGAAATTCCCGAAATATCCATGGAATCCCGTTGTTCGTTTATCAATGGACTGTGGAGGGGGGGGGCGAAGAGAAACTCACTTGGTAGCACAATGAACTTTTATTTGGAAACAAAACAACAATAACACTCGACTTATAAACTAAACACAACAAATTTCTTTTGATTTTGTTGAACCACAATTAATCCAAAACTACAGATGCCAATCGTGGCGGTCCGCCTGTTGCGATGGTTCGAGAAGCACAGGGTTGTCCCTTCTTCACGACACTCCTGTATGCGGGCTTTTCCTTTCTTCGCGCGTAGATGACCCTGTCGTAACAACCAACATCCCGCCCGCCTCGTCCGGGCCGGACGAAACTCAAATTCCGCCTGCCGTGGCAGCTTGACTTCTAATATTGGGTTCTCCGAGTTAATCCATTCCCAATGGAGCTGAATTGATTACGGGGATGGGTACCAATTTCTTTACAGGTCAAACGTATTAGCCCGACGATCTCTTTAAGGTGACAACTCGAACGAACCCATCATCACCAGGATGTATCTTTACGACGCGAGCCAGGGGCAATGCCTGGAATCTAATAACAGGCTAGGGTCAACGACGATAACTAAGTCCCCACCACAGAAATCAGGGCGCGGTTGAGTCCAGTTGTAGCGTTGTTGAAGCGTATTTAGATATTCACGGTTCCAACGCGTCCAAAATGGTCTCAAAGGGCTCGAACTGATTTCCAATGGCTCAATTGACTCAAATTGGCAGATTCGATCCGTGGCTCTGGAACAGAGCCAAGGGATCGTCCAATGAGTAAGTGACCAGAAGTAAGGACATCTAAATCATCTGACTTTCCGGATAGAGCGGTAATTGGACGACTATTGAGCACTGCATCTATGCTGATCACCAATGTCGACAATTCTTCATAGGTGAGATTTCGGGGAGAAGTAACTCGTCGAAGGTGAGTCTTGACGGACTTCACTCCGGCTTCCCAGAGTCCTCCAAAATGAGGAGCCCCAGGAGGTATAAAGTGCCATTTGGTGCCTCTCTGCGCAAGGGCGCCGCCTACGTGATTCCAATCGAAGTCGATTTGACTGAGGGCAGTGCGAAGTTCAAAGTCGGCTCGACGAAAGTAAGTTTGGTTGTCGCTCCATACCTCCGATGGGACGCCTCGACGACTAGAAAATCTAGTGAAAGCAGCCAAGAATGACTCGGTCATCATGTCTCCGACGACTTCAAGGTGCAGAGCCTTTGTGCTCATGCAGACAAAGACTGCGATATATCCTTTGGTTGTGCGAATTCCGCGTCCTTTTGTAGACAATACCGCGAAGGGTCCTCCGTAATCGACGCCTGTCTGAGAGAACGGTTCCGCTGGGATATCGCGGGCTCGAGGCAACGGTGCCATTATTTGGCGTGTGGTTTCGGCTCGAGCTCTCACGCAGATGACACATTTGTGTAGAAATGAACGCAGCCGTCATCGCCCGCCGATGATCCAGGCGCGCCGCATCATGTGCGAATAAGTGAGACGGAATCCTCCATGCAGAGCTCGCGAATGAGCCCAAGCGATGATTAACGCAGCAAGTAGACAACGACCATCGAGTACAGGAGGATGACGTTCCGAGAAAGAAAGACAGGAGTTATGGAGATGGCCACCTTCTCGTAGTATGTTGTTCGGGTCAACGCAAACGTTTAAACTTCTCAGAGGCGGTGGCAATGATAAAGAGGAGTTCCTATTCAGTCGCGCAAGTTCTTCGGAGAACCATGGGGATTGACTTAATTGGACGCAAGTTGTGAAGGCATCCACGGTCTCCTTAACGGTAACGAAGGAGCGAGGAACCGTTTTTGGGAGTCGGAGCCATCGACGGGCGTATGCAACGACACGAATCAAGCGTCCTAGATCGGAAAAGCGACTCAAGAGTGATTGATCCTCTTGCTTGGTCGAGCAACAAATTACCGGAATTTCGATATTCGGGAAGGCGGATGGATGTGTGATGCGCTCGTGTGAAGGCCAGAGATCTTCATTCTTTGTCAGCCATTTCGGACCACTCCACCAGGATGCGTGAATGACGAGCGAAGCTGGTGCCGCTCCTCGTGTTGCTAAGTCCGCTGGGTTGTCTTCCGTTGACACATGTCGCCAGACTTTGGCTGGTAGATGTTCGTGAATATGATTAACATAATTGTCGACCTGCGCCTTCCCGCTAGGTTCCGCAGAACCGAGCCAGTGGAGGACAATTGTCGAGTCGGTCCAAGCGTAACAATAGTCAAGTGGAATCTCGAGCTCCTGCGAGAGAGAATTAAGTAGTTGTGCGGTCAGTAGGGCTCCCCTAAGCTTCAGTCAAGGTATCGTCATACGCGGTGTGGGGGAGTTCGAAGGCTTTAGAGCGCGGATCGGTGCTAATTTGCTTTTTGCGACTAGCAACCGTGCGTCGCCTGTACCGTCCGTTTTTGATACTCGCACGTAGATGGTTGCGGCGAATGCGCGTTGGCTCGCATCGGAAAATCCGTGTAACTGGATGTTCGCGTTGGGTGTTGATGAGATCCATCTAGGAATGGTGATGGAATTGATCGCCTTTAATCCTGATTTGAAAGCTTCCCATCTTTTTTGCATGGAGGTACGCAGGGGCTCATCTCAGCCGAGTTGAGCTCGCCAGAGATCTTGCATGAACAATTTGGCGATTAATATCGTTGGCGTTAACCAACCGCAAGGATCAAAGAACCTGGCTACTGTAGCCAGTACCGTTCGCTTAGTGCAGTTTAATGACGTTACTTTTGGCGGGGTTAGCTGAAAACAGTCTGTACGTGGGTCCCACTTGATGCCCAATTTGTTGATGGGTCCGTCTTTAACCAGTTGTAAGCAAGTAGGCCTCAATTGGTCCTCAATCGATATGCCGTTTAGTAACTCAGGAGCGTTCGCAATCCACTTTCTCAACGGAAATCCACCAGAGTTGAAGAGGCTGACTAGTTGATCCCGTAATAGTCGAGCCTGAGCGAGGTCGTCACTCCCAGTAAGAATGTCGTCAACGAACCGATCCTTTATAGCGACTCGAGATGCTTCTGGCCACGACATGCCGTAGTCCATTCACAGTTGCTGGATAGTCCTCAAAGCAAGGTACGGCAAGCAAGACTCTCCATATGTGACGGTCAGAAGTTGAAAATGAGTAACATCGTCGCCCTCTCGAAGACACCATAGGATCCGTTGTAAGTCTACGTCTTTCTCGTTCACCCAGATTTGGCGGAACATCATACGTACGTCCGCGTAGAATGCAAACCAGTGTCGTCTCCATCTAGTCAATACATGAACCAAATCTGTCTGCAACTTGAGTCCTGAATATAGCGCGTCGTTCAGACTATAGCTGGATAAAGTTGGCCGAGAGGTGTTAAATACGACACGTAGACGTCGATCAGGGCCTTCGTGCTGCCAAATTCCATGGTGCGGGATGTAATTAACCGGTCGATCAGAATGGGCCAAGCGATCGGTGGTTAAGGGGTCAAGCCTGGGTTAAATGTTATAAATAAATAAACAATTATTATTAGAATAAATTTTTTTTTTTAATTCTTCTTACAAATTTATTTTTTTTTACATAATATATATATATATATTATACTTTATATTTATCAATATAAAAAATGTTTATTATGTATTTTTAATCCTGGTTATTAAACTTCTAATGATATTAAAAAATTGATCAATTTTTGCAGTTGCCGCAGGATATTGAAGCACTGAATGCATCTTTTAATGTCTAATAAGTCTTAAAATGTTCATGGAACATATGTTTACAGACTTATGTTTTTCTTTTTTTGAAAAAAAAATTAATAACAATGTATTAAATATAAAAGTTGATAATAATAAGAAAAATAGTGAATGTTATGTACGTATATGCACATAACATTCACCTAAAACTTATCTTTTTGAAAATTGGGCAACATAAGTCCGTAGAAATATATATTTTAAAAGTTTCCCCAAAATTTGAAAGTGATTCATCAACCTGGCTCTGAAATATCCTGCGGCAAGTAAGCTAAAATCATTAAAAAACCATTAATGAGATAAATGCATTTAAAGTTTCACTTATTAGATTTAAAGTTTTACTTATTTTATAATTCTAATACCGTATTCTTCAGGTATTATACAATTTATATATATATAATCTTAATAATATATATATTTAATAGGTTTATAATGCCTTTTTTCTGGTTTTATTAATATAATACTCAGTATATTTTTTTAATATACATGTATTATCTAAAATAACAGAAAATCAACTTCAAAAATCAGTTTCTTTATAAAAAGAGGAATAAAATTTTTTAAAACTACAAGAATACTTTGCTATTATTGAATATTAATGCATGATTATATGGATTTTAAAAAATATTTTGATAAAAAATCATATACTATATTATATGATTATAATTTTTATTATATAAGCATTAAATTTAATTAAAAATATGTAAAGAATGCAGTAAAAACAAATACTGTTTGACAGTTGTGTACAATATCTCTTTCTCTCTCTCTCACATGACAAGTCTTCCATAAGATTATTGATTTTTCGGATAGCCTTGTCACGTGATAGAGAAAGAGAGAGGCATATATAGTGTTACAGATGCTAATGGAAGTGTGCACCAGCCACACGTTTGTAGTTCAGTTTTAAGCTATTATAATATCAAGTAGAATTATATATTATATATATTATATTATATAATATCTAAATAAAATAAGTAAAAAAAACTAGTGGTTTATAAAACTGCATGAACAAATTATATCAGATAAGTATTTGCATAACCTTAAATTTATCTTTTTGAAAATTGGGCAACATAAGTCCGTAGAAATATATATTTTAAAAGTTTCCCCAAAATTTCAAAGTGATTCATCAACCTGGCTCTGAAATATCCTGCGGCAAGTAAGCTAAAATCATTAAAAAACCATTAATGAGATAAATGCATTTAAAGTTTCACTTATTAGATTTAAAGTTTTACTTATTTTATAATTCTAATACCGTATTCTTCAGGTATTATACAATTATATATATATAATCTTAATAATATATATTTAATAGGTTTATAATGCCTTTTTTCTGGTTTTATTAATATAATACTCAGTATTTTTTTAATATACATGTATTATCTAAAATAACAGAAAATCAACTTCAAAATCAGTTTCTTTATAAAAAGAGGAATAAAATTTTTTAAAACTACAAGAATACTTTGCTATTATTGAATATTAATGCATGATTATATGGATTTTAAAAAATATTTTGATAAAAAATCATATACTATATTATATGATTATAATTTTTATTATATAAGCATTAAATTTAATTAAAAATATGTAAAGAATGCAGTAAAAACAAATACTGTTTGACAGTTGTGTACAATATCTCTTTCTCTCTCTCTCACATGACAAGTCTTCCATAAGATTATTGATTTTTCGGATAGCCTTGTCACGTGATAGAGAAAGAGAGAGGCATATATAGTGTTACAGATGCTAATGGAAGTGTGCACCAGCCACACGTTTGTAGTTCAGTTTTAAGCTATTATAATATCAAGTAGAATTATATATTATATATATTATATTATATAATATCTAAATAAAATAAGTAAAAAAAACTAGTGGTTTATAAAACTGCATGAACAAATTATATCAGATAAGTATTTGCATAACCTTAAATTTATATTTTGTTTATGTCAAGAAATTGATTCTTTGTTTCTCCATTTCAGCATAACCAATGTGTCAACACTTAGATATACAATATTTGCAGAATACAGATAAAATTATAGTAGTGTTTTGTTATGCTCAGTGTATTTGTGCTTAGTGCGATATTATGTGGTTGAAGTTATTTTATGTGTACATATTTGTGAAAGTGTTTCAAACCTCCAATATAATTAGTATATTTCATGCCGTAAAGTACCACTCTCTATATTCATTTGTTTCTTCTTCTGGTCGCAATTCACATGCTCTGCAAAAAGATTGCTTTGGAGGAACGTCAATTACTTTTTTATTCTCATGCAGTATCAACACCTTGAAGAGAATTGAATCCTCGCTTCCTCGAAGAACCATCACCTGATAGACTTATATGGCAATTCTGACTTGTTGAATCATATACTTGCTCGACAGTTGCTTTCATAGACTGTTTACCAACTTCTTTACAAACATTTTTTATCTCTGTATTAATAATGTCATAATTACTGTGACAAGCTGGACTCGGCAAATCCATATTTCCACAAAAAGTAACTAAACCAGTATGCCCATGACCAAGAGTTCTCATTGTGTACCCTAACGTCTATTTATTTCATAAGCGTTACTTTTTTTTCCAACTTTTCTACTTGAATCAATAACAAATACCTTAAAACAGTTTGTACATGTTATTGTTATTTTACTTCCTAAACCTCTCACATCAACTTCAGAAAATTTAACTGTACCATGACAATTCTGACAAACTAAAAATTCTTCTAATGTTGGGAAAAGTAGTGATATATCAATAATTCTATTTTCTGTGCTACTTTCTTCAATGGTATCAGTTTTTAACTTTTTACTTGATCTGGATCAATGTTGATGGAAGTGCATCGTAGTTGAATCTTACTGATGTTGATAATTTTTTTATGAGCAGATGTACCAGGTATTCTATTACTTGAGTCTGGCATTTTTTTTACTGCTCTTTTTTTGTATAAACTTATAATTAATTTCTTAAAACTAATAAAATTTAAAGTTAAAAATATACTTTTAATTTAAAATCCACTGAGTATTTACTAAAATAATGTAAATACTTTATCAATGCAGACAATATTTACTTCAAATAGAACTGTACGTATTTGTGCAGTATATTAGAGTAAAAGGAATCATTTATTTATTAACTATTAAATTTGAATCGTATGGTAAAGTAGATTTCTACTTTACCAAACTCTACGCTTGATAGTTGCTTCGTTTAATATACTTGTATGTAAACGTCGAAAACCTCGCAATTATTATTTTAGTTAAATTAAAATAAAATGTCTTTTTTTGCAAAAATAATTTTAGAGAAATAATGTCTATTGATGCTTACTTTATTTCAATTATAACTTGCGAAAAAATTTTTTGTTTTTTTTCAAATTTTGAGATAATGTTTTATGTAAGAAATACTTTAAAAAAAGTTAATAAAAAAAAATCGATTTTTTGAGCAGTTAACCCAGGCTTGACCCCTTAAGGCTTCCATGTGTCCGAGGCTCTCGTATTCCGCCATGAATGTTCTATATTCTTGAGCGAACTCGGTGTCTCGTTTGAAGCGTTGATGTAGCGATTTCAAGGCAGCCAGTGCACTGGTCACGCTATTTCCAAGCAGCTTCACTACCTCAAGTTTCAGTGGCAACTAAACAACATACTTGCCGTCTTTTGCACGACGGTGATATTCATAGATCCGTTCGCACTCCTTGTCAGACGGCGATGAACGGAGTGATTTGGCAACCTCCTCTACTTCCTAAAATCGCTGCATCAACCTAATTAGCTGATCGTGCCAATCCGTTTCAAGAGAACCCATGGTTGTGGTAAGAGTATTGAAGTTAGTCTTGCGTCGTTCGAAGGGTGCTTGACCAGTGATGATCCACCCCAATCCGGTTCGTTGTGCCACAAGATCTTCATAATGGATGACATCGGGTCTTATTAGGCGTTGGTGTCCATCAGCACCGATGAGAAGATCAATGGGTCGTGAATCGTAAAACCTTGGATCTGCCAGCCGTAGGGAATCCCAATATTTTGCAGTGGACGGCTCTAACGATGAGGCCGGTGTTGTAATATCGAGGCAACTGATATGGTGAACTTCAAGTGTGATACTTGAGGCAGGTGCGTCAGTTAGAACAGTGAACTGAGTGGTACCGCGAGCGTAATTGGCAGGCGAACCTGCTACTCCTCTGATGGAAATATTTGACCGAGTGAGAGGTAGGCCGAGACGACAAGCCATCTGGATGGTTGAGAGGGTGATTTCGGAGCACGCATCTAATAGTGCTCGGGCCGAAATTGATTGTCCATGCTTGTCGATTAATTGGACAACGGCCGTGGAAAGTAACTTGAGTCACAACGGCGGTGTGTTCGAACTTTGAGAGAGATCAGCGACGACAGACGTCTGATCTTCTCTCGCCTTCTTAGCTGGAACTGGAGACTCGTCGACACATGTTCCCCGCGTCGTCTCTTGAATATGTAGCAATGTGTGATGTCTGCCATGACAAATGTTACAAGTGGACCTTGTGAAACATGTGCTTACTGAATGGCCGGTCCTCAAGCAATTGAAGCAGAGACCCCATTGTAGGAATCGAGAACACCGGCCCAGATAGTGAGAGCCCTTACATTGTTGACAGCGAGTCAAGTCCTTGTAGGTGGCGAACGTCTTGGCGATACGTTGATTGCCGATCATTGAGCAGGACTTAACTGCGGTTGAACGTTACTGTTTGGAAGTCTCTACAGAAATCAGGGAGCGAGATCTTCGCTGTAAAAACTCTATTAAAACGGAATAAGCAGAAATTAACGGCGGTCCTGCTAACGACGCGTTGTCAGCTCGCTTGAGCTCATCCTCCCATGCTCTTCCGGTCGCCTGACCCATGCATGCGGTGGCGATCAACACAAACCAGTTGTCCCAAGAGTCTACTGGTCGGCCTAATGCTCGAAGTTGATCTCGGTGGCGTTCAATCGAATCCATAAGATCTTGAATTCCAGACGCTGTTTCTCCGCGAAGAGACTTGAGTTCAAGTAGTGCGGAAATGTGGTCTTGAACTAACGTACGGTGATGTTCGTAGCGACTCTCGAGGAGGGCCCAAGCTGTCGCATAATTTGCTCCCGTTATCTGAAAGGCATCTAAAGCGGCCTTCGCATCACCTTGAACATGCGACTTCAAGTAAAACAATCGTTCAACATCGCTTAACTGCTTATCCTCGTGAATCAAGCATCGAAACAAATCGCGGAATGATTCCCAATTTTCTCTCTTCCCTGAGAAAATTGGTATGCTGATTCGAGGCAAGCAGGCACTGGCACCAGTAGATTGAGCCCTGGAAATCTGTCCGCTATTTGATTTGGGTTTGTCGAACTATGTCTGTTCATCATAGATGCGTGAACGTGCATTGAGGCACAACGCCTCGACCTCAACATATGAATTGCATAGGTTATGTTCGGTGTCAGAATCTTCATCGAAGCCCAACAGAAGGAGATGAAGATGGTTGCTCTGGTAATCGGTCCAGTAATTCTCCAGAATCTCAAGTCTCGCCCGAAGAGCGCCTGGCGTCCAAATCGTTGAGGGCGTATCAAGCGTGGTCTTGGCACATCGATGAGAGCCTTTTGAGCATTTGTCAGAAATTGTCCTTCCTCCTGCATCGTTTTGTGTCAACAGAGGTAACAAGGACTAGGAAAGCGAGAGATGGGAGCTCGAGAGTCTGCGAAAGGCCCTGCTGTGTCCATCTGTGCCGCCATGGAGAGGGGGTGTTATCTAGGAATGCCGCGTTGGCTTCCGTAGATACCGAAGAATCCGAGAGAAAAGAAAGCGAGGGGATAGGCCAAAGGGTAGTAGACCGTATTTCGGCGCGAAAGTTCCGTTATCATGGATCTGTGGCCAAACGTGATGAAAGAGCATGAAAGTCTGCGAAAGGCCCTGTAAAGGCTCTGCCGTCTTTGTCGACGTGAATGTCGCGTAAAGCGTTCGTTGGGAAAGCCGCATCGGCAATCGTCAGCCCCCCCCCCCCCTCTAGTGGACTTGAGTGCTGATGCCACGTCAGGAGTATTGATGAGAGAGAGTGAGAGTGAGAGTGAGAGTGAGAGTGAGAGTGAGAGTGAAAGTGAGAGTAAGAGTGAGAGTGAGAGAAATTGGAAGGCGGGGGCTTAATCAAAGGGCGGGAACGGACCCGTCTAGAATCGTCTAAAGATATTTTTACTCACAACGTGTTCTGTTGAAATTCTTTCTTCGAAATCTACGTTGCTTTCATACCCCCACGAGTATCCGGCTCGAAGGACCAAATGTTCGTTTATCAATGGACTGTGGAGGGGGGCGAAGAGAAACTCACTTGGTAGCACAATGAACTTTTATTTGGAAACAAAACCACAATAACACTCGACTTATAAACTAAACACAATAAATTTGTTTTGGTTGAACCACAGTTAATCCGAAACTACAGAAGCCAATCGAGGCGGTCCGCCTGTTGCGATGGTTCCAGAAGCACTGGGTTGTCCCTTCGCGCATAGATGACGCTGTCGTAGCAACCAACACCCGTAATTAGTGAAGTTATCCTAGAATACCTCAAAATCTCCCGAAATATCCAGAAAATCCCTAAATTAGTGAAGTTATGGCGGTATATCTCAGTAATTCCCGAAATATCCAGAAAATCGCGTAATTATAAGTGACCTTGAACCTCACTTTTAAGGTCATTGCAAAATCAAAATTTTTGTCAACTGGAAAAGCTCCCTTTTAAAATTGGCAATCGACGAAGAGAAAATATTACGCTTCAATACGTATAAAATCGAAGGTAAAAATAATCTCTGGAGATATAATTAAGATCATTAAGAATACACCGCGGTAAGATCAACAGGAGGGTCGTTCCTGTAGTGGTCACCCTTTCGATTATTGAAGTCAAAAAAGGGGGGGGGGGAGAGTTCTATTTATTTCAAAAAAATTGATCTTGAAATGAGCTTGAAGGTCATCGACATGGTCAATATAAAGGTCACAACCTTATTATTCGTTGAAAATTACTATAGATGCACCTCAATCTATGTAACAAATAATGTACCCTGCGAATTATCCGGGTGTCTTGGAAGTGTTAAAATACCCTATATATGTATATATATATAAAAGAGAAGATAAGATCCATTTCTTTGTTATGGCTTTTAATTATGCTTGAATAAAATCAGATAAAACTTTATGTAAACTGCAGAAGATAAATACATAGTGAAAGTGAGGTATCATACAGTAAATAGTATATAATATATCGATTGTAAAAGCAATACGAATGTATGGAGAGAGTTAGCTGTATATAAGGCCTACACACCATTTGATAAAAAATAATTTGAAACCGCAAAAAAATTTTAATTACAGGTGGTATATGGGTATTATTGGGAGCTACAATATTTTAGGGCATATTTAAGCATTTATCCGCTTTAAGTCATTAGTTCTAAAGTCATATAAAATGAGTACATCATACGTCATATCGCCGTAGCCAACTGTTGTCATAGTCACAACCGCCCACCAGAAAGCATCAGGAATTGATTTAAAAAATGAATTTTCTGAACCAGCTTCTGCGAAGTATACTGCTGAGGAGAACAACACTACACCTGTAACAAATAATAATCAAAAATATTTTAATAAAAATTTATAGGTACAAATTTTATTTAAATTAATTTATAAAAAAGAATCTACTTTAAGATAAATTGGAGATTCAGATTCAAAATCTAGATTCACCTTTGAAACCGTATTTTAGACAAAAATATAATTGGGCAAACTAAAGTTATTTTAAGACGTTATTATCAGAATTAAATATAAATAATAGAAATTACATATTTAGTCCTTAGGCGATTATGGTGGCCTTTTGGACAAATACTACAAACCTTTGAAATAAAAATGAATTTAACGTTCGGTGATATGTATATAATATATATTTATCGGTCTTACTGAACTTTTGAAATAAAGCAGGTTCGTTTTACTCTTTGACCACTATGGTTGGTGGAATTTTATTCCACAAGTTCAATCACTGATTATATGTTACAATTTATTTCTTATTATGAATTCAATCTATAAGTAATATAATCTGAATACATTAAAATGTAAAATTTTTAATAAGTAAAATGGTTAATAAGTTGCTTCTTATAATTATTATTAAATGTTGAATAACTTTCGTCAGTGTGGCCATTGGCAAGTAATAACTTGGCTTTCTTCATATCTACATTACAAAAAATATACCAACATTAGTCCAAGATCTGTTTCCCGGAGGTTATGCACTCCCCTTGTCAGTCAAAAATAGTTATAATAGATCTATAATATATTATTTTACCTTTAGTTTATTATATAATATCCCATAATTACAAGTCAGAAAACTAAAAATTGTGGACACTAGGTATATTAAATTAATGTATTAAATTATATTGATATATTTTGAGGTGAGTAAATTTAATTAAATTATGCAGAATAATCTCCTAATCTATTGTATATATTATTATATATTAGAAAACGTTCACTTGAGATCAGGGTGAACAGCTCTTAATGCTATAAATAATAGACAACACGAATTAAAATGAAACCTGGAATATTTACTTAAAATAATATATTGAACAATTTACTATAACAGCGCGTGAATAGTCACTATCGCCAGCCGCGGCTTCGTGGTAAAACTATATACTCTATGTACTTCTCCCACATTTAAAAAGTTGTTCCTAAATGCAATACACGCGCGTCCTAATATTTCCACATCCATCCTGCAATAATATAAAAACTCTTGTTTGAAATTGAAAATATACCCACTGTGTTTTTGTCGGTTGCATCACCGGTAAAATATATTTCGATCGTCACATGACATAGAATTGGGAGCGTAAAAACGTGCGTCAGGTAATACATCTATATAATTTTCATTTTTCAGGATATTAAATAAGTGGGGAAAACATCCTTTCTTCTTGTCTTCCGGTGAATCCAAATGTTTTCGGTAAAGCGCTTTAGTTTCATATGAAAATAATTAAGGCAATCTATGAAGCATGTTTGCCCTTGCTCAATCATAATGATATTATTACCATTTAAAATTACGTCAGGTGTTATATTCAGGTAACTCTCTACTAATTTACGCAATATAAACTGTCCATCAAAACCACCAGCGTTATGCGCGATACTTTTTTTAAAAATTGTTTTTTCACGCACATACAAATTTATAAATTCTGAGAAGTCTGAGAGGTGACGTATGCAGTGGGTGTGCGAGAGAGATCCGAGAATTACGTTCTACCACCCCAATGAGCGGGCCTCATACTCCGAGAGGTAGCGAAGACTATGTGAGTGCAAGAGAGGGAAAGAGAAATCCGAGAAATGACGTATACTGCACGAGTACGAGAGAGAGGGAGAGGTCCAAGAGGTGACGTATACTACACGAGCGTGAGAGAGAGGTCCGAAAGCACGCTATATCACCCCGAAGAACAGACCCAATGTTCAGAGATGTGGAGTGGGGGGAACGAAGGAGAGAGAGATTGATTGATTGATTATTTGATTTATTGGGTATTAGGGGTAAAACCCCGTATACACAAAAAGTTACAAAATAGGCGCATAAAATAAGAATAAAATAAAATACAAATCAAATAAAATAATTAACAATTAACAATGCATAAATATTAACATACAAATAAAAATATGAAAATAAAAAGTAACAATAGATAGTAACAATAGATAAAAGTAGCGCTAGGTATTCGTAAAAAAAGAACTTATAAAAATACTAAAAGACTAAATAAGGGATAATAAATAACTAGAGATCAAGCGGAAATGAGAAGACTAATACGCGTTAATAAATACAATATAAGCGATGCAATACAATAAAATAAATAAATAAATATACGGATACGAAGGTAAAATTCGGCGACATGGTATGTACAAATTATAAAATAGAGGATAACTACGTTAAATTAGAAATCAGGCAAAGGAGGGTATACGATTCCTTCATTCCTAACCCTCACCTCCCAAGCTTGTCGATTGAGCTCAAAGAGATAGGATGATAAGGCTGATTTAAAGGGACCAAAAAGGAGTAAGTCAAAGTTGGTAAAAGGAAGATGATTAATGGGGCGAGAGGCAGTGATTATGTAGGAATTATTTAGGACTTCAGTTCTAGGAGGCAGATAAAAAAGGGACAGGGGTGGGTGGCGTGAGGAAGATCGGGATGAAAATGAAGCATCGCGTAGAATGAAGTGGCAGGCAATGTAGGAAGGGGATTTGTGCGAGATGATATTATAGGCACTACTACCGATGAAAAGAGATCTCCTGAGTTCAACCGATAGCCATCCTAGCTTGAGACGGTATGGTGTCACATGTTCACGCCAAGGAATGTTTCCCCATACAAAATAAACGCATGCATTTAATAGACGCTGGAGTTTTATATTCTTGGTGGCATCCAAGGCATAGAGAGAGTCAGAGAGAGATAGAGAGAGAGAATGAGAGTGAGAAGGAGGGAGTGAGTGGTGGGGGTAACGCTATACTAGCCTGGGTCTAAAAATAGATCAGTCTCGCTATACCTCCCCAACGTCACGAGTAGCCGATTTTAATTTGTTTGCTCATCAGTCAGACGAGCGTTAGATTTATTAGAACCCGAGCACGAAAGAGACATTTTACTCGCGCTTGCCAGCAAATTGACGGGCAGAGCAGAAACAGGTTACATTTCTCGATTAAATTAATTAGCCAACTCCCGGGTGAGAGTGCAGTAGATTTTGGACTACGGGTCCAAAAATTGCATAATTGGCTACTCACTATATGCGTGTCGGCCACGAATTTAGAGATGTGCAATCGCGAATGCAGGCGGAAAGAAGCAGATCGTCAAGCCTCACAGACATTTATGTTCGGGTTGCAGCACCTATTAGATCACCAGGTATGTAACGAGTGCCCAGAAAGACTTAGCGAAGCAAAAAGAGCGCTTGTAAATTCTGAATCTATTCAAGCGACTCGCCGCGCCAACGCGTATCAGCCGGGCGCAGCGATCCCAACCACCGTATCCGTCACTGTCTTGAATATGGTATCAGAAACACTACAAGGGAGCAAAACGAGCCCAACGAACTGCGAACATCGAGATCAATACACTCGATGCGAGGAAGATTGCAGAGATTATAATTACAACGAAAATCTGACTGCTGCTTACGGTACCGCCGAGTACCTAGATCAGAGTGTGCGAAATCTTGGTTTCCTTCCCTTTCACCTTCAGCTAATCTAATGCTTACCCTATCCCAGCTATTCCATTGTGCTCGCGGTTCCGATATTCGGATATCTGGCCAAGAATTGGCCCGCGATAGTCGTAGCATGAAGCGAATAATACTAGCATCCCAGGTTCGATTCCCGGCCCGGCCGATTGATACAAGCATCACTGGCGAATGTATTTTCAACAAGTGCTTTTTCACCAAGACATCGTATGACCTCCGTCGCTGATTAGCACCGGTTTGAGAGCATAAAAAGAGCGACGTTAAAATAATAAAAAAAAAATACTAGCATCGATAACCCTCGAGTTATCGATTATTTGTTGCGTATAGACCTGACTGTATTGTTCCGTTCTTTAAAAAAATATCCTTGTATATTCAAGCAAACAATATATATTACCGTGATTCCCAGTGCAGCGTAACATTGGCCCCCAATGTGATTATATTAAAGTGATCTTTTTCTTTTGTTAGAGCAAATTTTGCGCGATCGAACAGATATAATTTTTGTATGCGTCGCAGGAGCGGCCATATAGTCTTCCCTTTTCCTTGCCAAAATGGATATCATGAAAATTAAACAGATTTACACACTACCTTGGAGATACTGTTACAGTAGCTTGGGTTTTATACTAAAAATTTAGTTTACTAAAATATGATTATAATTTTTAAATAAAAAACTTTTACCAAAATTTAGTGTAATAAGATAAGAATTAAAAATTATAAAAATAATGGATGCATATTCAATATGAATTATAAATTTTAAACTATATGAATTCTTTTAAACTTTCAGTTTGTATTTTAATAATTATAAATTGTAATGATAAATTTAATGACCAAAAATAGTAAAGTGTACATACTTACTAAATTATAGTATTTAGTAACCACTTATTAAAACTTAATTATTTTTTAAACGGATCTAAAAAGAACTTCACCTCCTAAAATTAATTTATTTAATGGCGAAGGATCATCGTTCAAAAGTTCTATGACACCAATATTTTGAACTTTTAGAGTAATAAAACTTTCTTTTTAAATAAATAAATTTTCATATTAATTTCAAAGCAGGATTTATAACATTTTAGTGGCATATTAATAATAACCTGTGTCCCCTATTTCTCCTGCAATTCGTAATTTTGCACCTTTTCTTAAAATTTGCGTTTTGATTCATAGTTATATCCAATTTATTTTTCCCATTAGTTATGGAGCCCTAGTATTTATTTTGATTATTGTAAACAAATTAATTCCTTAAATAACTTACTGTTTCTAATATATATATATTTATTTATTTTAAATATTGCTTTATATAAATATATATTTTCAACTCACCTATATATACATGCAATTTTGAAATTTCATTAACCTTTAGAGGGCCGGAAAACGCCTAGAGGCGTGAACATTTTTTTTTCATAAGTACTCAATTTTTTTCATTTAAATAACTCAATTCAGGTGTGAGGGTTAACGAAGTCTCCAAACATGATTCTGCAACCAAAAAAATTAAATTCAAAATGGGGGATGCAATATGGCTAAGTTTCCAAGACATTTCTAGTTTCGATGTCAATCCTACTTGAAAATTATGTGTAGGAGTTTCAGAAGTCACTAGTTACAATTTTTCATTCAGAATGCTCATGTATTTGGGGTGCTGAATCCGAATCTGAAGTCGGATTGACATCATGACCTCAGGGTCAAGGTCATTTGAAGGTCAAATTTGCAAAATGTCCATTTCGTTTGAAAATTACGTTTAGCAATAACCCGAAAGAATTTTTGAGGGAAAAAATTAGTAAACATGCTCGCTCTTGGCTTTACCAAACGTTTTTAACGTTTTTCTGTAATTTTGAAAATTTCAACATTTGGTATTACCGTACCGGACCTGAATACGCCTATAGGCGTAAGGGGTCTGACTCACCAACATCGCAAGTTAGTTTGGCTCTAACTCAGGGACCGTAGACGACATTCCTATAGAAAAATGCGATTTTCAAATTTTTCAATACCCCGGCCCTTTAAAGGTTAAAATCAATAACATTTGAAGGGGTCAGGTCACACGGTCGTGTCACGTCCAGACTTGCACCAATAATTATAAAAATATTATAAGAAGGCAAATGGACTAGCCTAACGTCTCCGGGAGTAGCGATCAAAGATATTTTGAGAGCAGAAATTCAGGATATAATGTGGAATTATAAAACAATATATTTGTATTAATAATGCATTATTTATTTAAATTTGTTAACATGTTAACAGCGGCTGCTTAGCGGTACGGTTGAACTTACCGTATTTAAATAAACGTATTTTTATCGCGTTGCGGCAGCGGTTACCTGTCAGCTTTATCAAATGTGTTAAGTGTTAGTCTGAAACCAAAGTCCAATTTCAGATAACAATCAGGAAAAAATCAAATCTGTAATTGATTGGATTTGTATGAATAGAATGAATTTGACAAATTATTTGAATTATATCTGAAATAGAATTAAATAAATATAAATATAAAGAACGAACAAAATATCTATATGTCGCCGAGGTTTACGCTTTAAATTACAACTCGGTAAACGGCCGACTTGTAGAGAGAGATGGGAAAATATCGCGAACTAAAATAATATACACAGTCAACGGATTAGTATAGCGCAATGAATAAATTATATATTGTTTATTGCACAAAACGCGATCGCGTGAAGTGAAACCGCTTACTTTTATTTTTTGCTAAATCGAATAATCATCAGCTAAATGGTCGCTTTCTCGCATTTGCAGGTCGATTTCCGACGGTGCAACACTCACGGCCTGGAGTTAAAATACACCCACGAGAGAAAAACACGGGACGCGGGGGGATAACACATGACGCGTATCAAGGCGACTATATCTTTTTTGAGCGCGCGAGAATCTCCCTCTCACCTATGTATTCAGATGCCGTGTATTTAGAAGCCGATCTCACTCGTGTACCCACGACGAATCGAGCCGAGCCGAATCTTGCCGGCCCGAGCCGATATTCACTGAAAGAAATTAAACGCTATCGTGACCGAAAAGTTAGGCTGTTTTAGCTTGTCAACATCGGTAGACGTATTTACGCCGTAACGGCTTGGGTGCCAGGCTATTTTAGCTTGGGTACCAAGCCGTTTTGGCTTGGGCCTGTTCGGTAGTATTAACGATGTATCCATTAGGCTAAATCAACCCAAAACTTAAGCCAAATTTAAATATATATGCAAATCTGTCATTTTTAATCTCATATGCTTTTTTTCGTCTTTGTTTTTAATTAATAACGAAGTTAAGGATTAATTACATATTTAAATTCGCAAGATACAAATATCTGAAATATTTTTTAATATTTTTTATTATACCCTTGTAATGTTGCGAGGATGAAAAATTGATGAAGTGTTATAATTAAAATGTTTTAGATAATTATAAATAAGGTATAATAATAATAATATTATAGGTTAGGTTCTACTGCAGGTAAGAAATATTTTTCGTACAATTTAGCAAATACGTTTCATCAAAACAGCCTAACACTAAGCCGCAGTAACGTTATATTTCTTACCGTGTAGAAAAAAATTAAAATTAATGTGTTTTAACAAATTTTAATGTTATTTTTTTATTTATAAAAAGTAAAGAATTTTAAATATTACAAAATATATCGAGTTGCTATAAATAATTCACTGTTACGATTAATAAGTAAACATGGATGAATATCGGGTAGATCTTTTTGATTCTTTAAGACGCAGTTTTGGAGTAATTCTACGGTATAAGCGAAAACATGTTCATCGAAAGCGGTACTTAAGAATCTCTGCATAAGGAAATACAATTCATTTCCTTTGATAAATATTTTTATAATTTTTCCGAAACACAGTAAATCATTTTCACCCATTTCAATGACAAAAATCATGTTAACTTTAAATTGGATATAATTTACTTCAGCTGTATCCGTTGAAAAAATTATTTCTTTGTCGTTGCTATTTGGAAAATACATTTTTTTAGTGTGCTCATCAATATTAACAGAACGTTCGCAGGACACAAGTTCGTATTTTATTATTTTAGTATATCGCAAGTATGCGAGTCTTAACTGATTTCTAATACTTAACGTTTTTAACAAGTTTTTCCGGCTGCAAGTGCTAACCGCTGATAGTTTCAATTGGCGATGCTTAGACTCGAATCTCATGGACCAAAAATGCACCAAAGGTCCATTTTTTTGTAATATACGCACAATATGGGTCATGTTGTGAAACTTATACTTTAGTTCCCCATATTTTTTTTTATACTTAGAAAGAAACTCAGGAATTAAAAGTTGCAAACGAACTATGTGTCCTTTTGTTATTCGTGGTGAGATGACTATATCTATAATTCTTCGGAACAAAATATATAAATCCCAACATGTATTACCATCTCTTACTTGATCGCCAATTACTACTCCAAAATATCGAGTGAAGCATATCATCTCTGCTGATGACATTTTTAATCTTTTTAACTTGAAGGTGCTCCTTTTTTATGGTTGGAATTTTATTTTCATCTCCATATTCAAAACTTCTTAGTCTCGTATTCAACAGATCCAATGTAAATAATTTTTCTTTATAAATTAAGTCGTTGCAAATATTAATCATTAAATAATTTGCAACGCCCTCAAAAATATCATGCATAATATCTAAAGTATTATTTTTGCAAACATGAAACCCATCAACATTGTTAAAAACTGCTTCTTCTTTAATGCCAGTTTCTTGCGAAGCTTTCCGATTGCAATCTTCAGTGTAAAGTTCTACAGTTCGTAATAAATCTTGACGTTCAGTGCTCAAATTTTTAATAGCATCTATAGGTGCTTTACATATTCTACAGGGTCTCCCCTGATTAAAATTCTCAGTAAAACCTAGCATTTCATTTAATCCCTTGTTATCTCCAAGAACTAGAGATAATTGAAAGTAAATTTTTAGTTTTTCGCCTTGAATCTCAATTTCTAATCCATCTTTTTTTAACTCATTTAACTCTGAAATTAAACTATTAAAAATTTTAGCGTTACCATAAGTTTTTCGATCGTCAGCATAGAAAAGCGCACATAATAAAATATTCTCTAGATTTAAATTGAATTGTGGAGGAAAACATGGCAATGACGCGTAAACTGCTCCTAATTTATTCGCTCCAGCGTGAGATCCTAGGGCATTACCTGTTTCACATTCATCTTGATAAATAAAAATAGGTAATACAAATTTGCCTCCGAAATTTTTACTTATTTCTTTCCATAAGTCTCCTTGCATAAAGTTGAATATAATATTTGATTCGGATTTTACACTTTTTATGTAATTTATAAGCAATTGGAGCGTTCCAGGTATTTCCAGCAATAACTTAAGGCTCCATTTTAATGGAATATATTGAAGACAACAATCTTGTCGTTCATACACATCTACGTTTTCTACTATTTTTTGTACAAAGTCTGTGCCTATAGAATATTCTTGTGGCATGATCATTATATTCTTTTCCTTATAAATAACAAATCTTTTGTGCTCGCTCTCAAAATCTTTAAAAATAATATTTGTAGAATCTATTAGATTTATTATAGTTTGAAATACTGCAGGCTCAACACTTGACTGTATTACTTGTTTAATATAACTCGCATAAATATTTACAAGTTGAATGCTTGCATCAACAAAAAGCTGCACAACATTCCGAGGTATTACTGGATTATTATAAAACTGCAAAGTAAATCGTAGCAATTCATTTTCTAAATTTATTAGCTTAGACATTTTATCGATGCAAACAATCAACTTTATCTAATGTTAGACAACTTAATAATATAATATTTACAGAAATATACAGAAAGCAGTCAAAAACTTATGTTTTATTTAAAATTTTTTCTAACTCCGCTGTAAATTTGGTAACAACAGTATACCTTTTCACATTAGAAAACTCATGTTTATAAAAAAACAGTTGTAAAAATGTCCATAAATGACGGCACTCTACAGTGAAATCTACGTTTAACACTATAAAAATCTTAAAGCAGTAATCAACTGCGTCGATGATTTTATTCGATTCGACTCTATATTTAAGATTATTAACTGCAATAAACACTTTAAAAACAATATTGTCAGTTTCAATTAATCCTTCATATAATATATCTCCGATACATACTACGTACGGACTAATAAGGCTAGAACCTTGATTCAACTCTTTTCGTTCACTTTCAAATTTATTACATTCTTCTTCAGTCTAAAACAAATATAAAATGTTTAGTGAAAATTATAATAAAATCAAATGGTATTTAAAATAAATATTTTTCATTCTATTCGTGAAACTGTACTACTGTATATAAATAAAAATATTATACTTTACCTTAAATACAGCAACAAAAGAGTTTTGAACATCTTCTACTGAAGAACCAAAGTACGTGAAGTGTTGCTTTTCCTTTTGCGGGATATAACGCCTAGAATTCTCGATAGGCATAACAAAGCGATGACACTAACTTTACCTACAATAGTGTTTAAAATATTAAAAAATAATTTACGTTTCACGTAAGTTACGTTGGTTAACTAAAAAGTTTTTGTGATTATTAATTTTACCTTTATCAATTAATGCATCGTCATGGCTATATATTTTTTTTTCTCACGTGCGTATTCGACTATGGCCAAAGACACGGTATCCCAGTTAGATATTAAATCATTTTTGCATGTAGGATAAATTTGATTAAAATCGTTACTTAGCTAAAATTAAAGAAATAGATATCATTATTACATTACATTATTATTTAAACCATACTAAAAAAAATATAAATAATCTGTATGAAAAAAATTACCAAAATGTGGCCAAAGCTGGAATTCAAACATTTGTACAGTAAAAAAAAGTTTACAATTTTTTTACATTTATCTCTAATTGCGAAGGTTTTATTCCATTTCTCAATCACTTCATGCTGCGGTTCGCTATTTTCTTGCAACCATTTGACATCAGTTTCAGTTTCCGATGGTGAAATATCTGCAATATTATAATTAATTAGATAAGTTAAATTATCGATACCTATATATTACTGAAATTTAGAAAATAAAATTTCACAATATTATAAACCATTTAATAAAAATGCAATTATGTGAAATAATTAGTACTTAGTATGCTATTATCCATAATCCATTAATATGTATAATGTAAACAGTTTTACAAGTTAAACTCATGAATATTGTAATTATGTACTGATGTCATTATTATTAGTATGTTAGAAACAAACCTTCTTGTATGCAATCGTTTTTGGATATAACATTTAATTTGATTAGTTTTCGTCGATGCTTTAAGTACTTCTCATATAAAACTCCACCTGCATATACTGCTTTTTGTGAAGTAGTGGATCTCTCATAAGGAGTATAAAACAGCTTCGCACTTTCTTCAACGCTCTTATTAAGCAATGTGAATATGGAACCTAACTCGTTAGCTAGTTCAATAAATCTCTCAGTTTTTATTCTAAACATGAGAAAAAAAAGATAAATATTTAAGTAAATAATATATATGTACATAGTTTGATTAACAAAGGCACCAATTTCAATCATTTACAAATTATTCAAACAAAATATTTTATAAGGCTTTCCTAATTATATAAGTGACAGAATATAGTCATACTGCACTAAATATCTATTTTCTCTTTAATATTGTGTATAAGAATTTCATCAAATTTTATCTTATTTATGAAGCGTTTCTTAAGAAATTATTCTTAAATTTATTCAAGAACTTATATTGAAAATTGTTCTTTCTAATATGCAGGTCATCGTTAGCTTAAATATAGTATAAATTTTCTTGTCATGTCTCTCCGTAACAAGTAAAATGACAACTTCTTAATATGCAGTTCATCGGATAGCTAAAATGTGGTAGAACCTTTTAAGTCATGTCTCTTCATGACAAGTAAAATAAGTGTTTTTTATTAGCTAAAATTTTGTGAACTTTTTCTACATGTTTCCTGTTATAGGTCTAACAACAATATTTTAATAACGACTCCATGAAAAAGTTAAAATTAAATGGATTTGTCATATGTTTCTCATTATAATTGATAGACAATTTTATTCACTGTTTGGTGTCTTTGTGTAACTTAAGATATATATTTTGTTACCTATATGATTTTGTATAATCAAATTCATATTCTATAATTAAGTCAGAAATTAGGCGAGTGTCAATTTCATTATTCAAAATAAAACTTTTTTCTGCAATTATTCCCCTTACTGTAGTTTTTAACAGATCTTGTACCGTTTTTTTTGATCAGCTGTAGATTTATTAAATATAAAATAGTATTAAAGAATAAAAAGAAATATTTATAATGTTAAAGTCAAATTTTGTATGAACAATGATAATTATCTAAGTATTCTTTTTTTTAATACAAAGAATTTTATATATAAGTATAAAATTTTACAAAAATTAACTAATCTGTTCTTTAAATATATTAAATAAATATTTTAATTAAGAGGTTAAAAAAAAGATTATTGTTTTCGTTCTTACAAAATATAATAACATTTTGAATTGTACAAGAGGAAAAGCAATATTAAATAAAAAATTGACATACGCATAATTGTTATAACATCAATTGACTGCATCTCATTCACACTTCTATCACTCTGAAGAGATAAATTTAATTCTGACAATGAAGAGGTATTAGTTGTTAATGTTAGGAGATCATGATCAAATGAAGTTTGTGGGATATTAGGATGCGATAAGTCATCATTTTGTAAAGAATTTTTTTTCCACTTCTCAAATCTTAACATAAATTTTTTCCGAAATCCACACTCAGACTCTTTAAATAAAACGTTCATCATATCGCTGTCAATTTCATTAAACATTTCCTCATCAATACCTGCTTCTGTAAAATATAAATTTAAATAACTTTTCATTAAAGCTACTATAATTAGTTAAGCTGAACTACTATTCTTGAAATTTAAAACTTTTCATCTTTGTCAAATACTATACATATAATTGTTATATAGGTTATGTATAGACAGTTATACATTACGAATAATAAGAATTAATAAATCTATACTTACCTTTAAACCTCTCTTCGAAACTGTCCAATTTCCAATCTTGCAGTTTATCGATAACAAATTTATCCATGATTTCATTGATCCTAACATCATATTTGAGTAATTAACTAATTTAACGCAACAGCTATTTCAACGTTACTCTTACAGCTGTTCCGACGGGAAGAGTGAGCCGCTATATTCGCGAGACAGTGGTGCTATGGTTACCGTAAACTAAGGCCAAATTGGCATGTCATCACCAAAGCTATTTTAGCCTTGCACAGTCAAGCCAATATAACATTATATTTTTTTCCGTGTTGTTCGCTCGTATTGCTCAAATTCGTCAAAAGGTAAGATAAACAATACCATACTGTTAACCCCCCCCTTCTAGATTCCACATACCCGTGATGTGGTTTCTGCATTCCTGACGAATTTGACGAAAATCCGGACACTAACTGCAGTTCCGATGTGGTCCGCCTCTACCTCGTTTAGCTAGCTCGCGGTAGTTATCGATCGGAATTACTATCGTTCGATCCCGCGGTCTGGCCACGACCCTCGCGTTTTTGCGCGGCCTACCTCTACTTCATTTAACGGAGGGCAGGACATACGCGTTATCTCGTTCCTCGCGTGGAACAGCGCTCGCTTGCGTCTCGCCACGTGAGATGCCTATGCTTGCAGGAACCATGTCGCGTTCGGGTTCCACTTCCCCTCGAAGGTAGATCGGTCTCGACGTCGTCTTTTTGACCGTACTCATCGCCATGATTATCCGATAAGTACGGTTTGAGTTACTGGAAATGGCATTTCTCCTCATGTCCCTGAGCATACTGGATCTTAAGAGTATTTGGGCCGTAGCTGTTGACGATAAAATAAGGACCGACGTATTTTGAAGCTAACTTGGCCGAGCCGCTTTTTATGCTGGAAGAGAGGACTCGGTCTTTCTTCCATACCAAGTCCTCGACTTCAAAAGAAGCAGCTCCTCTCCCGGCATTATAGTAACCGGCTTGCCTATCCTGAGCTTTATTAGCTCTAGCTGAAGCTTTCTTGCAAAGCTCAGTTAGTTGTGATAGCCGATCACTCCACTCAAGCAACCGTTAGTATTCCAAACGTTGCTGAGTCTGATCGTCATGAACTCGACGACCAGTGCCGGGTGGCTCAGGCTGCCGGCCGGAATTTAACATGACCGATCTCCATCCTGTCGAACTCTGTACCGTAGTATTTAAAGCAAACAAACTTCTCGTCCCAGGTGTTGTGCTTCTCGGTAATATAAGACCCTTCCATCATTTTCAGCGTCCGATTATCGCATTCGACGGGATTTGCCTGAGCGTGATACGGAAGAATAGATGTATGAAATATTCCTCGTTCCATGAGATGATCATCTACGAGCTTGTTCTTGAACTCAGTGCCGCTGTCAGACAAATATACTTCCGGCGTGCCAAAACGCATGACGACTCGTTCGCGTAACTGTTTCACGATCGTTTGAGTGTCAGCTTTCCGAATCAGCACTGCTTCAATCCAGCGCGTGAACAAGTCTTCACCTGCTATCCCTTGCCATGGCTTTTCAACTACTCGTCTACACATTAAACCCATCGGAGAGCGTTGCTCCACCATGCATTGCTGGCACAATGACATTTACGTACATACTCGTCAACTTCAGCATAGTAACGTGGCCAATAATATAATTTTGCCACGCGAGCAAATGTCTTTTCTCTACCTAAATGGCCAGCTGTCGGATCATTATGACATTCTCGGAGAATGGCCTGCTTGTGCTCTTTGGGTAGGACCAACTTCCAAGCGTCTTGATCTTCCATGGCGTATCCAATTCGGTATCCACCCGATACGAATACAGGTTTCCACCTTGGATCTTCCAATCAGGAAATTCTCTCGGCCGCTCACTTAAGTCTTTGGTCCACGAAAGGTACCAGGGGTCCTTAGTAGTCTGGCTCCAAGAGACGGAGGATAAGGCCGGCTTGTCTTCCTCGTACATACGAGAAAGTGCATCAGGAACGCAGTTGAGAGCTCCTTTCCTGTGCTCAATAGTAAAATTATGAGACTGGAGTTCTAACGCCCATCCGACGAGTCAGCTCGTTGAATTGTGTATATTGCATAAACAGCGAAGACTACTATGGTCAGTGACAACTTTAAACTGGTAACCTTCGATGTGTGGTCTAAACTTCTTAATCGCCCATACTACGGCCAGGTATTCCCGTTCTGTGACGCTGTAATTGCGTTCGGCGTGCGAGAGGATTCTACTGGTGAACTCCAGGACTCTCACTTCTCCGCTGAAAATCTGTAGCAACACTGCACCAATACCAGTATCACTAGCGTCTTTCTGGACCACGTAATCGCCGTTCTCATCGGGAGTTTGCAGAAGGGGTGTTGTCATTGATAGAGCTTTAAGCTGCTGGTAGGCAATCTCTTGTTCATCCAGCCAAAGATATTTCTGGTCTTTTTTGGTCACACGCGTTAGCGGCTCAGCTATGGTATACAGAGTCTATACCAAGAAGTTATACCGGGAAATCGTCTCAGCTGCTTCAAATTCTTGGGAGCCGGATATTCTTTAATCTTGAGTTTGCGTAGGATATCCTGCATATATGCCAAAGGATAGGTATCAGGTGTCGTCAAAGCGTTGATTTACCTAAAATCGATGCAAAAACGTCTAGCATTCTCACCCTTCTTCACTATCACCACGGGGCTGGACCA
The DNA here is from genome assembly GCA_026168455.1 of Theocolax elegans. Classification (NCBI taxonomy): domain Eukaryota; kingdom Metazoa; phylum Arthropoda; class Insecta; order Hymenoptera; family Cerocephalidae; genus Theocolax; species Theocolax elegans. The sequence goes on from CM047425.1 coordinate 40,988,575, forward strand.
ACCGCTTTTCGAGAGTTCAATAACGCCAGTCTCGAGCATCTCGCGAACTTGACGTTGCATTTCCTCTCGAATCTTATCAGAGACGGGGTAGTACCTCTGTGTGATCGGCCTGGTTAATCCGACGTCGATTATATTTTCGACATCTTAAGAACGACCGATTTTGGGCAATGTTGTGGACAATACTCAGAATAGAATTTCACGCATTTGTGTACGCTCTACTTTGTTACGTCAGCGATACCTGCTGACTATAATGAAGCGTTGCGACTTTCCGTACTTGCCACTTCCAGCTGTAGGATTTGATCCGTTTCCTTTAGAAATAAACGGTCGGAATCTGGGTCTAGGAACACTCGGAACGCTCGGATAAAATTTACTCCAAAGTAGCACTCAGCATCCAGGTTCGGCATGATCGCAACACGTATTTCTCGAGTCTCTTTACCGACGGTAAATGATAGCATCACATGACCACACAACGGATGAGTACTACCATAAGTGAGCTTGGCATTACCAGCGACCTGCCTAGGGCAGTTACTTACTGCAAACCGCTCGGACCCATTACGGTTGTCGATGCACCTGGATCGAAAAACGCTCGGATCCGGGATCTACCTACGGCAATCTAACACCACCAGAGCGCCCCGTCCACAGGACGGTAACTTCGTTGGCTAGTGCTCGATGTCAGTAACTTTAAAGACATCGCAGGTCCAGATCCATTTCAACTTCCTGGGATTTGTCAGGAATCAGTCCCTTCCTTTTCTGCTTAACTGCAGCTTGACCATCTCGGTAATCGAGAGTCAGATCTTTATCCTCCTTGGGGACTCCCAGTCTGACCGCATCCCCGCGCGTTTTTTGTGCAGTCAGGGCACGTCCTGACGGTGTACCCCAACTTACCACAAGTGTAGCATTCGGTTCAGATAAAAACCAGGTAAAAATCTAATATGAAATTGACCACGAAATAGGGATATCGCGTCCAGCACTTGTCGATTAAAAAAATATATGAGCTCTTAGGATCACGGAAGGAATCGTACGTGGATTAAAATTCAATTACTCAAACACCGGATTGAATTTTATGTCAATAGAGTGAATTTATCGAAATAAATATAAAAATAAAGAATGGACAAAGTATCTATATGTTGCCGAGGTCTACGCTTTAAATTACAAGTCGGTAAACGGCTGACTTGTAGAGAGAAAGGGGAAAATATCGCGAACTAAAATAATATACACAGTCAACGGACTAGTATAGCGCAATGAATAAATTATTTATTATTTATTGTACAGAACGCGATCGCGTAAAGTGAAACCGCTTCCTTCTGTTCTTTGCTGGAATCGAATAACGATCAGCTGGACGGTCGCTCTCTCTCTCTCTCTCTCTCTCTCTCTCTCTCTCTCTCTCTCTCTCTCTCTCTCTCTGACTGATGATGTACAACTAATGTTTTTGCGTCGCATAGTCTATCATGATGTTACCTTATTACTTACCGCAGTGTATTCGGGGATACTTCCCCAATTTGTACCCAAATAAAGACTATCAATCAATCAATCAATCTCTCTCTTATCTTATATCTGCTTCTCAGCCCCATAGGGTTATACCTCACTTGCTATAATAAACATGTTAATCAATCAATTAATTTAATTTCTCTCTCCCACATATATATATATCTCTACAATATATAAATTTTTCGCCGCCGCCGCTGCCGTGTCTAAGAATCCAGGATTCAACATATATATATATTATGTATAAATAGTTCGCCGCCGTCCTGTCGAAGATTTGAGGGTTCTAATATATGTATGCCAATGTATATAAAAATTTTTCATTCCCCATATATGGGCATATATAGTTTCACAGACCATAGTACATACATATATGTGTGTGTGTGTGTGTGTGTGTGTGTGTGTGTCTATGCGGCGGAATATTTATTTAATATATATATTTTAAAATTGTTTTTTCAAGAATAGAATACATTTGAATTACATTTGAAAAGTTTTTCGAAAATCATTAATTTAGGAGCATTAAATTTAAATATTTTTTAAATAAAAATTTCAAAATTGTAAGGATATATAAGTGAGTAGATAATGTATATTTATACAACAGAATATTTTAAATAAACAAGTATGTATTTATTAGAAACAGAAGGATATTTAAGAAATGAATTTGTTTATAATAATCAAAATAAATATTTGGGCTCTGCATAGGAAAAATAAATTGGATATAATTAGTGAAAAAATAATACAATTTAAAACATTATTTAAAATAAATTAATTACGAAAAACCTTTTTCGAAATTAAAAATAGGGGGTCGGCGCGCGAACCGCGCAGGGGGGCGAAGCCCCCTTAGTATATATATATATATATGGGGTATTCCACGTGAAGTGGTCCGATCAAAATTTTAAAATGCACCAAATTTTGGGTACACTTTGCAAATGTTTTTCAGAATACAGAAAAAAATTTTTAGGTACTGGAATCTATTTGCTCAAAAGTTATTCTAACCTCAAAAAGTGAATTTTTCCATATTTTTTTCAACACCAGCTGGGTTTACCGCTATATAACTCAAAATCTATCAACTTTTACTATACAACATTATATGTAACATTCGTTGCTAATTATATCTAGAATTTATTCTTCTGGGTTAGAATTTCTAATCTCAAGGTCAATGTTACATAAACTACATGTCAATATTCAACTTGAAAAAAGTGCAAGTGCGCCACCTTTGATTTTTTCATCCAAAAGTCTAAAAGAAAGCTTGGAGCAATACCTTTCAAATGGTCTGTAGCATTTTTATGGCCTCCAATTCTGTAAAAAGTTATGACAATTTAAAGAAAGACAAAAAATTCACAAAAATTAACATGGTAATTCCCATTTAAATTTTTAAAAAAATTTCGTGTTTCTTTAAATTGTCATAACTTTTTACAAAATTGGAGGCCATAAAAATGCTACAGACCATTTGAAAGGTATTGCTCCAAGCTTTCTTTTAGACTTTTGGATGAAAAAATCAAAGGTGGCGCACTTGCACTTTTTTCAAGTTGAATATTGACATGTAGTTTATGGAACATTGACCTTGAGATTAGAAATTCTAACCCAGAAGAATAAATTCTAGATATAATTAGCAACGAATGTTACATATAATGTTGTATAGTAAAAGTTGATAGATTTTGAGTTATATAGCGGTAAACCCAGCTGGTGTTGAAAAAAATATGGAAAAATTCACTTTTTGAGGTTAGAATAACTTTTGAGCAAATAGATTCCAGTACCTAAAAATTTTTTTCTGTATTCTGAAAAACATTTGCAAAGTGTACCCAAAATTTGGTGCATTTTAAAATTTTGATCGGACCACTTCACGTGGAATACCCCATATATATATATATGGTGAGGAATGAAGGGCTGCCTCGGACGCGTCAAGTGGCTTGGTGATGTCCCGCAATACTTGCGGGCGTCGACGTTAGATGTATATACGTACGGAGTTCGATAATTCGATGGCTCCAATCCGAAAGGTATTATCTCGCAAAACAAGACAGAAAAGTCTTATCTCGCGAAACAAAATAGAAAGTTCTTATCTCAAATCAAAATTTTTAATTTACAATTAGTAGTGGAAACATTAATTCTGTCGGACTAATAACGATAATATAATATATAAATAATATATAAATAATAATGTTTTGCGAGATAAGACCTTTCGGATTGGAACCATCGAATTTCCAGATTTCAAAGTTGTGGTTCCTTGACTAAGGCTCGTAGATACAAGCGATGCGTCTCGATTCCCGAATACAAGACCTCTCTCGATTTTGAATGTATATATTTTATTAAAGTCCGAGTAGCAGAGCTTTGCCCTCGGATAAAAATCAAAGAGTTGACTAGCAGAGCATCTTGCGGAAGCTTTAGGCGAAAAACTAGAAGTGGCGCTGTCCGTTATATATCAACAGTTATATATCAGAAGAATAAGGTCCAAATATTTCTAAAATGTATCCAGTAATGCTAATGAACGTCATAGGTTTAGCTAATGGTCTGCCCTTATAAACCGAGTAAGTGCGACGTTGAAATGTGTATTTTCCACTTTTTTCAATGTACATATGTAATACGTGCCATCAGCAGCAAAGATAGCCACATCTTCAATATTGGCAAATAAAGCTTTAGCTAAGTTTCTTGTGTGATGGTTTATAAAATATTCTCTGCTGATGTGGTCTAAGCCAAGATGTAATCGCGCAAACTTCTCTATGACAGCTTTGCGCGAAGGGTCTATAGCTTTACCTGTATACCTTCGAGGTATCTGCAAGAGAGTAAAGAGAATAGCGTACGAAAAACCAGTTCTGAGTTTTGACAGTTCATTTAGTATTCCAAGAAAAGTTCGTGAACTTTTATTAACTGTACTTCGCGGAATACCTTTCACATACTCAAAGAGACTTTCAAAGGTTATGAAGTTATACCTATAAATCTCACGCAGTCCGAATCATTCATATCACCAGGAATATCAAAGTTTAGTGATCTTTCTTGTGCAAAAGACCTAAGATTATTGATCAAATTAGAAATTTCTAAACTGGTTAACGTTATCTCTCTAAAGACTAAAGAGAGTTTAAAGGGGCCCCAAAGTAAATCAAATCGGTGGCGCTAGCGGTAGAATGATACGCAGGTAACGCGAGCGCACCTGCCGCCAGCTTAGACAGTCGGCTGCACGGCAAACTGTCAACTTTTTTCAAATGTAGGGACCTCGTGGTGTCATTTTTACCGCTCGATTCAACCCGTGTGATTATTAAAAAAAAAATCTTTCCGCATTCAATGCCGTCTTATTTCCTGATAAAGTTAAACATTTAAAGAAATTAGTTAACAGGCGCATTTTAGTACGAAGGTAATAACCAAAATACTGAAAGAGTTTTATTAGTTGGAATGTCGGGACTTCGTGGTGCGGGCGCTCCTCCAAACGCCTGCGTAAACGCAACAAGAAGTCCTTTTTACAGCTCCATTCAACCCGTTTGATTATTTTTAAAAAAAAATCTTTCCACATTCAATGTCGTCTTATTTCCTGATTAATTTAAACATTTATGCAAATTAATTAACGGGCGCATTTTAGTATGAAGGGAATAACCAGAATACTGAATGTCTATTATTAGTTGAAATGTGAGGACATCGTGGTGCGTTGCTCCATCGATAGCCTGCGTACACGCACCACGAAGTCATTTTTACCGCTCGATTCAACCCGTTTGATTATTACAAAAAAAATCTTTCAGCATTCAATGTTGTCTTATTTCCTGATTAAGTTATACATTTAAGCACAATTAACAGGCGCATTTTAGTACGAAAGGAATAACCAGAATACTGAATGTCTATTATTAGTTGAAATTGAGGGACTTCGTGGTGCGTGCGCTCCGTCGATCGCCTGCGTACACGCGCGACGAAATCATTTTTACCGCTCGATTCAACCCGTTTGTTTATTATATAAAAAATCTTCCCGCATTCAATGTTGTCTTATTTCCTGATTAAGTTATACATTTAAGCACAATTAACAGGCGCATTTTAGTACGAAAGGAATAACCAGAATACTGAATGTCTATTATTAGTTGAAATTGAGGGACTTCGTGGTGCGTGCGCTCCGTCGATCGCCTGCGTACACGCGCGACGAAATCATTTTTACCGCTCGATTCAACCCGTTTGTTTATTATATAAAAAATTTTCCCGCATTCAATGTTGTCTTATTTTCTGAGTGAGATAAACATTTATCCAAATTATATAACAGGCGGATTTTAGTACGAAGGGAATAACTAGAATACTGAATGACTATTATTAGTTGGAATGTGGGGACATCGTGGTGCGTTGCTCCATCGATTGCCTGCGTACAAGCACCACGAAGTCGTTCTTACCGCTCGAATCAACCCGTTTGATTATTATAAAATAAAATCTTTCCGCATTTAATTTCGTCTTATTTCCTGATTAAGATAAACATTTAACCAAATTAATTAACAGGCGGATTTTAGAACGAAGGGAATAACCAGAATAATGAAAGTCTATTATTAGTTGCAATGTGGGGACTTCGTGGGGCGTGCGCTCCGACGATCGCCTGCGTACAAGCGCTAGGAAGTCATTTTTACTGCTCGATTCAACCCGTTTGATTATTATAAAAAAGAAAAATCTTTCCGCAGTCAATGTCGTCTTACTTTCTGATTAAGATAAACATTTAACCAAATTAATTAACAGGCAGATTTTAGTACGAAGGGAATAACCAGAATAATGAAAGTCTATTATTAGTTGAAATTGAGGGACTTCGTGGTGCGTGCGCTCCGTCGATCGTCTGCGTACACGCGCTGCGAAGTCATTTTTACCGCCCGATTCAACCCGTTTGATTATTATAAAAAAAAAATCTTTCCGCATTCAATGTCGTCTTATTTTCTGATTAAGTTATACATTTAAGCACATTAATTGACAGGCGCATTTTAGTACAAAAGGAATAACTAGAATACTGAATGTCTATTATTAGTTGCAATGTGGGGACTTCGTGGTACGAGCGCTCCGTTGATCGCCTGCGTACACGCGCGACGAAATCATTTTTACTGCTCGATTCAACCCGTTTGTTTATTATATAGGGACTTCGTGGTAGAGCGCTTCCGTTGATCGCCTGCGTACACGCGCGACGAAATCATTTTTACATGCTCGATTCAACCCGTTGTTTATTATATAAAAAATCTTCCCGCTTCAATGTCGTCTTATTTTCTGATTAAGTTATACATTTAAGCACATTAATTAACAGGCGCATTTTAGTACAAAAGGAATAACTAGAATACTGAATGTCTATTATTATATGGAATGTAGGGACTTCGTGGTGCGTGCGCTCCGTCGATCGCCTGCGTACACGCGCTACGAAGTCATTTTTACCGCTAGATTCAACCCGTTTGATTATTATAAAAAGGAAATCTTTCCGCATTCAATGTCGTCTTATTTCCTGATTAAGTTAAACATTTATGCAAATTAATTAACAGGCGCAATATAGTACTAAGGGAATAACCAGAAAACTGAATGTCTATTATTAGTTGAAATGATTGAATCGATACCTCGTGATCGATAATCGATATGTCTACAAATAATTATTCTATCGCTTTTTCTCGTATGTCACCACATAAAGTGCTTCGAACACAGAAAAAAATGGCTATGTCGCAAATTGATTGAATCGACATTTCGAAGATCGATAATCGATAACTCTCTAAATTTTAATCTGATCAATTCGCGGTATTACACATTTGTAACGTTTGATCAGAGACGAACAAAATATCCTTATACCGCGAATTGTTATAACCATTATTGAGAAAGTTATCAATTATCAATCGTCAACTTTCGGTCCAAACAATTCGTGTTAGATACTGTAGCGTCACTCGCATCAGAAGAATGACAGTACATTTTCAAATTCGTGCAAAATTGTTAATTTATGCATTTTTTCCATCACTGTGCATACAACCCCACCACTATTTTACCCTTTTTTGCGGGCTGGTGGCACTATAAAAAGGTGACGTTTCCGTCGAGATTTATCAGTGTTTCGGGGTTCCGCTTCCTCTTTTGCGTGTGACAAGGTGAAAATAGTGTGTCTATCTCGATATGGAGAAGTCGGTATTGTTGAGAATCGTTTACGTAATATTGAGTGTAGCGATTCAACGGGAACCAGTAGTCAAGCTATTTTGCACTGACAAGTGGCAGACAAATTTGAAATACTGCACAATCAACGAATTGTTCAGTAGATTAAAGTATATTCTTCCGTATTGTAGTACCCGTACAATAATATATTTATACATTCGTGGAATTTTTGAAAATAAAAAAGAAATAATACGTGTCGTTGGTGAGTGTATTGCACGACGTGGTCAACACAATGTTTGTCAGCTGCAAGATCTTATGCTGCAGTATCGCACTTTTCTCTGTACGTAATAAATTTTACAATAGCATAATTGACTTGTGCGATTTATAAAAAATTCTGAAATTTCAGCTTTTGATGCATTGATGACCGATGACGAGGATGATGCTCTTCTATTGAATGTAGACGCGACACCTGCTCGACCGTCAGTGCGTTCGCTACCTATGGAGTCTGAGAATTCCAGCGGTACCGACACTGCCGAAGAGTCGTCAGATACCGATGATTGTAAGTCTACATTTTGCATACGTTTAACAAAAAAGAAAAAGGACAGCGAAATAACTACCTATTAAGTCAACAGGTCAGATAATCAGTGTGGGGCTGGTGTAAGCGGAGCCACTGCTCAATATATCGACATTCGCGAAGAATCAACGCGATTTTACCGACGATTCCAGCTACGAGGACACGAACTACTTGCAACTATAGTCCAACCACCAGTGGGGGCAGATATATGCAGCTGGTTAGAGAGGGCTGTTCATGAACTTTATGGCCATGTAAGCGAAAACGTACGTCTCACGGATTATATAGGTGTATTTGTCCATTGGGAATGGTTTCGTCAGGGTCCTGTCTGGATTTCGTTTAGAGTGATGCGCGATTTTCGGCCCAATGGCTTGTTTGATTTGCTTTCTAGTGTAGCGCAAAGTAACGACGGTTTCGAAATTGACGATACGTTGAAAATAAGTGTCAATGTTGTCTCTGTACCGCAAGGTCGTGGACGAGTTAAGCTTACAACAGAGCACGTGTACAAGAGTTCAATTTTAAATATTATAAATACTGACGTTTTGTGTTTACCGTGCTCTTTGGTTACTACGCACGTGCACGCTATACGCGGTACAATCCGTTCCGGTATTATACATAAAAAATGGTTAAAAATACGCAATAGTGCCGGTAAATATCAGAAAAAGCAAGCCGAGAAATTAGTTAGAGCAGCACGAGTTATTGTACCTGTAACGGGGTGTGGTATCGAAGAGCTGAAACTATTTCAAGAGTATTATGCACTGTTTGACGTGGCAATTGTTGTCTACGCATTTCGAGGCTTTGCTCGGGGTGATAAGCCGCTATACGACGGTACGCAGTACGATTATAACGTCAGTAATATTGTACGGTATACTCTTCGTATAATGTATTATGAAAGTAATGGGCATTATCAGCCAATTTTAAATGTAATCGGTGCATCGGGTAGTAGAGATTACTGCATACCTTGTAATAAAAAATTAACATGTAGACAAAATCACAAGTGTCCGCATAAATGTCGAGGATGCTTGCAGGCTTCGCTTTGTAATGTTAATGAAATTAAAATAAAATGTACTCGGTGTAGTAGAGAATTTTTCGGTCCGTCTTGTTTATCGAAGCATTTAGAGGTAGATTCTTTTGGTAAAAATCTTTCGGTTTGTGAAAGTGTGAGAATTTGCAAAATATGTTGTAAGACTGTCAGGATTAGCGATCGAGATCCACATGAATGTATTATGATATTTTGTAAGATTTGCAATAAAAAAACGGATGTTGATCATATGTGTTATATGCAAACTATAAAAGATAGTCCAAAAAGATCAAAAGCAAAATTGACACTTTATGTATTTTATGATTTTGAAACTCAGCAGTCGGAGAGTGTAGTGGGTGATGATACGGTAAAATTACATGTGCCAAACTTATGCGTTGCTCAATAAGTTTGTACGGTGTGTCTCGACAACGATGATATTACGAATTCTTGTAATGTATGCGGCATACGTGAATATGTATTTAACATTGATTCGGTAAAACAGCTACTCGACCTCGCACTCACACCAAGACAAAAATTTCCAGAAGTCATCTGTATTGCGCACAATGCGCAAGGTTTCGACGCACAATTTATTTTACGACAACTAGCGGAAAGAAAAGATATATGGGAAAAGCCTTCGATAATCCTGAACGGGGGGAAGATAGTGGTAATGCGAGTGCTACACGTAAAATTTCTAGACAGTCTCAATTATTTACATATTCCGTTAAGCGCATTACCGAAGGCCTATGGACTTGGAAATATTGAGAAGGGTACGTTCCCCCACTTATTTAATACTCCAGAAAATCAACGTTATGTGGGTGTGATGCCACCATTGTGGAAGTACTCGCCAGAATCGATGAGTGCGAAACAGCGAAAAGACTTTCTGCAATGGTACCACGAGACGTGTGAGCAAAATTATATCTTTAATTTTCAAGATGAAATAATTAAGTACTGCAAGCAGGATGTTAAGATATTGAGATTAGCATGCCTTGCCTTTAGAAAGACATTTATGACATGTGGCGAAAGGGATCCCTTTCTAGAATGTTGCACTATTGCATCATCATGCATGAGGGTGTATAGAAAAAAGTATTTAGAACAAGACACGATCGGAATTATTCCGCAAGATGGCTACAGGTGTTCCAATAGACAATCGATGAAAGCGATGCAGTGGATGTGCTGGATGGAGCAAGAATTACAGTGTCAAATTCAGTTTGCAGGGCGAGCGCGAGAAAAGAGACTACCCGAGGGGCCCCTAGTGGATGGTTATTGCGAATTAAGTGAGGTGGACAAAATAGTATTGCAATTTCACCGGTGCTATTGGCATGACTGTCTACGATGTTTCACGCTATACAGAGATATTCGTGTCGTGAATGGTGAACCAATCAGCGAGTGGATGAAAAATTTCCATTCGCCGCTTGAGCCGAGAGACGCGTTTTTCGGCGGCCGTACCGGTAATATCGTCAAATTGTACGACGTTCAAGAAGACGAAAAAATTAAGTATGTGGATGTTTGTTCGTTGTATCCGTATATATGTAAGTATGGACGCTATCCTGTGGGTCATCTGACGCTGTGCATTGGTGAAGATGAGTGTCGTGAATTGGTGGGTGTGAGTAACGATATAAGTAACGTTGATGGACTAATAATGTGCGAGGTCTTACCCCCGAGAAATTTATTTCACCCTGTTTTACCGGTCAAGATGCACAACAAGCTGATATTTGCCATGTGTCGGTCTTGCGTGGAGTTGAAAAATCAAGCGAATTGTAATCACGATGAAGTAAGGGAGCGCGTCTTTACGGGTACTTGGGTGGCCGAAGAGTTGAAGAAAGCTGTCGAGTTTGGTTACGTGATTCGAAAAGTGTTTGAAATATGGGCGTACTAAATGACGTAGTACGATAAGGGGACAAAGCAAGGTGGTCTATTCCACGGCTACATAGACAAGTTCTTTATCCAAAAGACTCATGCATCGGGTTATCCGGTGGAATGCGGAGACGACGAAGATGCCATGAAACATCATGTGGAAGAATTTGAGCAACAGGAGGGGATCAGACTGGATAGAAATTGCATCAATCTCAATCCTGGTCTCAGATCGGTGGCGAAACTGTGCTGAAACTCATTGTGGAGTAAGTTTGGGCAGCGAGAAAATATGGGTAAGACCGAGTTGGTGAACGAACCACGACGACTCTACGAACTTCTCATCAGTCCCGATGTCGAGGTTAGCTCTGTTTTACCGGTTAATGATGACATTATGTATGTGTGTTGGCGTAATATTGACGGGATTGTTGTATCGTCACCACAGTGCAATGTTGTGACTGCGGCTTATACCACGGCACTGGCACGATTAAAACTTTTCTCCGAATTGGTGGCACTGGGCGAACGCGTTTTGTACTACGACACGGACTCTATCATATACGTGAGCAAAGAAACGAACGATGATTACGAGCCGGCGATTGGACCGTTTTTGGGTAGTCTTACCGACGAATTGGCGTGTCACGGGGTGGGCACGTACATAACATCGTTTGTATCCGGCGGTCCGAAATTTTACGCGTACAAGTACCGCACACCAGACGGAAGCGAATCTTGCGTGTGTAAAATAAAAGGTATAAAATTAAATTTTGCTGCGAGTCGAAAAATCGATTTCGATTCGATGCGTAAGTTAGTTCGAGGAGAAATACCACCAATATTTGTCGGCTTTGACGCTATACGGCGCACTCCGTATCACGATGTTGTAACACGACCTGAGCGTAAAAAATGCGAACCAGTGTACAAAAAGAGGCGATTTGTATCACTTAATAAAAGTTACCCATATGGGTATAAAATCAGTTGAATTAAAAATATTTTATTTATTTATTATAATCGTGTGACCTAATGAACCATCTACATATAATGCTACAGAAACAACGTGGTAAAATGTGGTAAGTAGTAGTGGTAGTAGTAGTAGTAGTAGTAGTAGTAGTAGTAGTAGTAGTAGTAGTAGTAGTAGCAGCATTGGAAGAGATAACTAGCTCGCTCAATACCGCCGTCGCCGGGTCTAGCATCGCAATCGCACAGCTGACAACGCGGTCGCGCAGCTTGCAGCACGATCGATCCGCATGCTCGCGGTGCAAGCCGGCTTGAATCCGCGCGCACGCACGCGACGCGGGGCCCCCCCTCCGCCGCGCCGCCGCATTTGATTGAGCCTTTTTTTAGTGTTAGTGTTACGGCGGGGGGGGGGGAAGGACCAAGTAAATACAGGCGTTTAAATGTGTGAATGTGGTTGGTGATTTTGTCAGTTGCGATGATGGATGTTCGCTGGAAACATCAGGTTTGCGGTCTTACCTCGTGCGGTAAGACGATGTTTGTTAAGAGATTTCTCCACTACATTGACAGCATGAGTGACACACACTTTGATCGTATACTTTGGTATTATGGTGAGTGGCAACCCACCTACACAGACTTGGGGGAAAATATCGAGTTTCACGAGGGTCTACCAAGGAGGGAAGACTACGCGGCGGGTGGACGACCCAAACTGCTGATTCTCGATGACTTGATGCGCGAATCGTCGTGTGCCACTGTTTGCAACCTGTTCACCAGGGATAGTCATCACAACAACTTGAGCGTGATCTTTATCACGCAAAATCTCTTTCATCGTGGTCAGCGCGAAATTTCCCTAAACTCGAATTACATTGTAATTTTTAAGAATCCGCGTGACCGTGCGCAAATCCAACACTTGGCTCGGCAAATTTGCCCGGAAGACCCGAAGTTTTTGCAGGAGGCGTATCAGGACGCGGTGGCCGAAACATTTCACTACCTCCTCGTTGATTTGCGGCAAGATACGCCCGAAAATTGTCGATTTCGCGCCTGCCTGTTTCCCGATGATGAGTATCAATGCGTGTATGTACCACGCAGGCATATAAAAACCGCCACCTCGAGCAATAGGCTTCCAGTTGTGCGTGTGTGATGGGTCGAGTGAGACGTCAGCCTTTCGGGCAAAGATATTTCGATGTTTTGAGGACGTTGTGTAATTTGAATGGTGCACAACGTGCAGCTTTACTACGGCTAGCAGATTCAAAACTAGTGAGGTATATGTGCGAGTGCGCATTCAATATTTTATGAGGTAATATACACCTCATCAAGTCGTACAAACGAAAATTGCGTAAACACGCCACGTTATTGCGCGCTCTTGCGGTCTCTGGTAAATCTTTGACGTTGAGGAAAAAAATTTTAATTAAAGCTACCGCCATTGTACCGTTAATTGTGAAACCTGTTTTATTGGCATGGAGCATGCAAGAAAAATGATTTTAATTTCGGCAGAGTGTGTCGGAAGTGCGACGACGATGACGATGATGATGATGACGGACAAGAGGAAGAAGATGAAGAAGTGTGTGGGGCAAAATATGTCGGAAGAGGCGGTGCGAACGTTGGGTGGGAAGGAACCACACACGGTGCAAACACCGGGCACGGTGGCAACGCGACTGGATGCCGAAATGAGTAGAATTCTCCATTCCTCGTTGGAGTTGAGCGAGCGGGAAAAGTCAATGTTGTACGAACAAGCGCTGCAGCGATACCTGCGCTGCACAAAACGAAATAACAACAATGCTCTCAATAATAATAATAATGATAATAAAGCGTTGAACGTAGGAAAAGTAGAACAAGACGAAGAAGAAGAAGAGGAAGAAGAGGGGGGAGGAGGAGAAGGAGAACGAGAAGAGACACGGGTTCGCGATCAGGTGGAAAATACACTGGAGCAACAGATTATCGACGGTATGCCAAAAAAATTTCGCGAAAAATTAAAGAATCTCATTGGTCGATTGAAGCAGTCGAATAATATATCGTGGGATCAGTACGGTAGAATCACGCTAGATGGTACGCTACTACATCGCACTAATAACCTGACAGATCTCGTTAACGAGGCTATGAGGAGTAGAAAAAGGTCGCCACCACACGGCTACCATCAGTTTGCTTTTATACTGCGAAAAGCAGACATACCACGAGAATTTATTGGTAATAATCGTCTTTGGCAAGCTGTTGCCCAAGATCCATTGTCGTTGTCGTCGGATCAGTCTTCCTCGTACGATTCCGCCACAGCTTTCGAGGATAACAGAGAGGGACGGGAGGAGGAGGAGGAGGAGAAAGAGGGGTAGCAGGAGCATGTAAAGGAGTTAAATTTTAGCGTTTTAAGAAAAAAATTGAAGAATAAAGATTTGCGAAAAAGGGGTAGGTCCGAAGATGAGGGTGTTAACACATCTTTAGTTTTACGCAAATACCGCGGAAAACTGAACCGCTAAAATGGAGTCGTCTGACGAGAATAAGCAGCAAGAAAGAATAAGTGGCGACTATAGTGCACTCGACAATGTGATCAATGGAATGCCGTTTGAGCTACATCCACCGGGATATCAATTCTTGGGGCCCGGCACGCACGTTGAGGAACGTCTGATGCGTGGTGAGAGGAGTATCAATCCACTTGATGCAGCCTGCCTCCAACACGATCTCACACACTCGGATGAAAATGTTGACCGTTGGCATGCCGATCGACGGTTAGCCGAACGTGCTTTTTCGAGAATGTTGTCTAAAAGTGCGGATGGCGAGGAGAAACCTGCAGCTATTATTACCGTATTTTGCATGGTCAGCAAGATTGTTGTCGACAAGATTTTCAGACGTCTCAAAAAGTGTATAAGACGTCATTTGCGACGGTATAGAAGATCAGTAGTAGATAAGGAAGAAGCAGATGAGGAGAACGCTTGAAAATTTGTATTACGGTTTACCGGGACCAACTGCCTACGCTGGTGGCGGTAAACTCTTGCACGAAACGCGTAAAAAATACCGTCCACAGGAGGTGGACGAGTGGCTTGAAAGTCAAGATGCATATACTTTGCTCAAATTGGTGCGGCATCGATTTCCACGTCGAAAATACGCAGTTTTCAGTCCATACGAGGTGTGGGAGGCCGATATGGCTGATTTCAGATCGTTAAAAACTTATAATGACGAGTACACGTACCTGCTCGTCGTTATAGATGTGCTGTCAAAGTACGCGTGGGTTTAGCCGCTCTTTGACAAGAGTACAAAGTCTGTTGCCGTGGCGCTTAAACGGATTCTCAGTGCGAATCAGGGTAAGTGTCCTCTGTACTTTCAAACAGACCGGGGTAAAGAGTTTGTCGGACGCGAGGTTAGTCGGTTGCTGAAAAAGAATGGTATTACATATAGGACCGTGCGCGATCCTGACGTCAAAGCAGCGGTAGCTGAGCGATTTATTAGAACATTGAAGGGACGTATTTGGCGCTATTTTACCCACCTACATAATAGACGATACATTGATGTGTTGCAAGATGTGGTCAAGTCGTACAACGATTCGTGGCACAGTGATATAAGAATGCCACCTTCCACGGTAAATTTGCATAATGCGGCAAAAGCTCGGAAAAATTTGGCGCGACGCTACACGCTAAAACGTGTACGACAGCCTAAATACCGTGTTGGTGACCTGGTACGGGTCAGTCGAGCAAAGACTGTCTTTAACAAAGCATACGAGGGCGGCTGGACACTAGAGTTGTTTAAAATTGTACGTGTGGATAGAGCGCGATTGCCAGCTGTGTACATTTTGGAGGATCTCGCGGGTGAGCGAATTGACGGGTTCTTTTACGAGCAGCAATTGAGCAGAGTACGAAAAGAGCTGACAAATTCGGTATTTGAAATTGATGAGGTACTTCGAAGTAGGAGTAAAGGCAATAAGAGACAATACTTTGTCAGTTGGAAGGGGTATCCCGAGAAATTTAATTCCTGGGTGTCTGGCAAGGATTTGAAGAATTTACAATGAAGGAGGAATTTTACATGACACTGCCGAGTAGTAGTAGCAGAAGTGTATTTCCGGAGAACACGGCTACACATTTTACGACACTGTTACCGCAAAATTTTTACTTGCACGGAGAGTGGTGTGTGGGTCTATATGAAATACAGATACCACTCACTTTCCAGCATATATCATCGGAGGTGGAGAGGGAGGAGGATGTCATTCACGAGAGGATATCGAAACGTCATCAAGTGCCGTTCAATGGTGTACGATTTGAATCGGTGAAGGAGAGAGTGTTACGGATGAAGCCTGAAGTATATCACGATATTGCGAGTCTCTTGGAGGAAATAAACAGCCTTGATGGTGTGGAAGGCCATCTCACGTTTGAGGTTCAATGCGGCGGTTACATTCAAGTCACCTGTGCGTGTACAGAGGAGTGTGCAAATTACATTCACACATTCACTCTGTCAAAAAAACTACGTAGAATACTGGGTCTGGAAAAAGAAAAAGTAATCTCGTGTTTGGGCGAGGAGGAGCATCGTGTTATCGGTAATCGTCCTACAAATCTGAGTAATGGAGTGCCAAATGTTTTGATGGTATATAGCAGTATCTGCCAGCCATATGTCACGGGTGACACAAACTTACGACTTCTGCGAGTTGTACCGTTACATTTGCAAAATTATACGTACGGTGCGACCGAGATAAGAGGTTTCGCACCAGTCATGTATCTACCACTACTCTCCTCGTCCTTCCAAACAATCGAGTTTGATATAAGAAATGAACAGGGTGAATCTGTACCATTTGACTATGGAACGTTGACCGTGATTAGGCATGTGCAGGAGCCGGCTCGAGCCGAGCTACGAGCTACGAGCTTCCGAGCTTCGGAGCCGGCTCGAGCTGGCTCCGGAGCTCGAGCTGGTTCCAGCTGGGTTAAAGGCTTCTATAGCTGTGTCTACACTCTAACAAGGGAAGTACATGACCTCCGGGAAACGGATCTTATCCTAACTTTGGTATGTCTTTTATAATATAAAAATATGAAGAAAGCCAAGTTATCTCTTGCCAATTGCCACTTTTACGGAAGTTATTCGACATCCAATAATAATAGCAGTAAAAATTACTTCCAATTCGGTCGCTTATAACTCAAAAACAAATAAAGATAAACAATCGAACTAAAAACCAGAAGAAAGTTGAGTTCAAGTAGATATGGTTTGAAAAAAAAGAAACTCAAATTGCTTAATTTGAAGCAAAGTTATGAAGAAAATAAGAAATTGAAGATTATTATTATTATTGGAAGTCGAACAACTTCCGTAAAAGTGGCCATTGGCAAGAGATAACTTGGCTTTCTTCATATTTTTATATTATAATAGACATACCAAAGTTAGGATAAGATCCGTTTCCCGGAGGTCATGTACTTCCCTTGTAAGTCTAAAAGTGTAAAATTTGGAAGTCAAAAGATTAAAACGTTCAATTTAATCTTTACAAAATAATAAAAACAAGATTTTACACTTTACAAAGATTAAAATATGGAATTTACACTTTACGAAGATGAAATAATGAAATTTACACTTTTGCAAAACATTAAACGATATATTTTCAACTGTGTAAAGTGTAAAAAAGTAAATTTTAATTGTAAATTATAATTTAATTAAATAATGATTAATTACCCTATAATTCTGAGCTCCTCTCCGGGGAGCACAATTTAAATATAAGTTTCGATATAACTATGATTAAATGTCACGAAAGCCGTGAGCGCTAAAGGCGTATGCAGTTTTCAGTAACCATGAGGTCTCGGGTTCAAATCCTGAGATTCAAATTTTTTTTTTTATGTATCTAACACTTTTATTACGTAAATTCCATAAATAATAACTATTTTAATAATTAACTAGCAACAAATACCTCGGTCGCTCACGCTCCCTCGGTCGATTTAAACTTTTGATTTATTTTGTTGTATCAATATTAATTATTAGGAAAACATTTTAACTATATGAAGTTATAAAGTTTTTAGATTTAATTTTTCATTTTCAAAGTTTAGATAAATATAATAAATTATAACTAAGTAATAATAATCTTACATATTTGTTAACATTTATTATTGTCTATTTTTTTAATGCACATAATTACAATGATAATTGGATTTTATTATTCTTCAATTAAAACACTCTTTGATTTTATATTATTATTATTATTCTTATGGCGTTGTCCAACCTTATTTCCTTTGTAATTATTATATGTGAAAAAATAAATAAAATTACAATTGTATGAATAATATTAAAAAAAGATAATTAGGTAACATTTAATTTATGCACATTTAGATTTTACATGTATATATGGGTAATTTCTCGTAAATTGATCATGTCAAAAAATAAAAATCATGAAAAATAGAAAATTTCATTAAATAAAAATTTACAATAAAATTTTATTTATAATTATTAATGATTGATTTTCACCTATCGATTGCTCAACATTTGGAGGATAAAAGTTCTATATATATAAAAAAAAAATAAAATTAAAATCAATTTATTATTTTTTAATTTATTTATTTATTTATTTATTTTTTATTATTTTTTTTAAAATAAATTAAATGTTAAAAATATATAATAGAAAAAATTAAAGTTAAAGTTAAAGTTAAATAAAAATTAAATTCCATCAAAAACCTTTCTCCCTTTCTGTGACGTCAATTTATTTGTGTGACGTAATTGTCGATGTGACGATATTTTTTGATAAATAGATGTATCACATGTTTTTTGACGCACTGTTGGGGGTTAATGTTTTTAGTTGTTTTTTAAAAGGGGTAAAATTTGAAGGGGGAAGGGATGGTGGTATGGGGTGTACCCTGACCATCTAGACATCGTCTTCAGGAAGTGACAATTTTTTTTGCATATTCAAGCAGGGTGGCACACTACTTACCAGTAGACGATGTCCAGATGACCCGGAGGTCACCCTGACCACCTGGACATCGTCTTCAGGAAGTGACAATTTTTTTTGCATATTCAAGCAGGGTGGTACACTACTTACCAGTAGACGATGTCCAGATGACCCGGAGGTAAAAAAAATAAATCAACAACATAACAATTCAAAAATTGAAGCAGCATATTTAAAGCGTAGCGCTAATATTGCTAAGTTTTTAACAAAGCGTTAAAAATAAATTAATTAATAAAGAAAATCATATCTAAAGTGCACACTTAATTCAAATATTTACAAATATACATATAAGCAGCACATTTAAAGAGTAGCGCTCAAAATTTCAAAATAAATGAACAATATATATTGAACAAAATATATGAACTGAACAAAATATATGAACACTATATGTCAGTCCCAAGCCTGTAATCGCAGAGGGAAAATGAAATTAAACAAAAAAATTATAAAACAAAAATATAATGTCACTTCCCGAGGACGATGTCCAGGTTGTCAGGATGACCTCCAGGTCAACTACCCATCCTCCATTAATTCCCTCACCTTACCCTATTTTAACTCTTTTTAAAAAACTCAAGTTCATGATAATGAGTCAATAAATGAAAATGCTACTTCTCATTTAAAAAAAAAAATTAGATGTTATTGCAGAACTTAAGAGTAAACAAAAAAAAAAAATAAAAATGATATGTATGATGGTAAAATAGCAAATAATTATTTTAATGAATCTTTAATAGTTGAAAATTATTTTGGTACAATGTCTGAAATTTATAAATATTGCCATGCAAAACATTTTTCATGTGAATACAATAAAAATAAATTATTTTCAAGTTGTTGTCAAATGGGTAAAGTAATGCTACCTGACAATCCTACATGGGTGAAAATCATCTAACGTGAACATTTGACGTTGTGATATGCAAGAAAACAAAATGAAAAAAATCATATATTTTTGGTTTCTCTGGACCAATTACAGTTTCTAGAGTACCTGTTTACAGTGGGCATACAGGATCAGTTGATTTACTCAACGTATTGAAGATTTTTAATTTTTACATTCCAGGGGAATTACATATATTTTGATATATAAAACATAAACATCTTGAATACATCCCTAATACAAAATCTCACGTGAGATCTCAAGTGAGATTTCATGCCAAAATCTCATGTGATATTTCAATTGGAGGTGTTTAAATTTGCTAAATAATAAAAAATCAATTTCTCACGTGAGATTTTGTAATAGGGATAGAAAGTTTTAATAAACATATTTTATGGAGTATACATTGAATATAACTATACCTAATTGATAATAACAATAAAAAAAATTAATTAACAAATTCTTCCATTTATAAAATATATGCAATGTTTCCATATAATCAATTTAACATAATTTTTATATTTGTAATATAAATTATATATTTTTATTATTTCTTTTAGTAGTGACTTCTTTTATCTTAAATAACAATTTTACTCTATTTCTGAGTTTTATTTTCGTACGAGATCGACCCTAATTGATAATGTTCACATTGTCTATTCAAATTACATTCGTAACAACTTAATTCATTAAAATTAATTTTTGGGGCTCACATCTACTCCATTTCCATTGATGGGCTCGGATAGTTCCTTTGAATGGAGAAAACAATTGTTAAGAAAAAATGTTTATTTTTAGTCATTTTTAGTCAAAACAGTAAAGCATGTAATGATCAGCATCGATTATTTGTTATAAAAGAAATTTGGACAGGGGATGTTACATGCCAGGGGAGATTACATAGATTGTTTTTTAAATTTTATTACGTTAACATTCAAAATTTCCACATCGGAATAATACTGTTTTTATGTAGTTACTTTATCTGAAATTTACTCTATGAATTGGTTTTAAAAAATTTATTAGTTTTCCAATTATACTCTACCAGAGGAATTACATTAAAAAAGGTAACCGCTGAATTACCACAAAAACATGCCCGTATTTTTTGCATAACATCATGAAATATTAAAAATAAAATTTTTATCTCTAAAGTAAACCAAAAGTTAACAATTTCACCTGGTCAGAAAAATGTTTTATGTTTACAATTAATTTTAAAGACATTAATCATAACACAGCTATTATTAATAACAAGTTTGTTACAAAGTTCAGCAAGTTCAGTGCACTTCAAAAATCAGTAAATGTTCAGATTTTCAACTTGATTTTAATTGTGGTTATCAAAATGAACAATTAAGTTTTAAACCCGTTTTTGAAATAAAGAAATACGCCTATAATCGCACCAGTTAATATGCGATTATGGCCTTCTTACAGCCAGGGGACGTTACATTTCAAACTTTAAGCAACTTAAACTTGGCAATAAAATCAACTTTTATCAAGTTTCACGGCTGACTTACATTAAATTACATATATTGTACTTAGAATATATTATTCGTAATTTTATATATGATATAATGGGATATATTTCACTATTACACAATTGTGCACGTTAGATGATTTTCACCCACATATCCAAAAGAATTAAAAAATTTGATTATAGGTAATTCGAAATATAGTACGAATTTTCGTCAAAACATAAGACAATACAACAATTCTTTAGCTTAAATTATTATCCTCATTAATGCGTTCAGTAATTAATAAAATACTAAAATCAGACAATGTATGTTGACAATATTGTAGCAATATGACATTATTCCAACAATATCGCTGCAATATGAAGTGCTGTCTGGGTAGGAATGTATCTATTCCTTTATACCTAATGAGTATTTTCATAACCTTGCATTTTTTTAGAAAAGAAAGTTTTGGAAACAAGATTGTACTCTATTCTAATTCAAGGGAAAAAAATTATAGTGTGTCACATCCAGACTTGCACCAATTACTATAAAAAATATTACAAGAAGGCAAATGGTTAATAAACCATTCGCGTTCCTTTCGCTCTTGTTTGACTAGGACTAGCCTTACGTCTCCGGGAGTAGCGAGCGAAGTTATTTTGAGAGTAGAGATGCAGGATATAATGCGGGATAAATAAAATAATATATGTTTTATTTCGTATCAATCATGCATTATTTATTTAAATATAATATGCTGTTTTCCTTTAAATTAAATTATTACAGCTTTTTAATGGGCAAAAATACATAAATTCACACTATTTTATTTACAATTGCATAAATTTATTTAAGTCAAATAAAGATCTTAATTTTGATTAAATAAACAATTGTGCGGCAAACACGTTAGCACATTACAGAATAAAATATTCGCAAGGTTATTTTATTATAAACATTAATAATCAATAATTGAAATAAGAATCATTATAAATAAATGCAGATAAAATAAAAAAATGGTTGTCGTTTAAAACATGAATTATAGTTAATGAATTGCAATTCTAACCGTGAATATTTCAAATCAAATGCAATGTGACGAATAATTATTATAAATAAATTGTAATATATAATAATAATTGTTCTAAAAGAAAACGGTTGGTTCAGCAATCGAAATAACATAAAATATCAGGTTTGCCTTTACGAATAATACAAGCGTATAGATAGCCGAAAAGAATATACCTTAAGTACCCAAATATATAGATATATATATGTATATATATATATATATGTGTGTGTATATTCGGTGAGGAACGAAGGTCCGCCTTGAACGTGGGTAGCGGTGTCAGATTGCCGGATAATGTCCTGCTAGACCTGCGGGCGTCGACGTTAGATGTGTATGCTGTTGGAGCTCGACGATTTCCAGATGTCGAAGTCTTAGTTCCTCGACTATGGCTTGTAGATGTCAATGATACGTCTCGATTCCTCTCGTGATTTTTAATGCGTATTACTTTAAAGTTCAAGTAGCAGAGCCACGCCCTCGGATAAAAATCAAAGAGTTGACCAGCAGAGCTTCGCGTTGCGAAAGCTTTAGATGAAAAATTAGGAGTGCCTGTGTCTCTTCTGGGTCCTCTTTATATACACTAAAATCCTATGCATCTGTCCTTGTCTTATGCTTCGCCTTGTCTTACACTTTGCCTTATATGGAGATTGTGTAAGTAGTTCTCGATTTTTCTGTGCTTGCACCCGATTGGACCGTTAGATGTGCGTAATTAAAAATTATCGAATCCCATGCATTTTCTGTATCGCTTCGTAGTTGATTCGGAGAATTTTCTGTCCCCCTTTTATTACTGCGACGTTATCCAAAGAACGGCTTAATTTATTACTTCCTTCTAATGCTCGAATTGTCTAGTCGATGTTTCCCATTGCCGGTTCTTCTCCAAGCATTGATTTTATAGTGCAGTACAAAAAAACTCTTGCGCAACCCTTCGTTTCGATCTCACTATCGGCGATCCCGCTTATATGCGTATTGGCTTCTAATAATATCTTTAACTCTACTTATCAGTCTCTATTTCGTTTGAAACACTCGTAAACTAATCTGTCTCTTAGCTCTATAAATTATATTTTATATTACTGCACTTACTTAGAACCATTCCTTATCAACGTTATTTCGTTTTTCTTCTACGCCGTAATTTTATTCTAAACTACGCAGTACTTTTGTATGAAAAATAATAATATAATTTTCGTCGGGACGCGACAACTCCCCCCCTTTTTTAAAAACGACGCCCTCGTCGTTAAACAAAATTATTATTATATTATTATTTCTTTTGACATAAGATAACATACTTAATTTTAAATTATAAACATTATTTCGATTAATTTTTCTTTATTTCTTATGGTGAGCTTTATAAACCATATTACAATTATTTCTTTCGTAGTTCAACTTTGTTTATTATTATTTTTCGTTACACCTATTACATTATTTCGAACCGTTTAACAGTATTGATATAGTTCACCTATAAAAATAGAAGCTAAAAAATATAAAGGGTTTTATTATTACAATTTTTATTCTAGATATTCCGAAAAATTGTATAATTTTTATTAAATGTGTTTTCTGTATATAAAGAATTTATTCTTCTTTTGTTTTTACTCCTAATTTTTAGTATTCATCAATTCGTGTTAAAAATATATGTTATTTGTATTTTTCTTGTTCTCGTATCCATTTTTTTTTTACAAAAGTTACAATTTTCTTTGATAATATTTGAATGCTTACGTATTCTTTCTGAAATACAAATTAAGAGTTATCCATTAGTATATATATTTTTTTGCTTAGTCTATTAATAATTGCAGCGTAATGAACTGTTATAGCGAGATGGAAAAAGGAAAAGAGAGAGAAAGAAAGAAAAAAAAATTTATTTTGATGCAATACAGACCCTCGCTTCAATGTAGACCTGCTTAGTAATCTTTCCTTAACGTAAGGTTAGTAGGAGCGAAGAAATTAAATATTTCTTCGCTCCCCCTCCCCCCCTCTTGAAACGTAACGAAAACGTTGAAAACAGCTATTCAAGGCTCTCGTTATGAGTTTTTTTTTTTCGGCTATTATAAACAAAGAATCACTTTGACTTATTTATTACTCTCAAGTACCCTTCCTAGTTCTGTCAATAATAAACGTTTTCGTTGGTCGCTTGAATTTTTCCAAGTAATCTTTTATACCCTAGTAAATTATTTTCCCTTAGTGCGATAAGGTTTCATTTAAATACGGGTGGCTCCTTGCATTTTTTCGTCAGTATACGTCAGGCAGTGATTCTATCCGTTTCTTCAAGGTTTCTCGTCCCTATTTTTTTACTAAGTAAGTGTTTTTATTGTTACTATTATTATCATCTCTTTTTGTTGCTTACTATTATTTTTTATTATTTTTTTGTTATAATAAGAAAAATAGTGTATCTCTTATATAAGAGAATATTTATCTTTTTTTTTTCTTCTACGTATTTTATTTATTATTTTTTTATATAAAAAATTTGCTTTTGTCGTTAAGGTTTTATTATATATTTTTTTGCATGTATGTTTTTATATTTATTTCCCTAATGCTAAGTATGTATTTTTTTATGTTTTCAGGATGGAGTTTGAAAAAGCACGCTTGCTAATGCAGTGGGCTTTACGTCGACGGGATGATCGGGAATTTAGTCCCGATTTATTTGAAGCTCGGAGCTGGTTTCTAGCCGCTGCTCAGGAGTTGAATGTGTTGTGTATAAATGAAGGGGTCCCACTGGATGTGGACACCCTTCTGCTCTTATTAAATTTATCTTTACGGGAACTTGCGGCCATATCGGAATTACCTGCGAGCTCCGAAGCTTCAAATTCGTTATTCTCGTCCGAGGAGGAAATGGATGAGGAGGAGTTGGAGGCGATGGAGGAGGAGGAGGAGGAGGAGGAGGAGGTGGAGGTGGTGGCACTGGAGGAAGATCCGTCGCCGAGATCGCCCTCGCCAGAGCAGGTGCCTGACGTTCCGGCCTCATTTTACTGGCCATCCGACCGGGGAGGATCTCCCTGCTATTCTCCAGTGCCGCGTATAATAGAAATAATAGATATATCATCCGAGGATGAACTGTGATCGGATTTGTGCTGTTTTTATTGTCACTAAAAAAATTTAATAGGGAATAAACTTGTTTGTACAGTTCATAATAGAGTGTTTTATTTTTCCCCTTTTTCATTCCATTCCTCATTCACCTGGAGAGAGAGAGAGAGAGAGAGAGAGAGAGAGAGAGAGAGAGAGAGAGAGAGAGAGAGAGAGAGAGAGAGAGAGAGGGAGAGAGAGAGAGAGAGAGTGAGTGAGTGAGAGAGAGGGAGAGAGAGAGAGTGTATGCCGGGAGGGCTACTACTCAACTTGCTGTGTGCACATTAGGGTGCGCGTGCGCCGAGCTGGTGGGGGAAGCAGGCCCAATATGGCCGCTTCTGAGCTACGCGCGGCGGATCGCTTCCACAGAACCGAGCGCTGCGATGCGAGAGAGCGCGTCGATGCCAGAAAGGGCTTGTACTCAGCGTATGGGTTTTCCCCGACGCAAACAGTAGGCACGCGTCTGGAGAGAGAGGGGACGCCAGGAGGGGCGTCCGTTCCACTCTACGCATGATGCTCTCGAACTCGAGGAAAGCTACAACTTAAAGCAACGGGAGAGAGAGAAAAAGAATCAAGTGTCAAATGCGCATAGCTAAGGCGTTTTTGACACGTAAAAGCAACGGCGAATAGAAGATGCAGATCTACAGCGTTTTCTATTATTGATGGTGCTTAACTAAAGGATAGGAATAATTCGCAGATCTACCGTGGATTATTTATATACAAAAATACTGAAATATTATTTTTAACATTGTTATGTTTGTTGTTATTTACAGTTTACAATTGTTTTATACCTTATTATTTTTTCTTATTTATTTTTACAATTACAATTAAACAATATTACTTAACACAATTTAATAAACAAAAATGTAAGAAATACTAAGATAGAGAAGAAGTTTCTATCATTCACAACGTTTTTGAGAAGTAGAGAGAGAGAGAGAGAGAGAGAGTATCGAAATGTCGACACTGCAACGCATGGTCGGCCCCGCCGAACTTGCCAGGCTTGAGTCGGAGAGTGGCCCGAACACTTACGAGGCCAGCCGATGCTCCTACAGCTTAGCGCAGCAACTAGGCTCGAATTGCGGTGTGCAATCGAATCTTTACGGGGGATCCAAATTTCGTTCCCCACCGCGCTGCTCCATCGTCCTTTCTTTTTGTTTACATTTTTTTTCCTTTATTATATTTTTCTCTGTTTCTTACCTATTTTATTTTTTTTATTTATTTTAGCTCTACCCTTTTTTTTATGGATACTTATTTACTTTGCTAGTATTTCTATATATTACTCTTTATTATTTTTTTTACGTTATTTACATTTATTAATATGTTTACCACAATAATTGTTTGTTTTGTTTGTTTTTTTTTATTTCTACGTATGGTTAGGGGAAAGAAAATAAATATTCCTTACTGTTCTATAACAATGTTAATCTTTATTATTTTTCATTTTGTATACATATAGTTTTTTTGTTTGTATTTACTATAACTAGTTAGTATATATACTTGTATATAATGTGTGCTTGTTAATATTTTATACTCTTGTTTATACTTATTATAATATTTACTGCAATTGTATATTTTGCCCTTTTCATAAATTTATTGTTGTATAGATTTAATTTATGCGAATTCTATCTCTGTGAAGCGACCTCTTCTTTTTGTTACTAAATATATGTTTAACCATTCCGTTATTGCTCTTTTACAAATCATGCATTCCTTTGTTCCCATATAACAAGTTAAACAGCTTAAAGCATGTTTGCATGGGAGATATATTCCCTCTATTGGATTACGTTTGCAAATCTTGCATTTAAGATCTTTTGATAAACTGGCATGTTCCGAACCTTTTATTATTTTGCTCAATTTTTCCATGTCATAGATTCCACAACAGTCTTCTGCTCGTTCTTTTTTTGTAATGTATTCACATTTTGGCGACCATTTACGATGTTCTTGCATAGGCTCGTCCGTTTTTTCCCATTTTGGTATTCCTACACCGCATATATAGCATTTTACTTTGTCGTTCTCTCCTGTATAATAAAATCCGGCTTCTGCTAGATCCTCGGTTGAAATAAAAGCATGCGGCCAATATTTAAATGTATCTAATCGATTTTTCTTTATTGACAGATTTACTCCGCAATCAGTTTCATCGAAGTCCTGTTGTAGGTCCATAATTATTTCTTTTACTTTCTCTTCTGTATCATTATAGACTACCTCGTCTAGTTGAGTTTCTAAGGACGCTAATATCTCTAATATTTCTGGTAACTCTTCTTGGGTTATCATTGACACGGGGGTATTATTTTCTTCGTCCAGCATTGAGGGAAAAATATCACTGGTCGCGTTTTGTAATAATTCCATAACTTCTTGTTCATTCAGAAAGGATTCCAATTCCGGCCAGCTTACTTCCTTAACGTTTTGTGATTCTGCGATATCTTCTGATTTTTTGTCTTTATGTATTTCCATAGGTTCCGTTTGCGTCATTTTTGAACTTGAAGTTCCCATTTCCTCTGGTTTTTCAATATCTGTTTCGTTTTTAACAACAAAATGGGCGCTTCGTGTTGTATTGGTTCCAACGGAATAATTTGCTGGTTATCTCTCTGTAATTCGAATTCATTTTTTATAGTAACAATCTCGATTTCTCTTTCTTTGTGTCGTTCTATTATTGCCCTAAATCGAGTGGATATTTTATTATCATTTTTTTTTATTTTTCGCTCCTCGATATTTTTTTTACAATTATAACATTTTTGCCTTTCAGAATTTATATTTATGTCTCTAAATTTTATGTGTTGTATAATCGGCTTTCCTGCCTTTGTTTCTATGCAATTTCCACATAAAGGAGTGTTCAAGTCTATGCTGTAAAACATCCTTTTAAGGTAATACATTTCGTGTATTTTTCTATTGGTTTGTTTTTTCCTAATCGTACCGTCGTAAGAGGGTAAATTTTTCCTTTCTTTAACTTCTTGTATAATCCTCATTTACTGGCTCTCCTATTTTGAGTGTAAGCAAAAAAAAGAAAATAAGAGTTATTATTACATTGAATTTGCTCTGTTCTCATTGTTTATTTTTAAAATTGGATATAAACACGATTCTCTCTCTAAAATTTTTGTATCTACAGTTTTAAACTCGGAAGTGATAAATTGGCTCTTTTCATTTTTCTCTATCTCAACCTCCATTTTTTTGTTTTCCTCATTGTCTTTATTTAACTTTTGCGTTCCCAAATAAAGTAATAGTTGAGTGATTGAATTCCATATTGTCCCAATTAAATGTAAAGAGAACCCGTAAATTCCGTGCAACATGAAACCATGCATAATCGTATCGATAATTAGCTTGATGAGACGACATATCATAAAAAATCCTATGAAACCGGCAGAGATGTTAGTGAACGTTAAAAATTCCGACCATAGTTTGTTGAATGTCGATTCAGCCAGGTTATTTAAGGCTTCTTGGTCGAACAAATTTCCTATAGTAATTCCTTTGGGGTTTATCTTCCTTCCCGAAGCTCCTAATGCCATCTTATTTAATACCGTAGATTTTTCTAATGGGAATAATATCATATCGCGAAGTTTACTGGTATCTTTTTGTCCGTATATTCCACTAGTAGCGAGTGTCTCGGGTGAAACATATCTCCATGTTAGTTTTATTTGAGGCGTCAATATCTCGGGATCTTTTACTTTGACTGGATTCGGTAGCATTTAAAACCAAATTTGATGCATTTTGAACATAACCGGTAGACGATTATCACACATTAGGGGTTTCCCAGTTCTTACTAATATACGCGTTCTAGGTGTGAGAAAATATGGTTCGTTGTCCCGAAACACGGGTAGCTGTTCGTAACACCCCGTCGTTTCTCTCCCGACTACTTCTACTTTTAAGCATTTTAGTAGATGAATAATTTCTCCCGCTGTTACGGCTAGATACCCAGGTTGATTCATGATACGATAGCCCACTTCCGCCGGGGAAACTGAGGCGAGCGCGAGGGCTTGAGTGAGAATATGTCTTTCGATTTCGCACCTTTGTTTTAATATGTCGTAATACATTCTATTTAGCTGTCGACGTACATATTTTTCAACGTATAAGAATTTTGAGTTTATGTATGCAAATATATCAAGATTGTTTCCCTCAATTGCTTTTTTGCTTATAAAACTGTTAACCTTGGCGTCCTCAATTATGAAAAGCTTGGGATGTTCGGTGCGCGCAAACCTAAAACCGCATACATTCTGTTCTCCTTTTTTCCATAGTGCGAATGTAATATCATTAGTTTCAAGCGAGTACATTATACGGTTTTCTTGCTCTTCATATATTTTATCCAAATTTCCTTCATACAACACCGAATATTTGTTAACTCCGCATGAATCCTCCGGAAGCGCTTCCCAAAAAACTTGTGAGGCATCGATATCTGTACATTCTAAATCCGCGAGTGTGCATGTAACTCCAGAGTCTAATCTTACTTTATTATATTCCAGATGTACAGCCGCATAGTAATCGTATATTGTTATTTCAACATGACCTGCGACATAGGCGTCTTTATAGGTACCGTATGAATCCGAAAATGAACCTCCAATACAATTTCCGCTATTATCGTTCCCTCCCGCGAACACGATTGGTTTATTAGTGGTACTGTTTCTGGGTAGATTTATAATTTGAGTGCCGCTTATAGAAATATAACCCGAACGATGGATTCCATAACATTCCTCTCTACTTATTTCTTTGTAATAACTAATTTCTCCGTTTAGGACGCGAGATGCATGTCCGTGCATACCGCAATGTGTAACTGTACGTGTGATTTTTATTATACATTTATATACATGCGTGGTACTGTAATCGTTCAATTGTAGTAACTGCGCGTAAACTTTTGTTACATTAATATATGGTTCATGTATATCACATTCTTTAACATCCACTAATGATATTGTTGTTAGATTTGAAAGTTGTTCCCCGCAGTCATATCCGTAAAGTCCCGACGAATAATTAATTACACTTACGAGTGAAAGCAGAAGGAATGATCTCTTTGCCATCTGTAAATAAGATAATTTTCTATGGTTTTCATTGTCCTTGTATGAAGTTATGAAGTTAATTCCTATTTGTTTATTCGAAACGGATTTCTATTTCTTCCGGAATGGTATCTAATATTTCTTTAAAGTAACACAAAAGTATGAAGATCCCCGCGATGAATAAAAATATAACTATTCCTGTGATTGAACAGATGAGAAACAATGTAGTGAATACAGCGGTTTTTTCCGTATTGATCAATTTATCCCTACAGTAATTTTCCATATCCCAAAAATTCCCCGAGTGTTTTTGCTTAACTAGTTTATGGAATAAATTTTTAGTATTTGTATTGTTAAAGATATTTGATAGTTCGCTAATATTTAACGACGTCTGAGGGAATAACAAGTGATTTGAGTATTCCGTTGGTACCTCATGTATTTTATAACTTCTCCATTTATTCTAAACGTACAATTTATTTTTGTGTGTATTATTCCGACTCCACGTAACGGTATGATCATTCCTGTTAAACCGTCACAGCCAATCGACACTCTCGTAGTCATGGGCGCTGAGTATAATATTTTATTTAATTTTTCAAGTTTTATTATCGTTGGTTTGGCATTGGTTTTATATTTGATATTGCAGTTACGGTAATTACATTTAGCCGGTTGAGACATCAATTCCGTTTCGCAACTATCTATTGCTTTTAAATGCAGTCTTTCTTTTTTGCAAATTAATTTTCCTTGAAACTTTTTACAATTCTTAAGGTCGGTGCTTGAGAAACCGTAATAATTTGCCTCTTATTGCAGAATATAGTTATTCTCGGGTTCAACATAGGTCTATTGGGTGATAATAAAGTAGTATACATTTGATGCTCTTTTATTCCTTCTAAATTAACAAGTGTACCTACACTGTAGCTTATCTGGTTGTCCAACATTCTTCCTAACGTAGTCTTTATATTGTTCATTATTTGCGAGTATCGTTCAAGATAAATTTCCTGTTTCATTTGCTTCATTTTTTGCATAATGTTGAATTCATCATACAATCTTGCTTTGTCTATGTATATATTGGTTCCCATCGTGTTACTTTCTATAAATATTATTTTAGTCCTAACCCCTACTAGTATCCTATCTATGTAATTGTTAATTAATTTACTTTCTAAATCATAACGTATTAACTCGTTTTCATGCAAATCTGATTTTACGTTCATGCAAGTACTTTTTGTAGTGTTTAAGATGTGTAACGTTCTAGTATATTTTTCTTGTAAATTCTTAAAATTTCCAAACAGTTCTTCACATTTTTCGTGACCTAACGGGCAATCGTTTTTCAGTTCGCTAAACGTCGTCCAAATATCCGTTAGATTCATATCTTCATGTATGCAAGTCATGCTAATAATAATTTTCCACGCGACTGGAGTTAGTTTTACATCTTCCTGTCGTTCGAAGAATATACCCGATGGAGGTATTTGTTGAAGTTCGATTCCTTTTGGTTCAACTTCGTTTCCCGTACAAAATGTTAAGAGGGATATTATGTTGAAGTTCCTCATTTTTTGTTCTGAAAAAGTAAAAGAGATAGCGATAAATCTTTCCGCTCCTTGCCCTGTCTCTCTTTTTTTTTATATATATGGATCCTTCTGGTTTATTGAACGCCCTGCTTTTAATTTCTTGTTTGCGTACTTATTATTTTTTTTTATATGTGCCGGTTCTAGGTGTGTCTATTTTGTAATTTAAACCGAAATCAATGATTCATGATTATATAGGGTGCACTATAAATTAAACTAAAAATATGAGTAAACTATGTATGTATTTCTTTTTTTTTTTTTTTTTTTTTATTGTTGTACAATTGCCTAGGGCAGTGTGGTTAGAACAAAGGTTAGTCAGAAGGTGTCGTTCTTCTCTTAAGGTATAGGCTTACGAACTCAGAATCCCCTTCTTATTTTGATTTTGTTTTATTTTATTTCTTTTTGATTTGGTACATAGGCAGAAGGAAAAAAAAATTTTATTTAACGTTCTTGTATTTATCTTATCGTTATAGATTTTCCGATCTTCCTTCGTCCCTGTCCCTTTTTCATTACCAATCTCCCGTTGACCATCTTTCATCCCGTAATACGGTTAAGGAACCTCCCGCAAAACAACCAGTCGGACAATGGGACGTTACTTCTAGCTGTCGTTGGTGTTCATCGTCCGTACACTCCATGGATTCTATATATATCCCTTCCCCTTGACGTTGTAGATAGTAATTGGCGCATTTTGCGCACTCTCGCCACACCGGAATCTTCTGTTTACAATATTTACACCTTCCATGGTACGTTTGGTCCCCAAATCCTTGACTACCATATTCTTTTATTTCTAAGTACTTTGCATACGTTTTCCCTAGTTCCATGAATGCGGAGCTTTCTCTATACTTTTTCTCTACCTCATTTACGAGTTCATCGTCACTTTTTTCTGGGTAGTCCGGATGTTGCATTTCCAGTTGTGCTCTAAAGTTTATAAATCGTCTTAACCTTTGAGGCATGCAATCGTTGAAACCTATAGCACTAAGGTAGGCTTCTTTAATAGCCAACCTAAAGCTTAAACTGTGATTGTAAATAACAGATGTTAGAAACTCTGTTTCATTTGCTAGCCTTCGGGAATAAGCGGGAGTTGTTCCCTTGGCCTCATCTTGGAAACATTTGACTCCGTATTTAATAATATTTTCTAATGGGTCCTTTTCCCCTTCTTTCTTCTTTCTCTCCTCCTGTCTTTTCTTGCGTTGCTGTCGTTTGGTAAGTGCAACTTCCATCTTTAGGCAGCCTACAGAAATTTCTTTGTTTATTCGTGGTTGATATTAATTAAAGGATTGAGTCTACGTATTGAAGGAAGATCAGTTTTCATTGTTTATTTTCTTTTACTATAACCTTTTGCGATATGTGTATACGCACAATACTCATACATATATCATGTACAAATTAAATTTTATACCATACTCAAACCAATGGGCACACATTCATTTTTCTCTCTTATTTTTTTTTTATTTTATTTTAATTTGTTTTAACTAGTGATTAAACAATTGTACAAGACTTACAATATCAATTATAGAGATACATTATTTATACATCTTTTTGTTTGCCGTATTTTCTATCAAACTATACAAACTTGCGAATATTATGTATTTAAAATCTCCGTTATTGTCTCAAAAAAAAAAGGTTTTAATTGGTGTTTTTATTAATTGTTGGATTTTTGAACTTTTTCCGCGAAATTAATTAATTTATCAAATTTCTGCTGCATTTGTTTATTAAAATCAATATCGGAAATTTCTTTATACTGTAAATTCGAGTCCACGTCTTTATCCAACATGTGTAAGGAAGCTATCTGCGAGTTTACTTTACTTAATTTTTTTAATACAGTTCTCTTTTCAATAATTAGTTTTGATAAAATCTTTTTCTTTCCGCCTCTTCTCGTTTCTTTGCAATCGTAACTATGTTGTACGGAATCTCCCATGTCCATTGAATCTAGTGTTAGATTTTTTTTTGTTTCTAGTATGCCAAACTCTCCTAATTTATTTATACCTGGGAGTCCTGTAAGAAGGTATGACTAATTAACAGAATTACTAGAGTCAAGGTAAGTTCAGTTGTAATTATTTATATAGGTTTACATTTTGAACGGTATGTAGGAAGGATAAGTGACCGTGTTGCTGGAGCTTTTACCGCAACGAGGAGGAAAGGGTGCAACTAAGCACTCCTTAGGAAGGATAAGTGACCGTGTTGCTGGAGCATTTACCGCAACGGGGAGGAAAGGGTGCAATCAAGCACTCCTTAGGAAGGATAAATGACGGTGTTGCTGGAGCATTTACCGCAACGAGGAGGAAAGGGTGCAATTAAGCACTCCTTAGGAGGGATAAGTGACAGTGTTTCTGGAGCATTTACCGCAACGAGGAGGAAAGGGTGCAACTAAGTACTCCTTAGGAAGGATAAGTGACAGTGTTGCTGGAGCATTTACCGCAACGAGGAGGAAAGGGTGCAATCAAGCACTCCTTAGGAAGGATAAGTGACAGTGTTGGAGCATTTACCGTAACGAGGAGGAAAGGGTGCAACTAAGCACTCCTTAGGAAGGATAAGTGACAGTGTTGCTGGAGCATTTACCGCAACGAGGAGGAAAGGGTGCAATCAAGCACTCCTTAGGAAGGATAGGATATAGGTTTTTAGGTTTAGTGATGTGTTAGACTCCAATGATTCTATTTGATTGTAAATCATTTTTTTTATATAGCAATTAAATTTAAATTTGACTAAGCTCAACTGACATTGTAAATTTAAACCTTTTTCTTACTTTCCTTTGTACATTAACATCATTGTTATCTTAGGCGAGAAGAGTAAAGAGAAAAAGGCCTTATTTTTTTGTTATTTGCCTTATTCGTTTCTAATTTAATAATCGCGTATTTATTAAATTTAAGTGAGTGTATGCTTTTCTTGTAATGATCTTTCTGTATAATAAAAATATTATTTCCTTGTAGTTTATTTTCGTCGTTAATTTAGATATATACATATTATTTTTATATCGTTTTTCTTTTTGTATAAAGTCAGATAAATTGAAATAATTTTATTTTAAGTTGAATGTATGCCAATTGTGATTACTAGATAATAAATATTATTCTATTAACAACCTTTTAGAACTGTAAAATATATATATAAGTGCGTATACATATTTTCAAGCACATTGGGGCTATTATATATTATATACCTATGTTTAGGCACTACAAAGGGTCCATATATGAATATCTTAACCTATTAACATGCACTATTTTCGTTTTATTATGAGCTAGCTCTATTTTTACATTTCCCTTGCTATTAACTATTTCTAAAATCCGATGTGGTCCAGTACATTGACCGCCTAGTTTATATTTCTTCTCTCCTTTTAATAACCAGACATTATCCCATGTCTGAAATTCTTGATGATTGGCTTTCCTGTCGTAATAGAATTTCGACCTATGTTTAGAAGCTATTAATTTTTCTCGCGCGATTCCCTGTATTTCGTTTAATCGTTGTCGTAAATTTATAATGTAATCGTCATACGTTGGAACTCGTTCTCGTGGGTCTAAAGGTTCGTTTGAAGGTAGTCGCGCTTTTCGTGCAAAAACAATTTCAAAAGGTGTGTAGAGATGACCCTCATGTACCGACGTATTATACGAAAACGCGGCTAATTCGCATAACTCATCCCATGAGTCATTTCTTTCTATCATTGTTTTTAAATAATCTGCTAAACTGCTATGAAAACGCTCAACGGAGTTGGACTGAGGGTGATAAGCCGTGGTTTTAACTTGTTTAATCTTAAAATTTTTCGCTACTTCTCTCATCAGACTACTTAAAAATGAGGTACCTTGGTCGGATATAATTAACAATGGGGCGCTAAAAATTGAAAAGTGTCGACGAACTAACGCTTCGGCGATCGTTGCCGCGGTCGCGTCTGGTATGGGTATCGCCATACAGTATTTTGAAAGGTTGCATTGAATGGTTAATATATTATTGTTATTATTTCGAGATCTGGGAAATGGTCCCACAAGATCGACGAGTACGGAGTATCTGTTATTATCATACGTTGTTTAGTTTTAACACGAACCAATTTTTTTAGTTGGCAAGTTAAACAATGTCTAATGTAGTTTTGTACGTCTTTCTTAATATCTGGCCAATAAAAACGTTGTTTTATACGTTTATAGGTTTTTGTTACCCCTTTATGCCCTGCACAAGCAGACTCGTGCATTTCGCGAATAATATTTTCCCTATTACTTTCTTCCACACATTTTATGAATCCTAAACAAATAATTATTTTTACATTAATTTTTCGTAGAGTTATACTTATTTGTTTCAATATTTCGTTCCATGAAACGTTTTCAATAAATTTGCTCTTCGCGATACTTATTGAACGTAATTTTTCTTTTAGTATAATATTTTTCAAATTTAATAGATTCGTTTTTAGATTATTAATAATTTCTGAAGTACTTAGTCGCTCTTCGTCACGTAACACCATAGCAAAATGCATTTTTCCGTTTTTGTTATTGATTCTTATTTCTCCTGGATTTAAATTGGAAAAATGAGGTAGTAATCATTTTGAAGCCAAATTTCTGGATCCTTCATCTAAAGGCATTCCAGTCGTAGTTATGAAATAAACGTAATTATCTTTCCTCATAAAGAGTTGTTCTTTAACTTCAATGAATTTCTTTTCATCATTTGGTTCTTCGTAAACATCCTTTTCTTCCCAGGACTCGTCAAATTTGTTGTTAAAATTATCTATCTCCATGGGTTGTAATCTTTTGTCTGAGTTGACTATCGTTTCAATTTCCTCGGGGCCTTCTTGTATTATAGGAAGGTTTTTGACTGGTTCTTTTGATATATTTGACTTGTTGGTTCGTTTAGCTCTCTTTTCGTTGTAGTTTGGCCGTGTTATTTTTCCTGCACGACTGCGTGTTTCCATAGAATGATTTTTAATAACATAAACGGGTTCTTCTATTGGTTTTCTTGATAATGCGTCAGCATTAACGTTACTTTTACCGGCTTTGTATACAATGTCAAAGTCGTATGCATTCAGTTTTATTCTCCATCTACTAACTCTGGATGTCGGATCTACTGAGTTTTTAAACCAAACAAGTGGTTTATGATCTGTTATAATGAGGAAACGACGGCCTCTTAGATAACAATCGAACTGAGTAACGGCATACAGTATGGCTAATGCTTCCCTTGAGTAAGTATCATATTTTTGTTCGGCTTTGTTTAATACCCGCAAAACATAAGCAACTGGTAGGTCGGTTCCCACCTCTCCTTGTGATAGAATTGCTCCGATCGCTGTACCGCTAGCGTCACAAGTCACTATAAATGGTTTATTAAAATCTGCGATTTGTAGTATTGGTTGTTTACACAATTTTTCTCTTAAATCATCGAATGCCTTTTGAACCTCGCTGGACCATAGGAAGGGTGCGTCTTTCTTTAATAAATTACTTAATGGTCTAGCAATACCCGAAAAATTCGCAATGAATCGTCTATAATAACCTGCTAATCCTAAAAATTGACGTATGTTTTTCACTGTTTTTGGAATTGGAAATTTCTTTACTGCTTCTAATTTTTTTGGATCCGGCAAAACACCTTCTGGTGATAGTACGTGTCCCAGATATACTACTTCTCTCTTTAAAAATTCACATTTGTCTGGCTGTAATTTCAGAT
Source organism: Theocolax elegans (assembly GCA_026168455.1). NCBI lineage: Eukaryota > Metazoa > Arthropoda > Insecta > Hymenoptera > Cerocephalidae > Theocolax > Theocolax elegans. Next base: position 41,025,933 of record CM047425.1, read on the forward strand.
TTGCGGCGCGTACTCTTTGCAAAAATTTTTCAAACTTTTGGTTATGCTCCTGAATATTTTTAGCGTATATAACTGCGTCGTCAAGGAATAAAAATATTTCTTTGCCTTGCATGCCCTCGAAAACACGATCAATCATTCTTTGAAAAGTGGCTGGAGAATTGCATAATCCCATAGTCATTGTTTTAAATTGAAATAGACCGAATGAAGATGCGAAAGCTGTTTTATGTCGATCTTCTTGAGCTAACGGAACTTGTAAAAATCCTTGACATAAATCCAAGACGGTGAATACACGATTTTCTGGTCCGATTTGATCGATAATATCTAATATATTAGGTAATGGGTATCGATCTTTTACGGTTTTATCGTTTAATTGTTGAAAATCGACAACTAGTCGGTACCGTTTATTACCCTGACTATCAGGATTTTTTGTTACTAGAAAAACAGGTGATGTATAATTGGAACTTGATGGTTCAATTATGTCTCCTTCAATCATTTCTTTTAATTGTCTATCAAGTTCGCTTTTGAGAGCATGAGGAAATCTATATGGCTTAGCTGTGATTGGTATGTCGTCGACAGTCGGTATCTTATGTTCTATAGCATTTGTCACGCCTAATTTTTCTCCTTTGAGACAGAAACAATCCGAATATTTATCAATTAAATTTTCTATAGATTGTCTTTGTTCCTCGTCCATTTTATCAAAATGCAAGGCTTCTTTTAACCGTTCATTACGATTAAGTGCACTTGTATCCTCCGTTATGTTAAGTATCCTCGCTTCAGATCGATCGTCAGAAATGTCGTGTATGTCGACCTCTTCACTTTCATAACTATAAAAATTATTAATATAAGGTTTATTTGAATAAACCAAATAACTGTTATTCATTTCGTTTTCGTGTATGGCTTCAACAAATTCACTTCGTAAATTTTCGTTTATAACTCGTTCATTCAATAAAAAATCGTTAGGGTCCTCATATTGTTCATTTTCGTCTTGTATGTTTATTAAATTCTCATTATTTATCTCATTTTCAGTTTCTTCAGTTCCTTGTTTGTTTATCCGTAATATTTCGGTTCTCGGGATAGTATCTAACTCTTCCCCCGACATAACCAATTCTTTGTTATTCAATTTACAAACATAACTAACATTTTTATCACGAGGTCCGCATTTATCGCCCTCCTCGATTTCATAATCCATTTGTACTCGACAATTCATCTTTTTATCAACAAAATTTTCCTTATTTTCACGAGGTCCGCATTTATCGCCCTCCTCGATTTCATAATCCATTTGTACTCGACAATTATTAACTGTCTTATTCAATAAATTTTCTTCATTTTTTATTTCATTTTCAATATCATACTTCAGGTCAACTTCGTTTTCATAATTAGTACAGGATGGACTCTTAGCCATCCTATCGAACAATGGTGCTTCAATAATACCATAATTTTCAGTAATTTCAACAAATTTTTCTTTAATACGTGGCTCAGTCACATCACATACCCGTGGCTGGGCTTTTCCATTATTTATTTGTAATCGTTCTTCCTTCATTAATCCATAACAATTTTCACTTGCTTTACATATATTATTCCTTAGATCCGACTCCTCGTCGATCTGATGTACTTGTATTTCGTCATCTTTATAATCGTCATATAACTCTTGTTCTTTTTCACTGTGATTGTATAGGTTTTTGTCGTTGCCATTTTGATTTCTTTCATTTTTTTGTTCTTGTTCGTAGATTTCATACGATTCGTTTGTGTCAAATTTTATAAACGTTTCATCATTTTCGTGTAATTGAAAATCACTTGACGTTTCTGAGTCACTATCGGTATAATTATAAAGTCTTGAATTTTTCATGTTCGTATAACCATTGTTTTCCCTTGGTTTTGGCATATATCGTATTGATTTTCGGTCATAATTTTCGATATTCTCCATTATATATATCGATTCATCCGTTTGCATATTATTTGCATTTTCAAAGGGGAGAATTAATCCGTTGAATTCTAAATATTGTTCCAAATAATTGATTTTTGCATCGTTTCTACGGAAAAAATCGGTGCCTAAGATTCCGTCTTGTTGTATAGGGAACGAATCAGGTACTAAATTGAGTTCCACGGGAGATCCTTCGAAATCTATTCTAATTTTACCAAGAGTAGTTAATGAGTGGTCAGTTATGCCTTTTAACAATATAATATCATTTTCGTCAATTTTTACGCGAGAGTCTACCTCTGACTCTTTAATTAGACTTACCGATGCTCCTGTATCTAGCAAGAATTTTAACGGACGTCTTAACTGACCGGTATCGAAGATTACGACCGGGGCTGAACTCTGTTGGCTTAAATTTATTTTCGCGGTGCGGAGGGGACGTTTGAGCGGGTTTCCGCGCTCGAAGTAGAGGGGATTTGATTCGTAGCCTCTCTCTCGACCCTCCTCGGAGAGAGAGTATCGGTGTTTTCCTGATTTTGATTTCCTTCTCTTATTTCTCTTTGTAACTTATAACAATCGCGCTTTATGTGACCGGGTTTTCCGCAATGAAAACAAGTAACTGGTGATCTTATATTATTATTCGATTCGTTATTAATATATCGTGATTCTTGGGAAGTTGGATTAACCGGCTCGCGCACACCGCGAGTCCCGGAATTATTTCCCCGATCTTCTTTGTTAAATTGCTGCGACGAGTATTTATTATTATTATAACGAACAAAAGAATCATTTTTATCTCTGTCTCTATTTGGTAAAAATTCCGTCTGATTTTGATACTCATTCCAACCACCAAATTGTAAATTTGGTCTATTATAATTACGACTGTTATCCGAGCGATTTTGTGGGCTATATGAACTGTTTATGGGATTGCGTCGGTTGTTATTATCGGAAAATCTTTCCGCAAAACTTCGTGCTAATTTGAAACAATTTATGGTTCCATGACCAGTCATAGAACAATATTGACATACAATCGGAGAGTTATTCGAAATATAGTTTACTTTACGCGTTTCTCGAGTTGAACGAAAACGAGCCTCTTCTCGGCTCGGCGTCTCCTCGTCCAAGACGCTACTAGCGAACTCGCGCTCCACCTCGAGCGCTTGTTCACGAGCTTGTTTTATAGAACTTGGAGTCCCTAAACGCGCGCGAATTTCCCAACGAAGCCCTTTTAAAAAGAATTTTAAACAATCTCGCCTTAGCTCAAGCATGAAATGATCTGCTATCGTGACTCGTCCCTCTCTGTCGGCCGCTTTGACTATTTCATTTTTTATTTCTTGTAATCGATTAAAATAAGCAACGACTGTCTCATTGTTTCTCTGTTTTAATTTAGCAAGTTCTACCGTCCACTCGTAATATGTTTTTATCGATCCGAAGGTGTTTTCGAAAAAATCGGATATCTCTTTGATAGAATTAAAATTTTCTCCGCGCGCACAAGTTAAAGCTTCCCCATATAAACGCATTCGAATAAGTTTTGTTAATTCTTTTTCGTACTCCGACGGTAAAATTTCTTTTGCTTCGTTGCATCCGTCCAAAAATTGTGATAAATTTATGTTATGACCGTTAAACCGCGGTATTAAATCTAGAGCGTCCTTTAGCGATAAACCTCGAATTTGAGACGTCATTGTTTTATTATTAATTTGTTTTTTAACTTCACTCCTATCTAGTTTTTTTGGTTTTGTTCCGGTGCTTGTTCTTAATTCGTCTAAATTAATTTTATTAAATAATTCGTCTTTAATCTTAGAAGAGTTTGCTTGTTCGGGTGATCTTTTAATTAACTGATTATCGAAGGGAATTGTAAAATCTGTCGCGCCTTGAATTAGTTTTTCGTCGAGTACATTCGCCGTGTCTGTCACTAGTGCCTTTGCTTCCTCAGTCTCTTTTTCGATCGGTGCGGAAAAAATATTTAACGCGCCTTTAATCTTATTTATGATACCTTGAAAAGTTGTCCCTTTTTTTACACTTTCTGGTAAACTTTCTACGATTTTAGGTTCCTCGAGATAAGAATCTAACAACTCTTTTTTTACTTCAATCGCGAGCCGTTTTCTTACCGAGCTTATAACGTTATCCGGTGTTAAAATCAATGGTTCATATGGACGATAAATTGGGGCTGGCGTACTAAAATTTACAGGATTATTCGCGATAAGTTCTTTTTGTTCCTCGTATTTCAAAACTGCGGGTTTTAAACTAAAATGTTTTACGCGCGTGGGAGTAATTATTGTGTCTTCCTGTTCGTCTTCACTAACTTCGGAAATAGAAAAATCAGTTGGGAAAAAAGGGTCTCTATATTCAAAATCGCGAGATATTTATATAGATAATGAAATATTTGCTGCACTTTTCTCTAGTCTATCCTTTAAATAATTTATTTCTTTTGTTAAATTTTGCACTGTTTCCCTAGGAGTTTTAGTTAAATCGAGAGTATCGAGAATCTGAACTTTTTCTTTGTATAAATTTAATAACGTATCATTCATAGAAAATTCTAAACTCGTGTTTCTTTGTTTATTTACATAACAATCAGTATTTTTAGGCGAACCTGACATTTTATATCTAAACACATTATTCCTTCAATCCCTTTTTTTTTTCTCTCAAAAATGTGAGTTTCCCGGCCGATGCACCAAATTTATTATAATAATTAATACAATCTGTCACGTCCAGACTTGCGCCAATTACTATAAAAAATATTACAAGAAGGCAAATGGTTAATAAACATTTCGCGTTCCTTTCGCTCTTGTTTGACTAGGACTAGCCTTACGTCTCCGGGAGTAGCGAGCGAAGTTATTTTGAGAGTAGAGATGCAGGATATAATGCGGGATAAATAAAATAATATATGTTTTATTTCGTATCAATCATGCATTATTTATTTAAATATAATATGCTGTTTTCCTTTAAATTAAATTATTACAGCTTTTTAATGGGCGAAAATACATAAATTCACACTATTTTATTTACAATTGCATAAATTTATTTAAGTCAAATAAAGATCTTAATTTTGATTAAATAAACAATTGTGCGGCGAACACGTTAGCACATTACAGAATAAAATATTCGCAAGGTTATTTTATTATAAACATTAATAATCAATAATTGAAATAAGAACCATTATAAATAAATGCAGATAAAATAAAAAAATGGTTGTCGTTTAAAACATGCATTATAGTTAATGAATTGCAATTCAAACCGTGAATATTTCAAATCAAATGCAATGTGACGAATAATTATTATAAATAAATTGTAATATATAATAATAATTGTTTTAAAAGAAAACGGTTGGTTCAGCAATCGAAATAACATAAAATATCAGGTTTGCCTTTACGAATAATACAAGCGTATAGATAGCCGAAAAGAATATACCTTAAGTATCCAAATATATAGATATATATATGTATATATATATATATATGTGTGTGTATATTCGGTGAGGAACGAAGGTCCGCCTTGAACGTGGGTAGCGGTGTCAGATTGCCGGATAATGTCCTGCTAGACCTGCGGGCGTCGACGTTAGATGTGTATGCTGTTGGAGCTCGACGATTTCCAGATGTCGAAGTCTTAGTTCCTCGACTATGGCTTGTAGATGTCAATGATACGTCTCGATTCCTCTCGTGATTTTTAATGTGTATTACTTTAAAGTTCAAGTAGCAGAGTTACGCCCTCGGATAAAAATCAAAGAGTTGACCAGCAGAGCTTCGCCTTGCGAAAGCTTTAGATGAAAAATTAGGAGTGCCTGTGTCTCTTCTGGGTTCTCTTTATATACACTAAAATCCTATGCATCTGTCCTTGTCTTATGCTTCGCCTTGTCTTACACTTTGCCTTATATGGAGATTGTGTAAGTAGTTCTCGATTTTTCTGTGCTTGCACCCGATTGGACCGTTAGATGTGCGTAATTAAAAATTATCGAATCCCATGCATTTTCTGTATCGCTTCGTAGTTGATTCGGAGAATTTTCTGTCCCCCTTTTATTACTGCGACGTTATCCAAAGAACGGCTTAATTTATTACTTCCTTCTAATGCTCGAATTTTCTAGTCGATGTTTCCTATTGCCGGTTCTTCTCCGAGCATTGATTTTATAGCGCAGTGCAAAAAAACTCTTGCGCAACCCTTCGTTTCGATCTCACTATCGGCGATCCCGCTTATATGCGTATTGGCTTCGAATAATATCTTTAACTCTACTTATCAGTCTCTATTTCGTTTGAAACACTCGTAAACTAATCTGTCCCTTAGCTCTATAAATTATATTTTATATTACTGCACTTACTTAGAACCATTCCTTATCAACCTTATTTCGTTTTTCTTCTACGCCGTAATTTTATTCTAAACTACGCAGTACTTTTGTATGAAAAATAATAATATAATTTTCGTCGGGACGCGACTAGTGTATTTGGTATTTATTACTCAAAATACTATTAACACAAATCACATATTTATATTTTCGGTTTGGAAACTTTACATTTTAACCTATAGACTACCGAGATTTTAGAAATGAAATCGTCCTTTAAAAGTTTCTGAATTGCCAACCTGCTTGAATATGTAAAAAAATTGTCACTTCCTGAAGACGATGTCCAGGTGGTCAGGGTGACCTCCGGGTCATCTGCACATCGTCTACTGGTAAGTAGTGTACCACCCTGCTTGAATATGCAAAAAAAATTGTCACTTCCTGAAGGCGATGTCCAGGTGGTCAGGGTGACCTCCGGGTCATCTGGACATCGTCTACTGGTAAGTAGTGTACCACCCTGCTTGAATATGCAAAAAAAAATTGTCACTTCCTGAAAACGATGTAATGAACAATTAACTTACCAAAAATAGTAAAGTGCATAAACTTAATTGTAGTATTTAGTAAAAACCTATTAAAATTTTAGATTATTTTAAACGGATCTAAATAGAACTATAACTCCTAAGATTAATTTATTTAAGTCATCGCCAAGAGTTCTATATGTCATTAATATTTTGTACTTTTAGAGTAATAAAACTTTCTACTTAGTTAAATTAATTTTTGTATTAGTTTTAAAAAATTATTTATAACATTTTAGTGGTATATAAATAAAAACCTGTTTCTTCCATTTCTCCCGTAATTCGTAATTTGCACCCTCTTTCAAAATTTGCGTTTTAATCCATAATTATATCCAATTATTTTTTCCTTTAGTTACAGACCCCATATATTTATTTCGATTATTATAAACAAAGGCATTCCTTAAATAACCTTTTGTTTCTAATAAATACATACTTGTTTATTTAAGATATTGTTTTATATAAATGTACGTAATCTACTTACTTATATATCCATACAATTTTTAAATTTTGATTTGAATAATATTTAAATTAAATACTACTAAAATAATAATTTTCGAAAAACTTTTGAAATGTAATTCGTATTTTATATTGCCACTGTTAAAATTTGAATTTTCTTTTGCCATTACTGTTTATAATAGAATTATCTTAAAAATGCAATAATTAATGTATTTAATTTTTAATTTATTGTATATTTCACATAAAGATATTTGAAAAGTGTATGTTATACTTGATTAATATTTATTTTATCTTCGAAAAATTGTGCATATTTTTAAAAACATTACATTAAATTTTAGGTCCGTTCTTATTTTATGAGTTTTATCAGGAATAAGTAAACTAATACGCATTCTTTCAAGTTATATTCACAACTTTTTTTGCGGACGGAAAAAATACATATATTATCTATTCTTGAAAAAACAAGTAACACGTACACACACACACACATGCACACACACATGCACACACACACACACGCACACGCACACGCACACACACATACACACACACACACACACACACACGCACACGCACACACACACACCCGTGCCGGGTTTGCTGGTCCCGCATCGTGGCGCCTCCCCAGGTGGTGGATAGGGGAATGCTTTCCAGATATGGATGGTACCGAAAAAATCAAATATTCGGGGCGAACCAAAACCAGATAGGGGAAGGCACCCCGAAATAAAACCAAGTATGGATAGTGAGCTGAAAACAACACTACCCCAAGCGGGCATGGCATTCCTGTCAAATCCCGCAACTGATTACGATCGGGTGAAAGCCCCGGTGGTCAGTGCTGGTCCCAAGGATTTTGGGGGGGACCAAACTCACACCGTCAAAATGGTAAATGCTGCGGAGGTTGGTTACTCGGCCTCTGTAGCATCTAATGCTACGTGTGACCTGCCCTCGTCTGGGATGTCGAGTGACGCTGACAGAGCTTTTCTCCGTCTGCGTGAGAAGGTAGATACCCTGGTGGAGTTTGTTCTTAATAAGAACAACATCCACAAAGAGCTGAAGAGTATGGCGAGAGCAACCAGCAGAGCTCTCAAAGAATACGCGCGAATGAACAGTGCTGTGTGTTCGACAGCGCCGAAAATTAAAATGGCGGATGCGCGTAGGGATGGAACGTGCCAAACGTCGCCCATCTTCCGCGCTGAAGAGCGTCAAAGGAGGCCGGTGGAAAGGGAAAAGCCCTCACCACCTCAGCAACCCCCGGAGAAAAGGAAGAAGGGGTCGAAGCAGCCCAATAACAAAAATGGGCCAGCAGATGCTTCGCCATCCGTTCCTAAGACGAGTGGGAACCAGTCAAAAGTCCCTGACTGGGTCACAGTAGTGAAGAAGGACAAGAAGAAGAAGAAGATGAAGAACAGCCAGCCGAAGCAGCATGAACAGCAGAAACGTGCCAGCAAACCGGCCAAAGGCACGACAGAGCCTAAGGCCGGAGTAAGACCCCCACGCCCAGATGCCATCAAGATCAAGACACCTAGCGGGGGTTCTTTCTACGCTGACATTCTCCGGAAGGTCAAGGCTGCACCGGAGGTAAAGGCACTAGGAGAACGGGTTACGCGTATCAGGCGCACCAGGGCTGGAGAGCTCCTCCTCGAACTGGGGCGACCCGGAACGGAAACGGCGGAGCTGAGGACAGTGGTCTCGTCCACACTGAGTGGGTCAGCAGAGGTTCAGCTGCTGACTCACAAAGTGTCCATCACCATCAGGGACATGGACGAGTCCACAACAACAACGGAGGTGGCCGCAGCGGAGCACACATCAAAAATGATTAAGGTGCTCCAAATAAACCTCAACCACTGCGCTGTGGCCCAGGACCTGCTGTCCCAGCTGGTCAGAGAGGAGAGAGCGGACGTAGCGATCATCAGCGAGGAGTTCCGGGATCTCGAGAAGTTGAACTGGGTAAGGGATGCCACGGGCAAGGCGGCCATCTGGGTATGTGGAAATATACACATCTCCAGAAAGATGGTCGCCTCCCTTCCCAGCTTCACCTGGGTGGAGGTGGCGGGGGTACGCATGTACAGCTGCTACTTCCCGCCCAGCGATTCCACCGAGGACTTTGCGAGATCTCTGGATGCAGTCGTCACCAGTGCTCGGTCCTCACGGCTACCGGTCGCAATCGGTGGGGACTTTAATGCTTGGGCGACGGACTGGGGCAGCGCCAAGACCAACGAGCGTGGTCGCGCACTTCTCGAGGCGTTCGCTCTACTGGGGCTGGAGATCGCTAACACAGGGACAACCCCGACTTTCACCAAAGCCGGCAAGTCGTCCATAGTCGACCTCACCTTCGTCGATCCAAGATTGATGGGGGAAGGGGGACTCGGCTGGAAAGTTAGCGATCGTTACACGGGTAGTGACCACCAAGCACTCGTGTACCAGCTCCAGCTGACCAGCGGGAGGACAAAGAGAGCAGGAAGAGGTGCAAGAGAGAGATGGGCACCAGCCACGTTTGATCGTGAGACGTTCCTCTGCTCCATTGAGAGGGCAAAAGTAGAGGGAACCGCCGAAGAAAAAGCACGAGGCCTCACGAATGCCCTAACAGCGGCTTGCGATGCCTCTATGGCCGTGAAGTTTAACCCTCGCGGCCGCCCACCGATAATCTGGTGGAGTGAGGACATCGCAGAAAAGAGACGTGAGTGCCTGCGTGCCAGAAGGCTGCACCAAAGAGCGAGGGGAACACCGCGGTTCCAAGATCATTCCGCAGAATACGAACAAAAGCGGAGGGATCTCTAGGTGCCAAGAGAAGGTGTTGCCGGGAGCTCTGTGAGGAGGTGGACCACGACCCCTGGGGCAGACCGTATAAAACGGTTATGAATAAGATCAACCCCGGGGGCGCTGTTGCACCCACCGACCCAGTTTTTCTGAAAGAAGTCGTCCGCCACCTGTTTCCAGAACATCGGAAAAGGGCAGCAAAGACGGGCCTGATGGCCACCATTGGTGCAGCCGAGTCGCCAGACATTAGTGAAGCCGAGCTGAGGATGGCCGCTAAAGGTATTTCCGTACGTAAAGCTCCAGGGCCGGACGGAATACCTGGTCTGGCCGTCAAGACAGCGGCGATGAGTGCTCCGGGCTTGTTCCTGGACGCATTCAACGCATGCATAAGAGAAGGTTGCTTCCCGGCCCAGTGGAAGACGCAGAGGCTGGTACTCCTACCGAAGGGAAACAAACCCCCGGAGGAGCCATCATCTTACCGCCCGCTCTGTCTATTGGATATAGTCGGGAAGCTCCTGGAGCGGGTGATCTGCGCCAGGCTCGCAGCGGCCATCGGTCGGGCCGGAGACCTCTCCGACAACCAGTTCGGCTTCCGAAAGGGTCGATCGACGATGGACGCTGTAGGCAGAGTTGTTGGTATAGCCACAAACGCCATCAATGCTGGTCAGAGTGCAAGGCGGATGTGTGCCATCATCACCTTGGACATCCGGAATGCCTTCAACTCTGCCAGATGGGACGACATCATGCTGTCCCTGCAGCACTTCCAAGTGCCACTCTATCTCAGGGAGGTCACCTTGAGTTACCTGACTGACCGTACTCTGCTCTACGACACCGACGACGGTGTGCATTCCCACAACATCACGGGAGGCGTGCCGCAGGGTTCGGTCATTGGGCCCCTACTCTGGAACGCTGTCTATGATGGCCTGCTTAGGCAGCAATTTCCGGAGGGAGTCTCGATGGTGGCTTTCGCGGACGACGTGGCGCTAGTGGTGGTCGCAAAGAGTGTCGAAGACATCGAATATCTCGGAGACGTCTCTATAGAAGTGATCGCCACTTGGTTGAGTGACCACGGACTTAGTCTGGCGGCGGAAAAAACGGAGGCGGTGCTCATCTCTCGCACAAAAAAGGAGAGGAACGCCACTTACGGACGGATACGGTCGGTGAAAACGTTGAAGTATTTAGGGGTCACACTAGACGCGCGGCTGTCGTTCAAACACCATCTCGCGAACGCAGGCTCAAAGGCGACAAAGGTGGCCCGTGCGCTGGCGGGCATCATGCCCAACATCGGGGGACCCCAGCAACCGCGAAGGTCTCTCCTTGCCTCGGTGGTGAGCTCCGTAATTTTATACGGAGCTCCTATTTGGCTGATGCCCTGAACAGGCACAAGAGCTTTGGTGCTCCGTGCCAGAGAGCCTGCAGGATAGCTGCGCTAAGGGTGGCCCGGGCGTACCGAACCGTATCCGACATTGCGCTCTCGGTGGTCGAGGGGACCGCCCCTTCGACCTCATGGCAGCCGAGAGAGCTGAAAGACACCGTGAGGGTGGGCGACGCCTAGAAGAGAACCGCTGCCACAACCCATGGTCATTGCGGACCGTAGAGGAGTGGCAGCGGAGATGGGACTCAGCCAGGGACGGCCGCTGGACCCACCGCATCATCCCGGGGATCCGGGAGTGGGCGAGCAGGAAACACGGCTTCGTCAGTGTCCAGCTTACCCAGGTGTTGACCGGGCACGGTTGCTTCCGTAGTTACCTATTTCGTATAGGGGTCTACGGCAGCGCAGAGTGCCCGGCTTGTCCAGGGGTGGACGAAGACGTGGAACACGTCCTCCTACGGTGTCCTCGTTTCAGGGAGGAACGGGACCAATTTCAAATCACTTGGAGCGGTCCCCTGAGGGCATCGGGGCATGCCTGCTTGACTCCCAGGAGGGATGGAACGCGGTGGTAACCCTCTGTACGTCCGTAGTGGACAGGCTAGGTCTCATCAGAAGAGAAGAGGAGAGAAGAGTTGCGACAGCAACATTAGTGGGCTAACCTAGCCGTTGCCTCCCCCTGCTAAGTAATGCCTTGCGGCGGTTTCCGCGGGGGAATAAAGGTAAGAAAAGAGGTGGAGTTTTAGTGGATATGCCTATCGACACCCCTCGATAGGAGAGTCCCACACACGGGGAGTCTCGCATGGCTCCAGTCATGGTGCATTAAGCATTTCTCCACCTCTTCGGAAAAAAAAAAAAAAAAAAAAAAAAAAAACACACACACACACACTTATATATATGACATACATATATACATCATATATATGACATATATATAACATATAAATGACATATATATATAACATATATATATAACATATATATGACATATATATATATATATATATTTATCCCAATAGGGGTTTATGCAGCCCAAGAAAGAGAGGGAAGATGCTTACTTTAGCACGTGCGAGAGAGACCTTCGGGGTTATGCAGCCCGGGCTGCATAAACCTGCCATACTCCCAGTGGGTGTAAGGGAGATAGGGTTATTGGACAGTAACACGTCGGGCTGCATAACACCCGGTGGGGAAATATATATATGTTGAATTCTGAATTCTTAGACACGGCGGCGGCGGCGGCGGCGAAATATTTATATATTATAGAGAGATATAACATATATATATATATATATATATGACATATATATGACATATATATATATAACATATATATAAAACATATATATATATATATATGTTGAATGCTGAATTCTTAGACACGGCGGCGGCGAAATATTTATGTACTATAGAGATATATATCTGTATCTCTTTGCGGCCACTTCTTAAACAACTTGCTAACAGTTTTTACCTCTGTAGGCGTTCTCTCACGGGATGGAAAAAATTTCGTCTCTTTCTATCTTTCGCATCTCCTATGACGCTATCTCTTTTTGTTGCCATCGAATGAAAAAGAAAGTGGAAATAGCAAAAATTCGAGAATCGGAATTCAGCAAGCAACTTTAATAACATCGAATTTCTCCACTATGCACTTATGAATTCAAACCGGATTTATTGTAAAGTGAAAACTTATATAAAAAATAGATGTGAGATTTGTAATTGCATAAATATATAGTATAATTTTAAATGTACGAAAATATAAAAAATCTGAGGGGTTAGTTAGCTGTATAATAAGGGCTTACGCGCCTGCATACTTGCGTGCAGGCGCTATCGCGCCTTTTGATAGTTTATTAATTATTTATTTTCTCTTTTAAATAATATTTAATAGTAACTTTATTTATTTAAGATAGAATTATATGCAACGCTTCATTAACGTAGCACTATAAGAAATTTTCGTTAACAATGCATTATGTGGAATTTCATTTTCAAATAGCTTTTTATGCAATAGCATTTTGAGATAGAATTATTTGAAATAGCACAGTATGAAAATTTTTTTGAATATAGTAATATTAGATTAATAATAATAATAATAGTAATATTATTAATATTAATATTATTAGTTGAAGTTACAAATGAAATTTATAAAAAAATAAGAGAAAATAACTATAAAGTGTTCCTTGGATTTCAATACTGTAAAATATACGATATAATAAATACAAGACCATGTTTGAAGTGTGGAAGATTTGGACATAATAGTTACAAGTGCTTAAATGAAAAAATTTGTTTAAAGTGTTCAGGTCATTATACAATTGAATGTACACAAACAGATAATCTAAATTGTGTAAATTGTACGTTTCATAACCAAAAATATAAAATGAATTACGACTGCAAACACGTGGTTAATGATAGCATGTGCTGCCAAGTGTTGAAAAATAGAATCAAGAAGGAATTAGGAAACACGGATTATCCTATGAGTCCGATAATACCAAGATATATCGGTAATATAGAGATCTTTCAAAATGTAACTAAGAAGAAAAGTATTTTGAAATCAAGAACATTAACATCGATTTCATCATTGACTTCTAATAAATAATATTTAAGTAAATTTAAGAAATTCTATATAAGTAAAAGATGGATAACTTTAATATTATTGATAACATAATTAATTGTAACGTATTAAAAGAAATTATCGTCAGCGATATCGACACTCTTAACAAATTTGCCAATTCAAATAAGAATTTTATACTTTATGTTAATATACGAAGTTTGAATGCTAATTTCAATAAATTGGAAATTTTGATTAATCGTCTTGAAATTAAACCATTTATGGTCATTTGCGTAGAAACTTGGTCACTTCAATATTATAAATATTTTAGTTTAAAAGGTTACAAAATTTATTATAACAATAGTCAAATTAATAGAGCAGATGGAGTTGTTGTTTATATGGCTGAAGATATAACTGAGAATACAGACATTATTCAAATAGATAATTTAAGAATGTTGAATACAAACATAACCTCTAATCTTGAAAGAACCATCGAAATCACTTCTTTATATAGATCGCATGATATTCATAAAGTAGAATTCTTAATGAGTATAAAAGAACTATTAAAATTAAAGAAAAATGTTGCTAATCATATTATTGTTGGAGATTTCAATATAGACATCTCTAGTCATGATAACATTAGTCAGGAATTTTTAAATAATTTTCTTGAATATGGGTACATATTATGTTTTCAAACTGGAACAAGATTAGCAAATACTAACACAATGGGTTCATGTATAGATAACTTCTTTATTAAAAATAGTAATGTAAATTTTAAGGCAGCTAAATTAACTGATTCATTTACGGATCACTTTCCATTATTTTTATCAATAAAAAATATAAAACATAGTGGGAACTATAAAATGCGATCAATAATTCGTTATGATAAACTTAATAAAATTGCTAAAAAACTTAATTGGAATCAGATATTATTAATGAAAGATCCATCATTGGCAATTAATTGTTTGATTGATAATATAAAGGAATGTATTAATAGTGCAACATTTAGAATTAATAATAAAAAATCAGATAAATTGAAACCAAGAAAATCTTGGATTACTAAGGGAATTATTGTTTCATGTAATAGAAAAGAAATGCTTTATAGAATATGGATGATGGATGTAAACAATTTTAATAACAGGATGGAATATAAAAATTATGATAAAGTGCTAAACACAGTAATTAAAGATGCAAAAATTAAATATGAATATGATGTGATTAAAAAAGCTATTAATAAACCAAAAAATTTATGGAATATAGTAAATCAAAAACTAGGTAAAAATACTAAAAAACAAGAGAAAATTACTGCTATCCTTGATAAATATAAAAATAGAATAACGAATACAGAGGATATTGCTAATGTTATGAATAATTACTTTACTGACATTGGTATTGAATTAAGAAATAAAATTCTTGAAATTGATAGTGTCGATATCCGGTTGCCTGATTTCAATGAAAAAACTATATTTATGATTCCGACAGATCCGATAGAAGTTTATAATATAATAAATGATTTTGAAACAAAAAATGGTGGTTCGGATAAAATCGACACTAGGACATTGAAGTCACTAATTAAATATATTTTGGATCCATTAGTTCATATTTTTAATTTATGCATAGAAAAATCTGTTTGGCCTGAATCACTTAAAAACGCAATGATTATACCAATTCATAAAAATGGTAGTAAGAAGAAAATTGAAAATTATAGACCAATTTCACTAATTTCTAATTTAGCAAAAATTTTAGAAAAAATAATATATATAAGGATCTGTAAATTTTTCAAAGAGTGTAACATATTCTCAAAGAATCAATTTGGATTTATATAAAATAGAGGCACTAATGATGCCCTACAGAAAATAACCAATAAAATTTATAATAACTTGGACAACAGTAAACCTTTGGCTATAGCATTTCTAGACTTGGCGAAGGCTTTTGATACGGTAGATCATAACATATTACTGAATAAACTTTACAATTACGGAATTAGAGGTAATGCACATAAATTAATGTTTTCATATCTTACTAATAGACAACAGATAGTAAGAATTGATGATACTGTAAGCCATAATAATATTGTTAAAACAGGCGTTCCTCAAGGAACTAAACTTGGACCTTTGCTTTTTATAATATATGTAAACGACATGTTAAAAGAAAATATAATTTCATATGCAGGTGATACAGCAT
This sequence comes from Theocolax elegans, assembly GCA_026168455.1. Classification (NCBI taxonomy): domain Eukaryota; kingdom Metazoa; phylum Arthropoda; class Insecta; order Hymenoptera; family Cerocephalidae; genus Theocolax; species Theocolax elegans. The sequence continues at coordinate 41,041,986 of CM047425.1, forward strand.
TAATTGTTACCGAAGATACTTGGGAAAAAGTTAAAAATAAGATGAATATTGAATTGAACTGGATTGCAAATTGGTTAGCCTTAAACAAGTTATCTTTAAATATAGAAAAGTCAACATATATTACATTTGGAAATTATATAGATAGCGTTCCAGATTATGAAAATGATAATTATGATATCCAAATTAATAACAATAAGCTAAAAAGAGTGAAAAATACCAAATATCTAGGCTTAATATTTGATTATAGAATGAATTGGTGTTTACATATAGAATATTTAGTTAATAAAACTAAGTACCTAATTTTCATTTTTCATAAACTTGCAAATTATATGAATATAACAACACTTAAAATGTTATATTATGCACTGTTCAATAGTGTTATTAGTTATGGTATTATTGCATGGGGTGGTGCGTATATGAATAGTATAAGTTTGCTGCATAATTTACAAAAGAAAATATTAAAAATGATAAATAAAAATAAATTTATAACTAAAGATTACCCGTTAAATATAGAACAACTATATGCGTTAAATTGTTTATCATATCATTATAATTTAAGTAATTTGTTTATGTCTTCGAACAGTATAACTAGAAATAAGAATCTACCTATTCCAAGATTCAAAAAAACTGTTAGCAAAAAAATCGTTATATCAAAGCTATAGGTTTGTTTAATATGCTACCAATTAGTCTAAAATAATTAAATAAGAAAAACAAAAAGATAAAATTGAAAGACTGGATAGTTAATAATATTTAAAAAATCTATACAAATTTTATTTATAAATTGAATCTTAATTATGATTGTTTTGTTTAATGTTGCCTTTATGATTTTATGAGTTTAGTAGCCTCTTTATGGATGTTATATATTATATATTGAAGGAATTTAACTGTCATTTTAGTATGTAAGTATTATGTAATTTTAGTATATAAGTCTTAGATATTTTAGTATCTTGCCAGTTCCACCAACAGATATGTGCATTTTATCTCTTTGGGGAATTCTATGTAATTCTAAGGAATTCTATGTATTTCTGATACTGGTTAATAAATAAATAAATAAATAAAAGATCTAATTTATTGTCAACTATTATTTTTTTACTCTTTACCTTTTCGTAATTTTTGTACTTGAGTTATCCCTATTATTTATTTGTTTATCAATAGTTTATTATCCTAATAGTAATTATTTTCTGCAGCAAAGATTCTTATTTTAGCATATATTACGTATTTACATACTTGTAAATACTGTAACGTGGTATTCGCGCACCCGATCTAATTTAATTAATTTTAATAATTAGAATTAATCGTTGGGCCGCGTTGCCCAATACCGCGCACACAATTAATTTATTTATCCGCGAACTGCGGGCTGTCGCCAGGAACACGAGTTCGCTGGGACGATCGGTATGGAGGATTCGGGCGATCCTCCTTGCCTCGACACGATTGATAAAAATTAAAGGATGTCGGCGGGAGCGGGGAGAATAAAATAAACACTCTAAATTAAAATAAAAAAAATTAATAAAACATTTATTAATTTGAATTTAACAATTGGCCATCCAGGCCGTGTGCCGCGACAATGTTACTTCGCGCGGGCGGAAATATCGGGAGCCAACCGGATCGAGATCCTCGCCTGCGGTTGACTCTTCCGATCTCCGCTATTCGGGTACCGGCGTACCCGAATACACTCCCGATGTACACACTCTCATACACTCGGGGGAAAGGGGGGAACGCACGGTAATATAAGCACAACTTACCGGGGTGCGCCCCGTGGATGGCCCAGCCGATCCTTGTCCCTGTGTCCTCCTGGGCAACGGAGGACCGACGTCGGCTGCGGTGGTGGAAGGCGGCCCTGTGCCGCGGCGAGTGCCTCGCGAACCGCGTCCGCACTCACACCAACACTCCCGTCCTTAACACACACCAGAAATCACTCGCGGCTCACTCACGAGGATGTCCGGATACCCGATGGCTTTTGCGCCTCACGCGCCTTATTAGCCAGAAAAACTCTCGATCGGTCCGGATTTATTTCGTCCGCCTCGAGCGGCGGATCGGGACATACTGATTAGGCAATCGCCTAATTTTCGAAAAAGGGATGAGAGTGGGGAACACACACACACTCGCGCTCTCATCCCTACGTACCATTGCGCGCGTAATTGTACACTTTGATCGACGTAAACAAATGTCGTCGGTTGGCCTTGACATACGAAAGGCTCCGACGACTTACAATTCGACAATTTAAATACTCTATTCGTCGTGAATAGATTGTGTGACGATTTCCGTCACAAAGCCCCCCCCTAGACTCCACTTCCCTCGGGAAGGCCGAGTCGAAAGAAAGGCACAATCTATCCACGACTGCGCGCTGTACGCTTCTCTTCTAATCTTCAATTGGAGGCTGCTTCAAAGATTCTTTGTGCTTCGTATGATATTGACGTGGCATACAGTCACCAGGCCCAGCCTTCGCTGACTGTTCTCACGTACGCCGATACGTTTTCCCTACTGCTTTACATGGCAACCCGAGGTGGTACATATCTCTCCACAACGTATATGTGTACCTCGGTCCGTTTCCGACCAGACTCTTCTAGTCTCAGAACTACTGGAAATAGTACTTCTTCAACTTTAAAGGATCTGTCATACTTTAGTGCCACTTTAGCGGACATGCCTTACGCACCTTAGGAAAATGTACGGCCAATTTAAATCATAAGCCTTGAGGACCTGCTTGAGACGTCTTATAGTTCTGACATATCAGACACCGCAAGACAAATTGGTGGGTATCGTGGTAGATACCTGGCCAATAGTAATCTCTTGCAACGCGTTCGTAAGTTTTTTCAATTCCCATGTGACCCATAACTGGGTGGAAATGAGAATCTACTAGAACTCGGTTCCTCTGCTCTAAGGGTAGCACAAGACGCCAGCCTTCTTCTCGTTCTGTTACAGAGTCCAAGAGTTTATCACTTGTAAAACGATATAGCATATCATCCTCAATTTTCCACTCCGGAAATTTCTGAGGGCATGAGCGTACATCGTTCAATCTAGCAATATACCATGGGTCTGTAATTACTTCGAACGAGGCAATCTCTTCTTCGTCGGGGTCTGGGTTGACGGCACGAGAAAGCGCGTCCGGGACATAGTGCAAGGCTCCTTTCTTATGCACTATTTCAAAGTCCCATTGCTGCATTTCAAGTATCCATCGTGCCAACCTACCCGACGGCTCTCTGAGATTTTTGAGCCATTTGAGAGCACTATGGTCGGTCACAGCCGTGAATCGATAGGCCTCAATATATGGTCTCAATCTCTTAATAGCCCATATGAGAGCCAAGCATTCTTTTTCCGTTGTCATGTAATTACGTTCAGCGCGATTTAATAATCGACTGACGTAGACAATCGGATGCTCGAAACCCTCGTCGTCCAGTTGCGTCAACACCGCACCTATTGCTAAGTCACTAGCGTCACTTTGGACGGTAAATGGCTTAGAAAAGTCTGGACGGGCTAGTACAGGCGCTTCAGCTAACGCAACTCTAAGCTGACAGAACGCCTCCTCCTGCTCCTCGCCCCAATCCCAAGCCTGGTCTTTACGCAGCAACTTGGTAAGGGGAGCTTTAATGTCAGCTTCTCGATTAATGAATCGAGAGTACCAGCCTACCATCCCGAGAAAGGATCTCAGCTGTTTGACATTACGAGGAGTAGGGTAATTAAGGACTGGAGCGACTCGTTCCTCGTCAGGCCTCAAGCCGTCCGCGTCCAATTTGTACCCAAGGAACGTTACGCTGGAACAACAGAACTGACACTTCTCTCGATTCACTTCGAGTCCAGCGTCATTCAACGTCCTTCGTACGTATTCGAGCCATTTTAGATGGTCCTCAAAAGTTTCGGTAATGACGATCAAGTCGTCTAGATAACCAAACACATGAGGTTCCACCTTAGGCCCGAAGATTGCATCTATAAGCCGTGCAAAGGTCATAGGAGCATTCATGAGGCCAAAAGGCATTCTCGTGAACTGCCACAGCCCCGACCCTGGTACAGCAAATGCAGTATAATGCCGGCTCGCCTCGGCCATTAATATTTGGAAGTACGCTTTCTTAAGATCAATTTTCGATATATACCTTGCATTATGCAGCTTATCCAATATGGTATCCATATTAGGAATTGGATAAGAATCACGTTTTGTGACTGCATTAAGGTCTCGAAAATCGATACAGAAGCGATAACTTCCTTCGTCCTTGCGGACGATGACCGGAGCAGCTGACCAATCACTCGCACTCGGTTCAATAATGCCCTTGTCAAACATCTTTCTGACCTCACTCTGGGCAAATTCGAGGACCTTGGGAGACATACGTCTTGGCTTATGACGAACCGGTCTTGCACCAGGATCAACCTCTATGTGGTGCTCCGTTAACGTCGTAAAGCCGTGGACGTCTCCCGAGGGCAAGAGTAGGCTTTCAACTAACTCTTTGACTTGTTTCCGCTGGTCGTCCTGTATCTCAATTATACCAGCACATTCAGCGGAAATCCTCGAATCGATGTCATGAGATGTATCTCTGACGAAGTGTCTCCAATCACTCTCGCCAATACGCCAAATAGCTTCGCCTAATTTGACTTCCATATTCCAATGTTGTAGAAAATCCATACCGAGAATGATGGAATGCTCAATATTCTCTACAATTCTCAGTTGGATATTGCCATCAAGGCCTTCTACACAGAATAGGATGTCAATTAGGCCAAGGACTTTAAGAGCTGGTCCAACCACACCTTTCACGATAACCTTGACAGGTCTCCATTTAAACTTGTACTGTTCGACAACATCTGATCGTACAAGAGAGACCATGGCGCCAGGATCGAAAAGTGCTTTAAAGTCCTTTCCACCGAGTCGTACCAAAAAGAATAGCCGGTTATCCGATTGGATTCCAGCAATTATCGGATCGGTTTGACTATCGTCGTTAGGAGTCGATGCCGTGTGCGTCATTTTAGACGTGCTTGGTACGGCATCTGCCCCCCCCTGAACTGTACTTCTCGGCAACAAGCTTGTACGGTTCATGTTATGCACACCATCGACAACTACCTTCTCCACCAAGGGCTCGTTATTGAGGACAATTTCCTTCTCCACCAAGGGCTTCTTGTCCTCATTACTAGGTGTGTCACAACGGGGTGACGATGAGCAACAACCAAGGTCGTTCACTCCGATGGTGCTAAGCGGCTGAGATAACGATCTCTTTACACCTTCTTCACCAATAAAATCTCTGCTATCAGAGTATATTTGCCTTTGGAGTTCCTTAGACCAATCTTTAGCCTCACGCTTTTGTTGGTCTAATAAGGTTCCTTGTTCTGTTTTACCTTGCAAAGCTCGGGTGGGATTGACAGGTTGTGTTCTAAGAACTTTTCCATCTGTCGAATCCCCAGAACGTTTAGGATCCTTACACTCAGACTTACTTTCAACACCAACTTCGGTCTGAGAGGGAATTTGATCTCCGTTAAGGACTTTAGAGAAGTCAGCAAATGATTTGCTAGACTTCTTAAAGAGTTTAGAGGGTTCTCCAACCTTAAACTCTTGCCCTTGTAAACCATGCGGTTTACTTACTGCAGTGCAGGGCGCCCGGGGCAGCTCGGGTGCCCTGCGTTCAGGTTTCCCACGTTTTGTAGGAACCTGACGCAGTTAGGACATGTTTGGAGTGTAACGCCACTAGTTCCACACAGCTGGCACTCCTTTGCTACCAATTCGGTAGAGCACTGCTCAGCGGAGTGCCCAATGTTTCCGCATCGGTAGCATGTTCGGCTCGGGCAATCCGACGACCTATGACCGACTTTTTGGCATGTGAAACACACGTCGACAAAGTTGGTGCTCAGGTTCGTTGGGTTTACTGCCGTCGCCTGTGGTTGCACATACCTCACCAGGTTTTGTGCCATTTGTGGGACAAAAACATTTTGCTGGGGCAGTTGAGAATTCGTCAAAGCACGTCTTTCTCTTTTGCCCGAGCTCTGTTTTTGTTGCCCAGGTGACTGTTGAGAAACAGGCACATACGATACGAATTTCGAATTGGAGGCACTCACTCCATTATTCGATTTGCCGTATCGTTTCTGAAAACTATTAGCGACGTTGGAAGTACCGTACACACCGGCTGCTTCGTATTCGCTCGAAGAAGAGTTTGGCGAGTTTTTCGCACTTGTCTTGCTCTTCTTCTTAATAGTTTTCTTAGACGACTGTTTATCCAAATGAGAAGACTCATCCTTACTCTTTTCGGTAACAGTCGCCACTTTACCCGAAACTCGTGCTGCACCACTCTGTTTCGGAAAAGCTTCTGGTACGAGCTTCTCGCGTTTAACGTTGGAACTGGAAAATTTCGTGTCCCATGTTAAATGCTGCTCGTACTCTTTACCGTAGCTTGTCAAATCAGAGAAATTCCTGATGTGTCGTACTGGTATGTACCTACGGTAATCTGGCCTCATCTGCGAGTAGGCCATCTTCACCTGTTGTTCTAATGAGGGAGGGCATTTAAACTTATTCACGATCGCTCTGAAACAGTTCAAGAACGTCGTAGCCTTTTCTCCCTCATTGTGTGTTCTTGATCGAAGTTCCATGAGTAAATCTTCGTCATTTATTATACGGCCATACTCATTTAGGAACTCGATTTCAAAATCACGCCAATCTCGAAGAGATGGCTGAACTGTTCTATACCAGAACAGTGCTGATTTTGAGAACACATTGGGCAGGGCACTGAACATCCTGCGATCTGAGAACTCGTTGTCATTTCTGAAGTCGTGCAAACGGTTCAGAAATTCTTCTGCGTCCTTTTTGGTCTCACCATCAAAGGACATGTTCCAGATACGCAGCTCTCGTGCGCACCCTGTCCGATCGTGCGTTCGGTTATCGTCTTCACGATACCTTGGCCTGGCTTCGTAGGACTCTCTTTCCCGACGGTCGTCTCTATTATCCGTCCTTGAACTCCTACGCCTGCTGGTAGAAGGATTCCTATTCTCTTGTCGGCCTTCAGCCGCCCTACGAGAATCGGATCTCCTACGAGCAGGTTCGCGATCAGACTGATACCCATCGGACGAATCCGTCTGAGTGCACTGATCGCAAGTGGCCACCGCACGTTTCTCTCGAGGCGTTTCTCTACGTCTGTCCGACCTCTCTCTGTGACCTTGCTCCGAAATTTCCGGCTGTGCTCGGTCGTCGAGTTTATGGTTGGACTGACGTTTATGAGTACGTCTCTCCGTACAGCTTTCACGACGTTCATCGTTGCTTGAGGCTCTACTCACAGAACGATGGTGTCGTGAATTTCTGTTTGGAGTCGTGTACTCACGCCTCTCTCTTCTATCTTGTCCTTCACAAGTCTTAGAAGAGGTCTCACGACGTCTCTGTTCAAACCTCGGTTTTTCGTAAAATTGAACACTGACGTCATTAGGAAGGTCATATCCATTCCTATCATCAACAAATTGACGTTCGGTTGTATTAGCTTCAGGTTGCCTGTTGTCGTATTGTCTAGAGGTGTATCCTCGTGACGTACGACGGTCGGCTTCCGTCTGCGAATCCAAGTCAAAATGTTGTGTTGGCACTTCACTCTCTCTAGTGCCAAGGTGTCCGCTGTTTCTCTGCTCTTCAATTGGGAGGTAATGTGCGGGTGCATAAAAACCTCCGAGTTGAGCAGTCGTCACGGTCGTAACCGTCGACGTAGTGGTTGTGCACGAGGTTGCAGCCACCGAAACAGGAACATAAGGGATTGCAGTCGTGGTCATGTTTGCTCCCAGTACCTCACCAAACCGTTTAGGTATAGCACCTGTTGGTGCCAACCTCGGGCTTTGTGCAGTACTCAATGGCGAGTTTCTGGACAGACCACTTGGTGACAGAGCTCCATCTTCTTCAGGGATAGGTGCTCTGTCACTAACAACCCTTTCGCGATCCGACATTTCGGACTCGCAGGAAACTTCCGTTCCTGATGGGACCACACTCCCTTTCCTGGAACGAGGTTTCCTAATTTCCCACAGTTCCTGACATACTAGAGGTTTATGTGCAGGCTCTGCCCTTACATTCTCATCGTATTCAGGGAACCATGATATTTCCAGATTAATGTCTACACATCTTATCCGGTGACGCAAAAGGCGTTCGCGGCACTCCGCCTCTTCGCCATTTGCGTTTAAACTCAGATGCTCCAACTGGGCATACACTGCCTCAATCGGAAGCTTCTTCGTTTCCCGACGAATATCCCTAGCTATGCGTGATTCACGCATAAGCTGGGCCATTCGGGCTTCATAGCTGCTGGCCATTATTTTTTTGACCAGCAGCAGCCGACGTGTTACGTCGGGAGAAGTACTCTCAACCGGGATTTCAGATGAAATCCCTAGTGTTTCAAATACTTCGGAAGTATCCAATTTTCAATTGGAAATTATTTTATTGGACTCACCACAATAAAATAATTATTACTCCCAACGAGTAAAAAAAAATTTGGTGTCGGCTTAATTACAATAAATTGTAAAAATGCACCGACTAGTATACCAACAAAATTAATTCACTTAATTAAAATCCAAAAGATTTTCTTTAAAAGGAATTTATTTCGTCCTTAGAAGGACAAAATAATTAAATTTTGTTGGTTAAAGTTGTGACAAATCACACACTTAACACTTGCACCAAATTAAAATTAATTATTTAACTTCTCACAAGTCTAAATAATTAATGTTTATAATAGTGTCTTGTGACTCACACGCACCAAGACTCTATACAATTGCTTCTGCAAGCAAAAATAATTAATTATTAACAAAAAGAAATCCCTAAATTAGTTCAATATCGTCGGTAATTTACCAGTAATGGTAAATTTAACGATTTCCCAAAATATCTCTCTCACCAGTTATAATCCAAAAGATTTATTTCCAAAAGAAAAGAATTTATTTTGTTATGGAAAATGAAATAATTAGAGTTTCAATCTATTAATAAATACAGAACAACAAATTATAAAGGAAGAAAAGACAAAGAAAAAAAATTAAATTATTTATCTCACTAACGAGCCTAAATAATTAATTTTAAAATAAATATAAAAATAAATACAGTGTCTTGAGATTCACACACACCAAGACACTATTTATTATTTTGCTTTTCCAAGCCCACAACAACAAAAAAAAATTTCCTTTATAATTTACACTACACAACAAACACAAATTTAATTAAATTATTTCAACGGTAGGTTTGCAACAAAATAATTATTTCACTAATTGTCGTCCCAAACGACAATTTTTAGCGAAATATATTTATTTTATCCTAAGAAGGACTAAATAAATAATTTATGTTGCTACCAAGTTGAAATAATTTATATTCCCTTTTTTAATTAAATTGAACGAAAAGGAAATGAAAATTTAATTATTTAACTTGCTAACAAGTCTAAACAATTAAATTCATACACCGAATAATTTTACTCAAACACACCAAAAAAAATTATAACCAATTATTTAACTAACAAACAAGTCTAAATAATTGGTAAAATTGTGTGGAGATATAATTTAAACACACCAAAAAGAGAAAAGAAAGTTTTTAACATATATTAAAATTTCACAGCAAATAACGAATACGAAATATTAGGTTAAATGCCGATCATTAAAATACATGCAAAAAATTCAATTATTTAACTCACTCTCGAGTCTAAATAATTATATTTTACAACTCTCGTATCTTTGCGGAACAATCACACAAAGATACTTAACATTAATTGTTTAACTTGCAACAAGTCTAAACAATTAACACGAGTTATACAAAAAAAATTTTCTCACACTCAAAAAATTTTCAAAAATATTTTACAAATATCGTGAGCAGTAATACTTAATAAATACAAAATATTAAATTAAGTAATTACTGTCAGACAATTGCAATACAACAATAATTTTAATTATTTTACTCACACACGAGTTTAAATAATTAATAATACAACTATTGTAACTTTGCGGCAGATTCACACAAAGTTACTTACTGTCAATTATTTAACTTGCAAACAAGTCTAAATAATTAACAATAGTTGTAAAATATATTTTATTCACACACAAATAAAATGATATAACATATATTATAAATATAAATAGTAATAAATAATAAACACAATTATTAAATTATAGTTACTATATATAATATATGCGTGGGTCAGGGAGGGGAGAAAGCAACAACGAAATTTCGCTCTCGGAATCAAAAAAAGCAACCAATTAAATTGCCGCGTCCCGTATAAAGAGAAAACAATTATTATAATTTTCTTTAAAAGGGAGGAGGGGTGGGGCAGCTACCTCTTCCGAAAGAATCTATTTTAATCTCTCACACACCATAAATATAAAATAGACCCCGCGCGGGAACGAATCTATTTTATTAGGATTAAATAAAATAATTCGCCGCAGTGGTTTCTCTCGGCGAAACCAGCTGCGAAGACTTAGTACACGCGAAGGGGCTAGGCGATCGCGCTATCTCTCTCACTCACACACCTATAGCCCGCCTAGCACCTACTCCGATCCCCCCGCGACTAGGGATTCTCTCTCTCACTCCCACTCGCGGGCGCAATCGGAGAGAGCCGATGATGATCGGCTCTCGCGAAGTCTTACCCGTGCGCTGTTCGGGGGGGATTCTCGCTGCCCGCGATCCGCGGCGCAAGCTACTCTCTCCCTACTTTGCTGCTCCCATACAAGCTAGCAAAGATCTCGCGGCAAGCTTGCGATCGAGAGAGACCGATCTCGGTGAGATCGGGCGCTTCCGGCTGAACACGGTCGCGCGCGAACTCTCTCTCGATATACCGGTGTATGCCTCTCCTCGGATACCCGAGCAAGAGGGGGAATACTCCGGTATAGAGACGCGTTTCACACGCCGTCTCTCGCGCTCTCTCTCTCTCTCTCTCTCTCTCTCTCTCTCACTAACTCGAACTACTCACTCTCTCTCTCTCTCTCTCTCTCAAACTCAACTCGCTCACGTTTCGCCGCGACACTGCTCGCGCGCGAAAAGATGGCCGACAAAATCTTACTTTAATTTAAATTCGGTGAGGACGAACCGAACGTCCTGTCACGGTCGCCATTTGTAACGTGGTATTCGCGCACCCGATCTAATTTAATTAATTTTAATAATTAGAATTAATCGTTGGGCCGCGTTGCCCAATACCGCGCACACAATTAATTTATTTATCCGCGAACTGCGGGCTGTCGCCAGGAACACGAGTTCGCTGGGACGATTGGTATGGAGGATTCGGGCGATCCTCCTTGCCTCGACACGATTGATAAAAATTAAAGGATGTCGGCGGGAGCGGGGAGAATAAAATAAACACTCTAAATTAAAATAAAAAAAATTAATAAAACATTTATTAATTTGAATTTAACAATTGGCCATCCAGGCCGTGTGCCGCGACAATGTTACTTCGCGCGGGCGGAAATATCGGGAGCCAACCGGATCGAGATCCTCGCCTGCGGTTGACTCTTCCGATCTCCGCTATTCGGGTACCGGCGTACCCGGATACACTCCCGATGTACACACTCTCATACACTCGGGGGAAAGGGGGGGAACGCACGGTAATATAAGCACAACTTACCGGGGTGCGCCCCGTGGATGGCCCAGCCGATCCTTGTCCCTGTGTCCTCCTGGGCAACGGAGGACCGACGTCGGCTGCGGTGGTGGAAGGCGGCCCTGTGCCGCGGCGAATGCCTCGCGAACCGCGTCCGCACTCACACCAACACTCCCGTCCTTAACACACACCAGAAATCACTCGCGGCTCACTCACGAGGATGTCCGGATACCCGATGGCTTTTGCGCCTCACGCGCCTTATTAGCCAGAAAAACTCTCGATCGGTCCGGATTTATTTCGTCCGCCTCGAGCGGCGGATCGGGACATACTGATTAGGCAATCGCCTAATTTTCGAAAAAGGGATGAGAGTGGGGAACACACACACACTCGCGCTCTCATCCCTACGTACCATTGCGCGCGTAATTGTACACTTTGATCGACGTAAACAAATGTCGTCGGTTGGCCTTGACATACGAAAGGCTCCGACGACTTACAATTCGACAATTTAAATACTCTATTCGTCGTGAATAGATTGTGTGACGATTTCCGTCACAATACATATTTTGCTGATGAAAGAAATGGAAGGCAGTGAGGCATCACAGGAAAGCTCAAATGATTCGCCTGGAAAAAGTAATATCTGGCAATTTGTTACGGAAAAAAATTCCGATAATACGGTGAATTGTAAAACATGCGGGAAGTTTTAAAATTCATGGCAAAACAACGTCTACTTTGAAAAGACATTTTAGTACTCATTCTAAATTGAACCCTAATAATTCTGGTATTTTACAAAAATTTATTTAACATATGTTTCACTTTATTTTGTCTTTAAAATTCTTGATCAGTACCATTGATGTTATAAATAGTACATTCATTTATACTTTTATTAATTAAACCATTAATTGTAGAACAAACTCCATTAGTTGCTAAATGGTCATCGCAAAGCAATGAAGCGAAAGAAATGACTCAATTAATCGCCGAAATGATGGTCCTTGACTATGAACCGTGTAATTTAGTAAATCACCAAGGATTTCGGAGATTATTACAAAAAAAATTTCCGCAGTATCAATTACCATCACGCACTACATTTTCGAGAAACATTTTGCCCGGGATGTATAAAAAACAAAAAGAAAAAGTTAAAATAGAAATTGCAAATGATTTAAAACAAGGTAGTTATATAAATTCAACATAATATATTGTATACAATAGAAGAAAAAGAAAATTTTGAATATTTAATACATTATTTTTAATACGTTATTTTGTAAATTTTAACTTTACTTTATTTTTTTTAACTTGGGCCATTCATGCCACATGTATCGTCATGTACTAGTATTTTTATATACCATTTTTACATAAATAAATGTACTTAATATTTTTTTGGAAAGGTGTTTATACTTTAGCTGTTACGACGGATGGATGGACATCGCGCAGTAATAATGGATATATATCCTTCACAATCCATTATATAACAAAAGAACTTGAAAATAAATCCTTCCAGTTAGATTTATGTCATTATACCGAAAGACATACAGCTCAAAATATATACGACTTCATATGCGATAGTTTTAGCGAATGGGATATATATTGTAAGAAATTGGAGAGCGTGTACTTTGTTACAGACAATGCAAATAATATGATTGCAGCTGTTAACTTAAACCATCAGTGGATACGCATTCCCTGCTTTGAACATACGCTACAGTTGGTTATTAAAGATGCTTTAAAGGTAAGAAAATTAATGCATGTTCTCACACATGCTGAATATAGACGTAGATACATTGTGCACGATAAATCATTAACATTTAATATAGAATTTTTTAATAAATATTAGATATTTTATAAAAATTCGTAAATAGTTATTGTTATTAATACACTAAAATTACAGATAAAAATATAATATAATGTGACGGAAATCGTCACACAATCTATTCACGACGAATAGAGTATTTAAATACGCGAATTGTAAGTCGTCGGAGCCTTTCGTATGTCAAGGCCAACCGACGACACTTGTTTATTTTTCTACAAGTGTAAAATTACGCGCGCAATAGTACGTAGGGATGAGAGCGTGTAGCGAGAGTGTGTGTGTGTTTCCTACTCTCATCCCTTTTTCGAAAATTAGGCAAATGCCTATCAGTACGTCTTGATCCGCCGCTCAAGGCGGACAAACTTATCCGGACCAATCGAGAGTTTTCCGGCTAATAAAGGCGCGTGAGGCGCAAAGCCGTCGAGTACCGGGTTATCATCGCGAGGTGAGCCGCGAGTGATATCTGGTGTGAAAGAAAGGACGGGAAGTCAGTGTGTGAGTGTGGACGCGGTTCGCGGGACACTCGCCGCGGCACAGGGCCGCCTTTCAACACCGCAGCCGACGTCGGTCCTCCGTTGCCCAGGAGGACAAAGGGACACGGATCGGCTGGGCCATCCACGGGGCGCATCGCGGTAAGTTTCTGTCTATATTACCGCGCGTTCCCCTCATTACCCCGAGTGTATGTGTGTGTACATCGGGAGTGTATTCGGGTACGCCGGTACCCGAATAGCGGAGTTCGTGACAGAGTCAACCGCAGGCGAGTATCTCGATCCGGTTGACTCCCGAGACTTCCGCCCGCGCGAAAGAGCATTGTCGCGGCACGAGGCCTGGATGGCCATCTTGTTTATTTAAAGAAAATAAATCTTTCTTTTATTTTTATTTCAATTGTGTGTGTTTATTATTTCTCCCGGCTCCTGCCGACCTTAATTAATTTTTATAAATCGTGTCGAGGCAAGGAGGATCGCCCGAATCCTCCATACCGTACGTCCCAGTGAACTCGCGTTCCTGGCGACAGCCCGCAGTTTGGAAAATAAATTAATTATGTGCGCGGTATTGGGCAACGCGGCCCAACGGTTAAGAGTTATTATATAAATTAATTAAATTAATCGGGTACGCGAATACCACGCCACAGTAAAAATATAAACTTGTATCCATAATATAAACTTAATTCTAATATAAACTGACAAGGAGGGGTTCCACCTTCCGGAAAACAGATTATGTTGCAACTTTGAGAGCTGTTTTCTGGTACCCAAATATGAAAGAATTCATATGAAATTCAATCTCATAGGCTGTTTGACGAAAGTTATACGCAGTTAACGAAAAATTGTGAAAAAAATATGTTTAAGCTTAATGGTCAATAACTCGGAAAGAAATATACGCAGATATTCAAACTTAAATCCATTAAAAAGTTGAGATCAAGTAGATATAGTTTAAAAAAAAGAAGCTCAAATATCTTAATTTGGACAAAAGTTATGGAAAAAATAAGAATTAGACGAAATATTTGCTTAAAAAGTCTATCAAATTTTAATACTAAATTTTCGTTAAAATTTTATCTAATTCTTATTTTTTCCATAACTTTTGTCCAAATTAAGATATTTGAGCTTCTTTTTTTTTAAACTATATTTACTTGATCTCAACTTTTTAATGGATTTAAGTTTGAATATCTGCGTATATTTCTTTCCGAGTTATTGGCGATTAAGCTTAAACATATTTTTTTCACAATTTTTCGTTAACTGCGTATAACTTTCGTCAAACAGTCTATGAGATTGAATTTCATATGAATTCTTTCATATTTGGGTACCAGAAAACAGCTCTCAAAGTTGCAACAAAATCTGTTTCCCGGAAGGTGGAACCCCTCCTTGTGAGTTGTGAGGATTAGTCTTCTGTTTTTAGAGTTCGATAAATTTAATTTTTTGTAAAATTTTATTTCTCTTAATAAATAATAAAACTTCTACGTTGACTAGTTCTGATAATATAAATCTAACTTCTATCACAGGTCGTTAAGAGCTTTGACAACATATTGTCTGAAGCCCGTAGTATCGTTGGATTTTTTCAAAATCAACGGTATTCACTGATAAATTAATAGCTGCTCAGGTAAAAGATAATCCAAAAAATAAACCTTTAAATTTAATTCAAGATGTAGCTACCAGATGGAACAGTGAATTTGCAATGCTCAAACGATTAAATATTTTAAGAGAGAACATTGGAACAATTTTGTCAGGATTATCAACAAGTAGAAGTAAGTTACTGTGTTTACTTTTTTACTTATGTTTACGTTTTTGCAATGAGCTACTTAACGAAAGTAATTTATAACATTTTTTCTTCAACAATCTTAAAATTATAATAATTTAATGTTTTAATATAATAATTAACTAAATTTACAGACATCCCAGACACTCTGATGCATTCCGAATGGAGACTTATGAGTATGTATGTAAAAATATTAGAAGTATTCGCCTCAACAACCGAACTAATGAGTGGCGATAAGTATCCCACTTTATCATTGTACATACTAAGTATATTAATTTTAATAGATGAATGCAAAGATATAAAAAACAAATTTTCTTCTGAAGAAAATGAAGCTGAGGAAGAGTTTGATATTCATGGATTAATAAACGTTGAAGCAGCAGCTAGGAAGTTAGCCTCGAAGTTATTAGTTAATCTTTATAAAAGATTTAATTTTGCTACATTTGAAAATGAACCTATTGTTTTTGCGATGTTGCTAGATCCAAGGTATAAGGGAGATATGATTGAAAATAAAACCGACTTTTCAGCTGCTCAAACAAAACTGAAGCTTAAGTGCATAAATGTGTGGAAAAAGTACTCTAATGATACTGAAGTTTCTACTGAAGAGTCAGAAAATGATACTGAGTTTAATAAATAAATTGAAGAAGGTACAATATTTTACATGTTACTTATGTTAATTCATTTACTTCCACTCACCCGATTCAGAATTGGATATTATAATTTATATTTATAAAAATGATAATAAAAATAATTCATTATCCTTCTTTCGTGGTGGACTATCAAAACTTTAAATTTTTATACCTGAATAATGTGCCTAATATATTTTTTTGAAATATTACATTATATTTTTAGAAAACACAATATACCAGAAGCTTGAGCAGAGGTTAAAGAAAAGACGCCGCACAAATAATTTAACTTTAAGAAAAAAGATTGAATTTGAAATGGATGTTTATTTTAGAGAACCGTTACTCCCCATCAGAGATGATATTATTGCATGGTGGCGAAAATACCAAACAATTTATCCTCACTTGGCATTCTTAGCTAAAATGTTTTTGAATATTCCTGCTACGCAGGCTACAAGTGAACGATTGTTTTCAGTGAGTGGACAAATTGTTACTGCTGACAGAGCACAGTTGCTGCCAGAGCGAGTAGCTGAATATACTTTTCTGCATAATAATTTAAAATGTTAAATGTTATTTCATTAGTAAGTTACAGAAAATATTAAATACTCTATTCTCATAATGAGTTTTGTTACAGTTATTCCACCCTATTCAATAATAGTAATATTGGGCTCTGGCATTACCTGAATTACATGAAAAAAGCATAACTTACAACGAAATCATTTAGTTTCAATTTTTTTAATATTTTAGCGTAAACAGTACAAAAAATATTTAAGTTAAGTATTGAAATCTTTAAAGTTTCTTAATCGGCTTAATCTCTGAAGCCCTGGATCCGGCTACAATACACAATTAGTACACGTGTACACACTCGCGCGTGCGCGCACACACAGCTATAGAAGCATGAAAATCAGCTGGAATCAGCTCGAGCCTCGGAGCTACCTCGAGCTTTCGAGTCACTCGAGCCCTGGAGCCGGCTCGAACTCCGAGGCCGCACGAACCCTGAAGCCGGCTCGAGCTCCAGAGCCGCACGAGCCCTGAAGCTGGCTCGAGCTCCGGAGCCGTTCGAGCCCGAGAGCCGGCTCGAGCTCCGGAGCCGCACGAGCCCTGGAGCCGGCTCGAGCTCCGGAGCTGGCTCGGGCTTTGGAGCTAGTTAGAGCTGGCTCGAGCCAGCTCTGCCGAGCCGAGCCGGAGCTACGCATGTAGGCTCGAGCTATTGCACATCCCTAACCGTGATACTTCATTTCAAACGCACAGGCTAAAAAATGTCAGATTTTGACGAATTGTTTGGCGGTCAGGGGGAGGAGGAACACAACACATTCACTAAAATGCAAAGTGGTCGTGGTGGTGGTGGTGTTTATCGTGCACAGTTGGGTGGTGGTGTGGGTAGCTTTTTAAATGGTTTAAGTCGTTGTGCCATGCCTATGATAAAACGTGGTGGTGTAGCTGTCCGTAAGGAGGCCATTCGTGCAGGTGAACGATTTGCTGGTGACGTTGCTATCGACAGACTACCAATCAAAAATGCTTTTCGTCACCGGGTAAAAGAGGGTGGGAATAACCTCAAAAGAAAGTTTCAAAACGCATTGGACAAGATTGTTGATGGTCCACCGTCAGCTGATAAACAAGAAGAAGAGGGGGAAATAGAATATAAGAGGAAACGTAAAGTACAAATACCTCAATCGGTTGGAGTGTACACAGCCAGAAACAGTAGTAGTAGTAGCAGTAGTGAGAACCATAAAAAGAAGAAGAAGAAGACGAAGACGACGACGAAGAAGAAGAAGAAGGCAGAAATCCGTACAGCAAGAGATATATTTGAATCGTAAAAAAAATGGCTTTTTTACATAGTCACTCGTGCGAGTCTACGAAGACGGAACTGTCCCTCTTTGATATTCCGTCGACACAGACGGCGAACGAAAGTTCGTATTGGGTGCAATACAAACCAATTTCGTCTTTGGCCGATCAGTCACCTATAGAATTTACAATTCCCGGTACTACCGAATACTTGGATTTATCGCACACAATGCTCAGCTTGCGTATTAACATTACACCTGTGGGGAAACCGAGCGATGAAGCTACATGCGGATCTATAAATAATCTTTAAAGTTTCTTAATCGGCTTAATCTCTGAAGCCCTGGATCCGGCTACAATACACAATTAGTACACGTGTACACACTCGCGCGTGCGCGCACACACAGCTATAGAAGCATGAAAATCAGCTGGAATCAGCTCGAGCCTCGGAGCTACCTCGAGCTTTCGAGTCACTCGAGCCCTGGAGCCGGCTCGAACTCCGAGGCCGCACGAACCCTGAAGCCGGCTCGAGCTCCAGAGCCGCACGAGCCCTGAAGCTGGCTCGAGCTCCGGAGCCGTTCGAGCCCGAGAGCCGGCTCGAGCTCCGGAGCCGCACGAGCCCTGGAGCCGGCTCGAGCTCCGGAGCTGGCTCGGGCTTTGGAGCTAGTTAGAGCTGGCTCGAGCCAGCTCTGCCGAGCCGAGCCGGAGCTACGCATGTAGGCTCGAGCTATTGCACATCCCTAACCGTGATACTTCATTTCAAACGCACAGGCTAAAAAATGTCAGATTTTGACGAATTGTTTGGCGGTCAGGGGGAGGAGGAACACAACACATTCACTAAAATGCAAAGTGGTCGTGGTGGTGGTGGTGTTTATCGTGCACAGTTGGGTGGTGGTGTGGGTAGCTTTTTAAATGGTTTAAGTCGTTGTGCCATGCCTATGATAAAACGTGGTGGTGTAGCTGTCCGTAAGGAGGCCATTCGTGCAGGTGAACGATTTGCTGGTGACGTTGCTATCGACAGACTACCAATCAAAAATGCTTTTCGTCACCGGGTAAAAGAGGGTGGGAATAACCTCAAAAGAAAGTTTCAAAACGCATTGGACAAGATTGTTGATGGTCCACCGTCAGCTGATAAACAAGAAGAAGAGGGGGAAATAGAATATAAGAGGAAACGTAAAGTACAAATACCTCAATCGGTTGGAGTGTACACAGCCAGAAACAGTAGTAGTAGTAGCAGTAGTGAGAACCATAAAAAGAAGAAGAAGAAGACGAAGACGACGACGAAGAAGAAGAAGAAGGCAGAAATTCGTATTGGGTGCAATACAAACCAATTTCGTCTTTGGCCGATCAGTCACCTATAGAATTTACAATTCCCGGTACTACCGAATACTTGGATTTATCGCACACAATGCTCAGCTTGCGTATTAACATTACACCTGTGGGGAAACCGAGCGATGAAGCTACATGCGGATCTATAAATAATTTTATGCACTCTCCATTTAATCAAGTTGATGTATTGTTTAATCAGAAGCCCGTCTCACCGCCGAACAACGCCTACGCTTACAGATCGTACATTGAAACTCTACTCAATTAAGGGCCTGCAGCAAAAAAGCCACATTTAACGAGGGTTTTGTGGTACGATGATACACCTGGCAGAATGGACGATTCGTCAGATGGTAACGAGGGTCTAGTAAACCGACGAAAGGTTATGATAGGCGGTAAAGTAGATTTGTTGGGTCATTCACACTGCGATGTCTTTAATCAGAGCAGGTTATTACTAGGTGGTGTCGAGGTTAGAGTGCGTCTTGTACGCTCACGCGACAGCTTCTGTCTTATGGATCCTAACGGTGAATTTACCGTGAACATCACCGAGGCAACGCTATTTGTTCGTCGTTTAAAAATTAATCCAAGTATTTCCCTTACCCACGAGAGGGCATTGACTAAAACGACAGCAGAATATCCACTTACCCGTGTGGAGGTTAAAGCTGTAACACTGCATAACGGTATACACGGAGAGACAATAGATAATATTATTTTAGGCCAGCTACCAAAGAGAATCATCATTGGTTTTGTCGAGAATAAGGCGTACAATGGCGACAAGAATCTCAATCCATTTAATTTTAAAAACTTTAACATTAATTTCTTGTGCTTGTATGTGGACGGTGTGCAGGTACCGTCGAAACCGCTACAACCAGACTTTAAAAACAGTAAAATGTACGTCGAGGCGTATCATACTCTATTTTCGGGGACAGGTGTACATTTTTTGAATTTTGGAAATTCCATTAGTCGTGAAGCTTATGCAAACCGTTACTGTCTGTTTGCGTTTGACTTGACGGCAGATTTATCGGCGAATGATACCTCGCATTGGAATTTAGTAAGAAATGGTAGCGTAAGAATAGATGTGAGGTTTGACGACTCACTTTCTACTGCCGTAAATTGTGTAATTTATGCAGAATATGAAAATTTGATGAAGATTGACTCGTCGAGACAGGTTATAATTGATTACAGTGGCTAATTTGAAGAAATGATTTGTAAACAACAACATGATGATGATGATGATGAGAGAGAAGGACGGAGAAGGATTCCACGTATAAAGGACGCTGTTCCCTGGAGCAATAACGCAGTCGTCGTCTGTACGAGTTAGTTATAACATTATGGATTTCGTGATTGATATTCAGTGCTTTAAAGATAACAAGAATTGTGTTTTACCGAAAGAGGTGGCAGTTTTTGCTTTAAAGCATGATTTTAGTGCACATTGGATCGTATCTCCTACGTGTAGGTTTAAACGTTTAAAGAAGGACATTTTGAAGCAAAATAATTGGCTGACGCTGTATCATCATGGTTTAGATTGGCATGATGGTGACGTGACGCAGAAACGCAAGCAGAGCTCGCAAAATATACGTAAGAGTAAGGGAGAAGTTTGAGTTTATAAGGAAGCTGACGACGCGTGAAACTATTAACTTGGAACTGGATGACTCCTGTCCGCCGTTTAAGCATTTAAATTGGAGTGAAAAGTATTGTTTACAGCACGCTGCGAAACCCTCTTATTTGCAGTATAACTGCGCATTGAACAAAGCATTTCGACTAAAGTGTTGGTTAAGTAAACGAGACAATTTGGAGGGAGAGTGGTCGTTTGGCCCGCCTCTCAATCTCTGCGATGAATACGTTCGAGATTCTGGAAATTCTGCGGAGACTAAAGATCCATACGATTGGGGTGTACCCCGCGGACGAGATACCCCAGATATGGTCAAGGCCAGCTGGTCTTGTTTTCAACACGCAACCATGGAGGAAGCATGGTGAACATTGGGTGGCTGTGTACGTGACGAGAGACGGCACGGGGTTTTACTTTGACAGTTTTGTTGTGCCACCACGTATTCCTGCATACATAAATCGTATACACAAAAATTGCAGAAAATTTAAGTGGAATCGTACGCGCTTACAAAGCACATTTTCAAACGCTTGCGGCTACTATTGTATCATATTTTTATACTACATGGTGAGCGGCTTAGGTTTCACGCGTTTCTTGAAAACTTTTCGTCGAAGTTTGTAAAAAATGACGAAATTGCAAAAAAATTTCTAGAACGATTACGTTTGTGGAAATACCAATGATACTTACACTGATGATTTGTGAACAAGGTTTGATTGGTGCCCCACTATCCGAAAAGTAGAATAAATTGCGACGATTTGCGAGAGGTTGGATCAGTCTCTTTTGAGCTCGCAAGCGAACAGTTGTAAAGCAAGTCGAGAGAAAAAAACATCACGGCTACACGCAAGTACCGCTGTCATCAGGTATTACCGAGGTCTACGGGTTAAATAATTCATACAACAAAATAATACTTGTCGGACTGGAGAATTCTTCGATCGAGAGTCAGGATTTTCGACCGACGATACGCATCAGCGGTCAGGATTTTTGCGGACTTGCATTTTCCCCTGAAACTTGGGAAGCCTTCAAAAGTCAATTTGAAAAAATTGATAAATATTTTGACGTTTATGAAAGTGACGATTTATTGGACCAGCAGATCAGCATCCCTGGGTACATTATTCAATTCACTATTAGCTATTCGGATCGAGCAATCGAGCTGATTGAGGATACGCAGAGGGAGGAGGAGGAGGAGAGCGAGGAGCTGATAAAAAAGCGATATCGACGTTCCACGGTATTTAAACGAATAACCTTTGAAAATATTAAAAAACTGTGTTAATTTATTGATAAGCGGATTGAATATTTAACAAAGGTGGCAAAATGTATGACTGTTGTGTTGGATGAAATTATGTGTAGTCAAATCTACGTTACAAAATAAAGAAAATGAATATGCGGCGCGTGTGGTGGATAAGAGTATTATTATAAAGAATGTCATCGATAATTTACAGAAAAATGAATTAATTTTAAGTGAAGAAGATGTATCTATAGTGGTGTATGAATAGATTGCGCTACATTTGTATACGCTTGTGGTACTACTGAATAAAT
Organism: Theocolax elegans; assembly: GCA_026168455.1. NCBI lineage: Eukaryota > Metazoa > Arthropoda > Insecta > Hymenoptera > Cerocephalidae > Theocolax > Theocolax elegans. The sequence goes on from CM047425.1 coordinate 41,064,387, forward strand.
CGATTTATTCGGATTGTCAGTAGAATATGTGTATCCTGTATAATTCTTGTAATATCGATCGAAGTACATAGAATAAATAATTATTACTATAAATAATGATTTATAAATTACTTACCTTCCTCACTACCCACACCCCACCTCACATTCTATCCCATTGTCCGTGACAAAATTTTATTTGAATTATATTTAAAAATTTATATAAAGGAAAATATTCAGAGTAATACACAGTCACAGAGTTTGGACAAATTTTTGTAAATTTTGCAATATTTATCAGAACTAGTACGTGCGATACTAATTTTACGATGGCTGCAATATTTAAACGTCAGCAAATGTTAGGGTATGGGTGGTGGTGGGAGATAGGTGATTGAAGCGCAAAAGCTTCCTACGGTGGTCAGTTTATCATCCGCCGCGATTGCGATCAGATGTGAGTTTCCTGGATGACGACGTTCACGAGGAGAAGAAAGAAAAAGGGTAAATCAAAATATTTTAATTAAGCTCTCTCTCTCTCACTCTCTCTCACACTCGGCGAGTATAGGGAAAAGTATAGGGTAGTAACCTTGATTTTTAAAAGAGGTGGTACTATGGATAGAAACATCAAAACCTGACAATGACTTTGAGTAGTCTGTCATAGATGGGGTTACTCGAGGTCAGTGGGTAGGTGGTGGGGGTTTGTTCTGTCTGTACATAGTACCACCATAACTAATTATACATTTAAATAAATTAATTAACAGGCGCATTTTAGTACGAAGGGAATAACCAGAAAACTGAATGTTTATTATCAGTAGAAATGTAGGGACTTCGTGGTGCGTGCGCTCCATCGATCGCCTACGTACACGCACCACGCACTCATTTTTACCGCTCGATTCAATCCGTTTAATTATTATAAAATAAAATCTTTCCGCATTCAATGTCGTCTTATTTTCTGATTAAATTACACATTTATGCAAATTAATAAACAGGCGCATTTTAGTACGAAGGGAATAAACAGGTTACTGAATGTCTAGTATTAGTTGAAATGTAGGGATTTTGTGGTGCGTGCGCTTCATCGATCGCCTACGTACACGAACTACGAACTCATTTTTACCGCTCGATTCAACCCGTTTAATTATTATAAAAAAAAATCTTTCCGCATTCAATGTTATCTTATTTTTTGTTTAGATTAAACATTTATGCAAGTATATTAACAGTCGCATTTTAGTATGAAGGGAATAAGCAGAATACTGAATGTCTAATATTAGTTGGAGAGTGGAGACTTTGTGGTGCGTGCGCCCCGTCGATCGCCTTCTTACACGCACTACGAAGTCATTTTTACCACTCGATTTAACCCGTTTGATTATTATAAAATAGAAGCTTTCCGTGTTCAATGTCGTCTTATTTCCTGATTAAGCTAAACATTTATGCAAATTAATTAACAGGCGTGTTTTAGTACGAAGGGAATAACCAGAATACTGAATGTCTATTATTAGTTGGAATGTGGGGACTTGCGTTCACGCACCACATAGTCAATTTTACCGCCCGATTCAACCCGTTTGATTATTATAAATAAAAATCTTTCCGCATTCAATGTCGTCTTATTTCGTATTAAGTTAAACATTGATGCAAGTTAATTAATAGGCGCATTTTAGTACGAAGGAAATAAACAGATTACTGAATGTCTATTATTAGTTGGAATGTAGGCGCTCCGCGGTGCGTGCGCTCCGTCGATCTTCTGCGTTCACGCACCACGCTGTCATTTTTACCGCTCGATTCAACCCTTTTGATTATTATAAAAAAAAATCTTTCCGCATTCAATGTCATCTTATTTTCTGATTGAATTTTAAAATAGATAAAAATTCAACAGAGCCCCACGTTGGGCGCTAATACGACGTTACCAAATTCTCGGTTAAAATACTTAACCGTTTCCCGGTGGAAACTTCGAAAATATTGATTGAAATAAAATAAAACCTTGCACGGCCGACTCTCTCAGGGGAGATTCCGTCGAATTTACAGTGGACCGGTTTCCACTGTAATCTACAGTAAATTTTAATCGGCGTTAATAATTTAATAAACGGATTCCTTGCGGAATCCACTGTCACCACTACCACGAGAGAAATTTTTGGAAATTATTGTTTATTAATAACGCGCGAAAAACCCAACGTAACGCGACGTAATTATTAAACAAACCCCACGAACCCAACGATTGAAAAATCACTCCCGAATAGCCGCGACCACGTTTGACCAACAGTAATTTACTAGATATATTAGACGCCACAATAATAATTGAATTACTTACCAATTTATTATATCAATTTAAATATTATGTATAAAAAACGATAATCTAATATATCTATGTATATTTATTTATATCTCGATGTAGCTATTAAACAATTCTCAATCTCTGGAAAACGAAATGGCTGCTCTAATAATAATTTCTATACGTAAATCTACTCTCGCACACTATCGAACTAGATTCTCTCTCAAAACACACTCTCTCTATCACTCAGGATGCTAGACTAACTCCCTTTCCGGAAACTACCCTCCGTAACCGAAAATTTCAATACTCTATCCTTTTCTCACTTGTTGTCCTATTTCCTTATCTCTCTCGTGTCACCTGACGGAGATAATTCATTATTTGACTTATCTCCATGTAATTGCACGTCACAGAATCCTCATCGCTACCATACAGTCCATACTAATATCAAAAATGACAACTTATTTGCATAAGTTATCATTGTCCCAACTATTACAGCAAATAAACGTGTATTACGGAATTACTGTCATAATACTATTTTATACAGTAATTCCATACACGACACATCGTCCTTACTATAAAACATTTAGTAATATCACCAAAATCTCATTGGCGCGGGATTGGAATCTCTTATTTACTTCTATATATTATACACGTATAATATATATACCCGAATGATCCCCACTACACGCGTTCCGAAACTCCCTACGTAACGACATATAAATCCCTACGTCGATAAAAGCACGGACCTCCTAGTTACTATGCGCGCACTTGAATCTCGATCGATTCAAGATGGACGCGACTGAATTAGAATCGGCACGTAAACAACCTGCTTCGCGACCGGTTCACCGCGTGCGCGCGATCCCCACCGGCGGGGACGGCGATAAACCGTTCCGCGAATGTAGTGCGCGTGTATACGCCGTGCGCGAGGACGAACAACGGTTGCCCCTCACCAACGCTGCGAATAAACAGATAACTTAAAGTCTATTATTAGTTGGAATGTAGGGACTCGGTGGTGCGTGCGCTTCGTCGATTGCCTGTATACACGCGCAAGGAAGTCATTTTTACCCCACGTTTCAACCCGTTTGATTATTAGAAAAAAAAATCTCTCTGCATTTATTGTCGTTTTATTTTCTAATTAAATTAAACATTTATGCAAATTGATTATCAGGCGCATTTTAGTACGAAGTGAATAACGAGAATACTGAATGTCTATTCTTAGTTGGAATGTGAGGACTTCGTAGTGCGTGCGCTCGGTCGACCGCCTGCGTACACGCACCACGAAGACTTTTAACCGCCAGGTTCAACCCGTTTGATTATTATAAATTAGAAGCTTTCCGCGTTCAATGTCGTCTTATTTTCTGTTTAAGCTAAAAATTTATGCAAATGAATTACGAGGCGCTTTATAGTACGAAGGGAATAACCAGAATGCTGAATGTCAATTATTTGTTGGAATGTGGGGACTCCGCGGTGCGTGCGCTCCATCGATCGCCTGCGTTCACGCACCAGGCAGTCATTTTTACCGCTTGGTTCAACACGTTTGATTATTATAGACTAAAAATCTTTCCGAATTCAATGTCGTCCTATTTCCTGAATGAGTTATACATTTATGCAAATTAATTACTAGGCGCATTTTAGTACGAAGGGAATAACCAGAATATAGAATGTCTATTATTAGTTGGAATGTAGGGACTCCGCGGTGCGTGCATTTCGTCGATCTGCTGCGTTCACGCACCGCGCAGTCATTTTTACCGCTCGATTCAACCCGTTTAATTATTATAAAAAAAAATCTTTCCGCATTCAATGTCGTCTTATTTTCTGATTAAAATAAACATTTATGCTAGTTAATTAATAGGCGCATTTTAGTACGAAGGGAATAAACAGATTACTGAATGTCTATTATTAGTTGGAATATGGAGACTTCGTAGTGCGTGCGCTCCGTCGATCGCCTGCGTTCACGCACCGCGAAGTCATTTTTACCGCTCGATTCAACCCGTTCGATTATTATAAAAAAAAATCTTTCCGCATTCAATGTCGTCTTATTTCCTGAATGAGTTATACATTTATGCTAGTTAATTAATAGGCGCATTTTAGTACGAAGGGAATAAACAGATTACTGAATGTCTATTATTAGTTGGAATATGGAGACTTCGTAGTGCGTGCATTTCGTCGATCTCCTACGTTCACGCACCGCGAAGTCATTTTTGCCGCTTGATTTAACCCGTTTGATTATTATAAAAAAAAATCTTTCCGCATTCAAGTCGTCTTATTTTCTGATTAAGTTAAACATTTATGCTAGTTAAGTAATAGGCGCATTTTAGTACGAAGGGAATAAACAGATTACTGAATGTCTATTATTAGTTAAAATGTGGGAACTCCGCGGTGCGTGCGCTCGGTCGATCGCCTGCGTACACGCACCACGAAGACTTTTAACCGCCAGGTTCAACCCGTTTGATTATTATTAATTAGAAGCTTTCCGCGTTCAATGTCGTCTTATTTTCTGTTTAAGCTAAACATTTATGCAAATTAATTACGAGGCGCATTTTAGTACGAAGGGAATAACCAGAATACAGTATGTCTATTATTAGTTGGAATGTGGGGACTCCGCGGTGCGTGCATTTCGTCGATCTCCTGCGTTCACGCACCGCGCAGTCATTTTTACCTCTCGATTCAACCCGTTTGATTATTATAAAAAAAACCGCGCAGTCATTTTACCTCTCGATTCAACCCGTTTGATTATTATAAAAAAAAATCTTCCCGCATTCAATGTCGTCCTATTTCCTGAATAAGTTAAACATGTATGCAAGTTAATTAATAGGCGCATTTTAGTAAGAAGGGAATAAACAGATTACTGAATGTCCATTATTAGTTGGAATGTGGGGTCTTCGTAGTATGCGCGCTTCTTCGATCGCCTGCGTTCACGCACCACGAAGTCATTTTTCCGCTCGATTCAACCCGTTCGATTATTATAAAAAAAAAATCTTTCCGCATTCAATGTCGTCTTATTTCCTGAATGAGTTATACGTTTATGTAAATTAATTACTAGGCGCATTTTAGTACGAAGGGAATAACCAGAATATAGAATGTCTATTATTTTTTGGATGTAGGGACTCCGCGGTGCGTGCATTTCGTCGATATCCTGCGTTCACGCACCGCGCAGTCATTTTTGCCGCTTGATTTAACCCGTTTGATTATTATAAAAAAAAATCTTTCCGCATTCAAGTCGTCTTATTTTCTGATTAAGTTAAACATTTATGCTAGTTAAGTAATAGGCGCATTTTAGTACGAAGGGAATAAACAGGTTACTGAATGTCTATTATTAGTTGGAATGTGTTGACTTCGTAGTGCGTTGGCTCCGTCGATCGCCTGCGTTCACTTTTCTTGGGAGGCGACTCCCGATCCCTATCCGACCCTACAGTTGCATCTTTCACTTTCCGGTTGGATTTCATATTTCCAAACTTCGGACTCTTCACCTCCGCCGTTGCCACTTTACCCTTCGTAGTGGCTCCCTTAAATGCAGCTTCTGGTATCCACGTTTTCTCTTTCGGCGGTGGTGGAACATAGCGACTATCCAACTCCTTCCGTCTCTCAAATTTACGTCCCCACTTCTCAATATCATCTAATGTGTCTAAGTACTCGTTTTCCATTGCTCTCCAATAATCAGGTAATAGATTGCGAAAGATCATCGAAACCAATTGACTATCGGAAAGCGGTTTCCTCAAGTGCCCTACTATTAATCGTATACATGATAAATATTCTGCAATCCCTTCGCCTGTTGTTTGAATACGCCGTCTTAGTTCCGTTAAAATGTCCTCACGGTCCAGAATTCCCAGGAAACGATGTCTAAAAGCCTGTTTAAACTCTTTCCAGGAATTAATCTGGTCCTTTACTGACCGGTACCACCGCACAGCCATCTTAGACAAAGTACAAGGAATCGCACATAAAAACTCGCGATCCGAGTAAGCCGTACTCTCGAGCAATCCTCCAGTTGCGCGAGATATTCTTCAGGTCCCTCCTTCCCCTCACCAGAAAACTGAATGCGCCAGCCTTGAAGCAGTTTGACACATTCTGTACTCTTTCTTGTGTCAACAACCTCTTTCCGACCCGTTCGGTTCTTGGCTACCCTACGATTGGGGGAACCATCCGATTCTCGCGCACCGGAATTGGAATCTTCGTCCCTTCTCCCTACTCGCCCTACTGCAGCCTTTCTGGTATTTTGCCGGTATTTCCTCCTGGATTTACACAATTCCTCCTCTGAACTGGAATCGGTATCTGAAACTCCATTCTTCTTCCCTCCGCTCTTCTTTGGCCGATTTCCTTTGCTAAACCTTAATTGAACGGGTTGTAACAATGTTTGGTTCTGAGGAGTCTCCTTTTGTGAACCAGGAGTAATTTCTGTCCACAACTTACCCTGATCTCCCAATTTCCGAATTGTGATCATTGATTCTCTTCGCTTACGTGACTGTTCTAGCAACGAGTCGCGCATTTCATGATAATTACGAACTTCCAGTTCGTTCTCATCACTTTCTACCCTACGCTCCCTATTCTCTCTAAAATCCCTACTAGTTTCTTCGCCCGACGGTCCCGACTTTTGCGCTACGTTTAAATTAGCTAACTTTTGGTCTATGATAGCCGATAATGAGATCTTTGGCAGTTCCCCAAGGATCTTTCGAACGACATCCGTAATCAAATGTTTCATCCTGGTCAAGTCTTCATCTTAACTCTGCACTGGAGTCGAATCTCTTGGCCGAACAAATTCACCAGACACAGATGAGATCGGCTGACTTGACGGATTGGATGATTCCCCGACCACGGACATCGTCGCTCGAGAATCCTTTGGTGAAGTAACACTGGTCTTCGTTGACTTACTGTTCCTGACCGATTTTCCGATCAACTTCGACTTGTTCGTTACTCTCTTGGGTCTACCTACTCTCTTGCTCGTATCAGTCGCCGAACCTTCGTCAGAAGCCTCCGTGATGGACTGGATTGCACTCGGCCCGGGATTATTATCCTGTGACTCACGAGTACTCTCCTCGTCTTCCGCAAACCAGGGAATTCCTGCTTCTGGTGCTAATTTCCTCATATCAGCTCTCAATAATCGCTCTTTTAAAATACCCAAAGTCCCAACTACGCTAAGTCCACTCGATTTTAATTCGTCTGTTACCGCCTTTTGAGACATCGCATTGATTGTGATGTTCAATTTCTGCATTTCCCGATTTTCCGAAAAATTACAATAAACCCTACTAACTAAGAAACCTCAGCAAAGCTAGATTGGGAAAAAATAAACAAAAATACAAAAAACTGTAACGCGAACCGTGTACACGTGTCGGCCATAAAGGGACCCGAATTTCACTCGTGCCAATAAAGGGAATATAATAATTAATAAGTAAAAATAAAATATTAATATTATATTATTCTGGAGATTACCTTCGTTGAATCTTCCTACCAAAGGAAAAAAAAAACAAAATAAGGGAAAATATACCTCCAAAACGTTATCACCTCCTGTTGCTCAATTTGGCCCTTTGCCAATATGAATGCTTGGAAAGAATAAAATAAAAATAAATAAATAAATAAATTCCCTTAGGTTTGTCCGCTACTAACTACTCTGTCCAAACCTGAAAACGCGAATCCCAAAATCGACCCGAATTCTATATAAAAAAATTACACCACCCAAAAGAAAAATAAATTATTATAGTCCCCACAGAAATAAAGAATAAACACACGCACAAAATAATAAATAAAATAAATAAAATAAATAAAATAAATAAAATAAATAAAATAAATAACATAAACAAAATAAATAAAATAAATAAAATAAATAAAATAAATAACATAAACAAAATAAATAAAATAAATAAAATAAATAAAATAAATAAAATAAATAAAATAAATAAAATAAATAAAATAAATAAAATAAATAAAATAAATAAAATAAATAAAATAAATAAAATAAATAAAATAAATAAAATAAATAAAATAAATAAAATAAATAAAATAAATAAAATAATAATTTATATAATTGGGGATGTACTCGGCACGAGTGAAACCACAACACACAATAAATATAACTGCCGCAATGATTGAGGATTCTCTTTACAATCCTGATTCAAAGCCACAAAAATTGACAGCAGCCCACAAAAAGCGCTTGTCGTCACAATAGAAATAGGGAAAAATAAAATATATTTATTAAATAAATAAATAAATGATCACACAAAAAGTCCTCACTAACACGTTGGCCAAACAGACATTACTATTAAAAAAAATCGATTTTCAATCATAAAATGGCCACCAAAACCGACGCCAACGAAAATTAAAATGGCGAATCCGTGCGTCTTCTCAAAGAAAAACCCACACAATACGGAAATCACTTTTCCCAAATAAACCCTACGAACACAATTACTGGAGCCAAGGAATTTTAAAATAGATAAAAATTCAACAAAGCCCTACGTTGGGCGCCAATGCGACGTTACCAAGTTCTCGGTTAAAATACTTAACCGTTTCCCGGTGGAAACGTCGAAAATATTGATTGAAATAAAATAAAACCATGCACGGCCGACTCTCTTAGAGGAGATTCCGTCGAATTTACAGTGGACCGGTTTCCACTGTAATCTACAGTAAATTTTAATCGGCGTTAATAATTTAATAAGCGGATTCCTTGCGGAATCCACTGTCACCACTACCACGAGAGAAATTTTTGGAAATTATTGTTTATTAATAACGCGCGAAAAACCCAACGTAACGCGACGTAATTATTAAACAAACCCCACGAACCCAACGATCGAAAAATCACACCCGAATAGCCGCGACCACGTTTGACCAACAGTAATTTACTAGATATATTAGACGCCACAATAATAATTAAATTACTTACCAATTTATTATATCAATTTAAATATTATGTATAAAAAATGATAATCTAATATATCTATGGGTGGTTCTCTGTGACATCGAAGATGAAAAAAATAAATATTGCTATAACTGTGGGAATATGTTTTAGAGGTATCCAGTAGTTCTCCTGAATTTTTTCAGATTTTTTCTGGACCATTATTTTAAGTTACAGAGAGTCAAATTTGACATTTTAGCACTTTTTTAAAATAAATGCCCATTTTCATGAATTTTTAGCTCCCAGGGGATGCATTTTTCACTAAAAACATAAGTATGACTTTTTTTGTAAAATTTTCCGAAATTTTCATTAAAAATATTTTTAAAGACATAAATGTATGCTGTCACACTCTTGTTAGCCATTTAAACCTTAAATAGTGAAAATCAGCAATTCTGCTCCGGACTCTGGTAACCTAATACCGTCTAAAAGATGTCTTTTTATAGTCAAAAACTGCCTAAAAATTTCCAGAGTGGGTCTAAATCATTAAGATCACTTATGGTCAAAATATCCGGGAAAAGTGCCCGAAATATTAATAGAAATGTATATTTGTTGCCTTATAACGATTAATCTAGTAGCATGATCATTGCAAAAAAATTTATGCACTTACCTTGGAATGGTAGAAAAGTATCTCCACTTGTTTCAGTATCCATCTAATCCCCTGTAAGCTGCTAAAAATACAAATATTATTATACAAATGTAAAAAATTATTTTTTAAACATTTATAATGCTGGATTTTTAGTTTTACATCCCTTACAAGAATTATAATACTAATCTGAAGGATTACTATAAAAGTATCAACATTATTATTATTATTATTCAGCAATACATTGTTTAGAATTCACAAACTTGTCACTGTCACGTTATCATATTATTCATTATAATTATATATCCGATTTATTTATATATATGTTGTATTAAATACGTATATTCAGTTATTGTAATAATGATGTTTATATATTTATAGTAATCCTTCAGATTAGTATTATAATTCTTGTAAGGGATGTAAAACTAAAAATCCAGCATTATAAATGTTTAAAAAATAATTTTTTACATTTGTATAATAATATTTGTATTTTTAGCAGCTTACAGGGGATTAGATGGATACTGAAACAAGTGGAGATACTTTTCTACCATTCCAAGGTAAGTGCATAAATTTTTTTGCAATGATCATGCTACTAGATTAATCGTTATAAGGCAACAAATATACATTTCTATTAATATTTCGGGCACTTTTCCCGGATATTTTGACCATAAGTGATCTTAATGATTTAGACCCACTCTGGAAATTTTTAGGCAGTTTTTGACTATAAAAAGACATCTTTTAGACAGTATTAGGTTACCAGAGTCCGGAGCAGAATTGCTGATTTTCACTATTTAAGGTTTAAATGGCTAACAAGAGTGTGACAGCATACATTTATGTCTTTAAAAATATTTTTAATGAAAAGTTCGGAAAATTTTACAAAAAAAGTCATACTTATGTTTTTAGTGAAAAATGCATCCCCTGGGAGCTAAAAATTCATGAAAATGGGCATTTATTTTAAAAAAGTGCTAAAATGTCAAATTTGACTCTCTGTAACTTAAAATAATGGGCCAGAAAATATCTGAAAAAATTCAGGAGAACTACTGGATACCTCTAAAACATATTCCCACAGTTATAGCAATATTTATTTTTTTCATCTTCGATGTCACAGTGAACCACCCCTATGTATATCTATTTATATCTCGATGTAGCTATTAAACAATTCTCAATCTCTGGAAAACGAAATAGCTGCTCAAATAATAATTTCTATACGTAAATTTACTCTCACACACTATCGAACTAGATTCTCTTTCAAAACACACTCTCTCTATCAGTCAGGATGCTAGACTAACTCCCTTTCCGGAAACTATCCTCCGTAACCGGAAATTTAAATACTCTATCGTTTTCACACTTGTTGTCCCATTTCCTTGTCTCTCTCGTGTCACCTGCGGGATAAATTATTTGACTTATCTCCATGTAATTACATGTCACAGGTGAACCCCCACTATCGTATAGTAATTACTAATATCAAAAATGACAACTTATTTGCATAAGTTATCATTGTCCCAACTATTACAGCAAATAAACGTGTATTACGGAATTACTGTCATAATACTATTTTATACAGTAATTCCATACACGACACATCGTCCTTACTATAAAACATTTAGTAATATCACCAAAATCTTATGAATGAACGCAAAAATGCGTGAACGCAGGCGATCGACGGAGCGCACGGACCACGGAGTCCCTACATTCCAACTAATAACAGACATTCAGTAATCTGTTTATTCCCTTCGTACTAAAATGCGCCTGTTAATTAACTTGCTTTAATGTATATCTTAATCCGAAAATAAGACAACATTGAATTCGGAAATATTTTTTTTTATAATAATCAAACGGGTTGAATCGAGCGGTAAAAATGACTGCGTGGTGCGTGAACGTAGGCGATCGACGGAGCGCATGCACCGCGGAGTTCCCACATTTTAACTAATAATAGACATTCAGTAATCTATTATTCCCTTCGTACTAAAATGCACCTATTAATTAACTTGCATAAATGTTTAAGTTAATCAGAAAATAAGACGACATTGAATGTGGAAAGATTTTTTTTTATAATAATGAAACGGTTGAACCGAGCGGAAAAAATGACTTCGTAGTGCGAGTGCGCAGGAGATCGACCGAGCGCCCGCACCACGCAGTCCCCACATTTCAACTAATAATAGACTTCAAGTATTCTGGTTATCTCGTCATACTAAAATGTGCCTGTTAATTAATTTGCTTTAATGTATAACTTAATCAGGAAACAAGACGACAATAAGTACAGAAAGATTTTCTTATAATAATCATACGGGTTGAATCGAGAAGTAAAAATGAGTTCGTGGTGCGTGAACCAGGCTAGCCGACGGAGCGCACGGACCGAAATACAAATATTATTATACAAATGTAAAAAATTATTTTTTAAACATTTATAATGCTGGATTTTTAGTTTTTACATCCCTTACAAGAATTATAATACTAATCTGAAGGATTACTATAAAAGTATCAACATTATTATTATTATTATTCAGCAATACATTGTTTAGAATTCACAAACTTGTCACTGTCACGTTATCATATTATTCATTATAATTATATATCCGATTTATTTATATATATGTTGTATTAAATACGTATATTCAGTTATTGTAATAATGATGTTTATATATTTATAGTAATCCTTCAGATTAGTATTATAATTCTTGTAAGGGATGTAAAACTAAAAATCCAGCATTATAAATGTTTAAAAAATAATTTTTACATTTGTATAATAATATTTGTATTTTTAGCAGCTTACAGGGGATTAGATGGATACTGAAACAAGTGGAGATACTTTTCTACCATTCCAAGGTAAGTGCATAAATTTTTTTGCAATGATCATGCTACTAGATTAATCGTTATAAGGCAACAAATATACATTTCTATTAATATTTCGGGCACTTTTCCCGGATATTTTGACCATAAGTGATCTTAATGATTTAGACCCACTCTGGAAATTTTTAGGCAGTTTTTGACTATAAAAAGACATCTTTTAGACAGTATTAGGTTACCAGAGTCCGGAGCAGAATTGCTGATTTTCACTATTTAAGGTTTAAATGGCTAACAAGAGTGTGACAGCATACATTTATGTCTTTAAAAATATTTTTAATGAAAAGTTCGGAAAATTTTACAAAAAAGTCATACTTATGTTTTTAGTGAAAAATGCATCCCCTGGGAGCTAAAAATTCATGAAAATGGGCATTTATTTTAAAAAAGTGCTAAAATGTCAAATTTGACTCTCTGTAACTTAAAATAATGGGCCAGAAAATATCTGAAAAAATTCAGGAGAACTACTGGATACCTCTAAAACATATTCCCACAGTTATAGCAATATTTATTTTTTTCATCTTCGATGTCACAGTGAACCACCCCTATGTATATCTATTTATATCTCGATGTAGCTATTAAACAATTCTCAATCTCTGGAAAACGAAATAGCTGCTCAAATAATAATTTCTATACGTAAATTTACTCTCACACACTATCGAACTAGATTCTCTTTCAAAACACACTCTCTCTATCAGTCAGGATGCTAGACTAACTCCCTTTCCGGAAACTATCCTCCGTAACCGGAAATTTAAATACTCTATCGTTTTCACACTTGTTGTCCCATTTCCTTGTCTCTCTCGTGTCACCTGCGGGATAAATTATTTGACTTATCTCCATGTAATTACATGTCACAGGTGAACCCCCACTATCGTATAGTAATTACTAATATCAAAAATGACAACTTATTTGCATAAGTTATCATTGTCCCAACTATTACAGCAAATAAACGTGTATTACGGAATTACTGTCATAATACTATTTTATACAGTAATTCCATACACGACACATCGTCCTTACTATAAAACATTTAGTAATATCACCAAAATCTTATGAATGAACGCAAAAATGCGTGAACGCAGGCGATCGACGGAGCGCACGGACCACGGAGTCCCTACATTCCAACTAATAACAGACATTCAGTAATCTGTTTATTCCCTTCGTACTAAAATGCGCCTGTTAATTAACTTGCTTTAATGTATATCTTAATCCGAAAATAAGACAACATTGAATTCGGAAATATTTTTTTTTATAATAATCAAACGGGTTGAATCGAGCGGTAAAAATGACTGCGTGGTGCGTGAACGTAGGCGATCGACGGAGCGCATGCACCGCGGAGTTCCCACATTTTAACTAATAATAGACATTCAGTAATCTATTATTCCCTTCGTACTAAAATGCACCTATTAATTAACTTGCATAAATGTTTAAGTTAATCAGAAAATAAGACGACATTGAATGTGGAAAGATTTTTTTTTTATAATAATGAAACGGGTTGAACCGAGCGGAAAAAATGACTTCGTAGTGCGAGTGCGCAGGAGATCGACCGAGCGCCCGCACCACGCAGTCCCCACATTTCAACTAATAATAGACTTCAAGTATTCTGGTTATCTCGTCATACTAAAATGCGCCTGTTAATTAATTTGCTTTAATGTATAACTTAATCAGGAAACAAGACGACAATAAGTACAGAAAGATTTTTCTTATAATAATCATACGGGTTGAATCGAGAAGTAAAAATGAGTTCGTGGTGCGTGAACGCAGGCGATCGACGGAGCGCACGGACCACGGAGTCCCTACATTCCAACTAATAACAGACATTCAGTAATCTGTTTATTCCCTTCGTACTAAAATGCGCCTGTTAATTAACTTGCTTTAATGTATATCTTATTCCGAAAATAAGACAACATTGAATTCGGAGATATTTTTTTTTTATAATAATCAAACGGGTTGAATCGAGCGGCAAAAATGACTGCGTGGTGCGTGAACGTAGGCGATCGATGGAGCGCATGCACCGCGGAGTTCCGACATATTAACTAATAATAGACATTCAGTAATCTATTTATTCCCTTCGTACTAAAATGCACCTATTAATTAACTTGCATAAATGTTTAACTTAATCAGAAAATAAGACGACATTGAATGCGGAAAGTTTTTTTTTTTATAATAATCAAACGGGTTGAACCAAGTAGTAAAAAAGTCTTCGAGGTGCATGTACATAGGCGATCGACGGAGCGCAGCCACTACGAAGTCCCCACATTTCAACTAATAATATACATTCAGTAATCTGTTTATTCCCTTCGTACTAAAATGCGCCTGTTAATTAATTTGCTTTAATGTATATCTTAATCAGAAAATAAGACGACATTGAATTTGGAAAGATTTTTGTTTTATAATAATTAAACGGTGCGCACCTACTACGAAGTCCCCACATTCCAACTAATAATAGACATTCAGTAATTTGCTTATTCCCTTCGTACCAAAATGCGCCTATTAATTAACTTGCATAAATGTTGAACTTAATCAGAAAATAAGACGACATTGAATGCGGAAAGATTTTGTTTTTATAATAATCAAACGGGTTGAATCGAGCGGTAAAGATGATTTCGTAGCGCGTGTACGCAGGCGATCGACCGAGTGCCCGCACTACGAAGTCCTCACATTCGAACTAATGATAGACATTCAGTAATCTGTTTATTCCCTTCGGAAGTAAAATCGTCATCAGTGGTAATGGCTACGCAGAAGAGGAAGGCGGAAAAGTTAGCTGATAGACAGGTAACTTATGCCACTGTAGCAGCTTTTCCTCCGTATCAAAAGAAATACAGTGACGTAAAGAAAAGTTTTCGTAGGGACAATTCGAAGCCTATTGGCAATAGTAGTAGGGAATTCGATGGTCCATGTTTTACTTGTCAGTGTGTTGGACATCGGAGTGCGGAATGCCCGGATCATATAAAGGATTGCCCGTTGATGAAGGCCAGACATTCTCTGTCAATTCTGTGACAAGGTGGGCGTCACATTTAAAAATTGTCCGAATTGTAAAGTATTTCGGAATTTTTTGGGAAATGGGCAAGCGAGAGCAGAGACAGGTCCTCTGACTCTCGGTAAACATTAAAATGGACCGACGTAGATCAAGTTATTAGGGACGTGTCTAATCAATTGAAGTTAGTCGAGGAAATTATTAGGGACGTGTCTGATCGAAGTGCGGAGGGTAATAAACGGAAGCATGTTAGTACGGAGGGTGATAGGGAAACTCAGGTTAGTACGGAGGGGGTGCTCCCTGAGGTAGTGAGATTAGATCGCGATTCGGATTCATCTGTTCCTAATCGTAATAGTGAGGTAGACGTAGGGAAGTCAGACTCGATGGTGCGAGTTTCAGAGAAGGTTATGCCAACTAGGATATCAATTGATGGTGGCGGGACTTAGGTTAACGAGAAAAGATTTAGTAATCGGGAAGAGAATTTGGATTATGCAAGATTAAATATAATTAATCAGGGGGTTGATATTCTATTGGGGTTAGAATCAACGGAATCTAATGTTACGAATTCGGAAATCTTTTCTCTTAACAAAGAGACATCAGATCTATCAATTGAGGAGGGAACTAGACAGGGAATCTCCATGATCAATACAGATAATCGAAAATTTCTTAGCGTCGAATTAGGAGGAATTACGTATAGGGCTTTCGTTGATTCCGGGTCTACGTTGTCTTTAGTTGGGTCTAAAATTGCGCAGCGGTACAAGAGTAGAATTAGAACTAATAATTCGGTACTTAGAAATTTTAGTGGTGGTACAGTTAGTGCAGTGGGGACAATCGACATCATGTTAGAAGTTAATGGTCAGGTGGGCCAAATTCATTGCAACGTAGTCAGTGATTTAGACACTGACATGTTACTCGGGATGGATTTTGGCAAGGCCTTTGATTTCGTTGTTCGATTGGGACGGAAGCAATGGAGAGTTAGCGAAGGGAAATGGAGAACATTCGACGATAATGCTGAAAGGCAGTCGTCGAGTATCCATGGTGAGTGCTCTGGTATATCCAAATTGCAGGATAATCAGAGGGCCCGAGTACAAGAATTGGTACAAAGGCTGATTCCTGAGTATAAGCGAGAGAAGTTGGGCATGACGGATTCGACGGAGCATTCTATTGACGTGCAGAATGCCTCCTCAGTCAAGCATCGCACGAGGAGGATGTCTCCCAAGATGCTGGAGTTGGCTCAGGAAGAAGTTAAGAAGATGTTAAGGTTAGGTGTTATTGAGAAATCAGCCAGTGATTGGAGTAGTGCACCAGTTCTTGTCCGCAAATCCGATGGTTCCATTCGATTCTGTATTGACTATCGGGACCTTAATGCGGTAACCAAACGAGATGCATATCCTTTGCCTCAAATAGATTCGATCCTGGACAAGATACGGAGAGCGAAATGTATAAGTAAGATTGACTTGAAGCAGGCTTACTTCAGTGTTAAGTGTTCAGTGTTATTGACAAATGCGAATTTTGTTGTAATAGGGTCACGTAATTAGGGTTTATCTTAGATAAGGATGGACTTAGGACATGTCCAGATAAGGTAGCTTTGGTGATTAACTATCCAGTACCTACAACGATTAAGGAATTGTGAAGGTTCTTTGGTATGGTAGCGTGGTACTCGAGGTTCATTGAGGACGAGGCTAGAATAAAGATACCGTTAGTGAGGCTATTGCGTAAGGGACAGGAATGGACATGGGGAGAGGAGCAGCAAGCTGCTTTCAATGAATTGAAACAAGCCTTGACTGCTGCTCCGGTTCTTGCTAGACCTGATTTCGGCAGGCCTTTCAAGGTTCAGTGCAACGCTAGCAACTTTGCCTTGGGGGCTGTGCTGACACAGGATCAGGAGGACGGAGAACATCCCATCGTCTATATTAGTAGGGTCCTGACTGCTGCGGAGCGAACTTACACAACCACTGAAAAGGAGTGTTTGGCATTGCTCTGGGCAATCAAGAAGTTGAGGCCGTATCTTGAGGGTTACAAGTTTACGGCGATCACGGATCACAGTGCTCTTAGGTGGCTGAGAAATTTGAAAGAGCCGACGGGTAGACTTGCTCGTTGGGCCCTGGAGATGCAGCAATGGGATTTTGAGATAATTCATAGGAAAGGAGCCTTGAATTAAGTCCCAGATGCTCTCTCCAGGATGTACGAGTCTGAAGAAAATGTGGTAGCTGCCTTTAAAGAGATTGGAGATCCGTGGTACCTCAACATGCTGAGCGTTGTTTAGCAGTTTCCTGATAGGTATCAGCAGTGGAAAGTGGAAGATGAAATGCTGTATAGATTCCGGAACGAACCACTGTTAGACCCAGTGAACAATAGAGAAGAGTCCTGGAAATTGGTAGTTCCGGAGGAGCAACGTGATCGGGTCATGAGTGATGCCCATTGCGGTACCACCGCAGGTTATTTAGGGGTGGAAAAGACATATGATAATGTCGCTAGGGAGTATTTCTGGAGAGGAATGTGGTACGACATCATAAATTTGTAGTAGGGTGTGAAACTTGTCAAAAGTACAAAGTTTCTCAATCAGGGCCTCAGGGACTAATGAGTAGTAGGGTAGTAGAGAAACCGTGAGTTATCGTTGCGGCGGATATGATGGAGTTTCCGGCCAGTAAAAATCAATGCAAATATCTGCTGGTATTTCAAGAATTATTTACTCGCTGGATACAGTTGAAACCATTGAGATCTGCTGATGGTAAAGCGGTAGCGAGAGCGTTCGAGGAGTTAGTTTTATTTCGTTGGGAAACTCCAGAATATTTGCTTACGGATAATGGTAAGGAGTTTGAGAATAAATATCTGAACGATATTTTAGTAGTATATGGGGTGAATCATGTCACTACACCTCCTTACCATCCGCAAGCGAATCCTGTCGAACGTAGCAATCGGACGCTTAAAACGATAATTGCAACGTTTGTCGAAGCGGATCATCGGACTTGGGATCAACATCTTCATGAATTCCGACACGCTTTAAATACGGCAATTCAATCGTCGACCCGGGTGTCACCAGCGTTTTTAAATTATGGGAGACACCCAAAACTAGTGAAGAGTTTACGTAGGGAGGTCGAGAAACCTCAACCAATTAGTAGGGTTGATGATACTGAGTGGGCCGATAGGGATCGTAGGTTAGATATAGTGAGGGACATAGTAGCTAAGAATTTAGAGAAATCGAGAGAGAAACAAGCTAGGGTATATAACCAAGGTCGAAAGGATACCAGATTTTTTGTGGGGGATAAAGTTTTAGTTAGGACGCATTTCCAGTCACATGGAGGAAATAGGTTCTCAGCAAACCTCGCTCCCAAACTTGAAGGTCCTTTCACCATTATAGAGGTTAAATCCCCTAATACGTATATATTGGATATGAGTTCGAAATCGAAGGGTCGTGATCATAAAGGACATGTGTCGGATTTAAAGAGGTATATTCCACCACGTAGTAGTAGGGAGCATAGGTGACTTCATACCGTCAGTAAGGGTCGAAGACGGAAGATTGAGAAAGAAGAATCATCTTGATGTATCATGTGAGTAAACTTAATCCTTACGAGGTAAGTCAAAGTTTAGGGAGGGGGGCAATGTGATGGTGTCATCATTGGGGGGCACCTAAAAAGGAATAATAAATATTAGTAGGTGTTATTATCAATAATCTATAATTGGAAGTAAACTTACCTGGTTCGTAGGTTATCCAGGAACGGTAGAGAAGATGCAGTCCAGGACTTGTTGGTCGGCTGCTCCGGGGTTCTCTGCTGCAGGAGGCAGGGTTCCCGGGGTGGTCAGCTACTCCAAGACAACAGCATCTATAAGAGAAAAATATATAAATATTGGGTGTTGAATAGGGAAAAAGGATAAGGAAAATCAGGAATTAATTATCGAGGAAATATAATTAAAACAAGGTAACGGAGGGATCTGGTGAAAGATTATACCAATACTTACCCATACTGTGAGTTTTACATCATTGTTTATTGTATGTTTGTAATAATCAATGATGTAAATATTACCTTCGTGATCGTGTGGGAAGACCTTTGTAGAGAGTTGGTGGGGGGCAACCGTTGTTCGTCCTCGCGCACGGCGTATACACGCGAGTATACGTACGCGCACACACATTATACACGCACACTACACCCACGGAACGGTTTATCGCCGTCCCCGCCGGTGGAGATCGCGCGCACGCGGTGAACCAGTCGCGAAGCACCTTGTTTAGGTGCCGGTTCGAATTCAGTTGCGTCCATCTTGAATCGGTCAAGATTCAAGCGCGCGCATAGTAACTAGGAGGTCCGACGCTTTTATCGACGTAGGGATTTATATATCGATATGTAGGGAGTTTCGGAACACGTGTAGTGGGGATAATTCGGGTATATATATTATACGTGTATAATACATAGAAGTAAATAAGAGATTCAAATTTCGCGTAAATGAGATTTTGGTGATATTACTAAATGTTTTATAGTAAGGACGATGTGTCGTGTATGGAATTACTGTATAAAATAGTATTATGACAGTAATTCCGTAATACACGTATATTTGCTGTAATAGTTGGGACAATGATAACTTCTGCAAATGAGTTGTCATTTTTGATATTAGTATGGACTGTATGGTAGCGATGAGGATTCTGTGACATGTAATTACATGGAGATAAGTCAAATAATTTATCCCGCAGGTGACACGAGAGAGACAAGGAAATGGGACAACAAGTGAGAAAACGATAGAGTATTTAAATTTCCGGTTACGGAGGATAGTTTCCGGAAAGGGAGTTAGTCTAGCATCCTGAGTGATAGAGAGAGTGTGTTTTGAGAGAGAATCTAGTTCGATAGTGTGTGAGAGTAAATTTACGTATAGAAATTATTATTTGAGCAGCTATTTCGTTTTCCGGAGATTGAGAATTGTTTAATAGCTACATCGAGATATAAATAGATATACATAGATATATTAAATTATAATTTTTTATACATAATATTTGAATTGATATAATAAATTGGTAAGTAATTCAATTATTATTGTGGCGTCTAATATATCTAGTAAATTACTGTTGGTCAAACGTGATCGCGGGTATTCGGGAGTGATTTTTCGATGGTTGGGTACGTGGCGTTTGTTTAATAATTACGTCGCGTTACGTTGGGTTTTTCGCGCGTTATTAATAAAAAATAATTTCCAAAAATCTCTCTCGAGGTAGTGGTGACAGTGGATTCCGCAAGGAATCCGCTTATTAATTTATTAACGCCGATTAAAATTTACTGACGATTACAGTGGAAAGCGGTCCACTGTAAATTCGACGGAATCTCCTCTGAGAGAGTCGGCCATGCAGGGTTTTATTTTATTTCAATTAATATTTTCGACGTTTCCACCGGGAAACGGTTAAGTATTTTTACCGAGAATTTGGTAAAGTCGCAAGTTATACATTAAAGCCAATTAATTAACAGGCGCATTTTAGTACGAAGGGAATAACTAGAATACTTGAAGTGTATTATTAGTTGGAATGTGGACTCTTCGTAGTGCGTGCGCTCCGTCGATCGCCTGCGTTCACGCACCACGAAGTCATTATTACCGCTCGCTTCAACCCGTTTGATTATTATAAAAAAAATCATTCTGCATTTATTGTCGTCTTATTCCCTAATTAAGTTATACATTAAAGCAAATTAATTAACAAACGCATCTGAGTACGAAGGGAATAACCAGAATACTTGAAGTCTACTATTAGTTGGAATGTGGGGACTTTGTAGTGCGTGCGCTCCGTCGATCGCCTGCGTACACGCACCACGAAGACTTTTTTACCGATAGGTTCAACCCGTTTGACTATTAAAAAAAAAAATCTTTTAGCATTCAATGTCGTCTTATTTACTGATTAAGTTAAACATTTATGCACGTTAATTAATAGGCGCATTTGACTAGGAAGGAAATAAACAGATTACTGAACGTCTATTATTAGTTGGAATGGAGGGCTTCGTAGTGCGTGCGCTCCGTCGATCGCCTGCGTTCACGCACCACGAAGTCATTTTTACCGCTCGATTCAACCCGTTTGATTACTATAAAAAAAATTCTTTCTGCATTTATTGTCGTCTTATTCCCTAATTAAGTTATACATTATAGCAAATTAATTAACAGGCGCATTTTAGTACGAAGGGAATAACCAGAATACTGAATGTCTATTATTAGTTGGAATGTGGGGACTTCGTTGTGCGTGCGCTCCGTCGGTCGCCTGCGTACACGCTCCACGAAGTCATTTTTACCGCTCGATTCAACCCGTTTGATTATTATAAAAAGAAAAAATCTTTCCGCATTCAATGTCGTCTTATTTTCTGATTAAGTTAAACATTTATGCAAATTAATTAACAGGCGCATTTTGGTACGAAGGGAATAAATTGATTACTTAATGTCTATTATTAGTGGAATGTGGGGACTTTGTAGTGCGTGCGCTTCGTCGATCGCCTGCGTTCACGCACCAAAGTCATTTTTACCGCTCGATTCAACCCGTTTGGTTATTATAAAAAGAAAAAATCTATCCGCATTCAATGTCATCTTATTTTCTGATTAAGTTAAACATTTATGCAAATTAATTAACAGGCGCATTTGAGTACCAAGGGAATAACCAGAATACTGAATGTTTATCATTAGTTGGAATGTGGGGACTCCGTAGTGCGTGCGCTCCGTCGATCGCCTGCATACACGTGCTACGAAGTCATTTTTACCGCTCGATTCAACCCGTTTGATTGTTATAAAAAAAATCTTTCCTTTCTCTTTTTCTTCAATAACTATTATTTATTATTTGTTATTTATATAATTATATTACAGGTGAGAAGGTTGGTGTTCCCCTAACTTATTAATTGGTATCAATAGGCAATTGTATATCTTTCTATGCGTGCTTTCTTCCTGTTTCCCAGTATACCATTATTTAGTATTTTGCTTTGTCTGATTTTTTAATATATTCGCAGAAAGCCCTGCACGGGGCCTCAACAATCATCGGAGCCAATCTGACCAGGAGGGGTTCCACCTTCCGGGAAACAGATTTTGTTACAACTTTGAGAGCTGTTTTCTGGTACCCAAATATGAAAGAATTCATATGAAATTCAATCTCATAGACTGTTTGACGAAAGTTATACGCGGTTAACGAAAAATTGTGAAAAAAATATGTTTAAAGTTAATCGCCAATAACTCGGAAAGAAATATACGCAGATACTCAAACTTAAATCCATTAAATAGTTGAGATCAAGTAGATATAGTTTAAAAAAAAAGAAGCTCAAATATCTCAATTTGGACAAAAGTTATGGAAAAAATAAGAATTAGATAAAATTTTAACGAAAATTTAGTATTAAAATTTGATAGACTTTTTAAGCAAATATTTCGTCTAATTCTTATTTTTTCCATAACTTTTGTCCAAATTAAGATATTTGAGCTTCTTTTTTTTTAAACTATATCTACTTGATCTCAACTTTTTAATGGATTTAAGTTTGAATATCTGCGTATATTTCTTTCCGAGTTATTGACTATTAAGCTTAAACATATTTTTTTCACAATTTTTCGTTAACTGCGTATAACTTTCGTCAAACAGTCTATGAGATTGAATTTCATATGAATTCTTTCATATTTGGGTACCAGAAAACAGCTCTCAAAATTGCAACATAATCTGTTTCCCGGAAGGTGGAACCCCTCCTTGTCAGTTTATATTAGAATTAAGTTTATATTATGGATACAAGTTTATATTTTTACTGTGACGTGGTATTCGCGTACCCGATTAAATTAATTAATTTATATAATTACTATTAACCGTTGGGCCGCGTTGCCCAATACCGCGCACACAATTAATTTATTTTCCGAACTGCGGGCTGTCGCCAGGAACGCGAGTTCACTGGGACGTACGGTATGGAGGATTCGGGCGATCCTCCTTGCCTCGACACGATTTATAAAAATTAATTAAGGTCGGCGGGAGCGGGGAGAAATAATAAACACACACAATTGAAATAAAAATAAAAGAAATATTTATTTTCTTTAAATAAACAATATGGCCATCCAGGCCTTGTGCCACGACAATGCTCTTTCGCGCGGGCGGAAGTCTCGGGAGTCAACCGGATCGAGATACTCGCCTGCGGTTGACTCTGTCCCGAACTCCGCTGTTCGGGTACCGGCGTACATATTTTTTTTACAATTTTTCGTTAACCGCGTATAACTTTCGTCAAACAGCTTATGAGATTGAATTTCATATGAATTCTTTCATATTTGCGTACCAGAAAACAGCTCTTAAAGTTGCAACATAATCTATTTCCCGGAAGGTGAAACCCCTCCTTGTGAGTATGTGTTGTTGTTCCTAAGACTTGGCGGTGCAGCTCCTAGTAGATATACTACCCTTCAACTCCTGGGCTACTGACAAGGAGAGGTCACATCCTCTGGAAAACGGATCCTTACCAAACTCTAGGATATAATTTCTACTATAAAATCATGCAGAAAGCCGGGGTTTTATTGTCCAATGCCCATTTTTACGATAAGTATAAGCAAATAATGAAAAATCTCGCCGAAAAAACCGTTGAGTTTGAACGCTTATAACTTAGAAACTATTAAAGATGTACGTATAAAGTAAATTTTAAAAGTAAGCTGAGGTCGAGTAGATACGTTTTGAAAAAAAGGAAGCTCAAATATTTTAATATGGTCAAAAGTTATGGGAGAAATAAGAATTAACCAAAATTTTTTCGAAAATTTAAAGTTACAATTTAATGATTTTTTTAGTCCAAAATTTCGTCTAATTCTTATTTCTCCCATAACTTTTGACCATATAAAGATATTTGAGCTTTCTTTTCTTCATAACGTATCTACTCGACCTCAGCTTTTTTTTTTAAATTTAGTTTATACGTACATCTTTAATTGTTTCTGAGTTATAAGCATTCAAACTCAACGGTTTTTTCGGCGAGATTTTTCATTATTTGCTTATATCTATCGTAAAAATGGCCATTGGACACTAAAACTCGGGCTTTGTGCATGATTTTATAGTAGAAATTATATCCTAGAGTTTGGTAAGGATTCGTTTCCAGAGGGTGTGATCTCTCCTTGTGAGTGAGCTAATGATTGTGCTCATCCTGGTTCGTTGGGCCCGTTCCTAGTCAAAGAGACTAAGCATATGTGCTTTTTTCCATACTAAGAACGCTTGAATGCTGGATTATGGTAAAATGTACAATGATTCCTTATAACTGTTCGTAATTATTATATTTAATTTTAGTTATTAAAAAATTGAACAATTCATTAAAATTGTTGTCACTCCATGGTGAGTAAAAGTGTCAATTGTTTGTAACTATGCAAGTGCAGAACTGTAAGCCTAATTGCCCACTATATAATGAGTAATCAATCCTGAATTTATAGGATAAGGCATTAAAAATATTTCAGTACGTAACTGAATTTATCAGAAAGTTTTATGATTATAAAAAAAAATGATGAAAAGAAAAATGTTTTAAATGATTTAATTATAAATAGCAGTACACAATTATTATTTATAAATATCTTACACGCTATTAAAAAACAATTATTAGATTAAGATATTCTATAATTTGAGTTATTAAATAGGATTTTTCACGCAAGCCCAGTGATTGTTAATAACTGTTCGTAATAATTATATTTAATTTTAGTTATTAAAAAATTGAACAATTCATTAAAATTGTTTTCACTCCATTGTGAGTAAAAGTATCAATTGCTTGTAACTATGCAAGTACAGAACTGTAAGCCTAATTGCCCACTCTATAATGAGTAATCAATCCTGAATTTATCGGATTATGGCATTAAAAATATTTCAGTACATAAATGAATTTATAAAATAAATTACTGTTTATAAGTACATAGTTTTTGTTTATAGAGACCATACACGCTAAAAAGACATTCTCAAAGTTAGAGAAAAAAAAAACTTTTTTGGCTCTTGATCAACAGAGAATAAATTTCTTCAAGCCTAGGTTATATTATCTCCACAAAATCATATCACAGTGTTAGTATAACTACGCCATCTACCGACATCATTTGAATCGTACGCTAGATGGCGTAGTATACTGATAATGCAACCTTGTATATCGACGGCAGGTCGATAATACAGTCATAAAATTGACTTTGGAACCCCCCTAAAGGCAGGAAGTGATAGCCTAGAGTGAAGATACTTTATGTGGATGGCACAGTACGATTTTAACACAATATCATTATGCTAGCTACGAATAGTCCCCAAAATACCGTCATTAAGAGCTGTGACTTGAAGGGATAGTTAGGGGGGGCCTAGGGTTGGAGTGTGAAATCATCTTAGTATTGTTAGGAGATAATAATAAAACTCATTTCGAGCATTTTCACATGAATTCATTTTGGGCCGAAATCCCGCCTTATCAACCCTTCCCCTTTAATATATTTTTTCGGATATCACATTCTACTAAATTAATAATTTTTGAAACACTTTTTAATTGTAATTTATATTTCATATTACAACGGCGTAACGTCACAGCCATCGGGTTAAGCAACCGACCGTTACCGCATCGGTTGCTAATTACGTGGCCGATATCGATTTTTTATTGATTCTATCCGCACTGACCTCGTGGGTAGTCGAATTCTCAATCGTTGTTGTTAAATCTATTATTATTTATTTATTGAGTTAATAAATTGACTCGGCGAGATTGTCTATCTCGCCGAGTAACGAAATATCAAGTTTGTTAATCAATTTCCCGGTGATAATCGTTTCCGACGAATACCGCCCTATCCGGCGTATAGTCTAGTTGGCAAATTTTGGGCATAGGGCCCAACACGCTGATTTAAAGCCAAACAAAGTATTACAAAATACCCGTTACAAAGAACCCTTTTTTATAAGTGTACAACAATATTTGTATTTTTTAATAGCTTACAGGAGCTTAAATTAATACTAAAAGAGTAGAGATGCTTTTCTCCCACCCAAGCTAACTGCATGAATTTTTTTGCAATGATCAAGCAAACAAATTCATCGCTATAATGTAACGAATATACATTTCTATTAATATTTTGGGCATTTTTCCCAGATATTTGATCAAAAGTGGTTTTAATGGTTTAGACCCACTCTGGAAACATATAGGCAATTTCTGAATAAAAAAAATCATTTTTTAGACAGTATTTGGAGTCTGGCACAGAATATATCAAATTTTTTGGTTAAGAAATAAATTAGGCCAATAGAAACTTGAAATTTTTTTTTAAACTTAAATGAGAATTACCATGTTAATTTTTGTAATTTTTTTATAAAATTGTAGGCTATAGAAAAGCTACAAACCA
Organism: Theocolax elegans; assembly: GCA_026168455.1. Classification (NCBI taxonomy): domain Eukaryota; kingdom Metazoa; phylum Arthropoda; class Insecta; order Hymenoptera; family Cerocephalidae; genus Theocolax; species Theocolax elegans. The sequence continues at coordinate 41,091,169 of CM047425.1, forward strand.
TTTGAAAGGTATTACTTCAAGTTTTTTTTAGACATTTGGATAAAAAATTCAATTAAAGCGTACTTACACTTTTTTTAAGTTGAATATTGACATGTAGTTTATGTGACATTAATCTTGAGATAAGAAATTCTACCCAGAAGGATAAATTCTAGACGTGATTAGCAATGAATGTTACATTTAATGCTATATAGTATAACTTGATAGAGCTGGTGTTGAAAAAAACTTGAAAAAATTCACTTTTTGAGGTTACAATAACTTTTGAGCAAATAGATTACAGTATCTAAAAATTTTTTTCTGTTTTCTGAAAAATATTTCCAGTATGTATCCAAAATTTGGTGCATTTTAAAATTTTGATCGAACCACTTCGCGTGGAATGTCTCATATATATTGTAACGTGGTCCTCAGTTACGTGGTCCGCATATCAAGCTACTCGACTCCTCGTGAAATAATTTATTCCTTATATATAATTAACCTGATTCGGTAAGAACCGTCTTTATAATTTACTGGGCGCCAGGTCTTACCTACCAACAAATATATTTCCGCGTCAGACTCTTCAGGACGTGGCTCTAATGTCAATACCGTGATGGCGAAACCAACGGCGAAATCTGTCTCCCCCGAAGGAACGTACGATACAAGTTAAGGAGATTCGGGGTTCATTAACCAAAATTCAATAATTTGATTAAATCAAGTTAAAGGTCAAATTTATTTTATGTGCAAGCCGTCTTCCAAATTGGTATTTACCTGGATTATCGCCGTGTGTCCGTCCAAGCAGCTCGAGCCCGCCGTTGCACCAGTCAAGCCGTGCCCTTCAAGGAGAATGAGAGAGAAGAAAAGTGTAGATTTGTACTGCAGAAATAAGGGATCTACGCATAGCAAGCAGTCTCTCAAGATATCAAGACCTACACCGAAGAAACTTCAAATTTCACCCGAAGAACTTGAGACGCTGACTTGCCAATTCAGGAAGCAACAGACAAAACCATCATTAGGCGAAACGTAATAAAATAATTCCGCAATACATTGCCCAGGGCAAGGAATATATCCGCGAAATGATTGACAAATTGGCAATAAAATAATCATATTCATATATATTCAAGGTTCGCAACCACTGTACTAATCCTTGCAGACAGGATACTTAGCGATATTCCTCACAACCTCGGACTGATAATAGAGAGTATCGCGTTCTTGGCCGTCTACTGGAGAATAATCCAGAGAATGGACCTACAATCAGTTTTTTTAAACACTGAACTTCGCGAAGCATGGGCAAAAATAATCGGAAACTGCAGCAAAACTGCAAACCCCTGCTAGCGAACGAAAGAAATACGAAACCAACTTGCAAAAAACGAGGCAGACGCGGAACACGTAATCAATTTAGTACGAGGCCACCACGCATCACGTAAAAAGCGATCGGTCCTATCGTTTGTCGATAAAATAGTTGCAGAAAATTCAAGACTTGATAGAAATCTCCACGAATGGAACGCTAAAGGTCGCACCTCTTTGCATCCCAAACAAAGATAGTCGGGCCATAATTTAACCTAACTAGCCACAAATTATCCTAGATAAAAATTGCCTTACAAATCTTTCATACGGAAAACTCGATTACCCATAAAAACGAACTAGCGCATCTTGCCGCAAGCGTACTATCCAAGCATGCAGCAAAACACGCTCTGGATATTGAAAGGATAAATCCCAAGGAACTATCCAACTCCGATTCGTACCTCCCAGTTTAAAAGAAGGTACAATGCAAGCTGCCCGGTAAGCCTCACTCGGTACCATAATTCCCCCAGAAAATGCAAATTCAGTCCTGCAATTATTTGATATAGCCGAAGCAAAAATCGCCTTCATAAAAACCAATCTTCAAATATACCAGCTGTTTAAAGCCGCCCCACTGCCTATAAAACGAAAATTTAAGAATATTACCAACATATTCGCATATATTTATATAGAGTACCACCTTTTCGCCACAAGAAAAAGAAGCAACACGTACGCACCATTCACAACCAACGCGTACAGCAATAAAAAAAAATTTAACTCACTACACATTTGCAAAACCTTTTCCAAAAGCAAACGTTCGAGAATAGAACGAGATTCGAGACAAGGCGGTCGTCAGGAACAAATCCAGATACCAATCGATGCGGACGTCGACAGACTCCAGACGAGACAGAATTTAACAGAAATTCACCAGAGAATCACGATCGACAGGTAAACACACTCACACATACACATTGGAAGGCTTTTCCTTCGAACTAAGAGGAATAAAATACATTAAAGGGACATCACTCTTATTATTCAACCCGATCCTCCAATAGTGCCTACCAGCTTCAGTTGGTGGCTAATCGCAACTCGAACTCCACACAATTTTAGGTTACGTACGTAACAATATCAAGAATATGGATTGTGGCGATAAGTCAACCGAAGATTTATTATTTTGAGTATACTAAATTTAAGTAGTATTATAAATGTTGATTTTATTAAAATGAATAGCTAGAATGTGGATTATGGAGATAACTCAGTCAGTTTCATTTTTAAAATTTGTATCCTACATTTAACATCGACTTTATTAATACCTATAAGATTCCAATGTGAAAACTGTCTGCGTTTCCAGTTGCGACGAAAAATTAAAATATTCTTCATTGTTCTTAATATTACAAATAATATATCATTATCATAACATTTTACGTATTCCATATGTACCTAACATATTTATTTATTTAACCAGAGTTACATAGAAAATACATAGGGTACAAAAAAATATCGTATACATACAGAATTTCTACAAAGAAACATTTCACTGGCAGTTACAGTGACACGCAATTATTTTACAACAACCTCACTACAATGTCGTGAAATTTGCAAAGAAAAATAAGTTATGCAGTACTAAGTACAGCAAATCTCCATGCCATTCATCACAGACACATACTACACTCGGTATCGATAACACATTCCAGTCGGACTTCCAGAGTCGAGTTGTTCAACCCTGCCTACTCATTCATACATCTGTGTATAAGGGACTTCTTTCTCACTTATACATAAAAATTTATACATTTTGTAATATTTGCATAGTGTAACATTTATTATAAATCTATACATTCCTCAAATACACCGGACATCCCTGTTATATCAATACTCATATTTAATTTTATCTTTTTATATTTTGCATTAATTCTCTTTTTTCATATACATTTTTTTATTATAAGTTTTATTGTTAGATAAGAATATATAATGTAACGGGGTGGGTACTGGGAAATATAAGGCCCCAGTTAGGTCTAATTTGTTCCAACTTACCAACCGAGGTATAGCAGTCCCACGACGCGGCCGGGAATCACTTTGATTCCCGTGCAATGCCGTTAACATCACCTTACACTTTGTTTGGCCTTTTAATAATGTGATGGGTCTTATGCCCAGGATTAGCCGACCAAGATATACGCCGGAGAGGGCGGTATATAGGACTATAACCGGGAAATTGATTAACAAGCGTGACATATTGTTAGTCGGCGAGATAAACAATCTCGCCGAGACAACTTATTAAATAAATAAATAAATAATAACAAGTATAACAATAATGATTGAAGGGGAGTCATACCGTCGACTACCCCCGAGGTCAGCGCGAAAAGAAACGTACAAGGATCACTATCGGCCGCGTAATTAGCAACCGCTCCAGGAACGAACGGTTGCTTAACCAATAATCCAATAACCCGATGGCTGTGACGTCAGACCGTGTGACGTATTAGATCTAACGTAGGGAGCTCTTACATAGGAGCTGCCTACGTCACGCACGCCAACTCTCGCGAAGTGGATCCCGCGAATCATCGACTTAAATACCCGGGCGGGATTTGTCGCGTGAGGGGGGAGGCGGAGAACGCTTCCTAGACCGTACCAGGAATACTAGGTAAAAGATTGAAGGGGCACGCGGGTTCAAACGCGGTGCACCATTTACTGTTGTATATTTGTTTCACCATTTGAAACTCTTAAAACGGCGGGAACTGCCGCGTGAACTCTCCTAGTTGCCCTCTATTTCTCTCTCACTCTTATACCCGAGATGGCCAGATAGCCCCGGTCTTTTCGTCGGTGGAATCTACAAGTGGCGGTGTACGGCGTTGCTCGGCTGTGTTGAATCGTGTGGGGAAGCCTCTCCGCACCCACACCGTGTCACACACACCAACACTTTCTTTTCCGTCGCGATAAAACACACGAAGATCGGTTTCGCGAACAACACCGGACGCGCGCTATATCTATACTATCAGCTGTGTGCGCATCGCTCTCCCCCGTCCGTGCGCGCGCAGCACTGTACATACTTATTCGCATTGCTCACCTGATCAGTAACTCGCTTACCGGTATACCCCCCCCCTTTTAGATTCCGCATACTCCGTATGTGGACTCTGTGCCTCAAGGAACGGGAAAGAGTATTACTCACAAGAAATTACTCACAATCAGAATGTACACCGTATATTTTTTAACAAAAATATAAAAACACTATAAAACCTATTAACATTTATAAGTAGGGGAGTCGCTGTCGCGCCTTCGGCTGAAGCCTGGCCTTCTATTCGAAGGCTGTTCTTTTGATGTCGTCCGCCTTTTGCTGGAGATGACTGTGCTCTGCCGCAGCCTTTCTATAGGCTGCCCCAGCCCTTAGCCGCTGCTGGCGCTCCTCTTCGCTCCTCTGTTCCTCAGCGGATGCACTCTCTTTAACTTCGCGCTGCTCAGCACGGAACGTTGCCAGGATCTGATGTTCCTTCTTCAGGTCTGTACTCGCTCACTCAGACGCCCTGGATGATGGGAGTCGCAGGATGAGTCTCAGCGTAGGCTTCAAATTTTACCAAGGTCTCCTATTCGGCTGCCCGTAGTTGAACCCTCAGGGGCTTTATCCTTCTAAAGGCAGCCTCCGTCTCCTGCCACTCCTCTTTTTCTGTCTGAGGTCTTGGAACCTCCGACGTCACTGAGGTTCCGAGCTGAGACCCGTTGGAGTGGGGCCGACGGAGTTGGGGTCTGCTAGTATCGGGTTTCGGCGTTGATCTCTCCCGCGGATCCGACTGTACAGAGACGCTAACTGGTGCTGTGTATTGGGTAAATGGGTTATCTATTAGGTTTGGGTTGGTGGGAGATGAAGGGACTAATGTGAGGATGGGATAATAAGAAGTAGAATTTGTGCTTAACTGCGTCGTTGTTAATCTTGATATAGTGTGCGTTAATTCATTGAATCATCATTGAATTACTGCATACTGGTGACGCTGGACTCAATCTATATGCTGTAGATTGGGTTTGAGGACAATTAGCTGCGCTGCTTATTCTTAAATTTTCGTTATTTAATCGCTGCATATTTTCTATTGTATTGCTGTATTCCCTTATATCTGATTGCGTTTCTGTTCCGTATTCCATTTCCGGTAATGATAACAAGTTTTCATTACTCATGGAGATTGGATCACGGTATTGTCCTCTTGATTGACCGGTTGGCAATTGAATATAAAACATCCGTCTTTCTTTATTACTTCTTGCTGGAGCTGTATTTATAGCGATATTGGGGATATTTTCTCTTTCTGATGACGCTAGGGACAAATCTGTTATATCCGTTAATATTCGGGTTAGCCTCGTATACTGCTGCATTCCAGTCAGCAGACGGTGGTCTCAAGTTACGACTAATTTCGTACCTAGCTAACCTATCTTTTATAATTTTGGAATCCGCGTCTATATTTATTTTGATTTTGCTCGCGTATACCGTGATTCTACCGTCACTGGTATTATTTATGCTGCGTCGTATTACACCAGCACCTATTGCTGATAGTAAAACCAATAAGTCTTCTCCCAAAATTAAATCAAGATCATCACCGTTGTGAGACATTTTGATTAATTTACTGTAGCTTATTTTGTATTAATAATTAAATAAATATATTACTAATAGCTCTTTTAGCTCAATTGGTATGAAATCTCTTAGCTCTTGTTTAATTTAATATCTAATGTAAATTAAACACACCAAGCAAAAATCAAATAATATTAATAAAAAGAAAAAATTTTCAAGCTAAGCTAATTAAATCGGAATTACTTTCCACTAAGCAATCCATAAAAAAAACAAGCTTGCGTTATTATAAGCTAGGCAGTACAGGAAAATAAAATATAGCGGGAAAATATGTATATATATATTTGTTATTAATTGTTATTGTATGTATATACTATTTACTGTATTTACTGTAGTTATTAATCTGGGAAATAATATGTACAGCCGTTATATTATTAAAATCAACAAATATTGAGGTATGTGTGTAAGGGAAACGTGCAAATTGTGCTAATATAAATAAAATACAAATTGGGTTTAGCAGGCAGCAAAACAACAGCAACAAAAAATTATGCAGTATAAATTATTTAAATCAACTATTATTATATTATCGGGGAGTAATAAGGGAAAAATTAAATTTTCGTTGCAATTGGTATACAGGACAAACAAAATTTAATTATTATTATTCATTACGTTAACAGTAAATAAGGCAAGCAAAATGTAAATGTTAATTCAATAAGCATTAACTGTATAATAAAGCAAAAACATTATTTAACCAAACGTGATAATAGCAAAAGGAATATGAAAATAGCATTAATATCACCCAGCGTACCCAAAAAAAACAACTATACATAACCAATATATATAAAGCAGTGCAAATAAATTATATGAAAAAAATTATATTTTCCGTGCACGTGCTCAATGTATTACTTTGCAGAAAATGCCTATCAAAATGGCCGACCGGCTTCTTCCGTGTGTGTGCGAGCTTTGCTGAAGGAAATGAAAAGGCAATATGGCCGCTCTTGCGTCGCACGTAGACGCTTACAAAAATTCAATTCGCTCGCTTCTTCAACTAATAAATAACTATTATGCTATACTTCAATTTTACGCTGAAAGCTGTTAAATTTCACTTTAAGAAAAAGATTCCTTAATTAACAACCACGTTGGGCGCCAATGTAACGCTGCACTGGGGTTCAGGGTGCAGGTTAATAATTAATTGAGGTAAATAGATTAAAATGTTATTTATTTCTACGCGAATAAAATACTAAATAGGTGGGCGCCAGCCGCGTTAATACGCGACAAATATTCAGATAACTCGCGGGTTATCGTTAGTTATTAGAGCTTTACTCCGCTGCATTTATCCCGGTTCGCTGTAGGGGAAGGGAAGGGGAAGGATGGGGCCAGGATCTCGCACACACTAGCGCGGGTACTCGGTGGTACCGTACGCAGCGACCGTAGAGCTAGAAGACGTTCTCAAGAGCCGCGATCGTACCGCGCGCCTGCGCAGTACGTACTTGCCGCGGTACATCAATCTCGCATCGAGCGAGCGAGTCGATTACCGCTGTATTCAGGCTGTAGCAACGCAAGTCGGCTGTATGGTGTATGGCGACCTGGTTCTGGTTACGTCTCGGCGATGCGGTATAACTTACTCCCAGGTAACTATTAAATCGTTTCTTCTTACGTTCTTCAACTAATTTGTACGGTGTGAGTTTCAGGTACGAAACTCACCCGCCGCCGCATCGCTGCTCGGAGCCGCCTTGATCCTCTCTTCTCGACGACGTCAACGTCGGTGACTGATAACTGCTCCTTCTACAGCTCTAGGTAAATACCTTGTCGTGGGGATTACGCCAGTATGCGTATTTCTGTATGTGCTAATTTAAGAAGTCTGCTATACACGTTGTTTACATATAGCAACCTAACCTCATTCTGCTCTGTACTGTTCCTTGTACAGCTATTTGTATATTGTATTGTATGTATATATACTAGGGGGGCTTCGCCCCCCTGCGCGCTTCGCGCGCCAACCCCTTATTTTTAATTTCGAAAAAGGTTTTTCGTAATTAATTTATTTAAAATAATGTTTTAAATTGTATTATTTTTTCACTACCATGGGCACCTTAAAAATTAAATAGATTCACACAACACCTTGGAGGTATTGCTATAGTTATTATAATTTATGAATAAAAGTTTACCAAAATTTAGTGTAATGAAATCAGAATAAAAATAGTAAAAAAAATAGAGACATATTAAATGTTCACTGTAAATTTTAAACTATATGAATTCTTATAAAGTTTAAATTTATATTTTAATAATTATAAATGTTAATGAAAAATTAACTTACCAAAAATAGTAAAGTACATATACTTACTAAATTGTAGTATTTTAGTTAACAACTTATTAAAATTTTGGATTATTTTAAACGGTTATAAATAGAACTACACCTCCTAAAATTAATTTATTTAATGACGAACGATCATCGCCAAGAGTTCTATATGTCATTAGTATTTTGTACTTTTAGAGTAATAAAACTTTCTTCTTAAATAAATAAATTTTTGTATTAATTTTAAAGAACTATTTATAACATTTTAGCGGCATAAAAATAAAAACCTGTTTCTTCCATTTCTTCCTTAATTCGTAATTTGCACCTTCTTTCAAAATTTGCGTTTTAATCCATAATTATATCCAATTTATTTTTCCTATGCAGAGCCCAAATATTTATTTTGATTATTATAAACAAATTCATTCCTTAAATATCCTTCTGTTTCAAATAAACACATACTTGTTTATTTAAAATATTGTATTATATAAATATACATTATCTACACACTTGTATGTCCATTCAATTTTGAAATATTAAATTAAAAAATATTTAAATTAAATGCTCCTAAATTAATAGTTTTTGAAAATCTATTCAAATTCAATTCGTATTTTATATAGTCACTGTTAAAATTTGAATTTTCTTTTGCCTATACTGTTTATAATAGAATTATTTCAAAATGCAATAATTAATATATTTAATTTTTAACCTATTGTATATATCATATGGATATTTGGAAAAGTGTATGTTATACTTGATTAATATTTATTTAATCTTCAAACAATTTTGCATCCGTATTTAAAGCATTACATTGAATTTTAGATCCGTTATGATTATTGAGTATACCTTTAAAAATTTTATGAGTTTTATCATGAATGAGTAAACTAATTCACATTCTTTCAAGTTATATGCACAACTTCTTAATTTTAAAATCTCGAAGAGATAGAACACCCGGACATATTGAATATCAAAAAAAGGCTACCACACCACAATCGATTTTAATCTAACACATCTCAAAAGTTCACATTTTTCGCGAGCTTTCGAATGGCTTGGGTTAGATTATTGGCCAAAACCGCTGGTGTAAGTTATGCCTTATAAACCTCATAAAATCACTAATTTTCACGTATTTTAGGACATAAATTACACCAGCGGTGTAATATATATAATATATATATGTGTTAATGAAAAATTAATTTACCAAAAATAGTAAAGTGCATATACTTAATTGTAGTAGTTAGTAAAAACCTATTAAAATTTTAGATTGTTTTAAACGGATCTAAATAGAACTTTACCTCCTAAAATTAATTTAGTTAAGTCATCGCCAAGAGTTCTATATGTCATTAATACTTTGTACTTTTAGAGTAATAAAACTTTCTTCTTAAATAAATAAATTTTTGTATTAATTTTAAAGAACTATTTATAACATTTTAGCGGTATATAAATAAAAACCTGTTTCTTCCATTTCTCCCGTAATTCGTAATTTGCACCCTCTTTCAAAATTTGCGTTTTAATCCATAATTACCCTGGTAGAAAATTGAGCCTATTTATGGTCAGAATTTCTGGTAAACATTTTTGAAAATAAGATATTGCTAGAAATCCTTTTCAGAAAATTTGCAGAATTTCTAGATATACACCAATTTAACATGTGTTGACCAGAAATTCTGGTCAGAATCTGCGCTATTTTCTACCAGGGTATATCCAATTTATTTTTCCCTTTAGTTACAGAGCCCATATATTTATTTTAATTATTATAAACAAAGGCATTCCTTAAATAACCTTTTGTTTCTAATAAATACATACTTGTTTATTTAAAATATTGTTTTATATAAATATACGTAATCTACTTACTTATATATCCATACAATTTTTAAATTTTTATTTAAATAATATTTAAATTAGATACTACTAAAATAATAATTTTCGAAAAACTTTTGAAATGTAATTCGTATTTTATATAGTCACTGTTAAAATTTGAATTTTCTTTTGCCATTACTGTTTATAATAGAATTATCTTAAAAATGCAATAATTAATGTATATAATTTTTAACTTATTGTATATTTCACATACAGATATTTGGAAAAGTGTATGTTATACTTGATTAATATTTATTTTATCTTCGAAAAATTGTGCATTTTTTTTAAAAACATTACATTAAATTTTAGTTCCGTTTTTATTTTATGAGTTTTATCAGGAATAAGTAAACTAATACACATTCTTTCAAGTTATATTCACAACTTTTTTTTGCGCACGGAAAAAATACATATATTATCTATTCTTGAAAAAACAAATTTAAAATATATATATATATATGAGCTATTTCGCGTCAAGTGGTACGATGAAAATTTTAAATCGCTCCAAAATTTGAGAACAGGCTGGAAATATCTTCCAGAAGATAGAAAAAAATTTTTAGGTTTTAAAAATAATTTGCTTAAGAGTTATTCGACCATGAAAAGTGGAAATTTTTCAAATTTTTAGAAAAATTATTATATTTAAAGCCATTTATCTCAAAATCCATTGATTTTTTTGAAAAAACATTATAGACAACTTTTGTTCAAAATAATCTTTAGAACTTATCTATCTGGGTTACCATTCTTAATTTTAAAATCTCGAAGAGATAGGGCACTCGAGAATATTGAATATCAAAAAAAGGCGACCACGCCACAATCGATTTTGATCTAACACCGCTTAAGTGATCACATTTTTCGAGAGCTTTCGAATGGCGGTGGTTAGCTTATTGGCCAAGATCGCTGTTGTAAGTTATGCCTCATAAACATCATAAAATCACTAACTTTCATGTATTTTAGGGCATAACACATAAACAAACACACTCACGCACGCACACGCGCGCACGCACGCACACACACACACACACACACACACACACACACACACACACACACACCCGTGCCGGGTTTGCTGGTCCCGCATCGTGGCGCTTCCCCAGGTGGTGAATAGGGGAATGCTTTCCAGATATGGATGGTACCAAAAAAATCAAATATTCGGGGCGAACCAAAACCAGATAGGGGAAGGCACCCCGAAATAAAACCAAGTATGGATAGTGAGCTGAAAACAACACTACCCCAAGCGGGCATGGCAATCCTGTCGAATCCCGCCACTGATTTCGATCGGGTGAAAGCCCCGGTGGTCAGTGCTGGTCCCAAGGATTTTGGGGGGGATTAAACTCACACCGTCAAAATGGTAAATGCTGCGGAGGTTGGTCACTCGGCCTCTGTAGCATCTAATGCTACGTGTGACCTGCCCTCGACGGGGATGTCGAGTGACGCTGACAGTGCTTTTCTCCGTCTGCGTGAGAAGGTAGATACCCTGATGGAATTTGTTCTGAATAAGAACAACATCCACAAAGAGCTGAAGAGTATGGCAAGAGCAACCAGCAGAGCTCTCAATGAATACGCGCGGGTGAATGGTGCTGCGTGTTCGACAGCGCCGAAAACTAAAATGGCGGATGCGCGTAGGGATGGTACTTGCCAAACGTCGCCCATCTTCCGCGTTGAAGAGCGACAAAGGAGGCCGGTGGAAAGGGAAAAGCCCTCACCACCACAGCAACCCCCGGAGAAAAGGAGGAAGGGGTCAAAGCAGCCCACTAACAAAGGTGGGCCAGCAGATGCTTCGCTATCCGTTCCTGAGACCGGTGGGAACCAGTCAAAGGTCCCTGACTGGGCCACCGTAGTGATAAAGGGTAAAAAGAAGAAGAAGAGGAAGGACAGCCAGCCGAAGCAGCAAGAACAGCAGAAACGTGCCAACAAACCGGTCAAAGGCACGGCAGAGCCTAAGGCCGGAGTAAGACCCTCACGCCCAGATGCCATCAAGATCAAGACATCTAGCGGGGGCTCTTCCTACGCTGACATTCTCCGGAAGGTCAAGGCTGCACCGGAATTAAAGACCCTAGGAGAACGGGTCACGCGTATCAGGCGCACCAGGGCTGGGGAGCTCCTCCTCGAACTGGGGCGACCCGGAACGGAAACGGCGGAGCTAACGACAGTGGTCTCGTCCACCCTGAGTGGGTCAGCAGAGGTCCAGCTGCTGACTCACAAAGTGTCTATCACCATCAGGGACATGGACGAGTCGACGACAACAACGGAGGTGGCCGCAGCGATTGCAGCAAAGATCGGGCCAAACGTGGTATCCCCGGATAATATTAAAACCAGGGGGTCCTACAGTGGCACCCTAGCTGCGACCATCCAGCTTCCGGCAGTAGCTGCCAAAAAACTGCTGCAAGACGGGAAGCTCCGGATCGGATGGGTCAATTGCAGAGTTCGACTGCGAGAGGTATCCTCGCGCTACTACCGATGCCACGAATCGGGACACATCGCGAGGGAGTGCAAGAGCGCAGTCGACCGGTCAGCGTAATGCTATCGGTGCGGCCAAGAGGGCCACAAAGCAGTGGACTGCGAGGCCAAAGCAAAGACCTCGCATGAGGAAGGAGCACACATAAAAAATGATTAAGGTACTCCAAATAAACCTCAACCACTGCGCTGTGGCCCAGGACCTGCTGCCCCAGCTGGTCAGAGAGGAGAGAGCGGACGTAGCGATCATCAGCGAGGAGTTCCGGGATCTCGAGAAGTCGAACTGGGTAAGGGATGCCACGGGCAAGGCGGCCATCTGGGTATGTGGAAATATACACATCTCCAGAAAGATGGTCGCCCCCCTTCCCAGCTTCATCTGGGTGGAGGTGGCGGGGGTACGCATGTACAGCTGCTACTTCCCGCCTAGCGATTCCACCGAGGACTTTGCAAAATCTCTGGATGCAGTCGTCACCAGTGCTCGGTCCTCACGGCTGCCGGTCGCAATCGGTGGGGACTTCAATGCTTGGGCAACGGACTGGGGCAGCGCCAAGACCAATGCGCGTGGTCGCGCACTCCTCAAGGCGTTCTCTCTTCTAGGGCTGGAGATCGCTAACACAGGGACAACCCTGACTTTCACCAAAGCCGGCAAGTCGTCCATAGTCGACCTCACCTTCGTCGATCATAGATTGATGGGGGGAGGGGGACTCGGCTGGAAAGTTAGCGATCGTTACACGGGTAATGACCACCAAGCACTCGTGTACCAGCTCCAGCTGACCAGCGGGAGGACAAAGAGAGCAGGAAGAGGAGCAAGAGAGAGATGGGCACCAGCCACATTTGATCGTGAGACGTTCCTCTGCTCCCTTGAGGGGGCAAAAGTGGAGGGAACCGCCGAAAAAAAGCACGAGGCCTCACGAATGCCTTAACAGCGGCTTGCGATGCCTCTATGGCCGTGAAGTTCAATCCTCGCGGCCGCCCACCAATAATCTGGTGGAATGAGGACATCGCAGAAAAGAGACGTGAGTGCCTGCGTGCCAGAAGGCTGCACCAAAGAGCGAGGGGAACACCGCGGTTCCAAGATCGTTCTGCAGAATACGAACAAAAGCGGAGGGATCTCGAGGTGGCCATCAAGGCTGCCAAGAGAAGGTGTTGGCGGGAGCTATGTGAGGAGGTGGACCACGACCCCTAGGGCAGACCGTATAAAACGGTTATGAATAAGATCAACCCCGGGGGCGCTGTTGCACCCACCGACCCAGTTTTTCTGGACGGAGTAGTCCGCCACCTGTTTCCAGAACATCGGAAAAGGGCAACAGGGACGGGCCTGATGGCCACCATTGCTGCAGCCGAGTCGCCAGATATTAGTGAAGCCGAACTGAGGATTGCCGCTAAAGGTATTTCCGTACGTAAAGCCCCAGGGCCGGACGGAATACCTGGTCTGGCCGTCAAGACAGCGGCAATGAGTGCTCCGGGCTTGTTCCTGGACGCATTCAACGCATGCCTGAGAGAAGGTTGCTTCCCGGCCCAGTGGAAGATGCAGAGGCTGGTACTCCTACCGAAGGGAAACAAACCCCCGGAGGTGCCATCATCTTACCGCCCGCTCTGTCTACTGGATATAGTTGGGAAGCTTCTGGAGCGGGTGATCAGCGCCAGGCTCGCAGCGGCCGTCGGTCGGGCCGGAGACCTCTCCGACAACCAGTTCGGCTTCCGAAAGGGTCGATCGACCATGGATGCTGTAGGCAGAGTTGTTGGCATAGCCAAAAACGCCATCAATGCTGGTCGGAGTGCAAGGCGGACGTGTGCCATCATCACCTTGGACATCCGGAATGCCTTCAACTCTGCCAGATGGGACGACATCATGCAGTCCCTGCAGCACTTCCAAGTGCCACTCTATCTCAGGGAGGTCACCTCGAGTTACCTAACTGACCGTACTCTGCTCTACGACACCGACGATGGTGTGCACTCCCACAACATAACGGGAGGCGTTCCGCAGGGTTCGGTCATTGGGCTCCTACTCTGGTACGCTGTCTATGACGGCCTGCTTAGGCAGCAACTTCCGGAGGGTGTCTCGATGGTGGCTTTCGCGGACGACGTGGCGCTAGTGGTGGTCGCAAAGAGTGTCGAAGAGATCGAATATCTCGGACACGTCTCTATAGAAGTGGTCGCCACTTGGTTGAGAGAACACGGACTTAGTCTGGCGGCGGAAAAAACGGAGGCGGTGCTCATCTCTCGCACAAAAAAGGAGAGGACCGCCACCTTCACGGTAAAGAACGGATACGGTCGGTGAAAACGTTGAAGTATTTAGGGGTCACACTAGACGCGCGGCTGTCGTTCAAACACAGGGACAACCCCGACTTTCACCAAAGCCGGCAAGTCGTCCATAGTCGACCTCACCTTCGTCGATCCTAGATTGATGGGGGAGGGGGACTCGGCTGGAAAGTTAGCGATCGTTACACGGGTAGTGACCACCAAGCACTCGTGTACCAGCTCCAGCTGACCAGCGGGAGGACAAAGAGAGCAGGAAGAGGAGCAAGAGAGAGATGGGCACCAGCCACGTTTGATCGTGAGACGTTCCTCTGCTCCCTTGAGGGGGCAAAAGTGGAGGGAACCGCCGAAAAAAAGCACGAGGCCTCACGAATGCCTAACAGCGGCTTGCGATGCCTCTATGGCCGTGAAGTTCAATCCTCGCGGCCGCCCACCATAATCTGGTGGAATGAGGACATCGCAGAAAAGAGACGTGAGTGCCTGCGTGCCAGAAGGCTGCACCAAAGAGCGAGGGGAACACCGCGGTTCCAAGATCGTTCTGCAGAATACGAACAAAAGCGGAGGGATCTCGAGGTGGCCATCAAGGCTGCCAAGAGAAGGTGTTGGCGGGAGCTATGTGAGGAGGTGGACCACGACCCCTAGGGCAGACCGTATAAAACGGTTATGAATAAGATCAACCCCGGGGGCGCTGTTGCACCCACCGACCCAGTTTTTCTGGACGGAGTAGTCCGCCACCTGTTTCCAGAACATCGGAAAAGGGCAACAGGGACGGGCCTGATGGCCACCATTGGTGCAGCCGAGTCGCCAGATATTAGTGAAGCCGAACTGAGGATTGCCGCTAAAGGTATTTCCGTACGTAAAGCCCCAGGGCCGGACGGAATACCTGGTCTGGCCGTCAAGACAGCGGCAATGAGTGCTCCGGGCTTGTTCCTGGACGCATTCAACGCATGCCTGAGAGAAGGTTGCTTCCCGGCCCAGTGGAAGATGCAGAGGCTGGTACTCCTACCGAAGGGAAACAAACCCCCGGAGGAGCCATCATCTTACCGCCCGCTCTGTCTACTGGATATAGTTGGGAAGCTTCTGGAGCGGGTGATCAGCGCCAGGCTCGCAGCGGCCGTCGGTCGGGCCGGAGACCTCTCCGACAACCAGTTCGGCTTCCGAAAGGGTCGATCGACCATGGATGCTGTAGGCAGAGTTGTTGGCATAGCCAAAAACGCCATCAATGCTGGTCGGAGTGCAAGGCGGACGTGTGCCATCATCACCTTGGACATCCGGAATGCCTTCAACTCTGCCAGATGGGACGACATCATGCAGTCCCTGCAGCACTTCCAAGTGCCACTCTATCTCAGGGAGGTCACCTCGAGTTACCTAACTGACCGTACTCTGCTCTACGACACCGACGATGGTGTGCACTCCCACAACATCACGGGAGGCGTGCCGCAGGGTTCGGTCATTGGGCTCCTACTCTGGTACGCTGTCTATGACGGCCTGCTTAGGCAGCAACTTCCGGAGGGTGTCTCGATGGTGGCTTTCGCGGACGACGTGGCGCTAGTGGTGGTCGCAAAGAGTGTCGAAGAGATCGAATATCTCGGACACGTCTCTATAGAAGTGGTCGCCACTTGGTTGAGAGAACACGGACTTAGTCTGGCGGCGGAAAAAACGGAGGCGGTGCTCATCTCTCGCACAAAAAAGGAGAGGACCGCCACCTTCACGGTAAAGAACGGATACGGTCGGTGAAAACGTTGAAGTATTTAGGGGTCACACTAGACGCGCGGCTGTCGTTCAAACACCATCTCGCGAACGCAGGCTCAAAGGCGACAAAGGTGGCCCGTGCGCTGGCGGGCATCATGCCCAACATCGGGGGACCCCAGCAACCGCGAAGGTCTCTCCTTGCCTCGGTGGTGAGCTCCGTAATTTTATACGGAGCTCCTATCTGGGCTGATGCCCTGAACAGGCACAAGAGCTTTGGTGCTCCGTGCCAGAGAGCCTGCAGGATAGCTGCGCTAAGGGTGGCCCGGGCGTACCGAACCGTATCCGACATTGCGCTCTCGGTGGTCGAGGGGACCGCCCCTTCGACCTCATGGCAGCCGAGAGAGCTGAAAGACACCGTGAGGGTGGGCGACGCCTAGAAGAGAACCGCTGCCACAACCCATGGTCATTGCGGACCGTAGAGGAGTGGCAGCGGAGATGGGACTCAGCCAGGGACGGCCGCTGGACCCACCGCATCATCCCGGGGATCCGGGAGTGGGCGAGCAGGAAACACGGCTTCGTCAGTTTCCAGCTTACCCAGGTGTTGACCGGGCACGGATGCTTCCGTAGTTACCTATTTCGTATAGGGGTCTACGGCAGCGCAGAGTGCCCGGCTTGTCCAGGGGTGGACGAAGCCGTGGAACACGTCCTCCTACGGTGTCCTCGTTTCAGGGAGGAACGGGACCAATTTCAAATCATTTGGAGCGGTCCCCTCACCCCTGAGGGCATCGGGGCGTGCCTGCTTGACTCCCAGGATGGATGGAACGCGGTGGTAACCCTCTGTACGTCCGTAGTTGACAGACTGGGTCTCATCAGAAGAGAAGAGGAGAGAAGAGTTGCGATAGCAACATTAGTGGGCTAACCTAGCCGTTGCCTCCCCCCGCGAAGTAATGCCTTGCGGCGGTTTCCGCGGGGGAATAAGGGTAAGAAAAGAGGTGGAGTTTTAGTGGGTATGCCTATCGACATCCTTCGATAGGAGAGTCCCACACACGGGGAGTCTCGCATGGCTCCAGTTGTGGTGCATTAAGCATTTCTCCACCTCTTCGGAAAAAAAAAAAAAAAAAAAAAACACACACACACACACACACACATATATATAACATATATATATGACATATATATATATATAAAACATATATATGACATATATATGGGTGGTTCTCTGTGACATCGATGATGACAAAAATAAATTTTGCTATAACTGTGGGAATATGTTTTAGAGGTATCCAGTAGTTCTCCTGAATTTTTTCAGATTTTTTCTGGGCCATTTTTTTAAGTTACAGAGAGTCAAAGTTGACATTTTAGCACTTTTTTGCATTATATGCCCATTTTCATGAATTTTTAGCACCCAGGGGATGCATTTTTCACTAAAAACATAAGTATGACTTTTTTTGTAAAATTTTCCGAACTTTTCACTAAAAATACTTTTAAAGACATAAATGTATGCTGTCACACTCTTGTAAGCCATTTAAACCTTAAATAGTGAAAATCAGCAATTCTGCTCCGGACTCTGGTAACCTAATACTGTCTAAAAGATGTCTTTTTATAGTCAGAAACTGCCTAAAAATTTCCAGAGTGGGTCTAAATCATTAAGATCACTTATGGTCAAAATATCCGGGAAAAGTGCCCGAAATATTAATAGAAATGTATATTTGTTGCCTTATAACGATGAATCTAGTAGCATGATCATTGCAAAAAAATTTGTGCACTTACCTTGGAGTGGTAGAAAAGTATCTCCACTTGTTTCAGTATCCATCTAATCCCCTGTAAGCTGCTAAAAATACAAATATTATTATATAAATGTAAAAAATTAATTTTTAAACATTTATAATGCTGGTTTTTTAGTTTTACATCCCTTACAAGAATTATAATACTAATCTGAAGGATTACTATAAAAGTATCAACATTATTATTATTATTATTCAGCAATACATTGTTTAGATTTCACAAACTTCTCACTGTCACGTTATCATATTATTCATTATAATTATATATCCGATTTATTTATATATCTTTTGTATTAAATACATATATTCAGTTATTGTAATAATGATGTTTATATATTTATAGTCATCCTTCAGATTAGTATCATAATTCTTGTAAGGGATGTAAAACTAAAAATTCAGCATTATAAATGTTTAAAAATTAATTTTTTACATTTATATAATAATATTTGTATTTTTAGCAGCTTACAGGGGATTAGATGGATACTGAAACAAGTGAAGATACTTTTTTACCACTCCAAGGTAAGTGCACAAATTTTTTTGCAATGATCATGCTAATAGATTCATCGTTATAAGGCAACAAATATACATTTCTATTAATATTTCGGGCACTTTTCCCGGATATTTTGACCATAAGTGATCTTAATGATTTAGACCCACTCTGGAAATTTTTAGGCAGATTCTGACTATAAAAAGACATCTTTTAGACAGTATTAGGTTACCAGAGTCCGGAGCAGAATTGCTGATTTTCACTATTTGAGGTTTAAATGGCTTACAAGAGTGTGACAGCATACATTTATGTCTTTAAAAGTATTTTTAATGAAAAGTTCGGAAAATTTTACAAAAAAAGTCATACTTATATTTTTAGTGAAAAATGCATCCCCTGGGAGCTAAAAATTCATGAAAATGGGCATATAATGCAAAAAAGTGCTAAAATGTCAACTTTGACTCTCTGTAACTTAAAAAAATGGCCCAGAAAAAATCTGAAAAAATTCAGGAGAACTACTGGATACCTCTAAAATATATTCCCACAGTTATAGCAATATTTATTTTTTTCATCTTCGATGACTCAGAGAACCACCCATATATAACGTATATATAACATATATATATAAAACATATATATATATATGTTGAATCCTGAATTCTTAGACACGGCGGCGGCGGCGGCGGCGGCGGCGACATATTTGTATATTATAGAGAGATATATATATACAATAAGTAAATAAATATAAAAATAAATAATAATTAAATAATGAAGACATTGTTGTTTTATCATGGAAAATTTGGCACGAATTATACAATTTTTTAAAGGACATTTTGGCAAGAAAAGCGTTTTTACTATTCGCTTTTGTGCAATGTTATTAGTATTGATTTATGGTCATTCTACAGTATTTGGACATCATACATAAGAATTAAAATAATTTAGAATGGATTTTTTGGTTTTGGATTTGCACTTTTTCCTAGAGAATGCCATAGTATTGTAATTTCGCTTAAAGTTATGTAGACATCGTCTTTACTTATTCATTTTTCGTTTCTTATAAATTATTTTTTGGGATATCGTGTCTCGTAAACAATATATTCTCAGTATGGTACCCCAAAATGCGTTGACACCATTTTCAGGGATTCATTGTACATTCTTCACACAGTGGCTTTTGTGATATTGTGCTTATTCCTAGAATATCTCCTTATTTTTCCGTAGAGTCCTTCAAATTGTCCTCAGTAACAGTATAATTATTATAATGAACGATATAGTAAACGTAATTATTTATTCATGATGAAGAGTATGATAATAATAATGATATAATTGTAATATAATATAATAATAATATGCTGGTTCAACAGGGTTGAAACTGTCGTACTTGCTAGGCACATATAATTCTAATACAAACGTACTCATTAAAATATAACAAAAGTTTTGTAATTGATAACAAATAGAAAAATTATAATAATATGGATTATGTTTATGAATGATTAGGAGACCGTATGTAAGGAAAACCAACGATAAAAGAAAAAGAGGGTGCAGTAAGCAGTCAAAATGTTGTAGAAAGAAAAGTAGAAATAAATAACCAGGAATGGAGAATATTTACAGTATATAGTAAAAATTGTGAGGATGTATGTAAAAAATTAAATGAGTTAGTAAGTGAAAATCAAGAGAAAAAACTGCTAATAGGAGGCGACTTTAATGCCAAAACAGGTAAGGAAGGTGGAATAATAAACTGTGAAAATAAGGACAGATGTACAAGAGAATCCAAAGATAAAGTTATAAATAAGGACGGTAAAATATTACTACAAGAAATAAGTAAAAGAGTTTGGATGATATTAAATGGTTGTGACGAAGTACAAGAAACAGGAGAATGGACATATATAGGGGAACAAGGAAGCTCTGTAATTGACTACGCTATTGTAAACAGTGAAGCATGCAAAAATGTGTTAAGATTAAATATATTAGAGAGAAGTGAATCTGATCATTTACCATTACTGGTAGAATTGGAAAGTGAAGACATGATCAAAAAACTAAATGAGGATGGAATTTGGATAAAAAAGTCAGATTGGACCGAGAACGGTGTAAAAGAGTACAAAGAAAAAATGAAAGATTGGAAGAGCAATAAAACTGACAAATCTGATATATGGAAAGAATTAAAAGACAAGATAAATGAGTCAAAAAAAACAGTATTAAAGCAAATAAAAATTTGGAAATTTGGTGAAAGAATATGGCATAATAGTGAGTGGAAGGACAAGAAAAGGCTAGTAAGAAAACACTTAAGAGAATTTAAAGGTGGCTATATTACAAGAGAACAATACTTAAGTGAAAAGAAAAAATATAAAGAATGGTGTAAGTTAAAAAGTAAAGAGAAAGAAAAAGCTGAAGAAGAAGAACTAAAAAATATTAAATCAGAGTCAGAAGTATGGAAATACATAAATAAGAGAAGAAAAAGAAGAGAAGGAATTGATAAGGAAATAAAGCTGAATGATTGGAAAAAACAATTTATGGAAATCCTGGAAGGAACGAATGAGAAGAGTACTCAAAAACTGACCGAAGTACTAGCGGAAGAAGGTGAAAACGAGATAACGGATGAAGAATTTTATACCCAAATAATGAAACTGAAGAAAGGAAAAGCGGTGGGAGAAGACGGAATTGAGAATGAAGCATGGATATTTGCGTCATCAGGTGCAGCAGAAACGTTTAAAAAGTTAGTTAGATTAATTTGGAAGGAAGGAGGTTTAGTAGACGATTGGAAAACGGGTATAATAAGTCCGATTTATAAAAAGGGAGACAAAAGGGACGTAAAAAACTACAGGGGAATTACTATTATGGATACCGCTTATAAAATTTACGTAGGAATTCTAAATTATAGGTTAGAAAAGGAATTAGAAACTAGGTTAAGTGAGACGCAATTTGGGTTTAGAAAAGGTAGAGGAACAATTGATTGCATATATACGTTGAATTATCTGATAAATAGAGAAATAAAACACAGAAAAGGAAAATTATATCTATTTTTCGGAGATTTAAAAGGCGCGTTTGATAAGGTAAATAGACTAAAATTAAAAGAATGTATGGAGAAAATAGGTATTGGAAAAAGGTTAAGAAGCATAATTCTAGAAACGTATGAGGAAACGAAAAATAGGGTTAGAATTAATGGAAAACTAACTTCGGAATTTTGGACGACTAAAGGGGTCAGACAGGGGTGCCCACTGAGTCCGTGGTTATTTAATATATATTTAAATGATTTAGAAGAGGAAATGAAAAAAGGAATAGTCGGGGGTATAGGGATTGGAAGATTAAAAATTTGGTCAATTACATACGCGGATGATATAGCTTTAATTGCAAAAAGTAAGGAGGAACTAGATTATATGCTAAAAAGATTTAAGTCGTATTTAAAGAAAAAAGAGATTGAGTTAAGTACGGAGAAATCAAAAATAATTGTATTTGAAGAAGGGGTGGGTGGGAAGAAGATGAGAAATTGGAAATGGGGTGATGAAACTATAGAAGAAGTTAAAGAAATAAAATATTTAGGTTATATATTGCAAAAGAATGGAGGAAATAATAGTCATATTAAGGAATTAAAAAGAAAAGCCGAAATAGTAATGAGAAATACATGGAGCATAGGAGAACATTTATTCAAAAATTCTTATAATAGGAGATTAAAAATATTTAGAGCCTTAGTAGAATCAGTAGGATTATACGGATCGGAAATATGGGGTTGGAAAAAACAAACAGAATTAGACGTGGTGCAGAAAAAGTATTTAAAATGGGTATTAGGTTTGAATAGAACTGCCGCAGATTATTTAGTGATAGAAAAATCTAAACAGATACTAACAAGCTTAAAAGCAACAAAAAGGGCAGTAACATATGAGGAAAAGGCAAAAGATTCTAATAAAGTAATAATAAAAGAATGCATATGTGAAATAGATAAGGAAGAAAGTAACGACAAATTAAGTAAATGGGAAAAAGATAGAAGGGCATGCTGGAAAAGAGCAGAATTAGATAGTAAGGAGAAAGAGAGGATAAGATCAGAACAAGGAAATATAATAACAGAATTATGTAACAAGTTAGCTGAAAAAGAAAAAGAGATGAGAAAAGAAAGGATAGATAAATCAAAAAGTTGTAGACGATATAAGACTTTAATAACAACAAATGTACCTTTATATTTAACAAAAAACCTAAGCGGTAAAGAAATTAGTATTATGGCAAGGTTTAGATTAGGTAATGAAGAAAATGAAAATAAGTATTGGCTGAAAGAATGTGACAAATTATGTAGGATATGTAAAAACAATAAAGAAAATCTGG
The DNA here is from genome assembly GCA_026168455.1 of Theocolax elegans. Lineage (NCBI taxonomy): Eukaryota > Metazoa > Arthropoda > Insecta > Hymenoptera > Cerocephalidae > Theocolax > Theocolax elegans. The sequence continues at coordinate 41,114,076 of CM047425.1, forward strand.
AACATGTACTATTTAATTGTAAAACTAAAATAGAAAACGAATGTGATGTTAACATAGTTTTAAATCAAGACGCGAATGGTTTAAAAATATTAAAAAAGATAGTGGAATTTAGAAAGAACTATATGTATGTATAAAGGTAAAAATAAAATATATTTAATTTATGTAATGTAATATATTTGTATATGTAATAATTTAAAAATGTATATTATAAAAGAAGTCCTAAGCCGACAGGTAAAGGATTATGTATAATAAATAATAATAAATATAATATTGGCTTTTGTGCAATGTTATTAGTATTGATTTATGGTCATTCTACAGTATTTGGACATCATACATAAGAATTAAAATAATTTAGAATGGATTTTTTGGTTTTGGATTTGCACTTTTTCCTAGAGAATGCCATAGTATTGTAATTTCGCTTAAAGTTATGTAGACATCGTCTTTACTTATTCATTTTTCGTTTCTTATAAATTATTTGTTGGGATATCGTGTCTCGTAAACAATATATTCTCAGTATGGTACCCCAAAATGCGTTGACACCATTTTCAGGGATTCATTGTACATTCTTCACACAGTGGCTTTTGTGATATTGTGCTTATTCCTAGAATATCTCCTTATTTTTCCGTAGAGTCCTTCAAATTGTCCTCAGTAACAGTATAATTATTATAATGAACGATATAGTAAACGTAATTATTTATTCATGATGAAGAGTATGATAATAATAATGATATAATTGTAATATAATATAATAATAATATGCTGGTTTAACAGGGTTGAAACTGTCGTACTTGCTAGGCACATATAATTCTAATACAAACGTACTCATTAAAATATAACAAAAGTTTTGTAATTGATAACAAATAGAAAAATTATAATAATATGGATTATGTTTATGAATGATTAGGAGACCGTATGTAAGTAAAACCAAAATTATCGAATCGCGAGCGAAGCAAGCGGTTAAGGCTCGTTATTATTCATTTTTTTTTACTTTCGGGTCGCAATGATTTATCTGAATTTAGTTTTGGGGCGAAACCGTAATTTTTTTGCATTGCTTTACATGTTGAAAAACATACACGAATTCAAGTAATTATTCTTTACAGATAACATAGTGTTCTTCACACACTAACTTTACGCATAGAATTGCAAATAATGTCGTACGCAACTCGTGCGTACCTTTTTTTCTTATGCCCTTTTTACTCTATGCACTTAATTCATAATATAATATTTTTATAGACGGCGCGATAAGTCGATCAGTGTAGTTAAAAAATCCGTGTATGAAGTGAATATTATTTTATACCATGCGTAAGGTAATAGCTGTTTTCAATATATAATTTTTAACTTTACGCATTTACTTCACGCACAGCTGATCAAAAAATAGCGAATGTACATTAATTATTAATCATATTTGAGTATTAAGGTGTTGTCACTATTTTGTAGTGTTACAAATTGGACAATTGAATTGCAACCTTATTGTCAAACTATTTGAATTGGACCCGTCTTAAAATAGTATATTATGCTACTAGTGCGTAAATTCGATTTTACAAGTGCGAAAATCGTACGCAGGTGTAGCTTACGATATTTTTTTATCATAGTATGCGTAAAATTCGTAACTGTGCCATTCATTTGAGATCTATAAGAGAAAATACCACAGAATGAAGAAAGTAAAGAAGAAACGTTCACACACGAGGTGGGTAGCAAGGGGCGATACGTTCGTAATAAAAAAATTATAATAAATACATACAATTTTGTAATAATGAACTATAACATAAATAACAAGAACAAACAATTGACATATTAAATTTAACGTATCTTAATTTATTCAAATATTAGCAGCTTTAGAGGATCTTAAGCTTATTATGTATCAAGTTTATCAATTATATAAATTTATTATTTTACGCATACTGTTCGGGGTGTTTAATATTTTAACATACTAAGATTTAATACGTCGTTTTACGCACTCAAAATGATGCAATAAAAGTACACTTCCCACACTTAATGCATAATATTCTATTTTGAAACTTTTATTATCTATTTCGACGTGTTTGGAAGTTAAATAATTAATAGTAAGCATATTTGTGTGATTCAGCTGCAATCCTACTAACGTTAAAAACTTATTTGTTTAGACTCGTGTGTGAATTAAATAATCAATTGTTTTTAGTATTTTTTTTTGTTGGAATTATCTGACGAAATGAATGTTAATTATTTTATTTTCCACAATAACATCTATATTATATTAAAATGCATCCGTTCTCCGGTGCCCAGTGACCGGTGTCCGGCTTCCATCGGGCGGTGTCCGGTGTCCAGTATCCTACAAATTGCAAGAATTAAGCGTATGTGTAGAGTGGAAGGGTTAACGCTAAATACGACAACCAGTCTTTATTTATGCCCCATGTAATGATACATGGGTGAAGGGGGAAGAGGTGGGGTAAAATTAGAATAATTCAAAAAATATTTTATTGGGGTTTTCAGTACAGGTGAATAACAATACGACAACCTTTCTTTTTTATCTCCCATTGAGAAAACTAATTATTTGTCAGCTGCGGTGCTCAGATCTGAATTTTATTATAATCGCATATTATATTATTATACATTGTAACGGGGTCTGCCTCTGATTAAGGCCGAAATTAGAAGCATGGCCATAAGGGCCAGGGTAGGGGGTCTCTACCTCTCTCGATGCGGTCAATGCGGCCCGCGCGTACCAATGCGCTTACCTCGGCTGCACTGTGCAATACCGGTACCTCCGTTAAATCGGACGGCATTTCCTTGCCGTCCGGGTATGATGACACGGGGAGCACCACGCTCTCCGCCTTTGTATCTCGGTTTTACCTTTACCTTAGCCTCCGAGTACGCGAACTCGAGAGGCTAATTACTCGGCATGAGTCTCGCCTCTACAAGGTGGTTTTAAAATATTCCGAATTCAATTGACAACACGACACACACATGCAAAAGTAAATGAACTCAAGCTGAAGAATTAATCATGTTTGATTTATTAAATGAAATCAAAGGATAAATGGGTTACAACTAAAGAAGTCAACAAATAAATACAATAAGGTGTGCGGTTGTGTCGTATAGACGTTACGCGAAGTCTCGATTAGTGTCTCACATGAAATCGCGTCGATCCCTCGGCGGGATCGTCCTGAACTATCTCGCGAGGAAAGCCTAACGATGTTTACCTCTAACAAGGGGAGTACGTGACCTCCGGGAAACGGATCTCATCCTAACTTTGGTATGTCTTTTATAATATAAAAATATGAAGAAGGCCAAGTTATCTCTTGCCAATGGCCACTTTTACGGAAGTTATTCGACATCCAATAATAATAGCAGTAAAAAGTACTTCCAATTCGGTCGCTTAAAACTCAGAAACAAATAATGATAAACAATCGAACCAAAAACCAGAAAAAAGTTGAGTTCAAGTAGATGTGGTTTGAAAAAAAAGAAGCTCAAATTGTTTAATTTGAAGCAAAGTTATGAAGAAAATAAGAAATTGAAGACTATTAGGCCAAAAGAAACAATAAATTTTTCATATTAAATTTTGGCTTAATAATCTTCAATTTCTTATTTTCTTCATAACTTTGCTTCAAATTAAACAATTTGAGCTTCTATTTTTTCAAACCACATCTACTTGAACTCAACTTTTTTCTGGTTTTTGGTTCGATTGTTTATCATTATTTGTTTCTGAGTTATAAGCGACCGAATTGGAAGTACTTTTTACTGCTATTATTATTGGATGTCGAATAACTTCCGTAAATGTGGCCATTGGCAAGAGATAACTTGGCTTTCTTCATATTTTTATATTATAAAAGACATACCAAAGTTAGGATGAGATCCGTTTCCCGGAGGTCATGTACTTCCCTTGTAAGTATTAGAGTCAGAGAGACGGGAGTCGCCGGCCGAGTCGTTCCTTCTCCCTCGCTCCCGATTTACGAACGCGTTGCCCGCTGGCAACGATGTTCCGCTCGCGATTGCGCTATATTGCAACGAGGGATCTTATCCCAATTTACGTTCGATGTGGCATCCTTACAATGCCCTGAACGCCAACTACGCCTTACGCCTCCTAGCCGCCTGTTGGGCAGGTAGCCTTCTCGTCGAGGCGGGTTCTATAAAATAATTTTCAATTAAAAATTGCGTACTTCTAAGGTATTCAAATTACTAAGAATTTCCGTCAGCTGCTGCGAATCAAAAAATAATATTTTGTAACTGCCAAGCCCGAATGTTCAAGCTTATACGTGAATCACGTATAGCTAGCGATATTCGTTGGTTGATGCAGTTTATACTACTTAAATGCAAATGGCGAAGAGGCGGAATACCACAAATGTCTTGCGACACGGAAATTTGCTACAGTCCGAAATGTCCGATCGTAAAAGAGTTGTTGGTGACAGAGCACTCATTCTTGAAGAAAATATAGCTCAATCAATAACCAGTTGATTAAGGCCCTCGCCAAAGATATACAGAGTCCGAGGTTAGCCCAGAGAGGCACTATATCAACAGAAGAGTTGCAGTTTCAACAGCATAATTGACAACCATTACAACTCTATATATGCCTGTTTTTCTGGTAAAAGCTTCATGTACATCCAATACGTCGACGATTATGACCTTGACGACTGCTCCCTAAGGAGGATATTATGCACCCGCATAATGCTTCTAAATTGAGAAGAAGAAAAGCAGTAGAGGCATTGGCACTCAGACAGGGTTTGCAATCAGGGTTGCCAGATGGCGATTCTTTTCTTCGTTGCTCTTACATAATAAACATCAAAATACGTTAAAGAAAAGAGGAAAGAAAATCGCCAACTGGTCACGCTGTTTGCAATCGGGAGCTGACCGTCGCACGTCACGAGAATACACATCCAGACAACATGAAAACAAGAGTTCCGACGTTAAAGTCCGAACATCGAATTATTGAAAATAAGGATGGATATGATCTCATTATAATCGTACGTAGTAAGGCTTTCATTAAACCAATCATAAGATCGACAATTCGGGACACCTCTTCCAGGGCTCGCAAAAGGTAGGGCAGAAGAGACGGAATCTTACGATGTGAGTTTGATCGCCAGTGTACTTATAAGAGGACTCAGAGCTAAAGATAATATAGGAACTCGTCTTTAAGCCACAGTAGTTTTTGACTTGGTAATGAAGATTGCCTCAGAGATAGAGACTATTAAGCTTCCATATCGAGGTTCCGTGGAGGAGATAACCGAGCGCATGAACTGATAGGGTGCGCACCTGAACTGCGAATCCGGAACACGAATTTTAAGGGTGAGACCACAAAGAACGTAGAATTGCTGTACGAACAGCGCTTAGTATGGGACATAAAATTGACAAGTTCTAATATTAAGCTCAAGAAGCTCGTATAAGAAACTTTTCCGGAGTGGTAGGGCACTAGTTTCAGATAAAATGGCGGCTGTTACCGCAAAAAGTAAGGATGTCTTCTCATTTGGAATAATAGTCGTCCAAGAAAACTATTAAAAAGAAGAGCAAGATAGATTTGAAAGGCACGTCGAGCTTTGTTTTACATACCAAACAGTCAAACCTACTACCATAACAAGCCGAACCTGCTACCGATGCGAAAACATTACGGACTTCACTGACAAGGAAATCACCTCAACCCTACACCTCCGATTCCTCTCAAATTCGGATATAATGTAGTTCATCGAAAAATAAGTGACACGTGTTTTTTATCAGCGGAACAAGCTATTTAAGGTATGAAAATCACCCTCAAATATTCACCTCTAAACACAGTGTCCGCAGGAGTTGGAACCCTTACGATATAATAAAAAGAAATCTTTGTCAGAGTTAAGGCGCTTTTAGTGTAAGCAGAATGGCCGTTTGCAGTAAAAACTCCAGATCAAAATACTAACAACTAAAAGAAATATAATTTTATATTAAAAAAATAACTAACAATAAGGAAATCTGGTGCATTTAAAAACGATTGAAATTTCATAAACGTATTGCTAAAAATATTTAACTAAAGTTTGGGCTATGTCGGTTATTTCGGATCAAAAGACCACGTCAAAAGACTAAAAAGTAGCTAGAATGTATTTGTTTTAAAAACAAAAATAGGTGAGTGGTTTTGGCACATTTCAAAAGCAATAAAAGTTTTAAATATGTTATTAACGATATTGAATACCAGTTTCGCAATCTATGATTATGACAACAAGTCCGGAAAATATGTTTTGTTCAATCAAAGTACAGATAAGTTTATTATTTTAGTATATTTTACAATAGATTAGTAATATAATTTCAGTTCACATAATATTATTTTTTTCAAAAATTCAAAAACTATATGGTTTTGTTGTTTTATTGGTAATACATTTTTTTCAGTTGGTTTCATCCAGAAATATTGATTGCAACCAAAGATATTAGTGAAACACTGTGCTTAGGAGTGACTTTTGAGAGTGGTTTTCACTTCTTGAATAGCTTTTTTCGCCAATAAGAAAATGCATGTCTCTTATTTTTTGATGAACTACAACATCCGAATTTGAGGAAAATTGGTAGCGGTAGGATAAGGTAGTTTCCTTGTGAGTAATGCTCGACCGAGTTAGTAAAAAAGGATTGCTAGCTGTGTGGAACCAGTGGCATTACATTCTAAATATTTTCTAACTGCGTCCCGTTTCTCCATAACGCAGAAAATCTGAACGTAGCTCGGGTGCCCTGCAACGTAGTAACTAAGCTGCGTGACTTACAAGGGAAAGAGTTTAAGGTTGGAGAATCTTTTAAACTGTTTAAGAAGTCGGACAAATCTTTTGGTCTCATAAATATTGTGAGTTTTACTGCTCCAGCGTACCGTTTCTTGGGTACAAATTAGACACGGACTCTAATCTTTAACCCTTAGAGCGCCGGGGTTTTGAAAAATTTGCAAATCGCATTTTTCTGTAGAAATGTGGTCTGAGGTCCCTAAGTTAGGGCCAAACTAAGTAAAGATGTTGTCGAGTCAGGTCCCTTACGCCTAGAGGCGTATCTCGGCCGGATACGGTGTAGCTAATGTTAAAATTTTCAAAATTTCAATAAACATTTGATTGCACTATTTTTTTGTTTTGAGCATTATTTATGTTTTATTTGGCAAAATAAAGTCACTTTGTATCATTATTGCTTGGAAAACATTATATAGGGCGCCATCAACCGAAATTTGAGTTCCTCTCAAACCGTAAATTTTCACTCAATTTAGATGAAAAATAATGAGTAAAATTTTTTACGCCTCTAGGCGTTTTCCGGTGCTCTAAACGTTAACTACCCTACTATGCAAGGTGACGATAAAATATGGAACCCTTTAAACCCATTTAATGAAAGGAGTTAAGGAGAAGCCGACAAGGGTCGGGTGTTTCTTATAATAAGAGGGAATTTAGTTTTCAGACGGATAAATTTGTGACATAGCAGTTATAACTAGGCTAGACCAAAAGAGAGGAGTGCAAACTCCCGGAGTGGTCACGTTCACGCATCACTGTCACCAAGGCAGTGTTCAACAGTATTAATCTATAAATCCATCCATTGTTTAGACAGCATTGCACTCTTTGTTACTGTCCGATGATAGATTATACCCGTTATGACCTGAAGAAGCTGTCCATGTGTCCAATGAAATATAAGAAAGAAATCCAAGCCGTATTTAGACAGTACGTAGACTGCATCCAAGACGTATCTAGTCTCGTTGTTGGCAATAGTGGTCCTCCGTTCATACAGAACCTCCTTCGAGTATCTACAAAAATATTAATAAATAACACTGAAGATAATTTATGTATGAGGATAGTAGTTGGTTGTTGATACCCAATGGCAGGTAGGGACAAGGAGAGGTAGAAGTGTGGGTTAGGAGATACTTCCACAGAGTTTCAACAATATGAAAAAGGTGTATTGCCCATTATATTATGTTGAAGTTGATAATGAAGACATCTACGCGTGAACCTAGTGGTCTATAAATCAGCTGTGTTTTTGGCATGTTGTTTACATCGTCATCCTCGTATGCTGCACCTGAAGCATAGACGGAACTCGGGCGAACTTATATTAATAAAGATTTAATATCATTATGATATGAATAATTTGAGCTTACCTAACATCCGAGCTGTTCCTGCTCACGCAAGGGAGAAAGAAGAGACTCCACATTATATACGCGCGTTAGATCGGCCAAATCAAGCGTACGAGATGTGACTATTGTATCAAGCGCATGTACGCGTATTCACAAATCATCTCGATACGACAAAATCGGTGATTCCGAGTCAGGCTTTCGAACCATACCGGTCGTTTATTTATATAGGATTTATTTACAAACACGAGTGTGAATTGCTCGTCTATCGTTTTGTCTAGAATCTTAAGGTGAGATTTCCTTCCTATTATATCCTTCTCTAGCTTCCTGTAAAAATTGCTGTGATGTCCGCGCGTGCGTGTGTGTGTGGTACTCGCAGAAAGAGTGTAAATAATTTTGCCGCGGGTACGCGACTGCCGACCGTGATTATTCAAGCTATATTTCACGTATATCTTACCAAATTATTATTTAATTAAATATTCTAGCTTATCTTTTAAATTGTGTTGTCTAGAAAAATAAAATTAAAAGTATTATTTTGTCATATTTTTATTTATGGATTATAAATTTCATTCATTTTAATTATTTTAAATAAGAAAATTAAAGTCGATACTTTAGATTCAACTGTAACAGAAAGACGAATAGAGAACGAAATTTTCTTAACTTATTTCTGACCTATAATTATGTACTTACCTATGAAAAGAAAAAATATCAGTAAACCAAGTTCTCTCATAGAAGCTTTCAATGTACGACCAAGTATTTGTAAGCCTTTACTATGTCTGGATAACTTAAAAATTCGAAATACTCGAACAAGTCTAATAACCCTGAGAATCGCAAGTGACATTGCTTGATTAGTACTTTTATCTTGTGGACTAACAGGAGCTTTTGGCAAGTTCAAAGTATCTTCTTCTTCGGCCACTACAGTAGCTAAAGTAATAAAATATGGTATTATTGCAATTATATCAATAATATTCATTACGTCACGGAAGAAATTCAATTTATTTGGACAAGCCAGGAAGCGCACTGATAATTCGAATGTGAACCATATTATACATATTGTTTCTATTAAGAAAAATGGATCTGTTATATCTGGCACTTCATCTTCTTCTATTTTGGTGCCATTTGTTGTTGTATTAAAAACCCTGTAATGTTTAAACTCTGGAAGAGTTTCCAAACAAAATATAACTATTGATAACAAAATTACAAACACAGATATTATGGCTACGACTCGTGCTCCTTGTGAACTTTCTGGATATTCAAATAATAACCAGACTTTCCTCTGAAATTCGTGCGATGGCAGTGGCTTCTCTTCTTCTTTAATGAAACCTTCATCTTCCCTGAAAATAAAAAAAGAAATTAATTATACGTAAGCATAGGTATTGTATATTATTATAAAGTAATGTGGTATTTAATTTCAGTTTTGATAACTTTAGTACAACGTTTTATAAAAAACATTGAACAGCGTGAAAGATATACGTTGACATCAAAATCCTACTTGCAAGTAATGCTGTAACAACGATATGATAAAGTTGCGTCAACAACTTTATAATGTTGTATTATAATTATAAAAATTTTACAAAATTAAAAAAATTATTTTGCAATTTCTTGAGTACTAGATAGGTTTTTAGTTTTAATAAATAAATAAAAAAAATCATTTTTACGTTAAGTGCAACGTTCCGTTGCCAAAATTCAACTTCTTCAGGTTTATTATTCTGAGAATAATCTCATCATACTATACTGTACGAGATGATTTTACGTTAAGTGTAACGTTTTATTGATGAAATTCAACAACCTCTCCTGGTACATAAATTTGAGAATAACTAATTTCAAATTATAGTTGAAAAGTTATTGCTCAGTAACCAAAAAACCTGCATCATAATATAGAAAATACTAAAGAACCGAGAAAAGTATTAATCTAAATACATCGACAGTCTCATCGCCCGCCTACTGGGAAATAAGCAACCATCGTAGTTCTAACGCTCACCTGTTGCGATGGTAGGTCCAAATTGTTTTCACCAGAGAAAATATCATACTTATGTCTTGTTATTAATTTGCATATTTAGAATTCCGTAATTAAATACCGCACTTAATTTATTTTTTTAGATGTATAACGTTATCTAATATAGTAACAAAATTACTTCCGTTATGTAATAACATTATTTGATACAATAACAAAATTAATTTTTTAAATATTAAATTACATATTTTGAGGTTTTCTATTCAATTTTTTTCGCTTTTCAGTACTAGAATACATAGGAAACTGTGATTAAAAATTCTCAAAAGATGTAGAAAATATTTACATTTAATTTGTAATTTTCACCTTCCAATGTTAATTAGTAAATTGTTGATTATTAAGGGTGATTAATAAATAAATCTATTTTATTTATTTAAGTGCACAAAATTTCATCTGCCAGGTTTGCAAACCTGTTAAGATGCTGAATTTATTGTACAGAAAAATATTTACATCAGTTTTACAATAATTGTCAATTTTTTAGAATTAAAAATTAAATTTTACCTGAATATTGAGTATAATGTTACAGCCCAAGTGAGCTTCGTTAAATAATATTTGAAACGAAATCAACGAGCATTTGTACAAAAGCAAAGCAGGTGTGTATTTACAAAATATAGGTCACAGTTTGAATACATCAATCTCTTTAAATATGTTTATAACATTTCTGTATTGTCGGTTTAAATGTTGAGTATTTTCTATTCTGTTAATCGTCGAATTATGATGATTAGTATGTAGCATTTTCGAAATAAAAATACGAATGCACTTTAATAAATAAATTAGATTTATTTATTATTGACCCTCAACAATCGATAATTAGCTAATATATTTATAATTAATTTACAATGTTTTTTGGTTAGTAAATAGGGATAAATCCTACACCGAATGCGAGGTATATGCGATTTCCCAAATATCTGAACTGCATAATCAAAATATTTATATAAATCAATTACAATCACACATATAAACACGCGTCTTCACACACACAAACATATACTTACGAACCCACAAATACATACATACCCACGCACCCATGTCTGATTTGCTGGTCCCGCATCGAGACGCCTCCGCAGCTAGTATCTCAGAGAATGCTTTCCAGATATGGATAGTACTAAAAAAATCACGTATTCGGGACAATCCAAAATCAAATAGTGGAAGGCGCCCCGAAATTAAACTAATAATGGATAGTGAGATTAAAACGACACTATCGCTCCCAAGCAAGAATGGCCATATTGCCGAATCCCGCCACTGTTTCTGATCGGATGAAAGCCCCGGTGGTCAGTGCTGGTCCCAGGGATTTCGAGGTAAACTTAACTCACATCGTGCGAATGAGAAGTGCTGCAGAGGTTGATCACTCGGTTCCTGCAGCATTTAAGGCTAGGTGTGATAGAGCTTCCTTCCGTTTAAGGGACAAATTACACACCTTGGTGGAGTTTGTTCTGAATAAGAATAATATCCACAAAAAACTAAAAACCATGACGAGGGACACGAGTAGGGCTCTAAGCTAATACGCGCGGGTGAGATGTGCTCTGTATTTAACAGCGTCGAAAGATAAAGCGGTTGGTCAAACGACCCTCATTTTCCGCACTGAGACGCGTCAACGGAACATCAGCGGTAGAGAGAGAAAGTGAGAGAGAGACAGACAGAGAGAGAGAGAGAGAGAGAGAGAGAGAGAGAAAGACCTTTGCCACCTCAGCATCATCCGGAGAAGGAGAAGTAGTCGAAGCAACCCACTAAAAAGTGGGCCAACAGATGCTTCGTTAGCAGTTCCTGAGACCCGAGGAAACCGATCAAAGGTCCCTGACTGGGCTACGGTAGCACGAAAGGCTAAAAGAAAGGGATTCAGGCCAATACGCAGCTCAAGTAGGCCAAGGCTTTCGGAAGGCCGCCTAAGGTGTTTAAAAAACATAAAGTGGTCCTGAGACCAGCTCGACCCGACGCCATTAAGATCAAATTCTCTGGAGAGCAAGCTTATGCTGACATCTTTCCTTTCGAAAGAACGAGCCGAGGAACTAATTGACATAACAGCGGCTTGCAATGTCTCTATGGCCGAGAAATCCTTCTCCCATGGCCGTCCACCTGTTTACTGGTGTAATGAGAATATCGCAAAAATTCGCCGTCATTGTCTGCGGATTCGACGACTGCATCAGAGATGCTAAACGCAAGTGCTGGCGTGAATTCTATGAGGAAATGGACCGCGATCCCTGGGATAAGCCGTACAAAAAGGTGATGAATAAGATCAAACCTGAAGGCGTCTCAACACCATTCTGACGCCAAAAAGAAAGAACCTTATCAGAATACGCAGCTGCGGTAGGCCTAAAATGTCGGAGGACCGCCTATGGCGGCCAACGTACATAAAGTGGTCCTGAATCCATCGCGTCCCGACCTCACTAAGATCAAAGCATCGGGTGGCCGAGCTTACGCCGACATCCTTCGTCAAATTCGGACGACACCATATCTTAATTCGCTGGAAGAAAGTCTCCTGTAGCCGGTGTACCATCTAGTGACGACATCGATGGGTTCCTAGAATCCCTCAATGCCATCGTCACTAGTACGATGTCTCCTTCTTTTGGATTGCCAATAATCATCGGAGGGGATTTAGGCGAAATAGGGCAGCACGCAAATCAACACTCGTGGTCGTGCACTTCTCGGGGTCTTGGCAATATTGAAGTTGGAGATTGCTAACACCGACCTTTCACCAAGGCGGAGAGATCGTCAGTAATAGATGTAACCTTCATCGATACTAGATTAATGAGAGGAAGGCCTGCCTGGAAAGTTAGTAATCGCTATACGGTAAACGATCATCTAGCACTACTGTACCAGCTCGAAATGACGACTAACAGTTCAGCATGTCTGGATAAAAAAACTCAAATATAAGAGCTGGGTACTATAAGCCTTCGACCGAGTAATGTTCTTCTACTACCTAGCAGAATCCGCGGTTAAAGGAACATTGAAAGAATGAGCCCAGAAATTCACTCGTGCTATAACAGCGGCTTGCAATGTCTCTGTGGCCGGGAAATCCATCCCATGGTGGTCCACCTGTTTACTGGTGCAATGGAAATATTATCGTGAGTGTCTGCGGACTCGGAAACTGCATAGAACTCGAAATAAGTCGCACAACCAAGAATCACCGCGACATATGAGGAAAAACGGAAACAGCTCATGGCTGCTATCAAAGCGGCTAAACGCAAGTGCTAGCGTTAATTTTGAGGAGAAATGAAACGATATCCCTGGGATGAGCCGCCCAAAATGGTGATGAATATGGCCCAGAGACGCCTTAACACCAACGTGTGCATATTTTCTTAACGTAGCGGTATGTCATTTGTTTTGCATTATCAGAAAAAAGTAGAGGAGACAGACCTAATGGAGACCGACAGCGCAGTCGCGCCGATAAACATTAGCATAACCGAGCTGAAAATAGCTGCAAGGAAAATATCCAACCGAAAATCTCCAGGTTTGGATGGAATACCTGGTCTGTCCATCAAGATCACTGTCTTACATTTGCCATAAATTTTTGCAGACGATTTGGTGCTTGTTATAAATTAGGATGCTTCCCGGAACGGTAGAAGGTAGAAAGATCGGTGGTACTAGGAGCTTTAGACGCATGAGTGCTATCATCACACTTGATATCCGCAAAGCCTTTAATTTGGCTCGATTAGACAACATTATGTTGAAGGTAGCGCAGGTACTACCTGGGTAGAGGCACGCATTCCTCTAACATCACCGAAGAAGTGCCACAGAATACGTCTTGAAACCTCTTCACTGGATCGTCATTTATGACGGACTGCATAGATAGCAGCTTCCGCAGATGATGTTGATGGTGGCCTCTGCGGACAATGTGGCTTTGGATGTCGTGGTAAATAGTATCGATGAGGTACAATATCTTGGAGATGACTCTATCGCAGTAGTAGCTATATGGTTGAGCAACCATGAGCTGCATCTAACGTCCGAAAAAACGGAGGCGGTGTTTATCTTCCGAAAAAAGCAAAACAGATACGCCACCTTTACCTTAAATAGTAATCCTATAAGATCGGCAGACACAGTGAAATATCTAGGAGTCATCTTGGATGCGAGTTAACATTTAAGGAGCACCTTTTCGTCGAAGTGTCGAAAGCCGCCGGAGTCGCTACAGCTTTGTCCGACATAATGTCCAATATAGAGGTGTCAAAGCAGCCTCGTGGTGCCCTTTCAGCGACAATGGTAAGCTCTCGTGATTTTTATGGAGCTACGATATGGGTAAATACCCTATCAAGCAATATAAGCTACGGTGCATCCTGTCGGCGAGCCTGCAGAAGAGCCGCGTTAAGAGTGGCTTATGCTTATAGAACCGAGTTTGGTATAGCCCACTTCGTAATCGCGGGAATCCCTCCCATTGATCTTTAAGAAATAAAGAGGGCTGATACGTACAGAAAAGGTCAGCGTACCTCACAATGTGGTGGTGAAACAGCACGTGACTGTAGCAGTCGATGGTATTCGGCCAGCGAGTATCGCTAAACCGGCCGCGTCATCGCAGACGTCGCGAGATGGACAAGCTCAAAGCACGGATTCGTCACCTTTCATCTGACCCAGGTGCTCAGCGGTCATGGGTGCTTTCACAGCTACCACCACCGCTTCCGAATGCGGAGTGCCCGACTTGCCATAGTGTTGTCAATTCATAGAAGAAAGGGACTATTTCCAAACCTTTTGGAAGTATCCTTTAACTACAAAGGGTTTTGAAATTTGCATCATTGGTTCGTAAAAGAAGACCTTTGCTGCATATATTATGGAGTAGCTAAATCACATCAGAAAGAAGGAAGAGCGTTTTAGGGGCTGCATTAACAGCAGATCCACTCCCACATGCACGAGATAGTGAGGTGATTGCGTGCTAATATGGGCTATGCGTGCCGTGAAGGAGCCCCGTCAATACCTTATGGAAGGAACATTTTGTAGTGGGTATAGCTCATTCTGACCAAGTCCTACACTCCATGCGTAAAGGTGATTTTTACCGCGTCCTGTACAAAAAAAGCACACATCCTCACACACACGCTCGCACGCACTTGCACACGCAAATCCATAGATATTTCACTTTGATATAAGATGAATCCTAAGCGTAAGGGACGTTGGTACAAATGTTTTTAGTTACTGCCTTGCCCTGAAAACATTTTTTCTAATTTAATATTATTAATTCTATTTTTATAAACACTTTTTCATTTTCTTTCTTATACAATTAATATTACTATTTATATAAATTTAAAACTCGTTTACAAAAACGATTTTATACCAATTCATATTGTCAGGTTACACGAATATCACGACATCTCGGCGTTCGGTTTAAAAACTTGCCATCTCAGAAATGGATTTCAAAAAGTTTCATGTTGGTATTCTACGTTAAGAAGGTACCACCTCTGATTTAGCTTCGAAAAGGTGACACCTCGATTTCGGATTCAAGAATGTAACATGTACTAACAACATCTTTCGGCACAAGTTTAAATTGGCAACTACTGTATATATTTTACTATTTTTTCTTATTATAAACTCAAATTATAATTAAAATAATATTCTGAATATATTAAAATGATAATTTCTTAATTAAATGGGTTGAACTTACAATATGTTTATGAACATATTCACTACAGTATACTGGAATTAATTGATTTTTCAGCAAATGGTCAATAGGTTTCTTTTTGCTTTATCAAACGAAATATTCCTATTTGACCTATAAAGTTGTACCCAAAAAGGGTTACATAAAAATGGAAAAAATGATTGATTAAAATTTTTTTAAAGATCTGACGTGGTATTCGCGAACCTGGTAATAATAATTAATTTTTGTAATTAATAATTAACCATTGGGCTGCGTTGCCCAATACCGCGTACACAATTAATTTATTTCGCGAAGGTTACCGGCCAGTATCGCTAGGAACAAATTTGCTGGGATGCACGGTGTGGAAAATTCGGGCGAACCTCCTTGCGTCGACACGTTTGAATCAAAAGATAAATATGTCGGCGGGAACGGGGAGAACACAATAAATATCACGAATTATTTAAAATGAAAATTAATCATTATTTATGAAATAATTAACAAAATGGGCCACCCAGGTCTCATGCCGCGACAATTTTAAAGCGCGCGGGCTGAAGTCCCGGGAAGCCTGCCAGATCGAAACCCTTGCCTGTGGTAGACTTTTGCTCCCAGAACCCGCTGTTCGGGTACCCGAACACACTCCCGAGTTTCACTCAAACAATCATACACTCGAGGGGGGGGGTCACGGTAATATAATGGTTGACTTACCAATCGACGCCCCGAATATGGTCCAGCCGATCTCGGTCCCGGTGATCTCCTGGGCAGCGGATACCCTTGTCGGCAGAAGCGATGAACAGGCGGCTCAATGCCACGGCGAGCACTCCGCGACCCGCGTTCGCACTCACGCACGACCCCGTTCTTTCCTCGCACTTTTTCACTCGTGCACACACACGCGACCACACGAGGATACTCCCGGATGCCGTCGGCCTACGCGCCTCATGCGCCTTTACTCGGCCTTACACAACAAACTAGATAACCTGGCACCGGAGAAGTTCATCCGCCTCAAGTGGCGGAACGGGACATATTGAATAGGCATTTGTCTAATTTCCCGAAAAAGGGATGAGAGAGAGGAAACTCACACATACACTTTTGCGCTCTCATCTCTACGTATTATTGCGCGTGGAATTATACACTTGAGTGAAAGTAAACAAGTGTCCTCGGTTGGCCTTGACATACCGAAGGCTCCAACGACTTACAATTATTATGAATTTAACTATTTCATTCGCCGGGAATAGATTGTGTGACGATTTCCGTCATAAAGATCAAAGCAATTACAAATTAGGAGTTTTACGTATTTTTTATATATAAAAGTCATGATAACAAAAATTAATTACTGATTCCAAATTAGAAAGATTCAAGAAATAAGCATAACTTATCAGTACTTGAATGCAAAATTTTGTGTGTATTCCTATGCTTTCGTTAGCTTAAAAAATTATGGCGCGATTTTATGTTTGATATGATATAGTATTCTGTTGTACACTAATACAATAATGTCAATGTTTCTCTAATCTAAGAGGTGTAACGTGGTAATGGCAATCCCGGATTAATTAATAGAACATTAACTATTATTATTTAACCGTTTAACCGCGTTGTTAGAAAAAATACGTTAATCAGATCGAAAGAGAAAAAATGGTCATCCCCAGGTCGGACTCGTACCGATGGTATCGTTCATATTAATCAAACCGCAAAATAAAATTAAAAATTAGAATTAAAGCCAAAAATAGGAATGGAAATGTTATTAGAAATACAATACACTGTTCTTACATGATCTCAAAGTCTGTGGCTACGGAAAAAAAATTAACAGATATATAGAAAGTTTACTGAATAGAATAATTAGCGTTACATCCACTATGCTCCCATAACAGTGTGTATCAAGTGTTTGGGAAATCGAATTATAGTTTATATTACAATTCGCCGCCTTAGTGCAAGAAGGGTCTAATTCAATTTTTTATTTTAAAAAGGTTCCAATTCAAATTATTTTTTATCATTGTATGCGTAAAATTCGATTTTACGCATCATTTTGAGTGCGTAAAACGACGTATTAAAGCATAGTATGATGAAATATTAAACACTACGCACGGTATGCGTAAAACAATAAATTTATATAATTGTTACTATATATTAGAATATAGTTTAATTTGCCTGAATTACGTATCAATTATGTATTTAACCAATTGTATATTATACCTATCAAAATAATGTTCAAATAAATTAAGATACGTTCAGTTTAATATGTCAATATTTTGTTTTCGTTATTTAAGTTATAGTTCATTATTACAAAATTGTATATATTTATTATAATTTTATATTACGAACGTACAAGATTACTTTCGAGGGGGGGGGGGGGGGCTCCGCTGGCACCCCCAACAGCGGGAACGGCAACAAGTTAAGGGTCGTATTCAATGCCTCTCGACCCGCCTCTACGGGAAGGATCCTGAACAATGTAGTCCTGGCCGGCCCAAAACTCCAACTCGTCCTAGCAATGGTCGTAACACGCTAGAGGATGCATCGCATCGCCTTCTGCGCAGACGTAAAGAAAATGTTCCGCCAAATTTGGATTGATGCTCAGCAAGTCCACCTCCAGCATAAAGTGTGGAGCCATTCTCCAGAGCAGCCAATGTCTCACTATGTGCTGTTAACCGTGACGTATGGAGAGACTTGCGCCCCAATCCTTGTGCTTCGCACACTAAAGCAATTGTGCCTTGATGAGGACAAATTATATCCAGAAGCAGTTAAGGCCCTCAACGATCAACTTTATGTGGATGACATTCTCAGCGGGGCTAACGATCTTGCCTCCGCCAAATGCTGTCGCAACCAGTTGATTGGACTGTTCAAGGCGGGCGGCTTTATTTTGATGAAATGGGTATCCAGTAAGCCCGAACTTCTGCAGGATATTGCAGAAGCCGATCGATTGCAACCAAGTTGGTCTCAACTTAGTACGGACGGTCTGGTCAATCAGTTGGGCATTGCTTGGTATTCCGTCCAGGACTGTTATCGGTTCACCCCCTTACCATCCAACCAAGATTCCCAACTTACTAAGCGGACGGTTTTGGCAGAGTTGGCTCGCATCTTCAACCCTGTAGGATGGTTAGCTCCAGTGGTCTTAACGGCCAAAATGATTCAGGAGCCATGGCTGCGGCACTCTACTGTCGAGGTTGCGACAACTACGGCAACGTGTGAATCAGCCTTCTATGGGCAAAGAAGAAGTTGACTCCAGTGAAAAGCTTGACTACAACATCTACATCCGCTGCGCGGATGACATTCCCCGTTTGGAGTTACGTGCAGCGTTATGTGGCCGACGGTATGAACGTGTCACTAACCGATTGCTTCTTATGGAGCAACTCGCAAATAATGCTCTATTGGCTCAGATCAGATGGTCCAAATGGCCTTGATTTCGTGAATAATTACATCTCCCACATCATGGAGCTCACCCGAGAGGCTACTTGCTTAGTTAAATGGACACGCTTAGTCAAATCGATTTATGGTAGAGGAGGACGCCTTGGTTAACGGGCCCTGTAGACTCCAGGCCCAACTTGGGTCTTCGACTTATCGAAAGTCACGAAGAGGCAACCAGAAAGGCCGCCCCCAGCTGTCTGACCACACAGATAACCTCAGTGGATACTCATCCAATCGAGCGATTCTCTTGCTTGAACCGGCGTCTGAGAGTCGTCGCTCACTGCATCCGCATCTGTAGACAACGAGTTTCGGAGGCGCCTCCACCCCGCTCACCAACAGCTGCTTTCGAACTCCAGAGGACCCTCAACTGCCGCTTAAATTGGGCAGTGCTCTACGCCCACTTGTACCATTCTTGGACGAGCATGGAGTTCTAACAATTGGAGGAAGGCTGTGTAACTCATTACTCCTATACAATAAGAGGCACCCCATCATTTTGAACGGTCACAGTCATTTCGCGCGACTAGTCATCGAATGGACCCACTTTCGGAGCCTTCATGACTGCTTCCGCCTCACTTATGCTCGTGTCATCCATCGAGCTTGGATTGTTGGTGTTCGGACAAGAGTCTGCGCCTACCTGCGTCGATGCGTCGTGTACACGAGAGCACTATCTCGACCTATCACTCAACAAATGTGGTCAATGTGGATTAGACTATGCTGGGCCATTCCAGATACTCCGATCATGGAGTCGGGGTGTGTCATCGACGAAAAGTTACATCGCCCTCTTTGTATGCCTCAGCACCAAAGTCATCCACCTGAGCTAGTAGGAGATTTGACCACTGAAAACTTCCTGGGAGCCTTTAACCGTTTCGCCAGTCGCCGAAGGAGACCGCGGGAAGTATGGAACGACAACGCTACTACTTTTCGCAGTCAACTCGGAGCTTCACCGCCTTCTCCGATCCGCTGAGTTGGATTGGGGCCTGGTCGAGGGCAGTCTCGCTGAGTACGGCGTTGTTTTGCGATTTATCCCCCCTTCAGCGCCCCACTTTGGATGGATTTGGGCCGGGGTTAAGTCCACCAAGGCCCACCTCCGAAGACTAGCTGGACCACGAAAACTTACATAGGAAGAATTCTTTACACTGCTTGTAGAGACCGAGATGGTACTTAATAGTCGTCTTCTCGTCCCTCTCTCTGGCGACTCAGATGACATCGACGCATTGACAATGGGCCATTTTTTGGTTGGGACTTCACTAACTGCGAATCTCCGGTTTTCTACCACGGAGACAGACCATGATCACGTAACCCATTGGAACCTGGTCAGGGCGCTTCTTGACCAGTTTTGGACTTGTTGGGGACGAGAGTACCTTAAAACTCTGCAGCAGAGAGTTAAATGGCTACGGTGCTCGCCAAACCTAACTACCGGAGACCTGGTGGTTACCATCGACCCTTCTCTATTGATGCCAAATGGACGTTGGCCACTTGGACGACTACTCCACGTGCACCCAGGTCAAGACCGACATGTTCCAGTTGCCACCATCAGGACATCCGGAAACATCTACCAGAGACCAATCATGAAACTGGTCCGACTATCTGTTAATAATATGGAACAGACCAGCCAAGTGCCACAATGAAAGGAACCCTGCTTAGAACTGACAGATACGAGTTCTTTTCGTAATGGGGGCGCTAGAGTGGGACCCTATATAAGAGAGGTTCCGCCTCTGGAGTCTCAGTTTAATGCGGTCAGCCGCGGGTTCCATTTTTAAAATCTCTTCTGTTTTTTTTTGTAAAAAAACAGTTGTTCTGTAAACGAATTGTTCTGTATATTACTACGTATTATATAATTATATAATTATTTTGTATAACCTTAAATTGTCAAATCTGTCAAATCTGTTAACCCATCACTCAGTTTTATACGACCTCACCTTAAGGCAACAAACCTGCGTTAAAATTGAAAAAATCTAAGCAAAATTAACAATTAATAATTTTTTTCATAATAATTAAAAATATTATTCTAATTTTTTTCCAAAATTGACTTACTGCGGAATATCTCAGGAACTACTTCATTGAAGTAGCTGATATTTTAACAATACATTTTTAATATGATTTCAATCCGCTTGTATAATAAAAACAATGTACTTGAAAGTATTCTATTAATAAAATTAAATAATGTATGTAATAATTGGATAGCGTTACTAATAATACCTGCTGCTCGACCTGGCGTGTATTATGTGCATATCAAGATGATTCTTTCGAATTGTATAGTCCTTAAATAATTGGAAAAAGGACCGACACGGTGGCGGCGTGGCGGAAACGCACCTCGGCCGGTCATGAAAGTTAAGCAGCGCCGAGCGCGGTTACTAGTTGGATGGGTGACCGTTTTTCGGACATAGCTTAAGGGGGTTCCAGCCATAAATAAGAGAAGAGGCGCCTTCGTTTATTGACAATCTAACTGTGCTGAATTTTAGATAAAAATATTATTACGTTTTCGAGAAAAGTCTTACCAAAAATATCAAATCTTTTCACCTCGTTGAGGTTAGGTTCACATTTTTGGTAAGACTTCTCAAAAACGCAATATAATTTTAATCTGAAATTCAGCACACAGTTACATTATTAATAAACGAAGGCGCCTCTTCTCTTATTTTTTCACATACTGTTTTATTTACAAATTTATCACTAATAATCACGATTGCCGATAAGGTAGGGAGGATAAATATTGACTATGGCACCCCGTTAAATGATCGGTTAGGTGTTTTTTCACATTCCACAACGTGAGCGGGAGGTGTGAGACATTCGGTTTCCGGGAACGCGACACCGACGTCGACGATCTTGCGGCACCAAGCGGGATGCGTGACTAGAGAGGAATCACTCGAGCCACTAGAGTTTGAGAGTTAGCGACCGTCGGTGGGATGCTGGGAGATAGTACACGGAGCGAGGGACGAGATGAGTACAGACTCCGTATAGCTAATTTGTGCGTAGTTAGGTATACGGCGGCATATAGGAATTATATATATGTACGGTGCGTGTACACATATTTACGCATGTATACTTATGCATAGCGCGCATGTATACATACTCGCCGGTCGTGAGATGCGGGTATACAGTGGCTGTATTGGGTATTTAATTATTATTTTACTTACTTAACACCGGTAATTCGCTAATAAAAAATTTATGTACGCGTCTGTAGAATTTGGGAATGAATTGTAATTAATGTTACGATGTACATCTTTGCAAATAGGTATAATAGTTTTAAATTAACTATCAGTGTGTCGGGTGCAATTGGGTTACCGACTATGGTAATTTATTATTGTGTTACTACTTATGGTAATTTATTGTTGTGAACTACTATTATTGGTTAATTGGCCTTGATACGAGTATAAATAGGGTAGATAAGAATAGCGATAAAGTGGGGGAAAAGTACTTCTTTCGGGAGGACCAGGCCACGCCGCTACTCGGATGTAGAAGCCAGTTTCGATCATTCGCTACCTGATCATCCTACAGTATAGTTAGGAGTTTTTTTAAGGGTAGTTAGGCCGAATATCTATTTTCTTTTAGAATGGAGTAGAGAGTTTTTGTAGAATAAAGGCGAGGTTAAGTTGGAGCAGCTGTCTTATTGTTTAGGCGAGTATTATTTAAGGTTAGTCTGACGGGCGGTCGAATTTAATTATATTTTTAACATTATATTTATAAACCGCCACACAGATTTGGAGGTTGTGTGTACGTGTGAGAGACGGTCGCGTTTATGAACCCATTGAAAACCAGGCAAAACCTGGCAGAGATATCGAGAAATGCACTGTGCCATTCTTTACATAACCAAAAAAAAATACCGGTGTTTCTTCTATTATTGATTACAATTGTTTATAACAAATTATTTAAATAAATAACCCAAAATTTTGTAATTTTGCAAAACTGACTGCGGAATTGATTCTACGGGCAAAAACACGACAATAACCTATCTAACATTTTTTTTCAGAGTTCAATTTGTTAGTGTAAAATATCTATAAACAATTGTGCGCAAAGTAGTAAGAGTTTGTGTAAGTTTCCGAGTTATGAACATAATTATGGCTCATTACCGTGATATTCTTTGTGTTTTCTTCAAAAACGTTTGCAACATTTCGTACACAACCATTTAGTTCTCGTCAAACACGTACCTATCCCGCATATTTTCATACTTCTTTGTTTCATGATGTGTTCTGAAGAGTTTTCAGGCTTTCTCTTTTCCCTGGAAATACGTACTGATGATAGCTATTGAATATAATATTCACAAACCTCTTGAACAATATCTTTGAAACCTTTCTTTTCATCCGGATGGAGTTTATTGTATTAAATCACCGAAGCGTTCGCTAATGATGCTTGAATAAATCAAATAATAAGACAACTTGTCCAATTTTTACCTCTTGTCGAAGGCATCAGAATATTACAGTGTTGATCGTAGAGATTGACACCACCCATGTGTTTATTGTACATGAAAAAAGAATGAGGGAAAAGAATGGAATTTTGCAACGATTCCTGCCATCTTTGCATTGCTACTTTCGGTTCATCTCCATATGTAGTTGAGAGAATCAAGCCTGATTTGTTATAAACAATTGTAATCGAAATGAGAAAAAATACTGGTATATTTTTGTTATGCAAAGGATGGCATAGTTCGTTTTTCCATATCTCTGCCAGATTTTGCCTGGTTTTTAATGGGTTAATTGGGAATCGGTGCCAAAGACCGCAGGTTAAAGACCGCCGGTTTCGAAGTGGTTAGCTGTTGGAATTCTCACTGGAACTTGGAGTCGAGAGGATATATTGCCGGGTAAATTTTGTAATTTGTATTATTTATTTTTGTTAATATCGCCAGTCGCCTAATTAAATATAAATCGATGATATATTTTTATTTGAACCTCTACCACGTAGTGTTTGTCGGCCCATAATTTATTCTTTAACAATTTATCATTGTACCGACGAAAAGTAGCGTCGCAAAATGACACTTAACGTAGGTTACGTTGGGCGTTGTGGGAATAAAGGTATTGTGAACCGTGCATTTATTACCACGCAGTTTGATGTATAACGCGAGAACAACAAAGATAAAAACTCACCTTTTGAATTAAAAAACTATTTGAAAGCTATAATTATAGGTATTAATTTGAAAGGTATAATTATAGGTAAATCTACCGCGGGACGACCGGTGTATTCAAACATTCTTTTTTGGGTATTTAGGTCACATTTCGTAGGCCCAAACACCGAAAATAAATGTTCCACACCTCTCACTCATCTTGTGAGGTATGGAAAAACACCTAACCAATCCCAGTTACCCATTGAAGTACTGCACGCAGCATATGCTGCTTAACTTTCGTGATCTGCCAAGGTATATCTCCACCACTTCGCCATCGCGTCGGTTTCTTTATATACTTTTTATTGACGTTTACCTATTACTGCCAAAAAACTATTATTATTATACACTTATAAATAATAATTTACACTAGTGGAAATATATTTCTTTTTACCAAAGGTGGGCCAAGTTGTGCCAAAAGTGATTTGATTTCTAAAATGGTAACAAATTTTTTAATTTTATACACTGCCGCTCACATAAATTTGGCCACCCGATCAAAAATCTGTCAAACTTTGAAGTTTTGTACCTCTATAAGGAATCAACCGATCTAAAAAATTCAAAGTACGTTTTGAAGCTCGTACCAAGCACTTCAGTATACGATGAAAATATTTTAAAAAATAATGATTAATTAATTTTTCATAAACAAATCAAAAAAAAAAATTTTCAATTTTTTTCGTCCATTTTCAAATTGGCATAACTTTGTTAAAAATAATCTGATTAAAAAAAAAAATGGAGGTTAAAGCTATGGTACTCCTCTTCAAAATGCGCTATGCAGAATTTCTGTTCATTTATTTTTTAGGGAATTTTTTAATTTTGAAAAAAAAAATCATATTTTTTCCAACAGCTCATAACTCAAAAACTATGAGTCAAACTAAAAAAATCATAAGAGCAAAAATTATGCGTTTTAACTCAACGATTACAAATTCAACGTAAAATATTCAAATTAAAAAATTTTTTTTTTTTAACAGGAGAAAAAGATTTTTATTTACAATTATACGTAAAACATAAAACATTGTGCTGGTAAAAAAAAAGAAATTTCAAATTTGAATGTTTTACGTTAAATTCGTATTTGTTGAGTAATAACGCATTATTGTTGCTCTTATGATTTTTTTATTTTGACTCATAGTTTTTGAGTTATGAGCTGTTGAAAAAATGTGATTTTTTTTTACATAAAATTAAAAAATTCCCTAAAAAATAAATAAACAGAAATTCTACATAGCGCATTTTGAAGAGGAGTACCATAGTTTTAACATCCATTTTGTTTTTTTTAATCAGATTATTTTTAACAAAGTTATGCCAATTTGAAAATGGACGAAAAAAATTGAAAATTTTTTTTTTGATTTGTTTATAAAAAATTAAGTAAACATTATTTTTTAAAATATTTTCATCATATACTGAAGGGCTTGGTACGAGCTTCAAAACGTGCTTTGAATTTTTTAGATCGGTTGATTCCTTATAGAGGTACAAAACTTCAAAGTTTGACAGATTTTTGATGGGGTGGCCAAATTTATGTGAGCGGCAGTGTATATATACAACAATTTTATATATAAATATCCTAAACTTATCCTGAAATGAGTCGAAGTACGCCACACTGCTTACAAAAATAGGCCAAACGATGATAGAAGTGGGTCAAAATTTGATTAAACTGGGAAAATGTTCGATTTATAGATACAGTTTTAGCAAACATCGGCCCAGTTATGGTACAACTTGGTCCACTTTTGACATAGTTTAGCCCATTTCTGCGCATTTCTAGAGTACCAAATTTTTTCTGCTAGAACAGTTTTTCAATGTTAAAATTTTCAAATAGTAGAATTTAAGACACGTTCACTGGGGTTCAGCGTGAGCGGCTTCCAATCGTAAAGAATAAAAATACATTTCAAATCAAGGCGGGAGGATTTAATTAAATAACATAACTACACAGTTTATCGCTTGAAAAATCATTATTGCGGCAAAATTATTTACTCTATTTCCGCGATTAGCACACACACGCACAACTCAACAACTTTTACGGGAAGCTGGAAAAACAGGAATACAAATAGAATGTTTCACCTCAGGATATTAGAGTTTTGATAAACAAGTAATACACCCTCGTAAAATTAATAACAATCAGTATCTCGGAATGACCGGTTCCTCACGACGGCCCGACTCAGAATCACCAAGCTCGTCCTGTCAAGACGATCACTGAGTCCGCGCGTATGCGTATTGCGCAACATTCCAATCTCGTTCGCTTGACTCGGCCGATTCGACGCACGTTTACTGTATGTCTCTCTCTCTCAAATATTAAATAAATATTATCTATCTATCTATCTATCTCTCTCTCTCTTCCTCGTACTGAATTCGACCAGCTGGTAGTAGTGTTTTAACGGGAACATCGTATATAGAAACAGCTTGAGTAGCAAATAAAATTATAATTAAAATGGACTATTTAAACATAACTTTGCACAGTGCAAATTAAAATTACCTTAATTGAAGTTGTCATGCTGGTTTAGAATTATAGTAATAAAAAAACTTATTAAATAAAATTCATTCCGGACCCACACATCATCGAAAAGTAATAATTTATTCGTGCTTATAACCCGGTGGACCCACCCAGAGGAAGTCCCGTTGAATTAAAATATAGATCCGGATATCTATACACTCGCGATAACGAATATTCACTCCAAAAAAAAAAAAATAAGAACAATGGTTGATAATAATTTAGTACGGGATCTAAGGATAGTTCCCGTGTCACCACTAACCACGAGAGGGAGAACGTTGATTTTAAAATTAATTAAATAAATAATTTAACCGGTTAATAAACGCACATTAACTCACTCTCCTATAATGCCCACTAATAATAATATCACTTATTATATTAGTAGATAAAACAACTCACCAAAAATCTAATGAAAACTAATTAAGATTATAATCTGATGAAAGTATTATGTGTATATATGTATATATATTTATCTTATTTAACTCCTCCTTATATGATTATTCTCAATAATAATTTTATATATATAACTCCTTGATCCAACTAATATCAATTTAAATTCTCCTTAATACTGGATATCTAGTAGCACTAGAAAACAATACTATGACCTATAATAGATCGAATCAGAATGGACCACGCCAGACTTCTTCGATTTTCTATCTCCCTCAATCTAATAACATCCCTATATGTTCTCTCTCTCTCTCTCTCTCTCTCGTTACCTGTGAGGGATCCGGTACTATTATAATTTTCAACCCTTCCCTATCTGTCATAGGTGTAATCAAGCTACCCATATTTACCCCACTTTAGATAAAAATGACAACTAATTTGCATAAGTTATCATTGTCCCAACTGGTATTTCGACTTTCCGTATTTGAGGTAATTACTCTCATATAACGTAATATGCTTGTATATTTAACCATACGGAAGTCTCACCTCTAATAAAGTCATCTTTTGATTAGTTAAATAGATCACTATAATAGTCCCTATTTAACAGCGCAAAATTCGAATCTAAATTTAACTCTATACTAATATACACGTGTTCCCCCACTACCCGCATTCCGAATTCCTTATACTGTATACGCGTGATTACTGTATCGATAGGAGCGCAGACCGCGTGCTCAGTGTGCGCGCGTTTGAGTCTAGATTGATTCAAGATGGCGACAACTGATGGCGCGATCCCCACCGTCGGGGATAGTACCCGGGTACTACCGCGGAGTGGTGCGCTAATAGAGGTGCGCGTAAGCACCAGCAATGACTCCCCCAGGCGACGCAGTCCATGGCGATGTCGCAACCTCATCGCTGTCAACGAAACCGCTTTCCAGAGAAATGGCAATGTTTTGTTCCACACATAACGTATGCACTATCTTAGTGCAATCGTAAGTATTTTTCAAAATTATAAATATTTAATAATTAATCATTTACTTCCCATAAATAAATGTTTTCATTTTATATATAACCTTCTCAATTACTAATATTCCTCACCTTCTTATTCAATAATTAAGAAATGCTCTGATTTCACTCCTTATTCCTCCCTATATTTATTATTTAATGATTAAAACATTTCATTTAATTATCTCGCCTCTTTTCCCAATATTTTACAATCAACGAACCTATTTTGTTCATTCCTTTCACACCTCCTTACACTCATATTATTATCATTTTCAATATTCTCATTTATTCCTACTTAATTCATGTCCCTACTAACAAATTAAATTCATTAATTAAAATATATTAACATAGTTCTCTTTTGCAGAGGTAGCGTGCCAAGGAGTAGCTGTCACCAAGGGTCTCCGGACACGCTGATCAAGAGGCAACACCCTGGATATTCACATCAACCCATAAGAAGCAACAAGATAAGTATAAACACATAACATTAATTATCTCTATTTTTAATTAAATAATATATATATATATATATATATATGGGTGGTTCTCTGTGACATCGAAGATGAAAAAAATAAATATTGCTATAACTGTGGGAATATGTTTTAGAGGTATCCAGTAGTTCTCCTGAATTTTTTCAGAGTTTTTCTGGGCCATTATTTTAAGTTACAGAGAGTCAAAGTTGACATTTTAGCACTTTTTTGCATTATATGCCCATTTTCATGAATTTTTAGCTCCCAGGGGATGCATTTTTCACTAAAAACATAGGTATGACTTTTTTTGTATAATTTTCCGAACTTTTCATTAAAAATACTTTTAAAGACATAAATGTATGCTGTCACACTCTTGTAAGCCATTTAAACCTTAAATAGTGAATATCAGCAATTCTGCTGCGGCCTCTGGAAACCTAATGCTGTCTAAAAGATATCTTTTTATAGTCAGAAACTGCCTAAAAATTTAATTTCCAGAGTGAGTCTAAATCATTAAGATCACTTATGGTCAAAATATCCGGGAAAAGTGCCCGAAATATTAATAGAAATGTATATTTGTTGCCTTATAACGATGAATCTAGTAGCATGATCATTGCAAAAAAATGTATGCACTTACCTTGGAATGGTAGAAAAGTATCTCCACTTGTTTCAGTATCCATCTAATCCCCTGTAAGCTGCTAAAAATACAAATATTATTATAAAATTAAAAAAAAATTATTTTAAACATTTATAATGCTGGATTTTTAGTTTTACATCCCTTACAAGAATTATAATACTAATCTGAAGGATTACTATAAAAGTATCAACATTATTATTAATATTATTATTCAGCAATACATTGTTTAGATTTCACAAACTTGTCACTGTCACGTTATCATACTATTCATTATAATTATATATCCGATTTATTTATATATCTTTTGTATTAAATACGTATATTCAGTTACTGTAATAATGATATTTATATATTTATAGTAATCCTTCAGATTAGTATTATAATTCTTGTAAGGGATGTAAAACTAAAAATTCAGCATTATAAATGTTTATAAATTAATTTTTTACATTTGTATAATAATATTTGTATTTTTAGCAGCTTACAGGGGATTAGATGGATACTGAAACAAGTGAAGATACTTTTCTACCACTCCAAGGTAAGTGCATAAATTTTTTTGCAATGATCATGCTAATAGATTCATCGTTATAAGGCAACAAATATACATTTCTATTAATATTTCGGGCACTTTTCCCGGATATTTTGACCATAAGTGATCTTAATGATTTAGACTCACTCTGGAAATTTTTAGGCACTTTCTGACTATAAAAAGACATCTTTTAGACAGTATTAGGTTACCAGAGTCCGGAGCAGAATTGCTGATTTTCACTATTTAAGGTTTAAATGGCTTACAAGAGTGTGACAGCATACATTTATGTCTTTAAAAGTATTTTTAATGAAAAGTTCGGAAAATTTTACAAAAAAAGTCATACTCATGTTTTTGGTGAAAAATGCATCCCCTGGGAGCTAAAAATTCATGAAAATGGGCATATAATGCAAAAAAGTGCTAAAATGTCAACTTTGACTCTCTGTAACTTAAAATAATGGCCCAGAAAAACTCTGAAAAAATTCAGGAGAACTACTGGATACCTCTAAAACATATTCCCACAGTTATAGCAATATTTATTTTTTTCATCTTCGATGTCACAGAGAACCACCCATATATATATATATATATATATATATATGGGGTATTCCACGTGAAGTGGTCCGATCAAAATTTTAAAATGCACCAAATTTTGGGTACACTTTGCAAATTTTTTTCAGAACACAGAAAAAAATTTTTAGGTACTGGAATCTATTTGCTCATAAGTTATTCTAACCTCAAAAAGTGAATTTTTCCAAGTTTTTTTCAACACCAGCTGGGTTTACCGCTATTTAACTCAAAATCTATCAACTTTTACTATAGAACATTATATGTAACATTCGTTGCTACTTATATCTAGAATTTATTCTTCTGGGTTAGAATTTCTAATCTCAAGGTCAATGTTACATAAACTACATATCAATATTCAACTTGAAAAAAGTGCAAGTGCGCCACCTTTGATTTTTTCATCCAAAAGTCTAAAAGAAAGCTTGGAGCAATACCTTTCAAATGGTCTGTAGCATTTTTATGGCCTCCAATTCTGTAAAAAGTTATGACAATTTAAAGAAACACCAAATTTTTTTAAAAATTTAAATGGGAATTACCATGTTAATTTTTGTAAATTTTTTGTCTTTCTTTAAATTGTCATAACTTTTTACAGAATTGGAGGCCATAAAAATGCTACAGACTATTTGAAAGGTATTGCTCCAAGCTTTCTTTTAGACTTTTGGATGAAAAAAACAAAGGTGGCGCACTTGTACTTTTTTCAAGTTGAATATTGACATGTAGTTTATGTAACATTGACCTTGAAATTAGAAATTCTAACCCAGAAGAATAAATTCTAGATATAATTAGCAACGAATGTTACATATAATGTTCTATAGTAAAAGATGATAGATATTGAGTTAAATAGTGGTGAACCCAGCTGGTGTTGAAAAAAATTGGAATAATTCACTTTTTGAGGTTAGAATAACTTTTGAGCAAATAGATTCCAGTACCTAAAAATTTTTTTCTGTATTCTGAAAAATATTTGCAAAGTGTACCCAAAATTTGGTGCATTTTAAAATTTTGATCGGACCATTTCACATGGAATACCCCATATATATATATCTTCAAGAAGATAGAAAAAAAATTTTAGGTGTTAAAAATAATTTGCCTAAAAGTTACTCCACCATGAAAAATGGAAATTTTTCAATTTCTTAGAAAAATTTCTATTTTCAAAGCCATTTATCTCAAAATCTATTAATTTTTTTGAAAAAACATTACAAACAACTTTTGTTCAAAATAATCTTTAGAACTTATCTACCTGGGTTACAATTCTTAATTTTAAAATCTCCAAGAGATAAAACGCCCGGAAATATTGAATATCAAAAAAGGCGACCACGCCACAATCGATTTTGATCTAACACCGCTCAAAAGATAACATTTTTTGAGAGCTTTCGAATGGCGGCGATTAGATTATTGGCCAAGACCGCTGTTGTAGGTTATGCCCTAAAATACATGAAAATGAGTGATTTTATGAGGTTTATGAGGCATAACTTACACCAGCGGTCTTGGCCAATAATCTAACCGCCGCCATTCGAAAGCTCTCAAAAAATGTGATCTTTTAAGCGGTGTTAGATCAAAATCGATTGTGGCGTGGTCGCCTTCTTTTGATATTCAATATTTTTGAGTGCCCTATCTACTTCGATGACATTATTATAATCACCGAGACATTTGAAGGGCAGAAGAAGTAAGTCGAGACCATGCTGAAAAGACTGACAGAAGCTAAGTTGACAGTGAATTAAAACAAGTGTCTCTTTTGTCAAGATGAGGTTAGATATCTTGGTGTGCTGGTTAACAGGGATGGAATTCGTCCCGACTCAGCCAAAACGGAGCCTATAAGGATTTATCCGGCTCCCAAAAGCCTCGAGCAGCTTCGATAGTTCCTCGGCATGTCTTCGTGTTTTATGTCAGATTACGCCACGATTGCCGAACCGTTTACCCGTCTCACAAAGAAGAATCAAGTGTGCGAGTGGTTAGATGAACAGGAGCAAGCCTTCCAGTAACTGATGGACCTGATCATGACTGCTCCAGTTCTTCGACGTCTCAGTGCAGATGGACTGTTTAGCCTGCACACGGACGCGAACGACACCAGCAAGAGCCGTGCTCTTCCAAGAATAGACGGAGAGGAAAAGGTCATTGAGATTGCTGGTCGCATCCTCACAGGCTATTAATGAATTCAAGCATTACGTTGAAGGGTACCACTTCAAAGTGATAATGGATCACAGTAGTCTTCACTGGTTGTGTAATATGAGAAATTCAACCAGCCGACTAAGGAGATGGGCTTTAGAACTTCAAGCTCACGACTTCGTCGTGGAGTACAGAAAAGGAGCTTTGCATCACGTTCCCGATGCCCTATCTCGCAGGTTTAAAGGCGATGAGCCTACAATAGCAGCAATGTTGTGGGCTCAAACGACCTTGGTACCTAGACTGGATCAAGAATGTCTTCGACAGACCGCACGATTTCCCCGATTGGAAACTAGTCAGTGAGAACAAGCATAATGAGCTGGTCTTACCCATAGAGAATCGTCACTCTATTTTGAGAAAGTGCCACGATGACCCTTCAGCTGGACATCTCGGAAAGGAGAAGACATTCGCACGCGTGGCCCAGAATTATTATTGGACACGATTCTACGCCGAAGTTGCGGATTACCTTAAGCAATGTCAAATGTGCCAGCAATGTGGGATTGAGCAACGAGCAACCTCAGAGATAATGAATCACCGTCAATCAGACAGGCCATGGAAGGTGGTAGCAGGATATATCGCCGGCCCGCTTCCACGCTCTAGCCGAGGATAGAAATACATCATAGTATTTCAAGATTTATGTACGCGTTGGATTGAAGCAATCCCAAAAAAAACTGACACGAGGACGATAGTACGCGAGCTTTACGAACGAGTGCTTAACCGGTTCGGCATCCCGGAAGTATTCCATTCCGACAACGGGCCCGAGTTTAAAAATAAACTCTTAGACTACCTTGAATCCAGGGGAGTTTATCATTCGATGACACCCCCTTATCACTCACAGGCCAGTCCTGTCGAGAGGACCAATCGGACGCTTAAGACAATGGTGGCTTTGTATATTCAGGATAAGCACAGCGATTGGGATGGCAAGCTGTCAGAGTTAGGCTTTGCACTAAACATAGCGTTGCAAAGTTCAACTGGGTGGAGCCCGGCTATGCTGAACTACGGTCGCCAACCCGAAGCACCAAGTACAGCTCGTTGAGAGCAAGACTCGCTTGCCCAGCAACAGTTTGAGTTCCAGAGGCTGCAGGATTGGAAGGACAAAATCATACAGTTACCAAGACTGCACGAGAACACAAATCGTCAGTCGGCTTCTAGTAAGGCGCGGCAAGCCGAAATCCTCAACTCGCGACGAAGACCAGCGGACTTCGAGGTAGGAGATCTGGTATAGAAACGCAACAGCATCCTCTGGTCCAACGCACAAGGTATCTCGGCAAGGCTTGCCCTGAAGTATTTAAGACCATATTTGATCGTTCGTAGAAAAGGTATGAACATCTTTATCCTACAGGATGATCATGGGACCAAGAAGTATCTCGCATCGAGCATTTGAAGAGATGTGTCCACAAAACAAAGTTAATTGATTAGAGGCTACGTGAGCAATCTCTACCGCCGAGTGATTAACCGATGTGCGACCCGCGAAAAGATGGACCATAACATAAAATTTTTAATTATGTTGCAGGTTAATATCAAAGTTGACCAGGAGGCCCTGGAGTTGCTCCGTGCCAAAATGATCGACAGCCTGTTCCGCCACTGCAAACTGCAGGCGGCTGATGTCTTGTCGGCCGTTCTTACCGTTCTCGACTGGAGACAGCAACAGCTCCAGAGTGAGTGACCAGGAGGAAATTGCTGTCGTTGTCATCGTAGAGGTCTCCAAAGGTAGCCAAGGCCAGGTCACGGCCTACGTGCATAATTTAGTGGATCGGCTGTCCCAGGCAAAGGGGAACATTCCACTCCCACCTCCGTCGAAACGTTCTTCTTGCACAGCAGAGCGGAAGGAGGAGAACGTCCCCGTACAGTCGAATCCGCGGTAGGGATCAACACCGGAACTCGACACTACCAGACCCCAACTTCGTCGGCCCCACTCCAACGAGTCCCTCAGTCAACGTGGCAGGCGATGGAAGCTACCTTCAGGAGGATGAAGGCCCTGAAGGTTCAGCTACGGGCAGCCGAACAGTAAGCCTTGACAAAATTTGAGGCCTTTGCCAAGGCCCATCAGGGCCTCTGGGGTGAGTGAGTACAGGACCTGCAGAAGGAACGTCAGGTCCTGGCAACGTTCCATGCCGAGCAAAGCGAAGAGGAGCGCCAGCAGCAGCTGAGAGCTGACGTAGCCTATAGGAAGGCCGCGAAAGAGCACAGGCGTTTCCATCAGAAGGCGGGCGACACCTTATTATTCGCGGGAAAAAGTTTGGGATATCACAAATAACAGTAGTTTGGAATGCATGTAGCAATCAATCCATCTTAAACCAGTAATCAATAAATACGATAATCGGTGCGATTTCAAATTAATTTATATATTTCAGTAATCTAAATTCAATAATTTAAAATCGTTCCTTAACAATATTTGCTATTTAATAAAACTTTATAAATAAAAAAAAATTATAAAAAAACTTACTTAAATTTTATCCTATAGATCGATATATTTTATATATATATATATATATATATATATATGAAATTCCCTTGTTAGCTAACATATTTATATTGTTATCTGACTCTTACGTCGAGGACGTGCTGGTAAGTTATATTTTGAAGAGTTATATATTTTTTCACAGAACAATTAATTCTTTACTGTTGCAATTAAATAATGCAGCCGGTTGTGAGTAAACGTTTTAAAATTTTTAGCGCAAACATTTATTAATTTATGTAAAGAACATGATGCTGTTGCCGTTATTTTGTATTTATGTTTTAGTTTGGAGTAATTTATCATTTATTAGC
The DNA here is from genome assembly GCA_026168455.1 of Theocolax elegans. Classification (NCBI taxonomy): domain Eukaryota; kingdom Metazoa; phylum Arthropoda; class Insecta; order Hymenoptera; family Cerocephalidae; genus Theocolax; species Theocolax elegans. The sequence continues at coordinate 41,149,113 of CM047425.1, forward strand.
TTCTTGCAGCAATGCGTTATGATTTTCACTGTAGGTTTCAGCGCATGCATACATAATAAGGCTGCAGCCGTGTTTTAATATTTTATTTTTAATATAAAGAACTTTTACGTTGGAGTTTATCACAATATTTCTTTATATACAATAGTTTGAGTGTAAATTTTGTGCTCATTCTTCTATTTATCACATTCTATTTTTGCACTGTTTAGTACTAAATTTTTTTAAATTTTTCTGCTCTTAACTCTTGAATAAGCACCGTATAATCGACCATGGCTAAAAATTGGAGTTGCTAAATACATTTCAACATAATTATATCATTGTTCTTCAGATTTATTAATTATTGCTGAGCGAAGCGAAGTCGTCCTACGGCTCAACTGCGCTGATTTTCATGCTTCCGGTCTATATTCGAGAACTTAAAAACCGTTTTACTTTTCATGCTAAAAATTTAAAGGCCTCTTCTTAATACTACAAGGATGTGCTGTATAAATTTTGGGAGCCAAATGACGATATTTGCATGTTTTTTTTATTGATATGCAATAAACTTAAAAAATTATCATTACTGTACACATACACACCCAAACATACACACACACAAACACACACATACACACACACACACACACACACACACACACACATACTCGCACAGACACACGAACATACATACAGCCACACACACACGCACACACGCACAGATACACAAAAACGCACACACACACAGATACACAAACACACACACACACAAACACGCACACACACACAGATACACAAACACACGCACACACACACACGCGCGCACACACACACAGATACACAAACACACACAGATACACAAACACACACAGATACACAAACACGCACAGATACACAAACACACACAGATACACAAACACACACATACACACACACACACACACACACACACACTACACTCGGACAACCATACGCACACTGACACACAGACACACACACACACTCACACACATGCACACGCACACTGTCACACAGACACACACACACACACACACACACACACACGCACACACACACCTACACACATGCACACGAACAAGCATACGCGCACTGACACACAGACACCCACACTCACACACATGCACACGAACAAGCATACGCACACTGACACACAGACGCACACACACACGCACACATACGCGCACATGCACACGAACAAGAATACGCACACTGACACACAGACACACACACACCCTAACACGCACATGCACACACTAACACACACGTACAGACTCGCACACACACATGCATACGAACAAGCATACGCACACTGACACACAGACACACACACACACATACACGGACACGGACACACAGATGCACAGACACATACGCACATACACACACACACATCTACACACACACTCACACATGTACACAAACAAGCATACGCACACTGACACACAGACACACACACTCACACACATGCACACGAAAAAGCATACGCCCACTGACACACACACACACACGCACACGGACACGGACACACAGATGCACAGACACACGCACACACACAGGCACACACATACGCACACATACAGACACGCACGCACACACTACACACGAACTAGCATACGCACACTGACACACAGGCACACACGCTCACCCACACATACACACACACATACGCACATACTCACACACACACACACACACATGCACACACACATTCACACATGCACACGAACAAGCACACGCACACTGACACACAGACACACACACCCACACACATGCACACGAAAAAGCATACGTCCACTGACTCACACACACACACACACACGCACACGCACACGGACAAGGACACACAGATGCACAGACACACGCACACACACAGGAACTCACACACACACACACGAACTACGCACACATACGCACACATACAGACACGCACGCACACACTACACACGAACTAGCATACGCACACTGACACACAGATAAACACACACACACACTAACACGCACACTCACCCACATGCACCGAACAATAATACGCACACTGACAGACAGACAGACACACACACGGCTAATTATTATTAAGGCTATGTACAGATATATATAAAAAATAAACAAAGATATAGTGTATATGTTGCCAGCCCGCCTGGTCTTGGTCGGGTGAAATAGCTAATTAGTCTGTAATCAAAACAAGACGAAATACTTAATTATTACGCGATCTACGAACTTTACAATGCTATCTTATAACTAGTTTCCTAAACGGACGCGACTAACGGGTATCGTGTATGCTCGCACGGTAATACGGTTCGGGCTGGTATGTATGTTCACGGAGGGGCGGTCGAAATAGTCCACGTGTTCTCAAGAGGACACGGTCAGGATAATATACGCGTGCTCACGAATATACGGTCGGGATAATCCACGTGTGCTCACGAGGATACGGTTCGGATAGCCCACGTGTGCTCACGAGGGTGCGGTCGGGATAATCTACGTGTGCTCACGAAGATACGGTCGGGATAATTCACGTGTGCTCACGAGGGTGCGGTCAAGATAATCTACGTGTGATCACGAAGATACGGTCGGGATAATCCACGTGTGCTCACGGGGATACGGTTGGGATAGCCCACGTGTGCTCACGAGGATACGGTCAGGATAACCCACGTGTGCTCACGAGGGTGCGGTCGGGATAATCCACGTGTGCTCACGAGGATACGGTCAGGATATCCCACGTGTGCTCACGAGGGTGCGGTCGGGATAATCCACGTGTGCTCACGAGAATACGGTCAGGATAACCCACGTGTGCTCACGAGGGTGCGGTCGGGATAATCCACGTGTGCTCACGAGGATACGGACAGGATTAGACACCACGTGTGCTCACGAGGTGCCTACGGTAGGATGCGGTTACGGTAACGGTCGGTAAGGTATACGGTAACCGTGTTTACGAATGTGTGCTCACGAACGTATCCACGGTTGCTGCACTAGATCGGAGAAAGGGGCTGGTCGTGTGCTCACGGCCAGTCCGATCTGTCGTCCAGTTGCAGACTGGCTACTGGTGGTTTCGGTGCGCCTTATATACCCGATTCTACGAGAGCGCGCATGCGTATAACGCCTGTCCCCCCACTCCGGACGGGGTCAATGAACTGGCGAGTAGGCACAGTAGTGGGGAGGCGGTCAAAGACTCTAATCTATTTATAGCGCGGTCGTTGAACTCGCGTCTAAGGAGGTTCCATACTCAATTTTTGATGATTAATTAATAAAAAAGTAAAACTGTATGTGAAAAAATAAGAGAAGGGGCGCCTTCGTTTATTGATAATTTAACTTTGTGCTGAATTTCAGATTAAAATATTATTGCGTTTTCGAGAAAAGTCTTACCAAAAATATCAAATCTTTTCACCTCGTTGAGGTTAGGTTTACATTTTTGGTAAGACTTTTCTCAAAAACGCAATATAATTTTAATCTGAAATTCAGCACAAAGTTAAATTATCAATAAACGAAGGCGCCTCTTCTCTTATTTTTTTACATACTGTTTTATTTACAAATTTATTACTAATAATCACGATTGCCGATAAGGTAGGGAGGATAAATATTGACTATGGCACCCCGTTAACGGCACGTGTCTATCGCGAAGCAATCTTAATATACTACGTACTTATTACTAATATATAATATTAACAATTTATAAAATAATTTTACGCAATACTAGTGCGTGTGTTTATCACACGTCACACCATGTTCAAATAATAGGTGTAATAGGAAATGCTTTATTATTAATTAATGGTCCCTTGAAGGAATCAAATGCAACTATAATATAGCGTGGTAGGTCAGGCGGAGAAATCATTTCATCATATAAAATCGCAGTTACTGTTCTTAAAGTACCGTTTACTTTTCATGCTAAAAATTTAAAGGCCTCTTCTTAATACTACAAGGATGTGCTGTATAAATTTTGGGAGCCAAATGACGATATTTGCATGTTTTTTTTATTGATATGCAATAAACTTAAAAAATTATCATTATTGTACACATACACACCCAAACATGCACACACACAAACACACACATACACACACACACACACACACACACACACACACACACACACACACATACTCGCACAGTCACACGAACACACACACACACCCACACACACACGCACACACACACAGATACACAAACACACACACACACACACACTACACACGAACAAGCATACGCACACTGACACACAGACACACACACACTCACACACATGCACACGAACAAGCATACGCACACTGACACACAGACACACACACTCACACACATGCACACGAACAAGCATACGCACACTGACACACACACGCGCACACACGCACACGGGAACACAGACGCACAGACACACGCACACATACGCACACGGACACACAGACGCACAGACACACGCACACATCACACATGCACACGAACAAGAATACGCACACTGACACACAGACACACACACACACAGCCAGAAACGCACATGCACACAATAACACACACGTACAGACTCGCACACACACACACACACACACACACACACACACACATACACACACACACACATACGCACATACACACACACACACACACATACTCGCCGCGGGCTCAAAGGCGGCAAGGGTGGCCCGTGCGCTGGCGGGCATCATGCCCAACATCGGGGGACCCCAGCAACCGCGAAGGTCTCTACTTGCCTCGGTGGTGAGCTCCGTAATTTTATACGGAGCTCCTATCTGGGCTGATGCCCTGAACAGGCACAAGAGCTTTGGTGCTCCGTGTCAGAGAGCCTGCAGGATAGCTGCGCTAAGGGTGGCCCGGGCGTACCGAACCGTATCTGACATTGCGCTCTCGGTGATCGCGGGGACCGCCCCCTTCGACCTCCTGGCAGCCGAGAGAGCTGAAAGACACCGTGAGGGTGGGCGACGCGTAGAAGAGAATCGCTGCCATAACCGATGGTCATTGCGGACCGTAGAGGAGTGGCAGCGGAGATGGGACTCAGCCAGGGACGGCCGCTGGACCTACCGCATAATCCCGCGGATCCAGGAGTGGGCGAGCAGGAAACACGGCTTCGTCAGTTTCCAGCTTACCCAGGTGCTGACCGGGCACGGATGCTTCCGTAGCTACCTATTTCGTATAGGGGTCTACGGCAGCGCAGAGTGCCCGGCTTGTCCAGGGGTGGACGAAGACGTGGAACACGTCCTCTTATGGTGTCCTCGTTTCAGGGAGGAACGGGACCAGTTTCAAGTCACTTGGAGCGGTCCCCTCACCCCTGAGGGCATCGGGGCGTGCCTGCTTGACTCCCAGGAGGGATGGAACGCGGTAGTGACCCTCTGTACGTCCGTAGTGGACAGGCTGGGTCTCATCAGAAGAGAAGAGGAGACAGGAGTTGCGATAGCAACAGTAGTGGGCTAATCTAGCCGTGCCTCCCCCCGCGAAGTAATGCCTTGCGGCGGTTTCCGCGGGGGAATAAAGGTAAGGAAAGAGGTGGAGTTTTAGTGGGTATGCCTATCGACATCCTTCGGTAGGAGAGTCCCACACACGGGGAGTCTCGCATGGCTCCAGTCATGGTGCATTAAGCATTTCTCCACCTCTTCGGAAAAAAAAAAAAAAAAAAAAAAAAAAAAAAAAAAAAAAAAACACACATACTCGCACAGACACACGAACACACACACACTCACACACACACGCACAGATACACAAACACGCACACACACACAGATACACAAACACACACACACTACACACGAACAGCATACGCACACTGACACACAGACACACACACTCACACACCCGTGCCGGGTTTTGCTGGTCCCGCATCGTGGCGCCTCCCCAGGTGGTGGATAGGGGAATGCTTTCCAGATATGGATGGTACCGAAAAAATCAAATATTCGGGGCGAACCAAAACCAGATAGGGGAAGGCACCCCGAAATAAAACCAAGTATGGATAGTGAGCTGAAAACAACACTACCCCAAGCGGGCATGGCAATCCTGTCAAATCCCGCCACTGATTCCGATCGGGTGAAAGCCCCGGTGGTCAGTGCTGGTCCCAAGGATTTTGGGGGGGACCAAACTCACACCGTCAAAATGGTAAATGGCTGATGCCCCCTGAACAGGCACAAGAGCTTTGGTGCTCCGTGTCAGAGAGCCTGCAGGATAGCTGCGCTAAGGGTGGCCGGGGTACCGACCGTATCTGACATTGCGCTCTCGGTGATCGCGGGGACCGCCCCCTTCGACCTCCTGGCAGCCGAGAGAGCTGAAAGACACCGTGAGGGTGGGCGACGCGTAGAAGAGAATCGCTGCCATAACCGATGGTCATTGCGGACCGTAGAGGAGTGGCAGCGGAGATGGGACTCAGCCAGGGACGGCCGCTGGACCTACCGCATAATCCCGCGGATCCAGGAGTGGGCGAGCAGGAAACACGGCTTCGTCAGTTTCCAGCTTACCCAGGTGCTGACCGGGCACGGATGCTTCCGTAGCTACCTATTTCGTATAGGGGTCTACGGCAGCGCAGAGTGCCCGGCTTGTCCAGGGGTGGACGAAGACGTGGAACACGTCCTCTTATGGTGTCCTCGTTTCAGGGAGGAACGGGACCAGTTTCAAGTCACTTGGAGCGGTCCCCTCACCCCTGAGGGCATCGGGGCGTGCCTGCTTGACTCCCAGGAGGGATGGAACGCGGTAGTGACCCTCTGTACGTCCGTAGTGGACAGGCTGGGTCTCATCAGAAGAGAAGAGGAGACAGGAGTTGCGATAGCAACAGTAGTGGGCTAATCTAGCCGTGCCTCCCCCCGCGAAGTAATGCCTTGCGGCGGTTTCCGCGGGGGAATAAAGGTAAGGAAAGAGGTGGAGTTTTAGTGGGTATGCCTATCGACATCCTTCGGTAGGAGAGTCCCACACACGGGGAGTCTCGCATGGCTCCAGTCATGGTGCATTAAGCATTTCTCCACCTCTTCGGAAAAAAAAAAAAAAAAAAAAAAAAAAAAAAAAAAAAAAAAACACACATACTCGCACAGACACACGAACACACACACACTCACACACACACGCACAGATACACAAACACGCACACACACACAGATACACAAACACACACACACTACACACGAACAAGCATACGCACACTGACACACAGACACACACACTCACACACCCGTGCCGGGTTTTGCTGGTCCCGCATCGTGGCGCCTCCCCAGGTGGTGGATAGGGGAATGCTTTCCAGATATGGATGGTACCGAAAAAATCAAATATTCGGGGCGAACCAAAACCAGATAGGGGAAGGCACCCCGAAATAAAACCAAGTATGGATAGTGAGCTGAAAACAACACTACCCCAAGCGGGCATGGCAATCCTGTCAAATCCCGCCACTGATTCCGATCGGGTGAAAGCCCCGGTGGTCAGTGCTGGTCCCAAGGATTTTGGGGGGGACCAAACTCACACCGTCAAAATGGTAAATGCTGCGGAGGTTGGTCACTCGGCCTCTGTAGCATCTAATGCTACGTGTGACCTGCCCTCGACTGGGATGTCGAGTGACGCTGACAGAGCTTTTCTCCGTCTGCGTGAGAAGGTAGATACCCTGGTGGAGTTTGTTCTTAATAAGAACAACATCCACAGAGAGCTGAAGAGTATGGCGAGAGCAACCAGCAGAGCTCTCAATGAATACGCGCGGGTGAACAGTGCTGTGTGTTCGACAGCGCCGAAAATTAAAATGGCGGATGCGCGTAGGGATGGAACGTGCCAAACGTCGCCCATCTTCCGCGCTGAAGAGCGTCAAAAGAGGCCGGTGGAAAGGGAAAAGCCCTCACCACCTCAACAACCCCCGGAGAAAAGGAAGAAGGGGTCGAAGCAGCCCAATAACAAAAATGGGCCAGCAGATGCTTCGCCATCCGTACCTAATACGAGTGGGAACCAGTCAAAAGTCCCTGACTGGGTCACAGTAGTGAAGAAGGGCAAGAAGAAGAAGAAGATGAAGAACAGCCAGCCGAAGCAGCATGAGCAGCAGAAACGTGCCAGCAAACCGGCCAAAGGCACGGCAGAGCCTAAGGCCGGAGTAAGACCCCCACGCCCAGATGCCATCAAGATCAAGGCACCTAGCGGGGGCTCTTCCTACGCTGACATTCTCCGGAAGGTCAAGGCTGCACCGGAGCTAAAGGCACTAGGAGAACGGGTCACGCGGATCAGGCGCACCAGGGCTGGAGAGCTCCTCCTCGAACTGGGGCGACCCGGAACGGAAACGGCGGAGCTGAGGACAGTGGTCTCGTCCACACTGAGTGGGTCAGCAGAGGTCCAGCTGCTGACTCACAAAGTGTCCATCACCATCAGGGACATGGACGAGTCCACGACAACAACGGAGGTGGCCGCAGCGATTGCGGCAAAGATCGGGCCAAATGTGGTATCCCCGGATAATATTAAAACCAGGGGATCCTACAGTGGCACCCTAGCTGCGACCATCCAGCTTCCGGCAGTAGCAGCCAAAAAACTGCTGCAAGACGGGAAGCTCCGGATCGGATGGGTCAATTGCAGAGTTCGACTGCGAGAGGTATCCTCGCGCTGCTACCGATGCCACGAATCGGGACACATCGCGAGGGAGTGCAAGAGCGCAGTCGACCGGTCAGCTCAATGCTATCGGTGCGGCCAAGAGGGCCACAAAGCAGTGGACTGCGAGGCCAAAGCCAAGACCTCGCATGAGGAAGGAGCACACATCAAAAATGATTAAGGTGCTCCAAATAAACCTCAACCACTGCGCTGTGGCCCAGGACCTGCTGTCCCAGCTGGTCAGAGAGGAGAGAGCGGACGTAGCGATCATCAGCGAGGAGTTCCGGGATCTCGAGAAGTCGAACTGGGTAAGGGATGCCACGGGCAAGGCGGCCATCTGGGTATGTGGAAATATACACATCTCCAGAAAGATGGTCGCCCCCCTTCCCAGCTTCACCTGGGTGGAGGTGGCGGGGGTACGCATGTACAGCTGCTACTTCCCGCCCAGCGATCCCACCGAGGACTTTACGAGATCTCTGGATGCAGTCGTCACCAGTGCTCGGTCCTCACGGCTACCGGTCGCAATCGGTGGGGACTTTAATGCTTGGGCGACGGACTGGGGCAGCGCCAAGACCAACGCGCGTGGTCGCGCACTTCTCGAGGCGTTCGCTCTACTGGGGCTGGAGATCGCTAACACAGGGACAACCCCGACTTTCACCAAAGCCGGCAAGTCGTCCATAGTCGACCTCACCTTCGTCGATCCAAGATTGATGGGGGGAGGGGGACTCGGCTGGAAAGTTAGCGATCGTTACACGGGTAGTGACCACCAAGCACTCGTGTACCAGCTCCAGCTGACCAGCGGGAGGACAAAGAGAGCAGGAAGAGGAGCAAGAGAGAGATGGGCACCAGCCACGTTTGATCGTGAGACGTTCCTCTGCTCCCTTGAGGGGGAAAAAGTGGAGGGAACCGCCGAAGAAAAAGCACGAGGCCTCACGAATGCCCTAACAGCGGCTTGCGATGCCTCTATGGCCGTGAAGTTTAACCCTCGCGGCCGCCCACCGATAATCTGGTGGAGTGAGGACATCGCAGAAAAGAGACGTGAGTGCCTGCGTGCCAGAAGGCTGCACCAAAGAGCGAGGGGAACACCGCGGTTCCAAGATCGTTCCGCAGAATACGAACAAAAGCGGAGGGATCTCAAGGTGGCCATCAAGACTGCCAAGAGAAGGTGTTGGCGGGAGCTCTGTGAGGAGGTGGACCACGACCCCTGGGGCAGACCGTATGAAACGGTTATGAATAAGATCAACCCCGGGGGAGCTGTTGCACCCACCGACCCAGTTTTTCTGGACGGAGTTGTCCGCCACCTGTTTCCAGAACATCGGAAAAGGGCAGTAGAGACGGGCCTGATGGCCACCATTGGTGCAGCCGAGTCGCCAGACATTAGTGAAGCCGAACTGAGGATGGCCGCTAAGGGTATTTCCGTACGTAAAGCTCCAGGGCCTGACGGAATACCTGGCCTGGCCGTCAAGACAGCGGCGATGAGTGCTCCGGGCTTGTTCCTGGACGCATTCAACGCATGCCTAAGAGAAGGTTGCTTCCCGGCCCAGTGGAAGACGCAGAGGCTGGTACTCCTACCAAAGGGAAACAAACCCCCGGAGGAGCCATCATCTTACCGCCCGCTCTGTCTACTGGATATAGTTGGGAAGCTCCTGGAGCGGGTGATCTGCGCCAGGCTTGCAGAGGCCATCGGTCGGGCCGGAGACCTCTCCGACAACCAGTTCGGCTTCCGAAAGGGTCGATCGACCATGGATGCTGTAGGCAGAGTTGTTGGCATAGCCACAAACGCCATCAATGCTGGTCGGAGTGCAAGGCGGATGTGTGCCATCATCACCTTGGACATCCGGAATGCCTTCAACTCGGCCAGATGGGACGACATCATGCTGTCCCTGCAGCACTTCCAAGTGCCACTCTATCTCAGGGAGGTCACCTCGAGTTACCTGACTGACCGTACTCTGCTCTACGACACCGACGACGGTGTGCACTCCCACAACATCACGGGAGGCGTGCCGCAGGGTTCGGTCATTGGGCCCCTACTCTGGAACGTTGTCTATGACGGCCTGCTTAGGCAGCAACTTCCGGAGGGTGTCTCGATGGTGGCTTTCGCGGACGACGTGGCGCTAGGGGGACTCGGCTGGAAAGTTAGCGATCGTTACACGGGTAGTGACCACCAAGCACTCGTGTACCAGCTCCAGCTGACCAGCGGGAGGACAAAGAGAGCAGGAAGAGGAGCAAGAGAGAGATGGGCACCAGCCACGTTTGATCGTGAGACGTTCCTCTGCTCCCTTGAGGGGGAAAAAGTGGAGGGAACCGCCGAAGAAAAAGCACGAGGCCTCACGAATGCCCTAACAGCGGCTTGCGATGCCTCTATGGCCGTGAAGTTTAACCCTCGCGGCCGCCCACCGATAATCTGGTGGAGTGAGGACATCGCAGAAAAGAGACGTGAGTGCCTGCGTGCCAGAAGGCTGCACCAAAGAGCGAGGGGAACACCGCGGTTCCAAGATCGTTCCGCAGAATACGAACAAAGCGGAGGGATCTCAAGGTGGCCATCAAGACTGCCAAGAGAAGGTGTTGGCGGGAGCTCTGTGAGGAGGTGGACCACGACCCCTGGGGCAGACCGTATGAAACGGTTATGAATAAGATCAACCCCGGGGGAGCTGTTGCACCCACCGACCCAGTTTTTCTGGACGGAGTTGTCCGCCACCTGTTTCCAGAACATCGGAAAAGGGCAGTAGAGACGGGCCTGATGGCCACCATTGGTGCAGCCGAGTCGCCAGACATTAGTGAAGCCGAACTGAGGATGGCCGCTAAGGGTATTTCCGTACGTAAAGCTCCAGGGCCTGACGGAATACCTGGCCTGGCCGTCAAGACAGCGGCGATGAGTGCTCCGGGCTTGTTCCTGGACGCATTCAACGCATGCCTAAGAGAAGGTTGCTTCCCGGCCCAGTGGAAGACGCAGAGGCTGGTACTCCTACCAAAGGGAAACAAACCCCCGGAGGAGCCATCATCTTACCGCCCGCTCTGTCTACTGGATATAGTTGGGAAGCTCCTGGAGCGGGTGATCTGCGCCAGACTTGCAGAGGCCATCGGTCGGGCCGGAGACCTCTCCGACAACCAGTTCGGCTTCCGAAAGGGTCGATCGACCATGGATGCTGTAGGCAGAGTTGTTGGCATAGCCAAAAACGCCATCAATGCTGGTCGGAGTGCAAGGCGGATGTGTGCCATCATCACCTTGGACATCCGAAATGCCTTCAACTCGGCCAGATGGGACGACATCATGCTGTCCCTGCAGCACTTCCAAGTGCCACTCTATCTCAGGGAGGTCACCTCGAGTTACCTGACTGACCGTACTCTGCTCTACAACACCGACGACGGTGTGCACTCCCACAACATCACGGGAGGCGTGCCGCAGGGTTCGGTCATTGGGCCCCTACTCTGGAACGTTGTCTATGACGGCCTGCTTAGGCAGCAACTTCCGGAGGGTGTCTCGATGGTGGCTTTCGCGGACGACGTGGCGCTAGTGGTGGTCGCAAAGAGTGTCGAAGAGATCGAATATCTCGGAGACGTCTCTATAGAAGTGGTCGCCACTTGGTTGAGAGACCACGGACTTAGTCTGGCGGCGGAAAAAACGGAGGCGGTGCTCATCTCTCGCACAAAAAAGGAGAGGACCGCCACCTTCACGGTAGGTAAAGAACGGATACGGTCGGTGAAAACCTTGAAGTATTTAGGGGTCACACTAGACGCGCGGCTGTCGTTCAAACACCATCTCGCGAACGCAGGCTCAAAGGCGGCAAGGGTGGCCCGTGCGCTGGCGGGCATCATGCCCAACATCGGGGGACCCCAGCAACCGCGAAGGTCTCTCCTTGCCTCGGTGGTGAGCTCCGTAATTTTATACGGAGCTCCTATCTGGGCTGATGCCCTGAACAGGCACAAGAGCTTTGGTGCTCCGTGTCAGAGAGCCTGCAGGATAGCTGCGCTAAGGGTGGCCCGGGCGTACCGAACCGTATCTGACATTGCGCTCTCGGTGATCGCGGGGACCGCCCCCTTCGACCTCCTGGCAGCCGAGAGAGCTGAAAGACACCGTGAGGGTGGGCGACGCGTAGAAGAGAATCGCTGCCATAACCGATGGTCATTGCGGACCGTAGAGGAGTGGCAGCGGAGATGGGACTCAGCCAGGGACGGCCGCTGGACCTACCGCATAATCCCGCGGATCCAGGAGTGGGCGAGCAGGAAACACGGCTTCGTCAATTTCCAGCTTACCCAGGTGCTGACCGGGCACGGATGCTTCCGTAGCTACCTATTTCGTATAGGGGTCTACGGCAGCGCAGAGTGCCCGGCTTGTCCAGGGGTGGACGAAGACGTGGAACACGTCCTCTTATGGTGTCCTCGTTTCAGGGAGGAACGGGACCAGTTTCAAGTCACTTGGAGCGGTCCCCTCACCCCTGAGGGCATCGGGGCGTGCCTGCTTGACTCCCAGGAGGGATGGAACGCGGTAGTGACCCTCTGTACGTCCGTAGTGGACAGGCTGGGTCTCATCAGAAGAGAAGAGGAGACAGGAGTTGCGATAGCAACAGTAGTGGGCTAATCTAGCCGTGCCTCCCCCGCGAAGTAATGCCTTGCGGCGGTTTCCGCGGGGGAATAAAGGTAAGAAAAGAGGTGGAGTTTTAGTGGGTATGCCTATCGACATCCTTCGGTAGGAGAGTCCCACACACGGGGAGTCTCGCATGGCTCCAGTCATGGTGCATTAAGCATTTCTCCACCTCTTCGGAAAAAAAAAAAAAAAAAAAAAAAACACACTCACACACATGCACACGCACACTGTCACACAGTCACACACACACACACACACACACACACGCACACACACGCACACACACACAGATACACACACACTCACATATGCACACGTACAGACACGCACGCACACATGCACACCAACAAGGATACGCACACTGACACACAGACACACACACACACACACACACACACTCACACGCACACATACGCACACATACGCACACATACGCACACATACAGTCACGCACGCATACATACATACATATACATATTCTACGTACATATTATTATTTATATACGGTAACAAGTACAAAAATGTAAATAAATAAAAGAATAATGAAATTAAAGATAAAATATAATCAATACCGTATTAAATATAATCAAGGTTTTTATTCATTAGCTATTATACATGTATAATTGGCTGTTACATTTTTTTTCTTAAACTTTCTAGAAATTTAATTTTTAAAAGTGCAGTTTGTGAATTAATAATTTTGTCAAATCTGCCTTTATCATAAAAATTTGAAAACATTAAATCAATCAATTTTTTTACTCTAGATAATGCAACGTAACTTAGTCCTGATGAAAATTCTTTTAGTCCGATGTCTATAACAGCCATTGGTAATGTTAATCCTTGTGATTTATTGATTGTTACTGCATATGCCAGCGATAATGGGAATTGTTTTCTAGTACACATTGTGCCTTTATAATCCCATGTTCTAATAATAGGTGTAATAGGAAATGCTTTATTATTAATAAATGGTCCCTTGAAGGAATCAAATGCAACTATAATATAGCGTGGTATGTCAGGCGGAGAAATCACTTCATCATATAAAATCGCAGTTACTGTACCTAAAGAACCGTTTACTAATCCACCGTTGACCCAAATATTGTGACGAAGCATAACTCTACAACCAAGAGATAGTAGTAAATTTGATTGAAGCCCAGATGATTCATTATTGTCGGCACATATGATGGGTTTATCAACAGCATTAATGCGCACGACTGCACTTTTTAATTTTTTTAAACATGCTTTATTTTTAGCGTGAACCATTTCATTTGTTGGTAACAAATGTATTGCATAATTAAATCTATTTTGATTATGATTATTAATAATAGTTGCTCTTCTTTTTGCTAATGTATTATAATTATCTGTTGTGAATAATCCATTTACTAAACGATCCAGAATATTTGCAAATATTGTATCTACATTTTGACGATGAGAATCTGTTAATTCTACAAATAATTGAAAAGAATTAAAAATGATTGATCCATCAATTGACATTTGATCAGTAAAGTTATTACTATACAATGGAGTATCCTTAATTGTTGGAAGTTGTTTGTAATCACCAAACATGAAAACATATAAACCAGCAAATGGTTTATCATTCGATGGAAAAATATCATGGCATCTTTTTTCAATTTGATACAATAATGTAGCACCAATCATCGACATTTCATCAATAATAATAAATTTTAAGTTTTGATTACTTAATTGAAATTTTCGTAATGATTCGCCGTTTAATGGGCCAAATTTACTACGAATAATGGCAGTTTGAAAAATGAATGTATGGTTGAACCATTTATATTTAAAGCAGCAACTCCTGTTGGCGCTATAACTGCGAAAGATTCGGAACCCAAAGATCTAGATATTTCATGCACAATTTTATTAATTAATGTACTTTTCGCTGAACCTGCCTTGCCTTGTACTATAATGCGTTTTATTATATTATTTTGTTTATGTAATTGTTCATTATTTTGTTGTATATAGTGAATTTGGTTTGTACATATTTGCAAAACTCGTTTCTGCTCAAATGACAGATTAATATCATTTTCACTATATTTATTTACTAATAAATTATTTTCGTTCTGATCTTTATAATTTTTTAAAAATTGATCGATTTCTGGAAATGTTGGATATTTCATTTTTTCAGCATTCCAATCAAATGTGACATCAATCAATCGTTGTCCAAGTTTCTGATCAGAATTTTCATTTAAAAAGGAAGATACTAATTCGAAAGCATTATAATGTACATCAGAATTTACCACTGATTCTTCTTCATCATCAATATTATCAGTTGGAATTTGCAAATGCTCCATTAATGATAAATTATATTGATCAAACAGAGATTCCCAAGTTCCTTCATCTTTATTTTCAAAATCATTAATTAATTCTGTAATATTACTGCGAAATGGAATATGTAAAATGCATTGTTGCCTATAAAATAATTCTGAATTTTCATCATTGAACGTTTTCAATTTCGGATAAATTAATACGATGTGTTCCTTTTTACTTGTAACGTAACGTGTATCATATACATTTATTGTTTTTGCGAAATTGATTAAGGATAAACTATCGTATGCTTGTGGTCGTTGAATATACATCTGAATAATACTTCTTCCTTTTTTCAATTGATCTTCAGTAACAGACTGACATAAAAAACAAACTGATTATTTATAATTTATAATACTGATACTATACTAATAAAATTTCGAAACAAATTAAAAATACAAATTTTTACAATTGTTGCGGAATGTTTAATAATAATAAAAATTAATTTTTATTATGAATTTTAATATAAATAAGAATATTAAGTAAAAAAAAATATAAAATTAATAATTATCAGATAAGAGAGACCTGGGCAAAACAGACTCCTTAAAGGAAAATGAAAGAAAACATACTAAATAACAATAAGGGCTTAGTATTAAAATTTAAATATCAAGTATATACAATAACAAATTTTTCTGTCTAATGCTAGTTATCAAAAAAAAATTTAACAAGTGAGAAAAAAAGAAAAAGTGATTAAATTTTTCAATTTAAAAATTACATTCGTTTGAACGAATATAAGTATTTAAATTTACATTTTGCAAAACCAATGATATAATGAAACATAATTGCTAATATCTTAATAATTTTACATACAAAGTATCGCAAAATTTACTATAATCTATGCCGAGAAAACCATCTATGTCCGTTTTGCCCAGTATGTTCATGTGGCCCAGGTCTCCCCTATGCTTAAATAAAGTATAATATAAAGGCATGTAAAATTTTGAGTAGGTCATTATTCATACTGTGACATCCCAAATTTGATATACAAAATTTCAAGCTTTTATTTCAGCGAAATAGCATAAAAAAGCAATGCTACATAAGCTAATACTGTCGATTAGCTAATGTAGACATATCGGATCATCTATCATAAGAAACTAAGATAGTCAAGCGGTAGAGTATCTGACTGATACGTGCTACGACGGGGTTCGATTCCCGGTTAGGGAAGATTTTTTTATTTTCACTTTTAATGTTTAAATAATTAATTTAAACATTGAAAAGTGGAAAACTGTAAAATTTATAATTTTATTATTTTTTTTTACATATTTGCCATTTTTGGTCAAAATATCAATGCGATACGACCAAAAATGACAAAGTTATTAATAATTAATGGTTTAAACAATTTCCATTAATTAATTAAATCAAGTTAAATATTTTAGTTGTAAGTAAACTAAAATACAACATTCAAAATTATTATTTATTATAATTTACAATGAAAATTGGTATTAAACCAATTTTCAATAAAACTGTAAGTTTTACAATAATATAGCAATAGCGTAACTATATCTATGCATAAATAATGCATCTTGTAAAACATAACACAACGAGTATTATATTCAAACAATATAATAATTAATACATTTATTATCTAATATAAGAAAATATAGACGAACAGCCAGAGTACGACGTCATGAGATAATACACGCACATATCGATGCGTGTGCTTGATATGCCGATGGTGGGAGACTTAGATCCTGAGTAGAGAGTTCCCCCACCACTGCCAAGACTTGACAAAACCAATGGCTCTCGCTGCCTCAGCAGCATTTTTGTCGAGGACGACGAGCCTCTCAAGCGGCCTCTCCGCTCTGGTCGAGTCTCGCGTAAACAGACTCTTGTAATGTAAATGTTAGTTCTATTATAAAGGCATGTTAGGGTGTTCTTCCAACATCCTCCATGAACATAAAATAAATCCTTTTTATTCGATTATGATAATTGATATTTTTTTATTATATTACCAAACGACCCCAATAAGGCAACCCTTTATTAGGTCTTAGGAATCTCAATGGCTTTCTTAAGGTGACGCGTGATGGGAGAATTTGTTTTCTCTCAGACCTACGACGCTGAATGCAATTGGAGATTTTTAGACCTAGATTGTGAACACTTTTCAATTCGTAAAGTAACGCGGGATAAGAGAATTTGTTTTCTCTTTGAACTACGTTACTGAATTGAAGTGGTATCACAATCGTAAGGGGTTTCCAGTAATATATTAACTCGACGAATCAATGCTCATTCATCGATTTGTTATTGGATGGGATAATATCTCTACCCTATACGGATCGATGGATTAAATAAGACAGCAACTCAAAAAGAGGAGATTCTACCTTATTTTTTATTATGTGAATAAACTGGACCGTCACATAATAAAAATGGCGACCGTGACAGGACCCAACAAAGGTCTAATCATCAAAGATACTAAAGTATCCAACCAAGGTTTGTGAATTGTGTTCCAAAATAAAATTTTCTTTTATATTTAATCAAACGCGCTAAAAGAGCAATATTGGTTGAATTGTAGCACATCATTTACCATAAACCTCTTAATTGTAATTTAATAAGATTTTTTTTCGTTCCTTCGATCTCCTTTTGAGAAAGAATGAGTAATTTGTTCACAGATGAACAATCTAAGGAATTAGATTTAGATTCTATTTGTAATCTCGAAGATTGTGTTACAGTACGGGAAAAATAAATAGATAATAACATACCCTATTCCGCAGAGCACGATCAAAGTATAAATTGTCGAATAACTCGAGTGGACTAGTACAATTGAATATAATAAGTAAAATTAAAAAATTTTTTTTTACTATTTCTATTTTGTATTATGATTGATTACAATATAGACGATCATTTTAGCGAAATCCGCTCAAATCATTTGTTCAATATAGGCGGACAAATTACTTTGCTTAGTGAAAATTTAGAAAATAATAATATAGATGTCTCTGATTTACAAGAAGATGTTAATGAAATCCGCGATGAAATTAAGAATTTAAACAGTTTAATAAACGAGGTAACCACGGAAAATAAAAGCTTAAAGTTAAAAAATTCCGAACTCGAAAACTGTATCAAAATATTAGAACATGACTTATTTGATTATCAAAAAAGATTACGATGTCAAAATGTTAATTTTCATCAGCGCATAAATTTAATTGAAGATTTCATTACAAATGTTATCATTAATAATTTTCAAAAATTAAGAATTCACGATTAACTTCGATATTTAATTTAAACCTCAATTAAAAATGAAAAAATATTAAAATTAAGCTAAAGCAAAGATAAGTTGAAAAACTATAAAAATAAATAGTTTAAAATCATCTTTTATTACTCTCTGATGAAGATGAATAAAACTCTATCAATCTAAAAAATAAAAAATTTGATGATAAATAGTTAAAACCATTGCGTTTATAGATTCCTTTTACTAAACGTAAATAAACTATTAAACCATTTATTAAGTTATATAAACCGATAAAATGGCATCTCAAACGAGAAGATCGGGTACTTTTCGACTTGAAATCGAGGAAGCAACCCGACACAACGAAAAAGATATCGTTGAACAAAAATGCGAAGTCTGGGAAAGAGCCGTAACCGAGGAACTTCATTTATTATTCGATCAAAATATTGAAAATGAATCAACCACTAAACAATTAATTGAACAGTGTCACTCTTGTAATGATACAGTTCATGAACAGATTTCGTCTATCAATAGGAATTTAATGGAAAAATTAGAAGTTTTAAAGTCTAAAGCACTAAAACATTCTGAAGAAATCACAAAATTATCAAAACGATTAAATATTGTTGAACAAGAAAATGATCGGGTAAATGCTAATATGCATAGTTTAAATTTAGAATTGGATGAAATACAGAAAGAAATAACTGTAAATTCAAATCCAATAGATTTAAAAAACACGTTAATTAAATTAATAAATGATAAAGATAAACAAACGCAAATTAAAATAAGTAAAATCGAGGAAGAACTAAACGTGTTTTCCGATCGAATAAATCAAGTCAATTTAAATACAATTAATCAAACAATAGGAGAATATGTACCAAAAATAAGGTTACAACTTCCTAAATTCTCAGGAGAATCGTCAGAAGAACGCCCTATGCGATTCTTAAACGAACTTGAGAAATACGTTGTAAGCACGGCTACATCACGCGATGATATGATAAGCATTTTATCCCAAGTATTTACGAAAACGGCGAAAGATTGGTGGTATCAAAAGGCGCGATAGCGCCTGCACGCAAGTATGCAGGCGCGTAAGCCCTTATTATACAGCTGACTAACCCCTCAGATTTTTTATATTTTCGTACATTTAAAATTATATCTATCTATTTACGCAATTACAAATCTCACATCTATTTTTTATATAAGTTTTCACTTTACAATAAATCCGGTTTGAATTCATAAGTGCATGGTGGAGAAATTCGATGTTATTAAAGTTGCTTGCTGAATTCCGATTCTCGAATTTTTGCTATTTCCACTTTCTTTTTCATTCGATGGCAACAAAAAGAGATAGCGTCATAGGAGATGCGAAAGATAGAAAGAGACGAAATTTTTTCCATCCCGTGAGAGAACGCCTACAGAGGTAAAAACTGTTAGCAAGTTGTTTGAGAAGTGGCCGCAAAGAGATATATATATATCTCTATAATATATAAATATTTCGCCGCCGCCGCCGCCGCCGCCGTGTCTAAGAATTCAGAATTCAACATATATATATATATGTCATATATATGGGCTATTTCACGTCAAGTGGTACGATGAAAATTTTAAATCGCTCCAAAATTTGAAAACAGGCTAGAAATATCTTCCAGAAGATAGAAAAAAATTTTTAGGTGTTACAAATAATTTGCCTAAGAGTTATTCCACCATGAAAAATGGAAATTTTTCAATTTTTTTGAAAAATTTCTATTTTCAAAGCCATTTATCTCAAAATCTATTGATTTTTTTGAAAAAACATTAAAAACAACTTTTGTTCAAAATAATCTTTAGAACTTATCTACCTGGGTTACAATTCTTAATTTTAAAATCTCGAAGAGATAGGGCACTTAGAAATATTGAATATCAAAAAAAGGCGACCACGCGACAATCGATTTTGATCTAACACCGCTCAAAAGATCACATTTTTTGAGAGCTTTCGAATGGCGGTGGTTAGATTATTGGCCAAGACCGCTGGTGTAAGTTATGCCCTAAAATACATGAAAATTAGTGATTTTATGAGGTTTATGGGGTATAACTTACACCAGCGGTCTTGGCCAATAATCTAACCACCGCCATTTGAAAGCTCTAAAAAAATGTGATCTTTTGAGCGGTGTTAGATCATAATCGATTGTGGCGTGGTCGCCTTTTTTTGATATTCAATATTTCCGGGAGTCCTATCACTTCGAGATTTTAAAATTAAGAATTGTAACCTAGGTAGAAAAGTTCTAAAGATTATTTTGAACAAAAGTTGTTTTTAATATTTTTTCAAAAAAATCAATAGGTTTTGAGATAAATGGCTTTGAAAATAGAAATTTTTCTAAAAAATTGAAAAATTTCCATTTTTTATGGTGGAATAACTGTCAGGCAAATTATTTTTAAAACCTAAAAATTTTTTTCTATCTTCTTGAAGATATTTCCAGCCGGTTTTCACATTTTGGAGCGATTTAAAATTTTCATCGTACCACTTGACGTGAAAAAGCCCATATATATATGTTATATCTCTTTATAATATATAAATATTTCGCCGCCGCCGCCGCCTCCGCCGTGTCTAAGAATTCGGAATTCAACATATATATATATATATATATGTCATATATATGTTATATATATATATATGTCATAAATATGATATATATATGTATGTCATATATATATAAGTGTGTGTGTGCGTGTGCGTGCGTGTGTGTGCATGTGTGTGTGTGTGTGCGTGTGCGTGCGTGTGTGTGCATGTGTGTGTGTGTGTGCGTGTGCGCGTGTGTGTGTGTGTGTGTGTGTGTGTGTGTGTGTGTGTGTGTGTGTGTGTATGTGTGTGTGTGTGTGTGTGTGTGTGTGTGTGTGTGTGTGTGTGTGTGTGTGTGTGTGTGTGTGTGTGTGTGTGTGTGTGTGTGTGTGCGCGTGTGCCAAAAATAGTTGTGAATATAACTTGAAAGAATATGTATTAGTTTACTTATTCCTGATCAAATTCATAAAATAAAAACGGACCTAAAATTTAATATATTGTTTTTAAAAATATGCACAATTTTTCGAAGATAAAATAAATATTAATCAAGTATAACATACACTTTTCAAATATCTATATGTGAAATATACAATAAATCTATATTATATTAAGCTGCTTCCATCAAAAACCTTTCTCCCTTTCTGTGACGTCAATCTATTTGTATGACGTAATTGTCGAAGTGACGATATTTTTTGATAAATAGATGTATCACATGTTTTTTGACGCACTGTTGGGGGTTAATGTTTTTAGTTGCTTTTTTAAATGGGGTAAAATTTGAAGGGGGAAGGGGTGGTGGTATGGGGTGTACCCTGACCACCTAGACATCGTCTTCAGGAAGTGACAATTTTTTTTGCATATTCAAGCAGGGTGGCACACTACTTACCAGTAGACGATGTCCAGATGACCCGGAGGTCACCCTGACCACCTGGACATCGTCTTCAGGAAGTGACAATTTTTTTTGCATATTCAAGCAGGGTGGCATACTACTAACCAGTAGACGATGTCCAGATGACCCGGAGGTCACCCTGACCACCTGGACATCGTCTTCAGGAAGTGACAATTTTTTTTTGCATATTTAAGCATGGTGGTACACTACTTACCAGTAGACGATGTCCAGATGACCCGGAGGTCACCCTGACCACCTGGACATCGTCTTCAGGAAGTGACAATTTTTTTTGCATATTCAAGCAGGGTGGCACACTACATACCAGTAGACGATGTCCAGATGACCCGGAGGTCACCCTGACCACCTGGACATCGTCTTCAGGAAGTAACAATTTTTTTTTGCATATTCAAGCAGGGTGGTACACTACTTACCAGTAGACGATGTCCAGATGACCCGGAGGTCACCCTGACCACCTGGACATCGTCTTCAGGAAGTGACAATTTTTTTACATATTAAAGCAGGTTGGCAATTAAGAAACTTTTAAAGGACGATTTCATTTCTAAAATCTCGGTAGTCTAAAGATTAAAATGTAAAGTTTCCAAACCGAAAATATAAAAATGTGATTTGTGTTAATAGTACTTTGAGTAATAATCTTGTTTCCAAAACTTTCTTTTCTAAAAAAATGCAAGGTTAAGAAAATACTCATTAGGTATAAAGGAATAGATACATTTCGACCCAGACAGCACTTCATATTGCAGCGATATTGTTGGAATAATGTCATATTGCTACAATATTGTCAACATACATTGTCTGATTTTAGTATTTCATTAATTAATGAACGCATTAATGAGGATAATAATTTAAGATAAAGAATTGTTGTATTGTCTTATGTTTTGACGAAAATTCGTACTATATTTCGAATTACCTATAACCAAATTTTTTAATTCTTTTGGATTTGTGGGTGAAAATCATCTAACGCGCACAATTGTGTAATAGTGAAATATATCCCATTATATCATATATAAAATTACGAATAATATATTCTAAGTACAATATATGTAATTTAATGTAAGTCAGCCGTGAAATTTGATAAAAGTTGATTTTATTGCCAAGTTTAAGTTGCTTAAAGTTTGAAATATAACGTCCCCTGGCTGTAAGAAGGCCATAATCGCATATTAACTGGTGCGATTATAGGCGTATTTCTTTATTTCAAAAACGGGTTCAAAACTTAATTGTTCATTTTGATAACCACAATTAAAATTAAGTTGAAAATCTGAACATTTACTGATTTTTGAAGTGCACTGAACTTGCTGAACTTTGTAACAAACTTGTTATTAATAATAGCTGTGTTATGATTAATGTCTTTAAAATTAATTGTAAACATGAAACATTTTTCTGACCAGGTGAAATTGTTAACTTTTGGTTTACTTTAGAGGTAAAAATTTTATTTTTAGTATTTCATGATGTTAAGCAAAAAATACGGGCATGTTTTTGTGGTAATTCAGCGGTTACCTTTTTTAATGTAATTTCTCTGGTAGAATATAATTGGAAAACTAATAAATTTTTAAAACCAATTCATAGAGTAAATTTCAGATAAAGTAACTACATAAAAACAGTATTATTCCGATGTGGAAATTTTGAATGTTAACGTAATAAAATTTAAAAAACAATCTATGTAATCTCCCCTGGCATGTAACATCTCCTGTCCAAATTTCTTTTATAACAAATAATCGATGCTGATCATTACATGCTTTACTGTTTTGACTAAAAATAAACATTATTTCTTAACAATTGTTTTCTCCATTCAAAGGAACTATGCGAGTCCATCAATGGAAATGGAGTAGATGTGAGCCCCAAAAAATTAATTTTAATGAAGTAAGTTGTTACGAATGTAATTTGAATAGACAATGTGAACATTATCAATTAGGGTCGATCTCGTACGAAAATAAAACTCATAAAAAGAGTAAAATTGTTATTTAAGATAAAAGAAGTCACTACTAAAAGAAATAATAAAAATATATAATTTATATTACAAATATAAAAATTATGTTAAATTGATTATATGGAAACATTGCATATATTTTATAAATGGAAGAATTTGTTAATTAATTTTTTTTTGTTATTATCAATTAGGTATAGTTATATTCAATGTATACTCCATAAAATATGTTTATTAAAATTTTCTATCCCTATTACAAAATCTCACGTGAGAAATTGATTTTTTATTATTTAGCAAATTTAAACACCTCTCCAATTGAAATATCACACGACATTTTGGCATGAAATCTCACTTGAGATTTAACGTGAGATTTTGTATTAGGGATGTATTCAAGATGTTTATGTTTTATATATCAAAATATATGTAATTCCCCTGGAATGTAACATCCCCTGTCCAAATTTCTTTTATAACAAATAATCGATGCTGATCATTACATGCTTTACTGTTTTGACTAAAAATAAACATTATTTCTTAACAATTGTTTTCTCCATTCAAAGGAACTATGCGAGTCCATCAATGGAAATGGAGTAGATGTGAGCCCCAAAAAATTAATTTTAATGAAGTAAGTTGTTACGAATGTAATTTGAATAGACAATGTGAACATTATCAATTAGGGTCGATCTCGTACGAAAATAAAACTCATAAAAAGAGTAAAATTGTTATTTAAGATAAAAGAAGTCACTACTAAAAGAAATAATAAAAATATATAATTTATATTACAAATATAAAAATTATGTTAAATTGATTATATGGAAACATTGCATATATTTTATAAACGGAAGAATTTGTTAATTAATTTTTTTTTGTAATTATCAATTAGGTATAGTTATATTCAATGTATACTCCATAAAATATGTTTATTAAAATTTTCTATCCCTATTACAAAATCTCACGTGAGAAATTGATTTTTTATTATTTAGCAAATTTAAACACCTCTCCAATTGAAATATCACACGACATTTTGGCATGAAATCTCACTTGAGATTTAACGTGAGATTTTGTATTAGGGATGTATTCAAGATGTTTATGTTTTATATATCAAAATATATGTAATTCCCCTGGAATGTAAAAATTAAAAATCTTCAATACGTTGAGTAAATCAACTGATCCTGTATGCCCACTGTAAACAGGTACTCTAGAAATTGTAATTGGTCCAGAGAAACCAAAAATATATAATTTTTT
This sequence comes from Theocolax elegans, assembly GCA_026168455.1. Taxonomy (NCBI): domain Eukaryota; kingdom Metazoa; phylum Arthropoda; class Insecta; order Hymenoptera; family Cerocephalidae; genus Theocolax; species Theocolax elegans. Next base: position 41,174,285 of record CM047425.1, read on the forward strand.
TCATTTTGTTTTCTTGCATATCACAACGATAAATGTTCACGTTAGATGATTTTCACCCATGTAGGATTGTCAGGTAGCATTACTTTACCCATTTGACAACAACTTGAAAATAATTTATTTTTATTATATTCACATGAAAACTGTTTTGCATGGCAATAATTACAAATTTCAGACATTGTACCTAAATAATTTTCAATTATTAAAGATTCATTAAAATAATTATTTGCTATTTTACCATCATACATATTATTTTTATTTTTTTTTGTTTACTCTTAAGTTCTGCAATAACATCTAATTTTTTTTTTAATGAGGAGTAGCATTTTCATTTATTGACTCATTATCATTAACTTGAGTTTTTTAAAAAGTGTTGAAATAGGGTAAGGTGAGGGAATTAAAGGAGGATGGGTAGTTGACCTGGAGGTCATCCTGACCACCTGGACATCGTCCTCGGGAAGTGACATAAATTTTTGTTTTATAATTTTTTTGTTTAATTTCATTTTCCCTCTGCGATTACAGGCTTGGGACTGACATATATTGTTCATATATTTTGTTCAGTTCATATATTTTGTTCAGTTCATATATTTTGTTCAGTTCATATATTTTGTTCAGTTCATATATTTTGTTCAATATATATTGTTCATTTATTTTGAAATTTTGAGTGCTACTCTTTAAAGATGTTGCTTATATGTATATTTGTAAATATTTGAATTAAGGGTGCACTTTAGATATGATTTTTTTTATTAATTAGTTTATTTTTAACGCTTTGTTAAAAACTTAGCAATATTAGCGCTACGCTTTAAAGGTGCTGCTTCAATTTTTGAATTGTTCTATTGATGATTCATTTTAAAATTTTGAGCGCTACTCTTTAAAGGTGCTGCTTATATGTATATTTGTAAATATTTGAATTAAGTGTGCACTTTAGATATGATTTTCTTTATTAATTAATTTATTTTTAACGCTTTGTTAAAAACTTAGCAATATTAGCGCTACGCTTTAAAGGTGCTGCTTCAATTTTTGAATTGTTATGTTGTTGATTTATTTTTTTTTACCTCCGGGTCATCTGGACATCGTCTACTGGTAAGTAGTGTGCCACCCTGCTTGAATATGCAAAAAAAATTGTCACTTCCTGAAGACGATGTCTAGGTGGTCAAGGTACACCCCATACCACCACCCCTTCCCCCTTCAAATGTTGCCCCTTTTAAAAAAACAACTGAAAACATTTACCCCCAACAGTGCCACCCTGCTTGAATATGCAAAAAAAATTGTCACTTCCTGAAGACGATGTCTAGGTGGTCAAGGTACACCCCATACCACCACCCCTTCCCCCTTCAAATGTTGCCCCTTTTAAAAAAACAACTAAAAACATTAACCCCCAACAGTGCGTCAAAAAACATGTGATACATCTATTTATCAAAAAATATCGTCACATCGACAATTACGTCACACAAATAGATTGACGTCACAGAAAGGGAGAAAGGTTTTTGATGGAATTTAATTTTTATTTAACTTTAACTCTAACTTTAATTTTTTCTATTATATATTTTTAATATTTAATTTATTAAAAAAAAAATAATAAAAAATAAATAAATAAATAAATTAAAAAATAATAAATTAACTTTAATTTTTTTTTATATATATAGAACTTTTATCCTCCAAATGTTGAGCAATCGATAGGTGAAAATCAATTATTAATAATTATAAATAGTATTTTATTTTAAATTTTTATTTAATAAAATTTTCTATATTTTTCATGATTTTTATTTTTTGACATGATCAATTTACGAGAAATTGCCCATATATACATGTAAAATCTAAATGTGCATAAATTAAAGGTTACCTAATTATCTTTTTTTATTGTATTCATACAATTGTAATTTTATTTATTTTTTCACATATAATAATTACAATGGAAATAAGATTGGACACGCCATAAGAATAATAATAATAATTGTAACACGGTGCTTCTTATACCGAAAAAGCGTTCCCGTACTCCGTGTACAATTATTAATAATTTTTCTTTTGGGGCACACTAAATACAATATCCCAGAGGGAATTCCGAGAAACGACTACACAACCTCGGGAATAGGAGGGTAGGGGACGGGGGTTAAATAAACAAAACACAATTAACGGGAGAAAATAACTTTTAATAATAAATAAATAATATCCACTTGTTAAATATTCGATAATAATTAAATTCACTCGTCGCGACAATATAAATCGGATATTCACACACACCAACACAGTAATACACACTCACACACACGCACACACACCTCAAGATACCGTCGTCTGGCTCTCTCTCTCTCTCCCTCTTTCCTTCACTTCCTCCTCTCTCTATCTCTCTCTCTCTCTCTCTCTCTTTCTTTCTCTCGCCTTCTCTCTCGCCGCTTTACCCGACTTCCTACTTTCGCACTCTCTCTCTCTCTCTCTCTCTCTCTCTCTCTCTCTCTCTCTCTCTCTCTCTCTCTCACACACACACACACGCGCGCGCTCCCGTACAGAGAATTCACTTTTGTTACGCGGTCCTATCTCGCGATCGAGCCTTCGCCAAAATTTACCAAACTACTTACTCCTACGGCTTCTCGTCGGGGCCACGTTCCTTTCTGCTGGATGATGTCCGACTCTCTTCCCTCTCTTTCTCTCTCTCTCTCGATCTCGTCTCGTTCGGCCTCGTCCGCCTCTGTGACCTCGAATTTGCTCGATCTGCCGTGCCTCCACTCCCACGCACTCTCCCAGCTCGTTCCGCTCCCAACTCCACGTCCTCACTCCACTCACCCACACACACACTCTTCACTCTCGAACACCTTCTCCTATCTCCGAGCCACTTCTCGTAAGTAGCGATGAGAGGGATCGTTCCGCGCGCTGTGTTTTCTCTCTCGAGACCCGAGCTAGACTGCCCGACGGCGCGCGAACGCGCCGCCTTGCCGATCGCCGCCGAAAAATCGGCCCTGCTGATTGGCTCCTAATCGGCAAAAGGGCCAATCATTCCCATTGTCTCTCCCCGGCCCTCTCCTACTCGCGTCCTCTCCTCCTTGCGACCGTTACCCATTTCAATTCGGGGAGTTGTTGACAACTTACTCTTCCCCGAATTGAAATAAATAACTATTTTTACGCGACAATTTACCTTGTCGCAATCCTCCCCCCTAGAATGGGTCATCCGGAGAACACCTCCGAATGAGCCTCATTCTACTCCGCCGTCCGTCACTCAGTCTGTACATAATTTCCTCCTCATAATTTCCTACTCTCTTACACACACAGAATCACACCAGCACACACTCTATTCACTCCACACCGACGAGGTGGTATATATCTTTTCAAGTCGCTGACATGCACCTTTAATATCCGCCTGGTCTTCTCCTCTCCTCTCCCTAGTATGTACACCGTCGGTGACTTTTTCTCTATCACCTCGAACGGACCCTCGTACTTCTCTGACAGCTTCCTCGAAATTTTCTTCGAAGCGTCGGAGAGCACGTGAGTCCGGGCCCACACACGGTCACCAATGTTGAACTCCACGGCTCGCTTTCCCCGATTATAATAATGTTCCTGTCTTACGCGAGCTTGGTCTATGTGTCTGGCTACCAAATCGCGTAACGCATCAAGGCGTCTCACTCTTTCTGCCCACACCTCGGGAGAAATTCTCTCAATCTTCTGTCCACTCTCTATCTCTCTCCTCAAGCTCGCGACTGGCCTCGGGTGTCTTCCGTAGTTGAGGAACGCAGGGGACACCTTGGTCGAAGCTTGCACCGCCGTATTTATCGCGTGCCGGAATTCATGTACGTGCTTATCCCAATCACGATGATCTCCACCCACAAAAGCCGCAATCATTGTTTTGAGCGTGCGATTGCTCCGCTCGACCGGATTGGCTTGTGGATGGTACGGGGGCGTAGTCACGTGCTTCACTCCATATTCGCGCAAAGTGTTGGCAAGGAGTTTATTATCAAACTCCTTTCCGTTGTCTGTCCACAAATAGTCCGGCGCCTCCCATCGGAAGAGTATCAGTTCCTCAAATGCACGAGCTACCGACTTCCCATCGGCACGTCGCAAGGGCTTTACCTCAATCCAACGTGTAAATAGGTCTTGGAACACGACAAGATAACGACATTGCGACTTGCTCGGCGGAAACTCCATAAGGTCGGCCGCAACAACAGCCCAGGGCCTCTCAACAACTCGGTGTCCCATAAGACCCTGAGCGCCCATCTGCGGCACCTTAAACCTCTGGCACACTTCACACCCTCTCACGAACGTCTCTACATCATAATAAACTCCCTTCCAATAATACTCTCTTGCCACCCGGTCATAAGTTTTATCAACTCCCAAATGACCGGAGGAGGGAGTACAATGAGCCTCCCACATCACTCTGTCACGCTCCTCCTGCGGCACAACAAGGCGCCATTTCTCCTCTCGATGTATAATTGGATCCAAGAGTGGATCGGCTCTATATCTATATATAAAGCCGTTTTCCACTTTCCAATTTTGAAACTTTAGGGGAAATTTCTCGATCTCTCCCTTAAGTTTTAGATAATCCCCATCCTTGATCTCCTCACTCGTCAGGCTCGCTATGACCGTCTCCTCGTCTTCGTACATACGGGAAAGAGCGTCAGGGAAGTGATTGAGCGCTCCTTTACGATGCACGATCTCAAAATCCCACTGCTGCATCTCCAATGCCCAGCGGGCTAAACGGCCCGTCGGATCACGTAGATTGCGCAACCATTTAAGTGCACTATGATCCGAGATGACGCTAAAGCGATACCCCTCAATGTATGCGCGCAGCTTCCTAATCGCCCACACGACGGCGAGGCACTCTTTCTCGGTCGTCGTGTAATTCCTTTCGGCAGCTGTCAAAACTCGGCTCGCGTACACGATCGGATGCTCTCCATCCTCCCCTTCCTGTGTAAGCACCGCCCCGATTGCGAAATTGCTAGCGTCGCACTGAATAGTGAACGGTTTCGCAAAATCGGGGCGAGCTAAGACTGGCGCTACTGTCAAGGCTCTCTTTAATTGCTCAAACGACTCCTGCTGCTCCTCCCCCCACTCCCAGGGTTGTCCTTTGCGAAGCAGCCTCACTAACGGGATCTTGAGTTCCGAGTCCCTTTGTATGAATCGGGCATACCACCCGAGCATACCCAAAAAACGCCGTAACTGCTTAACGTTTTTCGGGGCCGGATAGTCAAGCACCGGTGCTACCCTCTCGGGATCAGGGCGGAGTCCTTCCCTATCCAATAGGAAGCCGAGGTATCTCACCTGAGCGCAACAAAACTCACACTTTCTCTTATTCACCTCTAGCCCCGCTCCCACAAGTCTTTCAAGTACTAGTTCGAGCCACTTCAGATGCTCCTCATATGTTTCGGTAACAATAATAATATCGTCCAGATACGAAAACACATAAGGCTCGAATGCAGGACCGAAGAGAGAATCGATAAGGCGTTGCAGGGTCCTAGGCGCATTTGAAAGCCCAAACGGCATTTTCGTGAACTGCCAAAGACCCGAGCCTGGAATTGCAAAAGCCGTATACTTCCGACTCGATCTCTCCAACGGTACCTGGAAGTAGGCCTGGCGCAAGTCAATCGTCGATATGTATCGGGCCTTACGTAACTTGTCCAGGATCGAGTCCATATTGGGTATTGGGTGCTCGTCCTTACGTGTCACTCTATTTAAGTCCCGATAATCAACACAAAAACGGTAGGTCCCATCCTGCTTTTTCACCAGGACAGGCGCACTACTATAATCACTGGCCGACCTCTCGATAATGCCCTCGTTGAACAGACGCTCCACCTCTTCCGTCGCCACTTCAAGCATGCGTGGGGACATCCTACGGATTTTGTGACGAATCGGAGTGTTGTCCGTCACCACTATGTGGTGTTCCGCGAGGTGCGTCACCCCCGGAACGCCTGCTGTCTGTCTACTCAGGACTCTCTCTACGAGTGCATCCACACGTTCTCTCTCGACATCTCTCAACTCAGAGATGCCCGCGCATTCGGCGAACACATACGCTCTCTCGTCACTCTTCTCGTCACCCAAAAATTCATGCCACTCTCCCTCATTTATGCGCCACACCCCTCGACCCAGACGCACATCAATATCGAACGCGCGCCCGAAATCCATTCCTAAAATCACGTCGTGTTCCAGGGCTGGTGCAGCGCATAACTCTACACTCTTCGGCACTTCATCGATCGTTATACAGACTCTCAGTGTGCCGAGCGTGCGGCTCATTTTACCCGTCGCCGTACGGAATAGGGAGATCTTCTTCGATAACCGACTAGCATAACGTTCGGCCAACCGCGGACCTATAAATGAGCGCGTAGCACCGGGATCGAGAAGGGCCTTATACCTTTCTCCCCCCAACTCGACACACAGAAAATTACGATTCTCGGTGTTTACACCTGAAACCGTAATCTCCTCTTCGCTGTTCTCTTCCCCCACCGCCACGTCAACATACCCTTGATCTCCCCGATCCATACGGGCTTCGGACATTGCAACCTCACTCTCTTTCTCACACACCACCGGTGGGTCCTGACCCCGTAGTTTCCCATGAGGCCAAGCCAACACAGGGTCTCCCCACGGATTCGAAGGGTCAATCACCTTTTTACTCGTCACCGGCACTCTTAGCATTTCTCTCGCTATCTCTTTCACGAACGCCATTCGTTTATCACCATCAGCTGTCCGAGTTGCCGCTTCGCACTCTCGGTTTACATTCGAGTCAGCTGTGCTACGAGGTTCCCGATCGTCCGTCCCGGCTTGCGCTAGCCTTGACTTAACCTCCGCACGCGTTTTGTTTTGCGTAAGACGGTTTGACCTCTCTGCTTCTCTCCCCTCACTCTCCGCCGACGGGCGCATCGACTCACTGGGGGGGACAGGGATTTTTACCTCCTCTGCTCCCCCACCCGCCCGTTTCCCGAATGATTGCGGAACGCTACGCAATCTCGATTGACGCACGAACGAGCCGTGACACCTGGTGCGTCACACAACTGACACGCCTCACTCGACGTTTGTTTCGGTGATGAGCACTCCCGCGCGGCGTGTCCTTTTCCTCTGCATCGAAAACAGATAATCTCCGGGCACTCGTACGCGCGGTGGCCTACCGCCTGACAGGTATAGCAGGCACCAACGAACACATTTGTAGCAGGCGCTGTCTTCCCAGTGTTGGATGAGTTTCGTTGCCCACACTGACTTTCCCGTCCCGTGGTAGCCGCTCTCATCTCAACCCGTCTCGCAGTTGAGCTACTTAATTGAGGTGGAGGCTTGCTAGCCACCACATTCGCATACGTCGGTGCCGCTCGACCGGCTACTCTACTCGAGATCTCACGAGGGAAAGACGGCGCTCCCTTCTCACCAACCGCTGCAACCCTCTCTCTGTCACTCAAATCGGAGGATTCACTCGCTCCCGTGTGGTCGTCCGGCACACGCACTTTCTTCCGCCGCGAACCGCCCGAGGGTTTTCCCTTTTGTTTACTCTTTCCCGACTCCCCCTTCCTCTTTCCGTTCTTCTCACTCGCACACTTCGGGGACGGGTTCTCGGACACCGCGGCCACCTTCGCCTTTATTGGAACATTCGGGCACGCTGCGCCGGGGAGATGCATCTTCTCCGCCGGTGGGGGAGGCACGTACCGACTGTCGAGTGTTCTCTGTCTCTCAAACCGCCGTCCGTACCTCTCGATATCCTTCAGGTCCATAACCACGCGATCACTCATCGCGCGGCGGTAATCGGGATGTAGATTCCGGTACACCATCCTCACAACCTCTTCCTCACGCGGAGGGTGCGAGAAGCGTGAGAGAATGTACCTCACACTCATAATGTATGAGTTGACCGTCTCTCCTTTGCCTTGCGTCCTGCGAAGCAAATCCTCGTAGAGATCGCCGTTATCATACCGTCGCACAAATTGATTTCGGAATTCCCTTTCGAAATCCGACCAGGAATGCAGCAACGGCTTCACCGTTCGGAACCAGCGTGCGGCCCGCTTTTTAAACACGCAATGCAACGCGTGCATCCACTCGTCAGAGCGCGCGGTGGATCCGGAGCGACAGTCCATCAGCTGTTCGATAAAATCCTCCGCGTCCTCCATTTTCCCTTCTCCGCTAAAACTCAAACCCCAGTCCTTCAATAATCGCACCAGACGCCATTTGCTATCCTCGGCACGACCCGTTGCACCCTTCGGGATATGCCTTGGTGCGTCCTCGGCGCGAAGTTCGCGCATCCGCGGAACTAAGTCCTCACCCTCGTCACTGTCACTCAAAACACCGTTTTGCTTCCGGCGGGACCGGCGACTCGCCATACGCGAGCGCGGAAGCCACTCGCCATCACTTTCGCTCGCACTCGTTGTCCCTCCCCTGCAACCTGACGACCTAACCAACCTAGACACCGGCTTCCTTTCCCGGCGCCGTGTGTCCCTCTCGATGGGAGAGCAACGCCGCGTTTCCCATCTGTTCGACAACTCGAAGAGATCTTGATTCGCCTCCTCTAACTCGCGTCTATAACTCTCCGTCTCACTCTCCTCGGACGTCACCACACTTGGCGAACTCGCACTTGGTCGCGAACGGGAGGACACACTCCTATCCGAACCCGTCAATTGCGCAGGTGTATACCACCGCTCCTTATCCCCTTCCGTAGGTAAAATCGGTTTCTGCGGTGTCACTAAGTTCGCCGAACCATACGCATTCGGCGATATAGTTTGTGAATACGTCTCGTGCGGCTCCGCGCGCACATCGGGAGAACCATCCGCGCCACTCGTAACGCGCCGCGAAAAATATTCTACGTCATCCCGGTTTTGCCGCAGAATTTCTAGCACTTCCCGTCGTACGGCTAATCTCGGTAACGGGGCGTCGAGATGGCACGACGATGGAGCCGTTTGCGTAGTAGCCACGTGTCGACCGAACGCGATCAGACCCGGCGGAGCCAACTGAGTCATTGAACTCGATACTGTTGTGGTCGTAGTGGTGGGGGGAAAAGATATTCCGCCCGAAACTACTGGTATATATAAATCGTACCGCGCGCCTTCCTCCTGTCTCTCTCGCCCATCGTGAATCCCCTCCACACTCGAAACCTGCGGTACATCCTCCGGTCTAATTCTTTTGCTCGGCGTTCCGTCGCCAACTACTTTTCGCGGTCTCCCCCTCTTCTTCTTGGTTGTTCCCGTAGACGCGAAGGTTATCCTGTCTCTCTCCGACTCAGGTGCGCTCTCTTCAAGTCTCTCCCCCTCCCCGCCTTCGTTATCCCATGCGTACCATGGGATCTGTGTGTTAGCGGGTTCGATCTCCTTTAACATCGCGCGCAAAAGCCGATCTCTCAACACCGGCATCCTCCCCTCTCTACTACACTTCCGCTCGGCCAGACCATCTAACACGGCACTGTCGGTTAAAGTGTAAACACTTCTCTTTACTGTCCTTCTCTCCCGCGAGACCATAAGGTCAAGCATTGCCCGCGCGTGGCTCTGCATATTTACACCTTCGTTTCTTCGCGCACTCACTCTGTCCGTCTCACACTTATTCTCTAAATGAAATCACTTATTCTCTAAGTTAAATCGCTTGGCTCGATCGCTCGCACTATCTATTTCCCGTTTACTTTTCACGCGTCCGTCCCTTATCGTCACTCAGGGCCCCACGTTGGGCGCCATTTTTGTAACACGGTGCTTCTTATACCGAAAAAGCGTTCCCGTACTCCGTGTACAATTATTAATAATTTTTCTTTTGGGGCACACTAAATACAATATCCCAGAGGGAATTCCGAGAAACGACTACACAACCTCGGGAATAGGAGGGTAGGGGACGGGGGTTAAATAAACAAAACACAATTAACGGGAGAAAATAACTTTTAATAATAAATAAATAATATCCACTTGTTAAATATTCGATAATAATTAAATTCACTCGTCGCGACAATATAAATCGGATATTCACACACACCAACACAGTAATACACACTCACACACACGCACACACACCTCAAGATACCGTCGTCTGGCTCTCTCTCTCTCTCCCTCTTTCCTTCACTTCCTCCTCTCTCTATCTCTCTCTCTCTCTCTCTTTCTTTCTCTCGCCATCTCTCTCGCCGCTTTACCCGACTTCCTACTTTCGCACTCTCTCTCTCTCTCTCTCTCTCTCTCTCTCACACACACACACACGCGCGCGCTCCCGTACAGAGAATTCACTTTTGTTACGCGGTCCTATCTCGCGATCGAGCCTTCGCCAAAATTTACCAAACTACTTACTCCTACGGCTTCTCGTCGGGGCCACGTTCCTTTCTGCTGGATGATGTCCGACTCTCTTCCCTCTCTTTCTCTCTCTCTCTCGATCTCGTCTCGTTCGGCCTCGTCCGCCTCTGTGACCTCGAATTTGCTCGATCTGCCGTGCCTCCACTCCCACGCACTCTCCCAGCTCGTTCCGCTCCCAACTCCACGTCCTCACTCCACTCACCCACACACACACTCTTCACTCTCGAACACCTTCTCCTATCTCCGAGCCACTTCTCGTAAGTAGCGATGAGAGGGATCGTTCCGCGCGCTGTGTTTTCTCTCTCGAGACCCGAGCTAGACTGCCCGACGGCGCGCGAACGCGCCGCCTTGCCGATCGCCGCCGAAAAATCGGCCCTGCTGATTGGCTCCTAATCGGCAAAAGGGCCAATCATTCCCATTGTCTCTCCCCGGCCCTCTCCTACTCGCGTCCTCTCCTCCTTGCGACCGTTACCCATTTCAATTCGGGGAGTTGTTGACAACTTACTCTTCCCCGAATTGAAATAAATAACTATTTTTACGCGACAATTTACCTTGTCGCATAATATAAAATCAAAGAGTGTTTTAATTGAAGAATAATAAAATCCAATTATTATTGTAATTATGTGCATTAAAAAATAGACAATAATAAATGTTAACAAATAAGTAAGATTATTATTACTTAGTATTAATATATTATATTTATCTAAACTTTGAAAATGAAAAATTAAATCTAATAACTTTATAATTTCATATAGTTTAAATGTTTTCCTAATAATTAATATTGATACAACAAAATAAATCAAAAGTTTAAATCGACCGAGGGAGCGTTAGCGACCGAGGTATTTGTTGCTAGTTAAAAATTAAATACATTAATTATTGCATTTTTAAGATAATTCTATTATAAACAGTAATGGCAAAAGAAAATTCAAATTTTAACAGTGACAATATAAAATACGAATTACATTTCAAAAGTTTTTCGAAAATTATTATTTTAGTAGTATTTAATTTAAATATTATTCAAATCAAAATTTAAAAATTCTATGAATATATAAGTAAGTAGATTACGTATATTTATATAAAACAATATCTTAAATAAACAAGTATGTATTTATTAGAAACAAAAGGTTATTTAAGGAATGCCTTTGTTTATAATAATTAAAATAAATATATGGGGTCTGTAACTAAAGGAACAAATAATTGGATATAATTATGGATTAAAACGCCAATTTTGAAAGAGGGTGCAAATTACGAATTACGGGAGAAATGGAAGAAACAGGTTTTTATTTATATACCACTAAAATGTTATAAATAATTTTTTAAAACTAATACAAAAATTAATTTAATTAAGTAGAAAGTTTTATTACTCTAAAAGTACAAAATATTAATGACATATAGAACTCTTGGCGATGACTTAAATAAATTAATCTTAGGAGGTATAGTTCTATTTAGATCCGTTTAAAATAATCTAAAATTTTAATAGGTTTTTACTAAATACTACAATTAAGTTTATGCACTTTACTATTTTTGGTAAGTTAATTGTTCATTACCACATATATATATATATATATATATATATATATATATATATATTACACCTTTGGTGTAAGTTATGTCCTAGAATACGTGAAAATTAGTGATTTTATGAGGTTTATGAGGCATAAGTTACACCAGCGGTCTTGGCCAATAATCTAACCCAAGCCATTCAAAAGCTCGCGAAAAATGTGAACTTTTGAGAGGTGTTAGATTAAAATCGATTATGGTGTAGTAGCCTTTTTTTTGATATTCAATATGTCCGGGTGTTCTATCTCTTCGAGATTTTAAAATTAAGAAATGTAACCAGGGTAGATAAGTTCTAAAGATTAATTTAAACAAAAGTTGTTTGTAATGTTTTTTCAAAAAAATCAACAGATTTTGAGATAAATGGCTTTAAAAATAGAAATTTTTCTAAAAAATTGAAAAATTTCCACTTTTCATGGTCAAATAACTCTTAAGAAAATTATTTTTAACACTTAAATTTTTTTTGTATGTTCTGGAAGATTCAGCCTGTTCTCAAATTTTGGAGTGATTTAAAATTTTCATCGTACCACTTGACGTGCAATAGCCCATATATGTGTATATATATGTATGTATGTACGTGGGTGTGTGTGCGTGCGGCGGAATATTTGTATAATATATTATAACAGGTACGGATTTTCGAGTGTCGGCGCAGGTTAGGTCCCTGAATTATCGGCGACGTTCGTCGATAGGACCAAGTCGACTAGCCGGGATAATTGCGAATGGTAGCGCAGTGGTGAGGCTTCTGCCTCGCGCTCCCGGGATCGTGGGTTCGCGCCCCGATACCTTCGTTGATTTTTTTATTCCTTATATTCAATCCGTACCCCGTTACAATATATATATTTTAAAATTGTTTTTTCAAGAATACATAATATATGTATTTTTTCCGTGCGCAAAAAAAAGTTGTGAACATAACATGAAAGAATGTGTATTTGTTTACTCATTCTTGATAAAACTCATAAAATTTTTAAACGTATACTCAATAGTAATAACGGATCTAAAATTCAATGTAATGCTTTAAATACAGATGTAAAATTGTTTGAAGATGAAATAAATATTAATCAAGTATAACATACACTTTTCTAAATATCCATATGATATATACAATGGGTTAAAAATTAAATATATTAATTATTGCATTTTTAAGATAATTCTATTTTTATACTTATTTATATTTTATTTTAATTACACCTTTTTATAAGTAATTTATACTCCATAATAGTTTTCTGCAATTGAAAGTACTCAAATCAAAAACACCTTTCAAAAAGGTGTCAAAACCCGCAAGTATATGTGTTAGCATTTTTAAGATAATTCTATTATAAACAATTAAATATATTAATTATTGTATTTTTAAGATAATTCTATTTTTATACTCATTTATATTTTAATTACACCTTTTTATAAGTAATTTATACTCCATAATAGTTTTCTGCAATTGAAAGTACTCAAATCAAAAACACCTTTCAAAAAGGTGTCAAAACCCGCAAGTATATGTGTTATTCTAATCAAACTTTGAAAATTGTTATCTGATAAATAAAATTGTTATCTGTCTGATAAATTTTAAAGTATAAGATAAAAATATCTTTGATTCTAATTCCCATATTTTCTCTACTTATTTATATTTTTATTACACCTTTTCTATATGTAACTTATATTCCATAATATTTTTCTGCAATTGTAAGTATTCAATTCGAAAACACCTTCCAAGAAGGTGTCAAAACCCGCAAGTATTGTGCTATTCTAATCAAACTTTGAAAATTGTTATCTGATAAATAAATAATTTTAATTTCTAACTACCTTATTTTATCTATTTCTTTGAATTTTAATGAAACATTTTTATAAATATTACGAAAATTTGATATAAAAAATTTCTGCAATTGAAAGAACTGAAATCAAACTGAAATCGACAAGTATTTTGAATCGTACCATAAATTTATATTTTAAATAAACATTTTTATATATAATATTACTTAAACTTCGTAAAAAGTTTCTGCAATTGAAAGCACTGAAATCAAACTGTAATCGACAAGTATTTTGAACCATGCAAAAATTTCTACCAATCTGAATACAGATTTTTTTATATGAATAGTATCTTACACTATTATTTTTCATTTCTGGCCCTCACATGTTTTACAGTAATAAATAAATAATATTCTAATGATATTAATTTGTGCAAAATTAATTTCTGCAATACTAATAAAATGGACATTTCTTTTTTATTCTTTTAAATAATAAAATAATACTTGCACCACCGTTGGTTAAACGCTTCATATATGTGTTAATTCTGACTATATTAACTGATGTTACATTTTATAAATAATTACATACATCTTAGCTTTTATCTTATTAATTAATTAATTAATTGGTAAAATCATGTAGATTGTATATCCTTAGTTAAGTGAAATAATAATTATTTTACATAACTACTAAGAAAAACTTGCTAATCAGCAACGGAGGTCATACGATGTCTTGGTGAAGAAAGCACTTGTTGAAAATACAGTCGCTAGTGGTGCTTGTATCAATCGGCCGGGGCCGGGAATCAAACCTGGGACCTCCAGATTACGAGTCCGTCGCCCTACCGACCAAGCCATCGCAGGCCTCTTTTAGGAACTTTATTAGATAAAAATAATGATGTCTATTTTATCATTGGTGATGTAGGATATTAAAATTGCCAGATAGTATTGCAATATTTATATATTATTACTCATGGCAGTTTCTTCACGGTATTATGTACTTTCATAAATGTAAAGGAATACATTAGTAAGTCAGAATTAACACATATATGAAGCATTTAACCAACGGTGGTACAAGTATTATTTTATTATTTAAAAGAATAAAAAAGAAATGTCCATTTTATTAGTATTGCAGAAATTAATTTTGCACAAATTAATATCATTAGAATATTATTTATTTATTACTGTAAAACATGTGAGGGCCAGAAATGAAAAATAATAGTGTAAGATACTATTCATATAAAAAAATCTGTATTCAGATTGGTAGAAATTTTTGCATGGTTCAAAATACTTGTCGATTACAGTTTGATTTCAGTGCTTTCAATTGCAGAAACTTTTTACGAAGTTTAAGTAATATATATAAAAATGTTTATATAAAATATAAATTTATGGTACGATTCAAAATACTTGTCGATTTCAGTTTGATTTCAATTCTTTCAATTGCAGACATTTTTTATACGAAATTTTCGTAATATTTATAAAAATGTTTCATTAAAATTCAAAGAAATAGATAAAATAAGGTAGTTAGAAATTAAAATTATTTATTTATCAGATAACAATTTTCAAAGTTTGATTAGAATAGCACAATACTCGCGGGTTTTGACACCTTCTTGGAAGGTGTTTTCGAATTGAATACTTACAATTGCAGAAAAATATTATGGAATATAAGTTACATATAGAAAAGGTGTAATAAAAATATAAATAAGTAGAGAAAATATGGGAATTAGAATCAAAGATATTTTTATCTTATACTTTAAAATTTATCAGACAGATAACAATTTTATTTATCAGATAACAATTTTCAAAGTTTGATTAGAATAACACATATACTTGCGGGTTTTGACACCTTTTTGAAAGGTGTTTTTGATTTGAGTACTTTCAATTGCAGAAAACTATTATGGAGTATAAATTACTTATAAAAAGATGTAATTAAAATATAAATGAGTATAAAAATAGATTGTTTATATTTATTAGACTCCGATATTATCGATTTTGAAGACTTTAAAAGCAAATTTAAAGACAGGTATTGGAACAATAATATGCAACGCCATGCAAGACGAAAGATCGAGTTTGGACAATATTTTCCAAATCAAGGTACTCGTGTAGAATATGCTACGAATATCCTGGGACTAGCTCGAGGAATCGATACAATGCTTACGGAAGCTGAATTAATAGAAAAAATCAGCGAGCATTTCGAGCGTGAAATTAAACATACTATAATGGGCCAACAAACCCGTGATAAACAGACTTTATTTAAAATTTTAAATGAATTCGATTCAGAACGTAATCAAAAAAGAAGTTTTGATCAATCCGTTAACAAACCGGGAATAAATCAAAACAGTAACAAAAATTACGATTTTTCGAAAAAAGAATTCGATATAAATAAAAGCAATAATTCTAATAAAAATTATAATAGACAATCGTCTAATCAAAATACTCATTGGAATCGAAATAGTACACCCAATGTAAATTCGATTCAAATAGAGCAAAAATCAAACAACAAAATTATTAAACCAACGTTCGCAAAAAAAGGCAATCAAGGTAATAAATCGCAAAATACCGAGAATGTAAGCGGAATCGACGAGTCATTCGAGAATATAGAAGTTCTAATTCACGCAGATCATGAGGGAAACGCGAATTAGTTGCATTTTCTAACTCGGATTCCCTAAAAATGAAAACTAATAAAGAAACAAACAAAAATGCAACTAAACGGGAAAAAATAATATCAAAACGTCACAAAAAAGCGATTAAAAATAATGCTTCTAGTAAAAAGTTAATTATAATAGCGAAACGAACAAAATAAATGTTTTCACTATTTATTCAGATCCACGCAATGATCTAATTTTGATATCGATCCTAAAAAAGATGATAATCAACAAATCAAAGTCAATTCGAATTCTTGTCCGGAAATAAATATAATCCTCGAAAATGTTAATGTTAATGCATTAATCGACACCGGAAGTGAAATTTCATGCATATCGGAGGAATTTTATAATAAATTTAAAGATTCATTCATTAAAAGACCGACTTTACCAATTTCAGGCAAAGTTATAAAAGGCGCCACTGGGTTTTATCTTATACTTTAAAATTTATCAGACAGATAACAATTTTATTTATCAGATAACAATTTTCAAAGTTTGATTAGAATAACACATATACTTGCGGGTTTTGACACCTTTTTGAAAGGTGTTTTTGATTTGAGTACTTTCAATTGCAGAAAACTATTATGGAGTATAAATTACTTATAAAAAGATGTAATTAAATATAAATGAGTATAAAAATAGATTGTTTATATTTATTAGACTCCGATATTATCGATTTTGAAGACTTTAAAAGCAAATTTAAAGACAGGTATTGGAACAATAATATGCAACGCCATGCAAGACGAAAGATCGAGTTTGGACAATATTTTCCAAATCAAGGTACTCGTGTAGAATATGCTACGAATATCCTGGGACTAGCTCGAGGAATCGATACAATGCTTACGGAAGCTGAATTAATAGAAAAATCAGCGAGCATTTCGAGCGTGAATTAAACATACTATAATGGGCCAACAAACCCGTGATAAACAGACTTTATTTAAAATTTTAAATGAATTCGATTCAGAACGTAATCAAAAAGAAGTTTTGATCAATCCGTTAACAAACCGGGAATAAATCAAAACAGTAACAAAAATTACGATTTTTCGAAAAAGAATTCGATATAAATAAAAGCAATAATTCTAATAAAAATTATAATAGACAATCGTCTAATCAAAATACTCATTGGAATCGAAATAGTACACCCAATGTAAATTCGATTCAAATAGAGCAAAAATCAAACAACAAAATTATTAAACCAACGTTCGCAAAAAAAGGCAATCAAGGTAATAAATCGCAAAATACCGAGAATGTAAGCGGAATCGACGAGTCATTCGAGAATATAGAAGTTCTAATTCACGCAGATCATGAGGGAAACGCGAATTAGTTGCATTTTCTAACTCGGATTCCCTAAAAATGAAAACTAATAAAGAAACAAACAAAAATGCAACTAAACGGGAAAAAATAATATCAAAACGTCACAAAAAAGCGATTAAAAATAATGCTTCTAGTAAAAAGTTAATTAATAATAGCGAAACGAACAAAATAAATGTTTTCACTATTTATTCAGATCCACGCAATGATCTAATTTTTGATATCGATCCTAAAAAAGATGATAATCAACAAATCAAAGTCAATTCGAATTCTTGTCCGGAAATAAATATAATCCTCGAAAATGTTAATGTTAATGCATTAATCGACACCGGAAGTGAAATTTCATGCATATCGGAGGAATTTTATAATAAATTTAAAGATTCATTCATTAAAAGACCGACTTTACCAATTTCAGGCAAAGTTATAAAAGGCGCCACTGGGTTAAAATCTTCACACATAACTAAACAAGTTTTGTTGAATACTTATATTAACGGTTTAAAATTTCAAGTAATTTACTTAGTTATACCAAAATTGGTAAAAAATTGTATTATCGGATATAATACACAAAAAGCAATTAAAATGTTAATTAATACGGAGAAAGAAGTAATAACTTATCAAATCGATAACGATAATGGCAAAATAAATTATAAAACTACGTCGGTCGACTCAAGCGAGTACGAGACAATGGTTATTGAATATGACGAAAACTTCATAAAAGAAGACGTTCATTTCAAAAATAATAAATCCAATTGTTTGGATTACGACTTTGATATCTCAAAAGAAGAAATCGAGTCATTAATAAAAGAGTGTAATTCGTTAAACGATACACAAAAAACGTTATTAAAAAATTTGATTTTCAAATTTAAGTCCATTTTTAAACGTACGCCGGGATTATTATTAAACTTCCAGTATCAATTAGTATTAAACGACAATTTAGCTTTCTTCAATAAACCGTACCCAATCCCGATTAATTATCGAGAAAAGGTTAAAATCGAAGTAAAACGGATGTTAGAATTTGGATTAATTCGCCGCTCGACAAGTAACTTCATAAATCCACGCGTGATCGTCCCCAAAAAAGACGGGTCTATTAGAATTTGTTTAGATGCGAGACAACTAAATGAAAAACTTAAAAATGATTATGAATCCCCTCCGGGTGTCGAAGAAATCTTCATGCAATGTAAGAACAGAAATTATATGTCTAATTTCGATCTTTCCAATAGCTTTTGGCAAATTGCTTTAACAGAAGATAGTAAAAAATATACGGCTTTCATTTGCGACAATAAAGTCTATGAATTTAATGTTGTGCCATTTGGTATAAAAATAAGCAGCTCTGCTTTATTAAGGGGATTGGACAAAGCAATTACGGGACTTGACGACTTTTTACTCACATTTGTCGACGATTTATTTGTCATTTCTGACAACTTTGAAAACCACATAGATCACCTCGAAAAGTTATTTAAAAGATTACAAAAATGCAATCTGAGGTTAAATTTCAATAAATCAAACTTTGTTAAACAGGAGATAAAATTTCTAGGTAATATTATTACCAGCAAAGGGATCAAACCCGATCCAATAAAAATAAACTCAATCCATAAATTTAAAAAACCGCGCAATGTACGTGAATTACAAGGTTTTTTAGGATTCATTAATTTTTACACAAAATTTGTTAAAAATTACGCAAAGGAGACCGTTCCTTTATTAAATTTACTTCGAAAAGATGTTAAATTCGTTTGGACAAACAAACACGATGTTGCGTTTGCCAAAGTA
This sequence comes from Theocolax elegans, assembly GCA_026168455.1. Lineage (NCBI taxonomy): Eukaryota > Metazoa > Arthropoda > Insecta > Hymenoptera > Cerocephalidae > Theocolax > Theocolax elegans. Next base: position 41,193,497 of record CM047425.1, read on the forward strand.
AAAAATTTGTTCGATCAAAACGTTATATTAAATTTTGCGGATAAAGATAAAGAGTACATACTTACCACGGACGCGAGTAACTATGCAATTGCGGGAATCTTGTCTCAATTAAATGAAAATAATGAAGAGCAAATCGTGACTTTTATAAGCCGCACGCTTAAAAATTCTGAAATAAATTATTTTACGACCGAAAAAGAGATGCTAGCGATAGTCTGGTCTCTCAATAAATTAGATACTTATCTACGGGGCGCAAAATCAATTAGTATTAAATCAGATCACGAAGCACTTAATTTTCTGAAAAATTGCAAATTTAGCAATTCTAGACTCCGCCGATGGAATTTATATTTACAAAATTATAAGTTAAAACTGGAATATATACCAGGAATTAAAAATTTAGCAGCAGATTATTTAAGTCGTACTGACTATAATCGAGATAATAATATCAACGATTGCGAAATTATAATTGCAACGATAATTAATAAATCGGTAAAAAATAGCAAATTATCAATAGATTTCAAAAATCTAAAAACGTTACAAGAAAATGACGAATTTATAACTAAAATAAAAAATAAAATGGATAGTAACGAACACTACTCCAGATACGAAACCGTAAATGGATACATTTGTAAAAACTTTAACAATTTAACTCGGATCGTGCTACCCGAATCAATGTTAAAAAATTTCATTAAAGAAATACATGAATATTATGGCCACGTAGGAGCTCGCAAAATTTATAAAATGTTAATAGAGTATTTTTTCGCACCAAAATTAAGGAAAAAATGCAATATTTATATAAAAACATGCGACAATTGCCAAAGAAATAAATGGCCAACGCATAAATATTATCCTATTTTACAGCCAATTATTGTTGATAAACCTCAACAATTATTGAGCATTGACTTTTTAGGACCGTTACCAACGTCGACAGGAAATGTTAAATATATCCTATCCACAGTCGATGTATTTAGTAAATATGTTAAATTATATGCTATCAAAAAAGCCAATACTGTTTCCGTCATAAATAAAATAAATGATTATATTGTTAATGTAAATAAAATACACGCGATTATAACAGACCACGGAACACAATTTACTTCCGATAAATGGAAAGACTATTTAGAAAAGCGGAAAATAAAAATGTTATTTTCGTCGATTCGCCATCCACAAAGCAATATTGTAGAGCGAGTACATCGCGAAATTGCCCGTATTTTTAAATCTATGTTAAAAATTCATGCGGCATGGGCGAACGAATTAAAAAAGGTTGAAAATGTAATAAATTGCGTACACCACGAAACAACAGGTTTTCCTCCTGTTGAACTTCAATTCGATGAAAATTGCAAACGAATTTGGGAAAATTACATAGATTTTAATTTCACCAAAAATAATTTAACATATCCAGAAAAACTGGAAAAAGCAAAATTAAATATGCACAATTATTTAAATAATAGAGCCAAAAAGGCTAATTCAAGTAATAAACATTTTACATTCAAAATCAATGATTATGTATTAATTAAAGCTCTTAACGTTTCAAAAGAAAACGAAAAGAAAACGGCAAAATTCATGTCACCCTACGAGGGACCATATAAAATAATTGAAAACAAAATTAATAAAGAACGAGGCAAATTTCATGTCTCTAATTTGAAAAAATATTATTTCGAAAATGATAACTAAGATACATTATTTGAAATAAAATGTAGCAATATATATGTACAATTTATATGTGAATATGGAGTAACAGAATAAAACTTTATTTGCCCTCTATTTTTCTCACACATGTATATTTATATCTATATATAAAAGCAAAATAAATTGCGAGCTAGAGGACACAAGGGTCACTAAAATTCTAGCTCTTGCACCCTTCCAAGCACAGGTGTGGATCATTTGCTCTTTACAACTCGCTATAGTCACCTCGATAAAAACACCTTACATCAGAAGATGCCGGATTTTACGCAACAAGTCGAACATTTAAATGTGGTCGATGCACAAACGCAAACCGCGTTTTGCAGCGAAGAGGATAATGGCACTGTATGGCACTCATACAGCCGTATCTGCTTGAGAATTATGCATCCGCGCAACCAGTGGATAAAAAGCAAGAAACCCGTATCAATAAACGGATGCCACACTCAGCATAACAACCCATTTAGAAAAAACGCGGTAACTCAAACTGCAAAAAGGGAAAAGCGTAAATATGAAGAGGACAACCTCAAGGAAATCGACAAACGTCTACATGCTATACAGGCAAAAATTGAGGAAGTCCAAAACGATATAAATAACAATTTATACAACAACAACAACGCAGGAAACCCACCAGCAAATGAGGATGCCAGTGGACTTAATGAATTATTTGATTCATTGGATAATCAAGGTGTATCTAGTAATCGCGACGACTTAAGCATGTCCATGGGGCAATTCGAGACATACTTGCGCACTGGAGAAAGACCTGAATCACGTCACAGGAATAAATAATTTAGGTAAATTAAATCATAGATTTAACTTAAAAAATATAGTTTAAATAAAAAAAAATTCGTAAGTTCCATATTCACATACGAATTCAATGCTACTAAATAGATTTTTTTCAATTATGTCACAATATGCCTAAAACTTATGCGAAATTTGTAATTAAATTTTTTTTTTCTTTTTATACATACAAAATTTGTAATAACCAATTTAAGGGGGGTAAAGCCCGCACCGAAAAATTTAAAATTTACATGCATCAAATTCAACAAATTGAATTATCGCAAAAATCAGTAAAATCCAGAATATTGTATATCAATTTTGTGTATAATTAGTTTGCAACAAGCTCAAGCTTAAACACTAAATTAGATAAAAAATTTTTTTTTGTTTCAAATTTTATATCAAATTTAAAGGGGGGTAATGTGACATCCCAAATTTGATATACAAAATTTCAAGCTTTTATTTCAGCGAAATAGCATAAAAAAGCAATGCTACATAAGCTAATACTGTCGATTAGCTAATGTAGACATATCGGATCATCTATCATAAGGAACTAAGATAGTCAAGCGGTAGAGTATCTGACTGATACGCGCTACGACGGGGTTCGATTCCCGGTTAGGGAAGATTTTTTTATTTTCACTTTTAATGTTTAAATAATTAATTTAAACATTGAAAAGTGGAAAACTGTAAAATTTATAATTTTATTATTTTTTTTTACATATTTGCCATTTTTGGTCAAAATATCAATGCGATACGACCAAAAATGACAAAGTTATTAATAATTAATGGTTTAAACAATTTCCATTAATTAATAAAATCAAGTTAAATATTTTAGTTGTAAGTAAACTAAAATACAACATTCAAAATTATTATTTATTATAATTTACAATGAAAATTGGTATTAAACCAATTTTCAATAAAACTGTAAGTTTTACAATAATATAGCAATAGCGTAACTATATCTATGCATAAATAATGCATCTTGTAAAACATAACACTACGAGTATTATATTCGAACAATATAATAATTAATACATTTATTATCTAATATAAGAAAATATAGACGAACAGCCAGAGTACGACGTCATGAGATAATACACGCACATATCGATGCGTGTGCTTGATATGCCGATGGTGGGAGACTTAGATCCTGAGTAGAGAGTTCCCCCACCACTGCCAAGACTTGACAAAACCAATGACTCTCGCTGCCTCAGCAGCATTTTCGTCGAGGACGACGAGCCTTTCAAGCGGCCTATCCGCTCTGGTCGAGTCTCGCGTAAACAGACTCTTGTAATGTAAATGTTAGTTCTATTATAAAGGCATGTTAGGGTGTTCTTCCAACATCCTCCATGAATCAATGCTCATTCATCGATTTGTTATTGGATGGGATAATATCTCTACCCTATACGGATCGATGGATTAAATAAGACAGAAACTCAAAAAGAGGAGATTCTATCTTATTTTTTATTATGTGAATAAACTGGACCGTCACAATACGTATTATATATGTAAAAAATGATAAATATCTCAATTTTTTCCCATCCATTTGGATATATTGAAAGTAATACAAAAGTTCGAGTTGATTTGTATAAATTCCAACACATTAAAACATGCACTACCTCTTGGGCGGAATAATCTCTTTCACTTATGCAGGAAATAATTAATTTCATTAGTGCAGTACGAGCAGGTGTATCATCATTAGTTGATTTGCATATATTTTCCAAAATTTTCATGTATGTTTTTGAAGACGTTTCACTCTTAGTAGTGTATTTGACAATGTATCTAATCACTGCATTTAAATCAATGATTGGTGTGAAATCCGTATTTGCACGCCATATTTGAGTTATAATATTATTATAACGTTGAACATATGGATCATTACGTATTGGTACATATTGGTAATAACCGTTCGTATTATCTAAAGCACTTTCACTTCTGGTTTCAATAAGAAAATTAAACCTGCATTGCATTTTTCCTGCTTTTAATTTTAAACAATGATTTCCACATAATGTATGCCGTTGTAAAGTATTTATTAAATTTGTCAAATCATTATTATAATCAGTAGGTAAAATATTTGAAAATATTTGTTGAGATGGATGTTCGGAAGAATTTGTATGTTGAGTCATTGGATTTATTGCAAAGCATAATTTATCAAAATATAGTCGTATTGCTTCAATCTGTTCATCTGTATAATTATTAATTTGTGTATCGAATTTTGGTTCATCGTTTAAATAAAGTATTCCGTGTATATGAGGACTTCCTTGACTCTGCCATTCGAATCTGTACCAATAATCAGAAATTTTGAATATAGGTATTAATACTTCTTTCATAAATATTTCGCAACGTTTTTGAAAGAAAAATCCAGTAATTAGAGGATTATCATGCATTAAATTTCTTTTTTGAATTGATGTTAATTCATCTATAGGTACATTAGGCGATAATATTCGGAATAAATTCGGCCAATGATAATCAGCTGCTGATAATGTAAAAAAAACTGTTGGTTTGCCTAATAATTCATTGTACCTGTTAAACCAATATCCTTTAGAGGACCTTAAATTTGAACAACGTACCATTATATTATATAAAATAGACTTGTCTTGTTCAATTAATTTTTTAAGGTAATCTATTGAATTATTTTTTATATCTACATTTTTAATAAATAAATTGGCTTGTGAAATGGCCTCATGTCTAAGAATAGTATTCATTGCGAAAAATCGAAATCTTGGATCCTTTGCAAATCGACCATCTTCATATTTCATTAAAAATTTAAAATATTGACTACGAGTAATTAGTGATAGTCTGCTTTGAAGATAATCACCATTACCAGTCGGGAACAAAGCAGGAAAAGCACATGCTATGTAACCTTCACTTGAAAATTCGTTGAATGGTTCAGAACATATAGACAGATATGGTAATTGCAATTCATTATTTATAAATGATTGTTGATCAACGTTAGTAAATGAAATGACGTAATGATCCTCTAATTCGTTATTATATTCATCTGTATTTGAATTTACAGTTTCAGAATTTTCTGCATCGGTTTCTAAACTAGAAATCATAGAAATAATATTGTCATCTTTTGGTAAAATATTGAGATTTTCATAAGATATATTTATCGATTTATAATATATGTTATTTTCTTTCAACCACAAAAGTGCTTGTAATATTTTCTCCGCGCGTACTCGAAATTGAGCAATGCCAGTAATTGTATTTTTATTAAATATTAATGTTGATTTCAATTGCTTTGGATGAATTGGCAACTCATCAATGTAGTCCTGAATATTTTGCCTGAAATTTATAACATTGCCTGAATACGAATATTGAGAACCGTTGATGCGGTATAAAGATACTACAGGATGAACCCTTGCAATAAGCATTTGCTCTATATAAGTTAAACCTTGCAAAACTAGCGGAACTGGTCCTGGATCCATATTATTTATACTTGTAAAATTTGATGATTTGTTTAGAGTTTGACAATATTGACAAATATTATTCTTAGATTTCAAATCAAGAAAAGATGTTTTGCAGTTGATACAGTTATTGAATTCAATTAAAGAAATAGTTTTATCAAACTTTAGTCCTGCGTTAATATGTGAATAATTCAACTGAGTAATATTTACAGTTGATGAAGAACAATTATTAGCATCAATCTCATTATTAGTTTTTACATTTTTATTTCTATTGCGATTTCTGTAATATTGTTTTATTGTACGTGCAGATTATTTTTTCATTTTTGGCATTGTAAAAACAAGATTATAGCCGGTAAAATACAAATATTTATAATTGTAATTAAAAAATTGAATAATCATTAATTTGTTACTATCATTATGGGTATACTGCTTAATAAAATTGTATTAGAATAATTCCAGATGCATTCGATGAAACAAAGTCAAGTATTAATAATTGGTTCCGAAATTGATAATTGCATCTCCTTTTCAGTATTTACTTTAATTTTTATTACTCAATAAATTTCAGAGATAAAATTAAAGAGGATAGTGTTATTAAATTTGCCTAAGCATAAATTGAAAATAAATAGTCGCAACATATTTGCTGAGTGAGTTACAAGATAAGTGAGTTACTGATCGATATATTCTAATTTTATGCAATATCATTAATTAATTTATAAATAAATATGATTTAATATAAATAATTTATGCGCGCGTGTGTGTGTGAGTAATAAAAAATCAATCATTTCAAGACTTACTAGGAGAAGCTAAGGTATTCGGATCACGAATCCAACAAGATTAAAAAATATGTTTGACTGTGTGCTTCACAAATTGACACTTTTTAATGTTTATAATTTGTGCATTATTTATTAATTTAAATAAACAATAATTATTTGCACGAACCAACACTTGCTAAAGTGAAAAGTAGAGTTTACGTACTTAAATGAATTGTATTATTACACTGTCATTCGTAATGTAACAAGTACAATTTCAAGAAATTACAGTACGTGTGTATATGTGTGTGTGTGAATATATATATATATATACATACACACACACACACATATAAACATATATATCTATAGTGTAGTATGGTATGGTTTGTACTATGAGAAGTATAATTACTTTTACATGTTGGTAATTGCTTCAGTTCGCCAGTAAATTTGGATAAGATTTGATATTATTGTAATACGCGTAGTATTTGTATCGATATTATTATAACTGTTAATTTTTTCTCTTTTTTTCGTGACGATGAGTTCGCCCGGTTACAGTTATAAAAGAAAATCAAATCAAGATGAAAGAAAATCAATTAAAAAAATTAAAATTGATGAAAAAATAGTGCCAATGAATGTGAAGAATATAACCACGAATATTGACAGGTACGTATAAATTACAATTTTCAATAATCATTTATATATACATATATACATAAAATTTTTTGAGGATATCAAATTTTATTTTATAGTGGATATTGCAAATAAATGGTAGTAAATAAAAAATAAAACCTTTAAGTAGTACTAGTGTTTAGTTTTTCATGTTTTATTTAGACTGAAAGTTATGATTTTACGAAACTCGTCTTATATTTCATATACAATTTTAAATAATATTTATTAAAAGTATATTGAAATTTATCAAATCTCACGAGAGTTGTCGTCTCGCTTTGATAATCGCGAATACAAACAAAGTTAGTTTGTAGATTTGTCTCCTCGTTACATAAACATCGCGTTCTCCTATCAATAATTACGCGTATAACATTGTTCTCCAATATAGTCGAAAGAAAGCTTGCAGTAAATTGCAGTGGAGAAAATTGTCACTTTTGATTGTTTTACATAGTTTAATAGCTATATCGAGCAATATGTTATTGTAAAAAATGTTTGAAACATTTTATGAACCGCACTTTATTTTAAGTAATTAGCATTAGAATTTAATTGTACTGCTTACTAATAAAAATTGTGTTATTAATTACATAATTTTTAAAATAGCCCTCTACCTAATAATAATAATAATCAAAATCAGTAGTCAGTAAAAAGTAATTAAAAAATAAACAAAAATAAGATGGCAGGTGTTAACGAAATCGTTGTATTCATTGCATATTAATTTTTGTATATTCATTGCGTACGAAATTATAACTTAAGCTTCAGTCGAGAGAATAAAAGCCCGGTGCGATTATCAATATCCTGTATTCCTTGTTATATATAGCACACGTACCCAAACATATTTGCTCAACTAGTTGATAGCACGCGATATTTAATTTAAGTACTTTTCACGTATTGTAGGCGAATAACAAATACTTTCTTTAAGTGATTTTGCAAATAAATGGTAATAAATAAAAAATATAATCTTAAAGTAGTGGTAGTGTGAAGTTTTTAATGTTTAATTTAAACTAAAAGTTATGATTTCACGAAACTTTGCTAATTTCTCTCTCTCTCTCTCTCTCTCTCTCTCTCTCCCTCACAGTACTAATGCTCTTATTATTCGTACTTGTTAAATTACAATTAATAAATGAAGGTAATAAATTTTTATTAAAGAAGCATTTATTGAACAAAAATTAAAGACAAATTCAAAATTCGTTTAACTAAAGTTTATTCATTTATCGCATGGCTAAAATAATAATGATCTATAATTATAAAAATTATTGAAATTATACTTATATATAAAATAAAGAAAATTAATGCAACAAAATATAATTAAAAAGAATATAATGAATGTAAAATATTATTTAATTTAATTTAATTATTTAAAAATTTGTCAATAAATTTACTTTTTATATCTAAGTATTCTGTCGAATGCTAAAAATAAAAAACAGTTACTGAAATAATAAAATTATTCATTTAATTCAATTTTTTCAATTTATTATAATTTTTATTGTAATGCAAAAAAACGTTTCATTTTCATTTAAGTGATATCCTGAAAACATATATCTAATATATAATAGTATATTTACTATATAATATATTTACTTTTAATTTTAATTTTAGTTGGATTATTCGAGGAAAAGTAGTTATCATATCGACATTACGTCAGTGCGTAATGTATAAAAAACAGACTTCTATTTACACCTTTCAAATAAGCGATGGATCGGGTGAGATCCAATGTATTTTACAGGATCAAGTTGCTGACTACTATTATGACATTATTAAGGTAGAAATTATTTAAAAAATTATTTTTCACCATAATCATGTATAAGGGCCAATGTATGATCTACTATAGTCACCGGAGACCCATTTAAACTATCATTGACTTAGTTCTTTTTAATACTTACTTTAGCATATTCCTACAAATACAACTTTAAATTCTATAAAAAAATATTATAAAAAAATTTAGCAACGTGGAAAAATTAAGAAAAAATGTAAATAAATTGTTGTATAATAAATTGGTCTCTCAAATAATCTGGTTGAAAAATTTTAAATACACTTTGGGAGTAAAAGGCAATTATTCTGTTAATGAATTACTGTAAACCCTCGCTAAAGCTTTTATCGCGGGAGTAAACGCTTATTTTATTTCCCATATGCATAAATAAATATTGATTAATATTTACACGTGGTTATAAATAATTATATTATTGTAGGTTGGTCAATTTTTGCAATTAAAGAATATAAAAGTAAGATTAGCCAACAAATCATTTTCATGGATAAATCATGATTATGAAATAGTAGTGGAAGATAAAGCGAGCATTGAATTGATCACTAACGCAAATATTTGTGAGTCAATAAAACAAACTACCCATTTCATACCATTCTGCGACATCGATGAAATTCCAATACAAAAAGCTATTAGTAAGTTGATACACTATTAATGGAAAGAATAATTTTTTTCAACTAAATTTTCATTAATAATTGATTTACCATGTATTTTTTTAATTACAACATATTTTTCTCTCGTGAGATATTTGCGTAGTGCATTAATACTTAATAAATATTCCATTTGCAAAGAATTATTAATTTTTTACGATTATATAAATGTATTAAAATAATTTATTTAAATCCTACTAACACTTTATATTAATAATAAATATTTGTATAATAGATATTGTCGGCGTAGTCAAAACAGTGAATGATGTCCAAGATATCATATCGAAATCTGGCACGGCTCTGAAAAAACGTAATGTTTTCTTGATAGACAGCTCTAAAAACAAGGTAGTTTATTTTAAAATTCAATAATTTTATTCCGTATTTATTATTATTATGTTACGTCATATAGGTCCAAGTTACATTGTGGGGTTCAATGGCTGAAAATTGGAGTTACAACCCACGAGATATAATAACTTTGAAAGGATTTGGAAATTATGAATTTCAAGGTAACCAATCGATCAAAGTATTTAACTCCTCAATTATCATGTTGGATGAAGACATTAATGAAGTCAAAACGTTAGTATATGTTTTGTGTTTTTATTTTGTTATAATCTAGATATATGATTAACACATTTTTTATTTTTTTCAGATTAAAACAGTCGCTGCACTTAATTCTACCATAAGAAGATTTTGTTATTAAATTAATATTTTTTGTTATTCGATTAAATTTATAATATCTACAAAATTAATAATTTGTAATTTAATAATTTAATAATGTTTATTTATTAATTTATAATGTATATAAATTATAATATATATTTGATTTATAGTATTAGTATTAGTATTTATTTATTTGCTGTTGGATGTTAAGGAGCGAGCACAATCAGTGCAGCTATTTGTAGCGAGGCTCCCCTCCCCGACCGCGGAGCTCTCGAGCTTTCGGCTTCTCGGGCCTGCGAAGCGAGCGTGCGCGGCGCTGTTGCGCGGGAGCAGCTCTCTCGCTTCGCCTCACTCGTTCTTGAACGATCGCGGACGCCAGACGTGCTTCTAGTATTTTGCTCGACTATAAGTTTTTGTACAGCTCGAGTTTTTGTATATTTAGTTTAAGTGTAATTTGAATAAATCTAAGTATTAAAGAAGGTAGTGTTTTTATTATTAATACTCCCTCTCTCCTCTCTCCTACAGATTAATTTAAAACCTCAACAGGTTATGGGCCCAGCACGCTTCCACTGCGCGCTGAGGTGTCTGTAGATTGAGAGTGAGAGAGAAAACCGTGCTCGCGAGTGAAGTGAGTTTTTCTTCTCGTTACTGAGTGTTTAACGACTTGGAGGTTCTTTTAAGCTCGACGGAGGAGATTTTCCTGGACAGACCACGAGGGGTTACCCGTTTTTTTCTATAAAGTATTAAGCTGGATGGAAGGAAGATGAAGAAAGCTGGATTCAGCATGCCAAAATCGAGAGGTGAGTGATTGATGTTTTTGAAATGTGCGCGATCGCCTGTGATGGGCAAGCTTCCTTCTAAAGATAATAAAATTCGTAAGTCCGACGCATAATTATGAAATAATAAATCTTTAGTGAAATTAACCGTGGAACCCGTGTGTCCAATATCGTTTTTTTTATTTAATCTTTTGAGAGCAAGCTCGAGTAAAAATTCTGTTGGAAGTGAACTCTAAGAAATCTAAGATGGCGGCGCGTAACGGACGGAAATAGGAGGGAAACGAGTTTTTGGCGCGGACGCGCGCCATTTTTGTTTCTCTCTCTCTCTCTCGCTCCTGCATGTTGGTAGATGGAGAATGCAAGTCCGCGCGCATTGTTGCTAAGAAAGATTAATTATACTTCCGGCCGCCATTAGCTCGAAGGTAAAATACGTAGATATCGTTACGTTAAATTCAACTAAAATTCAGAATGAAGATCGAATTAAAGTAAATTAAATAAATTTGAATAAATTCAAATTAAATAAGATAAAATGAAATTAAATTAAATGAATTCAAATTTATTGGATTAAATACGCTGGAATAAAATTAAAATTAAGTGCACTAGAAAATTAGCTTGATGAAAATTTTGAAAACAGTTAACTGTGAAATAAATTAATTTAACAGATAAGAGGAATCTGAGACTATTCCTGCTCATGCAAGACAACGAGCTCGGACTGACGGAACGACATCCGGACGAGTCCGTATTCGTGGAGATGGACGAGAATGAGACCGTCTACCTAAAATTGTCAGGAGGCGAAACATATAAAATTGGTAAAGCTCGAGTTTCATTAACTTAGTTGGAGTAATTATTGGATGTCGCCTGACTAAATTAAAATAAAATAAATTAAATTAAAGCTGAAATTGCATGCAAGCAGATCCAAATTAAAGTGTTGGTCGGCACGCGCAATGTAGTGTATGTGTTCTACCTGCATTGTGTATGCTGTGAAATCACAGGAATTATTGAAAATTAAAAATCAGGTGTTTAGCATCGTTCTTTTCATTGTGTTCATGAACTGAGTGGATTGCTCGTAAACTAAATAACGCCGCTGTGATAAAATATTGTTCTCATTGATTGTTAGTCATTGCGACATCGATGAAATTCCAATACAAAAAGCTATTAGTAAGTTGATACACTATTAATGGAAAGAATAATTTTTTTCAACTAAATTTTCATTAATAATTGATTTACCATGTTTTTTAATTACAACATATTTTTCTCTCGTGAGATATTTGCGTAGTGCATTAATACTTAATAAATATTCCATTTGCAAAGAATTATTAATTTTTTACGATTATATAAATGTATTAAAATAATTTATTTAAATCCTACTAACACTTTATATTAATAATAAATATTTGTATAATAGATATTGTCGGCGTAGTCAAAACAGTGAATGATGTCCAAGATATCATATCGAAATCTGGCACGGCTCTGAAAAAACGTAATGTTTTCTTGATAGACAGCTCTAAAAACAAGGTAGTTTATTTTAAAATTCAATAATTTTATTCCGTATTTATTATTATTATGTTACGTCATATAGGTCCAAGTTACATTGTGGGGTTCAATGGCTGAAAATTGGAGTTACAACCCACGAGATATAATAACTTTGAAAGGATTTGGAAATTATGAATTTCAAGGTAACCAATCGATCAAAGTATTTAACTCCTCAATTATCATGTTGGATGAAGACATTAATGAAGTCAAAACGTTAGTATATGTTTTGTGTTTTTATTTTGTTATAATCTAGATATATGATTAACACATTTTTTATTTTTTTCAGATTAAAACAGTCGCTGCACTTAATTCTACCATAAGAAGATTTTGTTATTAAATTAATATTTTTTGTTATTCGATTAAATTTATAATATCTACAAAATTAATAATTTGTAATTTAATAATTTAATAATGTTTATTTATTAATTTATAATGTATATAAATTATAATATAATTTGATTTATAGTATTAGTATTAGTATTTATTTATTTGCTGTTGGATGTTAAGGAGCGAGCACAATCAGTGCAGCTATTTGTAGCGAGGCTCCCCTCCCCGACCGCGGAGCTCTCGAGCTTTCGGCTTCTCGGGCCTGCGAATGCGAGCGTGCGCGGCGCTGTTGCGGCGGGAGCAGCTCTCTCGCTTCGCCTCACTCGTTCTTGAACGATCGCGGGACGCCAGACGTGCTTCTAGTATTTTGCTCGACTATAAGTTTTGGTACAGCTCGAGTTTTTGTATATTTAGTTTAAGTGTACTTTGAATAAATCTAAGTATTAAAGAAGGTAGTGTTTTTATTATTAATACTCCCTCTCTCCCTCTCTCTACAGATTAATTTAAAACTCAACAGGTTATGGGCCCAGCACGCTTCCACTGCGCGCTGAGGGTCTGTAGATTGAGAGTGAGAGAGAAAACCGTGCTCGCGAGTGAAGTGAGTTTTTCTTCTCGTTACTGAGTGTTTAACGACTTGGAGGTTCTTTTAAGCTCGACGGAGGAGATTTTCCGGACAGACAACGAGGGTTACCCGGTTTTTTTTCTATAAAAGTATTAAGCTGGATGGAAGGAAGATGAAGAAAGCTGGCTCAGCATGCCAAAATCGAGAGGTGAGTGATTGATGTTTTTGAAATGTGCGCGATCGCCTGTGATGGGCAAGCTTCCTTCTAAAGATAATAAAATTCGTAAGTCCGACGCATAATTATGAAATAATAAATCTTTAGTGAAATTAACCGGGAACCCGTGTGTCCAATATCGTTTTTTTTATTGTGTTCATTAGGAGAATAAATATTTATTTGTGAAATAAACTACAGACAACTCAACTATCGAAGAGGAGACGTTGGCTTCTGTCAAGAGGGAAGTCATACGTGCAAGGACTGAAGAGGTGGCTTCGGTCGAGGAGTCATCCTCAAACCAACATGGGGAGACTCCGTCCTCACAGCTGGAGTCTTCAGATAAGCCTGACGACAAAACGGCCGGAAAGCTCGATGATAACGAAAAGGATGATAGCTTGATTAGTCAACTAAGCTCAAAATTACAAGGTAATAAATCCACCCCAGTTGTAAAATCAGAACAAAAGGTTAAACTGGATTTGGATCTGTATAAAATTCGTCAGCGATTGAGGACAACAAAGCTTGATTTTGATTCAAAAGGAGAAAATAATCCTATCGATTCAACATTTGAAAATGTTGAAGTTAAAAATAATTTAAATAATTCAAATGCTGATTTTGATTTTGAATTTTCAGATTTGATGGAATGAGTTCAAAAGCTGGAGGCTGAAAATGAAAATTTTAAAAGAAATATGAAGTCAGATTTTGACTCGCTCTTGCAGTCAACCTACAAAGGGCAAGATGATGTGGCTGGCGAGCTTATAAAGCACAAACATAGCATAGATGAAAGGCTTAGCTGGATGGAGAATAAGGTTCGGAACTGGGTAGATGAGGAAGAAAGTTATCAGCTGGATGTTAAGAAGTCTGCCCAAGCCAAGCATCTAATAAGGTAATGAATTCTGATGCTAATAAGAATCCAACGGATGAAGAGATGTTGGATAAAATCAGTTCGACTTATATTCCCAAGTAGTTCAACAGGAATTAAATAAGAGAAATTTAATAACGATTCAAGCTTAAAAAAAATCGTTTGAAGAGAATATAAATTAACAAACAACTTAGATATGGATTCTTTTATGGATTATGTAACTCGGAACTTATTGTTTGTGATTTGCTTTATATCATTGATCCTACTATAGATTCAGCTCGAAGATTAAATGTTAAAAGGGTTAAAAAGGATACCGTAAGAGTTCGAGATATTCTTATTGTGACAATGCATTTAATGCATGTCAAGTAAGCGAGCTTGTATCCTACCTAAAGCCTTACCGAACCCTAACTAAGCCTTATCGTACCCTACCTATAAGCCTCACCGAACCCTACTAGCCTACACACACACAGGGAAGCTGCATCACCGAGCACAAAGCAACAGCTCAGGAGTCTCCAGGAAGATCCAGAGGAAGCCCGAAGTCCAAGTAATGCCAGGAAGTGGTGAGGAGAAGTCCTTCGCATCACACCTGGAGAAGCAGCGTAGCTAAGCACCTCCCACAGCAGCCATCCAATTCAGCAAATAAACCTGTAAGATTACTGCTTACAGTGTGCACCTTACAAGGGAAGAGGACAGGATCACAGCATTAAACAGCTATGTATAGGATGGGTGCAGAGGAGAGGTTAGGTGGACAACAACACATAAACCGAGTAGCCGTCCGGGTTATAACTCACCCAGGTAAAAACGCTGACTGCATTCCCGAGTCCTCGAGCCAGTGATCGCAAGAGAGAAGAAGGAGGCAGCCAAGAACACCACGAAGAAGGCCGAACAGCTACGTCGTCGTCGCCACCAACTCGCCGTCGTTGTTTACGTTCGTGCGCGGCAGACATCTTCGTTAAGCCGCACGCGGCATAAGGCCGCGTACGCACGAAGTAGTCACGGCGCATGCGCGCAGCGACTCTCTCGCGTCGACGACGACGAGAGCTGAGAGCTCGTCCGACCGCCGATTCGGAACAATCGATCGACTTGTTGACGACGTCCGTGAGAGAGCGATCGAGAGAAAGAGATAGCGAATAGTGTGTGCCGCACGTGTGACAGCATCGCCAAAGGTTTGTGCAACCTAGTGCCAATATTCATAGCCGTTCCTTGCCTGTGTGTGTGTCGCGAACTCCCGTGTATCCTAGCTTCTTCCCTGTTATTATAACTAGCCTTGCTCGCCGCGTAATTTAGTGTACCCCAGCTTCTTCCCCTCCCCCCTTCGCGCGCGAAGTAGCCGGCTTACAAGACGCGAGTTACAGCCGTGCCGTTCGCTTCTTCTTTCGAATATTACGATATATATAACCGCGTATATCCGATTGAACTTCCGTTTAAGCGAGTAGCGAATCGCTATAATTACTTTGAACGTACGCGACTGGCACCCGCTGTTATTCTAATAAATTAATAAATTAAAATTTATTGGATTAAATACGCTGGAATAAAATTAAAATTAAGTGCACTAGAAAATTAGCTTGATGAAAATTTTGAAAACAGTTAACTGTGAAATAAATTAATTTAACAGATAAGAGGAATCTGAGACTATTCCTGCTCATGCAAGACAACGAGCTCGGACTGACGGAACGACATCCGGACGAGTCCGTATTCGTGGAGATGGACGAGAATGAGACCGTCTACCTAAAATTGTCAGGAGGCGAAACATATAAAATTGGTAAAGCTCGAGTTTCATTAACTTAGTTGGAGTAATTATTGGATGTCGCCTGACTAAATTAAAATAAAATAAATTAAATTAAAGCTGAAATTGCATGCAAGCAGATCCAAATTAAAGTGTTGGTCGGCACGCGCAATGTAGTGTATGTGTTCTACCTGCATTGTGTATGCTGTGAAATCACAGGAATTATTGAAAATTAAAAATCAGGTGTTTAGCATCGTTCTTTTCATTGTGTTCATGAACTGAGTGATTGCTCGTAAACTAAATAACGCCGCTGTGATAAAATATTGTTCTCTTGATTGTGTTCATTAGGAGAATAAATATTTATTTGTGAAATAAACTACAGACAACTCAACTATCGAAGAGGAGACGTTGGCTTCTGTCAAGAGGGAAGTCATACGTGCAAGGACTGAAGAGGTGGCTTCGGTCGAGGAGTCATCCTCAAACCAACATGGGGAGACTCCGTCCTCACAGCTGGAGTCTTCAGATAAGCCTGACGACAAAACGGCCGGAAAGCTCGATGATAACGAAAAGGATGATAGCTTGATTAGTCAACTAAGCTCAAAATTACAAGGTAATAAATCCACCCCAGTTGTAAAATCAGAACAAAAGGTTAAACTGGATTTGGATCTGTATAAAATTCGTCAGCGATTGAGGACAACAAAGCTTGATTTTGATTCAAAAGGAGAAAATAATCCTATCGATTCAACATTTGAAAATGTTGAAGTTAAAAATAATTTAAATAATTCAAATGCTGATTTTGATTTTGAATTTTCAGATTTGATGGAATGAGTTCAAAAGCTGGAGGCTGAAAATGAAAATTTTAAAAGAAATATGAAGTCAGATTTTGACTCGCTCTTGCAGTCAACCTACAAAGGGCAAGATGATGTGGCTGGCGAGCTTATAAAGCACAAACATAGCATAGATGAAAGGCTTAGCTGGATGGAGAATAAGGTTCGGAACTGGGTAGATGAGGAAGAAAGTTATCAGCTGGATGTTAAGAAGTCTGCCCAAGCCACAGCATCTAATAAGGTAATGAATTCTGATGCTAATAAGAATCCAACGGATGAAGAGATGTTGGATAAAATCAGTTCGACTTATATTTCCCAAGTAGTTCAACAGGAATTAAATAAGAGAAATTTAAATAACGATTCAAGCTTAAAAAAAATCGTTTGAAGAGAATATAAATTAACAAACAACTTAGATATGGATTCTTTTATGGATTATGTAAACTCGGAACTTATTGTTTGTGATTTGCTTTATATCATTGATCCTACTATAGATTCAGCTCGAAGATTAAATGTTAAAAGGGTTAAAAAGGATACCGTAAGAGTTCGAGATATTCTTATTGTGACAATGCATTTAATGCATGTCAAGTAAGCGAGCTTGTATCCTACCTAAAGCCTTACCGAACCCTAACTAAGCCTTATCGTACCCTACCTATAAGCCTCACCGAACCCTACTAGCCTACACACACACAGGGAAGCTGCATCACCGAGCACAAAGCAACAGCTCAGGAGTCTCCAGGAAGATCCAGAGGAAGCCCGAAGTCCAAGTAATGCCAGGAAGTGGTGAGGAGAAGTCCTTCGCATCACACCTGGAGAAGCAGCGTAGCTAAGCACCTCCCACAGCAGCCATCCAATTCAGCAAATAAACCTGTAAGATTACTGCTTACAGTGTGCACCTTACAAGGGAAGAGGACAGGATCACAGCAGTTAAACAGCTATGTATAGGATGGGTGCAGAGGAGAGGTTAGGTGGACAACAACACATAAACCGAGTAGCCGTCCGGGTTATAACTCACCCAGGTAAAAACGCTGACTGCATTCCCGAGTCCTCGAGCCAGTGATCGCAAGAGAGAAGAAGGAGGCAGCCAAGAACACCACGAAGAAGGCCGAACAGCTACGTCGTCGTCGCCACCAACTCGCCGTCGTTGTTTACGTTCGTGCGCGGCAGACATCTTCGTTAAGCCGCACGCGGCATAAGGCCGCGTACGCACGAAGTAGTCACGGCGCATGCGCGCAGCGACTCTCTCGCGTCGACGACGACGAGAGCTGAGAGCTCGTCCGACCGCCGATTCGGAACAATCGATCGACTTGTTGACGACGTCCGTGAGAGAGCGATCGAGAGAAAGAGATAGCGAATAGTGTGTGCCGCACGTGTGACAGCATCGCCAAAGGTTTGTGCAACCTAGTGCCAATATTCATAGCCGTTCCTTGCCTGTGTGTGTGTCGCGAACTCCCGTGTATCCTAGCTTCTTCCCTGTTATTATAACTAGCCTTGCTCGCCGCGTAATTTAGTGTACCCCAGCTTCTTCCCCTCCCCCCTTCGCGCGCGAAGTAGCCGGCTTACAAGACGCGAGTTACAGCCGTGCCGTTCGCTTCTTCTTTCGAATATTACGATATATATAACCGCGTATATCCGATTGAACTTCCGTTTAAGCGAGTAGCGAATCGCTATAATTACTTTGAACGTACGCGACTGGCACCCGCTGTTATTCTAATAAATTAATAAATTAATAATTTATCATTTAACTTAATTTGATCACTCGCACCCTGATCCCCAGTGCGACGTGACATTATAAATCGTATAGATAATTCTTATCCTTCAAAAATAATTCATATTCGTGACCCTGTTGAACTGCTTGATAAAATAAAACATATTAAAAAAAATTGAGACCTTAACGACGACAAGCTTGAGAAAAAGGCTGCACAGCCTTAGATATAATCCAAATCAGGAAAAGGCGTCTGTATTTTGGGATAGATTCGATGATGTAGTTCGGAAATACAATAAACTACCTGATACTCCTGAACTCTCTGAAATTGAAGTGAGAGATGCATTTTTCGAAGCAATCGTAACTAATCTCCCTCGAGTGAGGGAAACTGAATTTATAAATAAAAATGCGACCGGAAAATTATTAACGATTGATCAATTAAAAGATTATATTGTTTAGCAGGAAGCAGCTCGAAGTGATAAACCGGTCGGGCAGAAGGACAGTACAGCTGGAGTAAAGGCTTACGTGGTGTCAAAACCCAGCATGACATGCTACAACTGCGGGAATAAGGGTCACCACAGCAGTGAGTGCACGAGAAGCGGAAAAATGTGCTTCCGCTGCAAGAGGTACGCAGGTCATGTGAGGGCCGATTATCCTTACACGGAGAAACAGCTGGAAGAAATCCTCCGTGAAAATGAGCGTCAGAGAAGGTATGAATTTCCAAATTCAACTCCTTTTAATAAAAGGGGTAGATTTAAGCTCGGAGTAAAACGCCGAAACAGTGACGGTCCTGTAGGCGATACAAAAGTGAAATACTTTAAGGTTGACAGAGGCCGAGGTCGAGACCGCGGTCGAGGCAGATGGCATAATCGAGGTAGGGGAAAAGCCTCAACTGCGGAAAATAAAGTTAAAACCGGTGAGTCTGTGAGTTTATTCACAAACACTCAGCTCGACGATATAAATAATTCTGAAAATAGTCGGCTTATTAGATTGCTGGCAGACTCTGGTGCTACTGAGCACATGGCAAATTCGAAATTGATCTTTAAGACTCTTGATAGTAATATTCGACCTGATATCAAATGCGCGAATAGTGATGAATCCGCGACTATAAAATCCGAAGGGATAGGTGATATAGTTGGATGTACTAATAATAAATTTGTAAGCTTGAATAATGTGTTTCCGGTATTTACAAACAACCGCATTGGACAATTGAATTGGAGTCGAATAACTTGATTGATAAAAGGAATAAATATTCTAAATTTAACAAAGTAATTGCTTATGTCACCACAAGAAGGCGAGTGTATGAATATACACAAACAAATAAAGAAACTAAGCTTGAAGATCAAAACCTAAACGAAATTGTATCAGTAGAACATGAACAAAACATGCTTGAAGTATAATGGAAACGGATGTTAATAAATTTAATGAAGTTGAAAGTTTCCAGAGGTTAAAGGCTTAAAATGTTAAGTTCGATGATTCTTTATTAACTTGCGAAATTTGTATGATGTCTAAACTTAATAAATTACCTTTTAATTCCATGAGACAAAGGATGACTCAACCACTTCAGATTGTTCATGCTGATACGATGGGTCCAATCAGCCCGACTTCTCATCCAAAAGGATATAGGTTCATATCCGTATTTATCGATGACTTTTCACGACTTGCTATGGCTTATCCCATGAAATGTAAGAGTGAAACTGGATATTGCTTGGAATCGTTTATTAAAAGCTCGAGGAACATGCTTGGCTATGATGCCAAATTCTATTATCTGCGATGTGATCAAGGTACAGAATTTACAGGAGGTTATACATTGGAAGTATTGGATAAGTACGGAGCTGAATTGGATCCAGCCACCCCTGACACCCCACGGCATAATGGCGTATAGCTGAACGTTTTAATCAAACGATTCAAAAGAAAGTTCGAGCTTTGATTTTTGACGCACGTCTGCCTGAGAACATGTGGGACTTAGCCTTGAATACAGCTACTTATGTTTATAATAGAACTCATCACAGCTCGAATGAAATGATCTCCCCTTTGCAAAAATTCAATCCGAATTTAAATGTAAATGTAGAACAGTTGAAACGATTTGCTAGTATAGCTTACATCAAGGTTCAGAGAAAGGTTGGTCCTAAATTTAATCCGCTTGGAGAGCGAGTAGTTTTTATTGGATATAGACCAACTGGCTATTTATTTTTAAAAACCCCAAGACGGGAAATACTACGAAAGCAGAGATGTTCGATTCAACGAGAAAATCGTCTTTCGAGATAAATACAGTAAGAGAAGCATTAAAAATTGGGCAAATCCGCTGGAAGAAATAAACCAAGATAACTGGTTTACTAAGTTTGATGAAGAAAAGACTACTCCGATATCAGAAACGGAGGGAGTAAAACGGAAAAGAGGTCGTCCAAGAAAGGAAAAAGAAATTGAGCAGCAAATTGAGTCTCAACAGCTGGAATCTGATTTAAATCTGTTGGAAGACAATGAACTGCGTGCATTAAGTGCAAGTATACGAGGAGAAAGAAGAACTTGACTCAATGGAAAAGAATAAAATTTGGACATTAGTAGATAGACCTCAAAATGTAGCTGGAAAAAGACCAAACATCATAGACTCGAGATGGGTGTTAAAGACTAAAGCTGGAATTGAAGATAAAATTAAGTATAAAGCTCGACTTGTTATACGTGGATTTAAGGATAAAACCATGTATGAATTGAACGAAACTTATGCTCCTGTCTCTCGTTTGCCATTGATTAGATCAGTATTGGCGATTGCAAATAAATTTGATTTTGAGATAAAACGGCTTGATGTGAAAACAGCTTTTCTTAATGGGACCATAGATAGTGAAATGTATATGGAAATACCTGAAGGAATTGACTGTTCAGAAGAAGTTCGACGAAGCAAAGTTTGTAAAATTCAGAGAGCATTGTATGGCCTAAAAATAAGTCCCAAACGATGGCATGAGAAATTTTCCGAAGTAGCAGTCAATCTTGGACTGCAATCTCATGCTTCAGAACCTTGTATGTTTAGCTGGAGAGAAAAAAGGATAAACTTTTAACCCTATTGTTGTACGTAGATGATATTCTTTTGACAAGTAATTGTAAATCTAAGTTGGATGAAATTGCTTTGAAACTTAAGTTGGAATTCGAAATGTCTGATCTTGGCGAACCTAAAACGTTTTTAGGTTTAGAGCTAAACAGAGACAGACATAACAAAACGATAGAAATTACGTTGAAAGAGTATATAGATAAAATGTTAAAACTTTTGGATACAGCGAAATGCATCCTCAAAGAACGCCGATGGTGAGTAAGCAAGTGATGAATCGTGAGAGACGTGATAGAGAAGAAGATCAGCTGGATGATCCGAATACAAAGACAAATGGACCATACAGAGAAATAGTTGGATCTCTTCTGTATATGGCAAATACAGTACGGCCAGATGTTGCTTATGCCGTAAATATCTTGAGTAGGCATCAAAACAACCCAACGGAAGAGGAATGGAAAATGGTAAAACGAGTATGTCGTTATTTAAAACATACTAGAAAATTAGGTATTATGCTTGAAGGAAAATCAGATAATTTAGAAGGATATGCTGACGCTAGTTTTGCAGATTGCAAAGGCTCATTAACAACTAGTGGGTTTGTAATTAAGTTATTTGGTGATACAGTTGCTTGGAAGACTCATAAGCAATCTTATGTAGCTCTATCTACTTGCGAGGCAGAGTACGTCGCAATGAGCGAAGCTTGCCAAGGGTTGATGGCATTATATAATTCTTTAAGCTTGATTTTGATTGAAAATTCGTTTTTGCCAATAACACTATGGTGTGATAACCAATCAGCTGGACCTAGTGCACAAGTCAGTTGTACAAATAAGTTAAGACATATGACCGAAGTTAAAAGAGATTATGTAAGAGAGTGTGTTGCCAGAAATCTAGTAAAAATAAGCTGGATTTCAACTAAGAAACAAATTGCTGATATATTCACGAAAGCATTGCCTTTTGAGTCACATGCACGCTTGACTGAATTGCTCCTGAATATTAATTTCGTAAAATAACCCTTTGTTTGTTTTCAGATACCTCAGAGAAAAATAAGAACTGATGAAATTGATGGCTACCAGCTGGACTGAATCTGCTCGGGAGGGAGTGTTGGATGTTAAGGAGCGAGCACAATCAGTGTAGCTATTCGTAGCGAGACTTCCCTCCCCGACCGCGGAGCTCTCGAGCTCTCGGCTTCTCGGGCCTGCGAAGCGAGCGTGCGCAGCGCTGTTGCGCGGGAGCCGCTCTCTCGCTTCGGCTCACTCGTTCTTGAACGATCGCGGACGCCGGACGTGCTTCTAGTATTTTGCTCGACTATAAGTTTTTGTACAGTTCGAGTTTTTGTATATTTAGTTTAAGTGTAATTTGAATAAATCTAAGTATTAAAGAAGGTAGTGTTTTTATTATTAATACTCCCTCTCTCCTCTCTCCTACAGATTAATTTAAAACCTCAACATCTGTCATATATAGAAAATTTACATCTTCTTTTTACATGTTTTCCCGACATTATCCGCTCTTAATTATTAAAGTTACAAACACACATAATATATCCTACCCTAATTTACCTTTATATATCTGTAATTTTTACTTAATCTATTGCACTGTCTTTTTACATTTTTTTACAAAAAAATTTTACAATATTTTACATATTTTCCCCTTGTTTTCTTTATTTTTCCTTGTTACTAACCTCTCTTGCTATTTTTTCGAATTCCCTACAGTAGTTGCATATTTCTACAATTGGTTCTCCTTTTAGTAAGTCTTTTAGTGCTTGTCTTTTTTTCCATTCCTCTCCTAATAGGCCTTTTTTGCTTAACATCGCTTCCCAATTTTTATTGATTTTTTCCCTTGCCACTGAATGTTTTCCTCTCTTTTTTTGCGTAGCCTACATATGTTATTTTCGTAACCTTTGTTCATAAATTAATTAATGAGATTGCATAAAATTAGAATATACCGATCATTTTCTTGTAGCTTGCTCAGCAATATGCTACATTTATGTTGCCACTAGTAATTATTGCGAATCCTAATCGAATAGGAAATTGTTTTCGACTCATATTGAGTGGTATTTCTTCTTTAGGTGCCGATAAAATTATTTTCGATATGATAACTGATTTTCCAATTCTTTTTTCACTTATAATTTATGCTTAAATTGTATGTTTCATTAATTTTTTCACTCATAACCTTATTCAATTACGCAGTCTACCATTACTCAGTACAAATTTTATCTTATCTGAAGCAAGCCTATTAGGAGTCAATGAATTAAGAAATTCTATAGGCAGCATAACATCTAGAATTTCTCCATTATCATCTATTGCTATATCTATACTCAAATATTTAACTGTTGGCCCTTCCATTATAGTCAAAATTTCATTATTCATTTGAATCACATCGCGGTTTGTAGGAGCTAATATAACATGATCATTTATATTACTGATGTCACTTTACTTTATTTCTTTACCAAAAGTTTCTTTAATGATATCATTTTCGTTTTCTATTATATCAATAGGAATATCAAGTAATTTTTTTTTAATATTATTTTTAAGTCGCTTTTTTTATGCTCCCAAACCGGTGCTAATCAGCGACGGAGGTCATACGATGTCTTTATTAAGAAAGCACTTGTTGAAAATGCATTTCCCAGTGGTGCTTGTATCAATCGGCCGGGTCCGTGAATCAAACCTGGGACCTTCAGATTACGAGACCGACGCCCTACCGACCGAGCCATCGCAGGCCTCCATTTCAAGTAATTCATTGCCTTCTTTAAATTTATTGCAACATTTCATTACATTTAATAACCATTATCTAAAAATATTGTCAATATCTCATATACGCAGATTTTCATTTAGAGTTATGCGTATAAAACTAGTCCATAAATAACTATTTTTAACAAAATTTTCTATAACTTCAGTACGGCTACAGTGTCGAACAATTTGCAATGTCTGTCTAAAATCTCCTGGAACAAGTAACAACTTACCAACAAATATTTCTCTAGTATCACATATGTCTTGAAATAGTCGGTCGACTGTTTCGAAAGCAAATTTTGATGTCATGGATATTTCATCCCATATTATAATTTTAACTTTTAAATTTTTACCATCCTTTGAATTAAATTTTATATTACATGCTGTACAATCTGTTATATTAAATGGTAATTTAAATGCTATGTGCACTGTTTTACCGTTTTGTAATAAGTTGGCTACAATACCTGTCCAAGCAACGCACAAAAATGCTATACCTGATCATTTCAAATAGTCTCTTAATCATTAAGTAACTCTTGCCACTCCCTCCGGATCATCAATAAGAATGCAATTTTTTTTTATTTTTTAAACATTTCGAAACAGTGTCGTAATTATTATTTTTTTTTTTGATCTTTTAATAAACTTACTTGAAATTCTAATTTATTAAACATTTTACGTTTGTTGTAGAAAGTTGATATATTATCATTTCCTTGCATATACATAGACGCATTTGGTAAATTGAAATCATTTAAAGAATATCCATTAATTTATAAATTTTTATTACCTGCATTTAATGATAATTTCACCAATGCTTTTCTCTAATTTTGGATTATAATATAAGTGCTTATATTTTTCATATAAATGTCTTGAATTTATAGGATTCTGAAAAATGAGCAATAAGAAACTTTAATTGCGTTGCTTCCTCTAAACACCTATTCCTCTCTTAATCCTCATTAACTAAATGCTTAGCTATAGCAGCTTCATAAAATGTAGGATACAAGACATCATCAACCTTACGTAAATCTTCGAATGAAGTCAATCCTATGACATGTAAAGGTAACAATCTAATAAAATATCTTTCACGATCTTTTAGATTAACCAAATAAATTCTATTTAATATAGGTTTATTTGTTTTTTTTTCTTTTATTCCATGTTCATAACTTATTATTAAATACATAATACATTGGTATGTCGGAATATAAATAATTGCGTTAATGTAGATTGTACATTTTTATTTTTTATTTCTTCTTCTTTACTTTCTTTAAAGTAAATTTCCTGCTCGCCTTCATTCTGAATAGCTAATCAAATTATAAAATGTGATATTTCGTGCAACGCATATTCTAATAACACAGGTCAACATGGTTTTGTTCTACGAAAGTGAAGGGTCATTTTTAATAAAAGTAATTTTTCATGTAAAATCCGAATCCGGGGTCTGAATTGCTCTATCATGTCAGGATTTTGAGACATTCTAACCTAAAAATGCTAAAATTGCGATTTTTGGCAATATTTGAGGTTATGTAGCATCATCATATTCTTTTTGTTCAAAAAGCAACCGATGGTACCTATGTAAGGCGAACCGGTTAAGCATTCGTTTGTAAAGCTCGCGGGCTATCGTCTTCGCGTTAGCTTTTCTTATCGGGATTGCTTCAATCTAACGCGTGAATAAATCCTGGAATACTAGGATGTATTCGTATCCTTGGCTAGAGCGTGGAAGCAGGCCGGTGATATCTCCTGCTACCACCTACCATGGTCTATCCCATTGACGGTGACCCATTAGCCCTGAAGGAGCACGTTGCTCGGTCTTACATTGCTGGCATACTTGACATTGTCTGACATTATCCGCAACTTCTGCGTAGAACCATGGCCAGTAATAGTTCTGGACCAAGCGGGCGAATGTCTTTTCCCTTCCGAGATGGCCAGCTGGGGGTCATCGTGACACTCTCAGAATCAAATGACGATTCTCTACGGGTACGACCAGATTCCATGCTTGCTCGTCATTCATCATTTCTTCTAATTCCTTGTCGGGATAATAGAGGTATAGATTCCCTCCGACTAGTTTCCAGTCAGTGAAACACAAGGTCTGTCGGAGACGTTCTTGATCCAGTCTAGGTACCAAGGATCCTTAGTCGTTTGAGCCCATGATATTGCTGCTATTGTAGGATCGTCATCTTCATACATGCGAGATAGGGCATCGGGAACGTGATGTAGAGCTCCTTTTCTGTGCTCGACGACAAAGTCATGAGCTTGAAACTGTATAGCCTATCTCGTTAGTCGGCTGGTTGGATTTCCCATATTACACAAACAGCGAAGACTACTGTGATCCGTTATCATTTTGAAGTGGTACCCTTCGATGTAAGGTCTGAACTTATTAATAGCCCAGACCACGGCCAAGCACTCTCTCTCCGTAACGCTATAGTTCATTTCGGTGATACTGTGAGAATGCGACTGGCAAACTCAATGACTCTTTCCTCTCCGCCTATTTCCTGGACGAGTACGGCTCCTATGGCGGTGTCACTTGCGTCCGAATGCAGGCTAAATAGTCCCTTTGCACTGGGACGTTGAAGAACTGGCGCAGTTATGATCAGGGCCTTCAGCTGCTGGAAAGCTTGCTCCTGTTCATCTAACCACTCGAATCCTTGGTTCTTCTTCGTGAGACGAGTAAGCGGTTCGGCAATCGTGGCGTAATCCGGCATAAAACGCCAATACCACGACGCCATGCCGAGGAATCGTCGAAGCTGTTTGAGGTTCTTGGGAGTCGGATAAATCCTTATAGGCTCTGTCTTGGCTGGGTCGGGACGAATTCCACCTCTGTTGACCAGCGCGCCAAGATATCTAACCTCATCTTGACAAAACACACTTGTCTTTATTCGCTGTTAAGTTAGCTTCTGTCAGTCTTTTCAGCACGGTCTCGACATACTTCTTCTGCCCTTCAAATGTCTCGGTGACTATAATAATGTCATCGAGGTAAGAAAAGGCATTTGATCGAAATTAGGACGAATGACTTGATCAATCATGCGTTGGAAGGTCGCGCCAGCGTATGCCAATACGAATGACATTCGCTTAAATTGATACAGTCACATCCCCGGGACTGTAAAAGCCGTATAAGAGCGCGACTCCCTCTGGAATGTTATTTGATGATACGCTGAGTTCATGTCCAAGAAACTGATGTACCGACATCTTTTCAGCTTGCGCAAGATATCCTGAACGGGAGGGGATAAGCGTCAGGTTTCGTTAGAGCATTGACTTTTCTAAAATCAATGCAACACCGACGCGATTTGTTCCAATGCCAAAGTTTATAGCTCCCCAAGTCGCGCCCCACCTAGCTGAACTGTTTAACCTATCTTAACTGGATCCTTTCCAGAGCCCTGGACTAAGTATCTCCTCTTCCCTCTGGCCAAGTCGGGCAGGGTGGTCTCGCTGTCTGACACTAGGCCCATTGCGAAGCTCTGCAAAATATCCATAATCCTTAAAAAATTAGTACATGAACAACTCATACAGTATCTAAATAGTAATAGTTTAATTTCTGCCGGGGGCATAGTACTCAGACGGCTTTAATCGGTGTCTTGGATGATATTAGAGCCGTGGATAAGCGCATGATCACCATACTCATCCTGTTCGACTTCTCAAAAGCGTTTGATTCAGTTCCGCACAATATCTTACTTTTTAAACTGCGTTTAATGGGCTGTTCTGACACGGTTATCACCTGGTTTGACCACTACCTTGTAGGCCGCACTCAGGCGGTGGTGGATGAACTGGGAGCTGGCTTGGCCTGGCTCGGCACATCTAGGAGGGTTCCGCAGGGCAGTGTCCTGGGCCCACTATTATTTTTGATCTTTATTAATGATCTATCGCGTGTCTTGAAACATTCAGATCACATGATCTTTGCGGATGACACTCAGATCTACCACTCTTTTTACCCCGCTAATTTCGTCCAGGGAGTCCAGAAAATTTCAGAAGATGCCAATGCGGTGGATAACTGGGCGAGGTCGAATGGATTAAATTTGAACATGAAAAAGACGAAAGTGATGATCTTGGGCAGTCAGGCCTTTATTTCGCAAATTGACTTAGATACTGCCCCGAAGGTTGTAATAGGAAATAATTTTCTTGACTATGAGTCTGACGTCAAATCATTGGGCGTTTGGATTACACCTATCCAGGATTGGTCGCGTCAGGTCGCGTCAATGTCGCAATGAGTCCATGAAGTTCTACACTTCTTAAGATTTTGTAAACCTGCGCTCCCGCGACAAAATAGAAAGAGTCTTGTTGAGGCACTTGTTTTCCCACACTTTGACTATGCGTGCGTGGTCTTTCATGACTTGGATGCCACCAAAAATTTAAAACTCCAGCGTCTATTAAATGGATGTGTTCGCTTTGTGTGAACTGTCGATCTCTTTTTATCGGTTTCGTATTCGTACTTGGTTTACTGCTTATGTTTTCCTCACCAAAGCGCGTAACACGTACAGGTATGTACGTATGTGTATTGGTAACTTACAGCTGTATAAGTTACGGTGCGACGATTTACAATAATTTCTGATTGTTCGGCATTTACGCATCTTATTCTCTTTTATTAATTATTTGTTCTTAAATATTAAGAAATAGACTTTATTAATTGTAAAATTTAACTTGATGTTCGAAAATTATTAATTATCAATTTTCGATGATAAAAGAAAATTCTTTTATTAATAATTGACTTATAGTAGTTTCTTGTAACTCTTAAATATCTATAAGAATGATATAAATAATTAACTGTTATTAATTACTAAGTTAATTAACAATTTTCGTAATTTTCGTCGTGTCGGACTGATATTTTGACCAAAATGACAAAATAAAATATAAAAAATAATAAAATCATACTTCTTGCAATTTTCGATTATTTAATAATTAAACTAATTATTTAAACATTAAATATCAATTAAAAAAAATCTTCCCGAGCCGGGATTTGTACTCGGCCAATCGAGGTGAGAAGCGAGCTATTACGCTCTCTTGAATACCAAGCTTCGACATGTCTACATTAGCTAAACGCACATATTTGCTAATGTGGCTTAAAAGAAAAAATAATTTTTCACATACAATAATTATTTTTTATGTGGAAATTGAATTGGGCCGTTACAATATGAATATATGACAGATATAGTAAAAATACCATTTGGAAATAAATAATTTTATAGATAATAATATTTTTAAATAATATATTAATGCAATAAATGTCAATGTAATAAATAATTAAAGTATTTTTATGGATCAGTTAATATGTTTATTTTTATTTAGCTCGTCAAGATTATTTTAACATTGTATTTGAAACATTTAAATTTACTTATATAAATAAAATAATGCCAATTAATTTTAATAGTTTATTTGTTAGATAGTGTGTGTTCGAATACAAAAAATAAATGGGTAACATTTCGCCTAGGGAACAAAACGCCTACCAATCACAGACAGGGAATACTTTTTTCGCCCACCATTCAAAGGTGCTCTTTAGATTTTAAATTTGCTGCAGGGCTACGTCACTATGCAGGTAATTTTTAATTATTCACCAGAATGTACGTAAAATAACACAATGTAAAAGTTTATTAGTGAAATAGTTTGAAATTGATGTTAAATTAAGAAATATTATTTATTATTTCAATTTTAATGTTATAACAATACGTCGATGCGAATCATTAATTAAACATAGAATTTAAGAGGTTACTGCTTGGAATCGGTATGATAATAAATTAACAAGCGCTAATTGTGATATAAGAGATTTACTAGTAACAAATTAATAGTTCGGTATTTAATAATATTTATATTATTCGCTTATAAACACGATGTTTGGAGCTGCATGGTATCAGGCGACCAAGGCAGCGAGAAGATGGCACAGAGTATTCTACGTGTCAATGCGTATTTTTTTACAGCTTTTGACCAAATCAAAATATTTAAGCTCCTTTTTTTTAAGTACAATCTACTTGATCTCAGCTTTCTTCTGAATATTAGATTGAGTGTTTGTCTTTATTTGTTTTTTAGTTATGAATGATCAAATTTAAGGGCTTTTTTGGCGAAAATTATTCGTCTTTTGCTTACATATATCGTAAAAAATAGCGTTAGAATCGAAAACTTTGGCTTCCTTTATATTTTTATAATGTAGGTTTTGGAACAACAAAAGCTGAGTTTGTTCTAAAGCAGGAGACGCACATACCACAATTTAAAGATAAAATATATGTTTGCGTCATTTAATCTTTAACGGAACTATACAATTACTTAGAATGATATATTCAGGATTTAATACGATTAAGTTTTATCTCATAAATATAGTTTTTTTCACAAAAATGGTTTAAATTCTCTTACTAAACTTTTCCAATTTTTAATTGATATTAATAGGAGATGTTATTTGAATTGAATGTTATATAAATCTTTTGACTACATACTTAAAATAATTGCTCGCATCATGTCTTTGTGTCAGTTTACATTTATATGTTGCCATTAAAGACAACTAATGAGTGCTTTTTAATTATAAGCTAAGGTTCAAGTGTGCGAGTGAAATCATTTAATTCTTTTTGGCTATTAATACGATCTTCTAACTTGGGTTAGAGACTGAGTCCATTAATCAAACCAGCCTTATTTTTTAACCGTTTAAAAATACTTTTTTGAGACTAATTAGATCAAAATCAATTGTGCCGTAACAAAGTTACGGGTTTTTGAAGAAACGTGTTAACTTGACCAATATCGGACTTTTAAAATTGTAATATGAGCATATTTCACATGCAATTTATAAACTTGTTTGTATTTCACATGTGTAATAAAAAGTTGAGTGTTATACAGATAAAAATGAATAAATATGGTGAAATCTTCGAATCACTGTAGTATTGCAGTCTCTCACAATCTAGCTCTAAAAATTTAGTTTAGCTTATATATATATATACATATATATATATATATATATATATATATATATATATATTGTAACGGGGTGGGTACTGGGGAATGTAAGGCCCCGGTCGGGCCCAATCTGTCCCAACTTACCAAACTAAGTATACAGTCCCACGATGCGGCCAGGAATCACTCTGATTTCCGTGCAATGCCGCTAGCAACGCCAAACACTTCTTTGGCTTTAATATCGTGTGTTGGGCCCTATGCCCAAAATTGCCAACTAGGATATACGCCGGAGAGGGCGGTATTCGTGGGATAGGACTATCGCTGATAAAACGTTATCAACAATCGAGATATTATATTAGTCGGCGAGAAAGATCGTTTCGCCGAGTCAATTTATTAAATAAATAATTAAAGAATAATAAATTAACATTAACAATTAAAGGGGAGTCGTACCGATGACTACCCCCGAGGTCAGCGCGAAAACTATTCGTTAAAACTTATTAACGGTCGAGTAATAAGCAACCGATCCGGGAATGATCGGCTGCTTAACCTGATGGCTATCACGTCACGCGCGCCTTCTCACGTGAAGTGGCTCCCGCGAACCACCGACCTATCTAGCCGGGCGAGATTTGTCACGAGAGGAGGGAAAGAGGAACGCTTCCTCACTTAGACCGTACCAGGAACTCGGGAAAATATCAACGGCAAACGCAGGTCCAACGTGGTACACCACTCACCTTTGTATTCACGAGACACCGCTCGAAATACGTTGAAACGGCCGCGCATGATCTCCCCATCAATCTCTGATTCTCTCTCACTCCTTGGGCGAACCGGACACGATGTTCCGCCTTTTCCGTGGACGGAATCCGGAGTGGTGGAGGCGTACGACTTTGCTCGGCGTGTTGGGTCGTATGGGGGAAGCCTGTCTGCAGCAACACCGTATCACACACACCCACACTTAACAATAATTACAATAAAAGAGACCGTTATCTCGGCCTGTATCGACACCGTGCGCGCGCTATATCGGCACTGTCAGCTGGCTGTGCACGATTCTCCCGCGTTCGTGCGCGTGCTGTGCTGTATATCCTCTTTCGCGTTGCTCACCTGATCGGTAACTCGCTTACCGTTATATCCTTGTTCCAGATTCCGCATACTCTGTATGTGGACTCTGTCCCTCAAGGAACGGGAAAGAGGGTTAACGAGTTGCTCTTGATTAGGTTTATCAGGATGCGAGGAAACTGTTTCAGGCGATTTATCTCTTTGCAACGGCAGAGCGGATAACTAGGTTTGTCAGAACCTCCCGTTCCGCTACAGGTTAACCTGTATTCGGAGGCAGCCTCTTTAAAGACCGCCTCAGCTGCTGGCGCTTTACGTCCGCTTCGCTCGTGAGCCTGGAGGACGCCCTCGTCCTCGTATCGGGGGACCTGCTTCAGTATTTGCATTGGCACACCGATCTACGGGTAATCGGTGCTCTACGGTCGCGATGGTTTTCCGGGGACGACCATGCTATCGTCTGGGAATGCGGGACCTATCTAAAGACGTATGCGTCGTCTTACGCGGATTACACTGAGTTCCCTCGCCAGGGGACTCGCTCGTATTATTCTCCCTCGCAGAGGAGGATTCTCTCGCTACAGGCGGGTCGCACATCGCCTGTTGGTCCCTCGGCGGTTGAGGTTGCTCACGTTGATCCTTATCAGTTGACTCAACATCAGTTTCGGGGACGTATCTCTTTAGATGGTCGATGTGAGATACTTCTTGGTCTCCTTGATCATCTTGTATGACATATGTAATCATACCTTTCCTACTGATGATCAGATATGGCGCTGTATACTTATTTGAAGATTTCGGCTTGCCGGGCCTTATCGGCAGCCGACTGACAATTTGTGTTCTCTTGCATTCTTGGCAACTGTTTGATTTTGTCGTTCTAATCCTGCAGTCTCCGGAACTCAAACTGTTGCTGGACAAGCCGGTCTTGCTCTCGACGAGCTGTACTAGGCGCCTCGGGCTGGTGACTGTAGTTCAGCATGGCCGGGCTCCATCCAGTAGCACTTTGCACCGCTGAGGTTATTGCAAAGACTAACTCTGGCAGCTTGTCGTCCCAGTCGCTATACTTATCCTGGATATACGACGCCACCATTGTCTTAATGGTCCGATTGGCCCTCTCTACAGAATTGTTCTATGCGTGATAAAGGGGTGTCGTCGAATGAGACACTCGCGTAGTTTCAAGGTATTCATCTACGTGCTTATTTTTAAACTCGGTCCCTTTGTCCGAATGAAATACTTCCGGGGTGCCGAACCGGTTAAACACTCGTTCGTGAAACTCGCGGACTATCGTCTTCGCGTTAGCTTTTCTTATCGGGATTGCTTCAATCCAACGCGTGAATAAATCCTGGAATACTAGGATGTATTCGTATTCTTGGCTAGAGCGTGGAAGCGGGCCGGTGATATCTCCTGCTCGAACGTAGATAGCGGTGTCAAATGGCTTGGTAATGTCCTGCTAGACCTGCGGGCGATGATTGCCAGATGACGAAGTCGTACTTCCTTGACTAAGACTCGTAGATACCAACGATGCGTCTCGATTCCGAAATACGAGATCTCCCTTGACTTTGAATGTTTATTTCTTTAAAGTCCGAGTAGCAGAGCCACGCCCTCGGATAAAGATCAAAAAGTTGACTGGCAGAGCTTCGCCCTACGAAAGCTTTAGACAAAAAACTAGGAGTGGCTGTGTCTGTTCTGAGTCATCTTTATATACCCTAAAAATCTATGCATCTGTCCTTGTCTTACGCTTTGCTTTAGATGGAAATTGCGTAAGTAGTTCTCGATTTTTCTGTGCTTGCACCCGATTGGACCGTTAGATGTGCGTGATCAAAAATGATCGAATCCCATGCATTTTTTGTATCGCTTCGTAGTTAATTCGGAGAATTTGCTGTCCCCTTTTATTACTGCGACATTACCCCAAAAAAGGCTTAATTTATTACTTCCTTCTAATGCTTGAGTTTTCTAGTCCATGTTTCTCATCGCCGGCTCTTCTCCGAGCATTGATTTTATAGTGTAGTACAAAAAAACTCTTGCGCAACCCTTCGTTTCGATCTCACTATCGGTGATCCCACTTATATGCGTATTGGCTTTGAATAATATCTCCAACTCTACTTATCAGTCTCTTTTTCGTTTGAAACACTCGTAAATTAATCTGTCCCTTAGCTCTATAAATTATATTTTATATACTGCATTTACTTAGAATCAATCCTTATCAACCTTATTTTGTTCGTCTTCTACGCCGTAATTTTATTCTATTCTACGCAGTACTTTTTACGAAAAATAATAATATAATTTTCGTCGGGACGCGACACTGCGAATCCAAAACTATTCCAAGACTCAAGACCCTCTCCACAAACGGGATGTATACACCATCGCCCAAGTCAATGCCACGACTACTCTGGTTGTAGAAGTCCGAACAAAATTTACGACAACTAAACAAAATAGCTTGAGTCTTAGAGGCATTAAGTTTAAGTAAGGCGCGTACAGCCCAATCATGTATTGCATTTGCGATTTTCCGAAGCTCTGCTATCCCTTCACGCAGATCGGAGTATGGGAGTTGCAAGTAAACTTGCAGAACATCTGCATACAAAACATGCTTGGCACCCGCAAGATGAAGTACATCACATAAGTCATTAATGTATAGGCAGAAGAGTAGGCGTCCCAGCCTGACTTTTATGGCACTCCCTGGTTTGTTGTAATCCAGGAAGAATAGTTACCGGACGAAAGAACAGCTTGCATACTAGACGAAAAGTAAGAATTTAGCCACAATAAGGCAGACCTAGCGACCTCTATTTGCCTTAGGCGATCAAGTAAATGATGAAAGTAAGAGAGAGGAAGAGAGAGAGAGAGAGAGAGAGAGAGAGAGATGCAACTACATGTAAAAACTAGATTTCACTGTTTTATAGAATTTAATAGATAAGCTAAGAATGAACTACAATGAACTTCATTCTACTTATATATAAAATATGTTTACTTACTTTCATAGTCGTCGTATTCAGCCATTAACTTTCTTAATGGATGCAACCCCTGC
The DNA here is from genome assembly GCA_026168455.1 of Theocolax elegans. Lineage (NCBI taxonomy): Eukaryota > Metazoa > Arthropoda > Insecta > Hymenoptera > Cerocephalidae > Theocolax > Theocolax elegans. The sequence goes on from CM047425.1 coordinate 41,229,049, forward strand.
ATGTAGATACGAATTGATAAACATTTCGGTGCCTCGAAAAAATAAAAGGTGAAAATGAGCAATTTCTTGGAATCTACAGCAACTCAGGATAAAATAAAACTCCCGCACTAACCTCGTGCTCTCCATGCATCTGACGCGATGACGCCACGTCAAATTACACCTACGCCAAAGACTAGCAAGGGGTTGGTTTGACGCAAATAATCAACTATTCGAACTATAAGAACACACAACATTGTTTCAGCAGGGCTAAACATTTTCAAACTTTTTTTCCCCAAAACAATAATTTACTAGAATAAAAACAAAGGTTTTCTCGTGCTACGATGCAACTGAGAATGCACAGGTAAATAAACTGTCGATTTTCACAATTTCATACCTACCGTCACGGCCAGACTTGTACCAATTACAATAAAAATATTACAAGAAGGCTAATTGTTAATAAACCTTTCGCGTTTCGTTCGCTCTTGTTTCACTAGGACTAGCCTTACGTCTCCGGGAGTAACGAGCGAAGTTATTTTGACAGTAGAGGTTCATGATACAATGTAGAATTATAAAATAATATTTTTTTTCTTGTATTAATCATGCATTATTTATTTAACTTTGTTAACATAATTATATTATCTCTTTTTTTTAAATGAACATATATACTAAATTCTTCTAGCATTTAATGAACAAAACACACATAAAATTATAATTTTTTATAAACAATTGCATATAATTATTTAAGTTTATAAACAATTTTAATATTAAGAATACAAACAATTGCACGGTAAACACGTTAACAAATTATCTTGTTCAGCGAATTTAATATAAGTAATATTATTTTATTACAACCATTACTATTTAATATACAAAATAAGAATTATTATAAATAAATGCAGTTTATATTAAAAATTGTTGTAACTTAAAATATTAATTATTGTCAATTAATTGCCATTCAAACAATAAACATTCTAAATAAAATGCAATGCAAAACAGGATTTATTAGATGGTGGGAGAAGTTATCGTTCGTCCAGAATTAGTTAATAAAAAATAAGGCTTTATTGATCCTCACGAACCATATATTTTTCATGGCGACGTTTCGGACGTATTTTTACCGTCCCTTTTCAAGGCAATAAAAAAGGCGCAGAGATGTTGATCACATCCTGAAGAAACAGTACTTCTCTCTCACATCGCACAAAACCCTCCACTCAACATATTGAAAACGAGGATCTCCCCGAAGGGAGTCTAGTGTAAAAAACTCCGATAAGCAGAGCTTCGCCCTCGGCTGTGTCCGTTCTGGGTCCTCTTTGCATAGCTTAGAAATGTATGCTGTGACAAGTTGATTTAACACCTGTCACAAAAGGTAAAAAGAGATAATAAAAAGGCATTATCGTAGCCTTTCCCCCTTAGTAAATCTACCTACCCGGATACCGTACACACATACAAACCTATTGTAATCTATCCAGCACCCTAACTACCATGAATGAATAATCCACATCCCTTCCCCAGTTCCCCGCAATCCAGCACCAGGACAATCCAACGAAGAAGTAGCTAGTTGAATGATCTGCATCGGGTGCAAAACCACAGAAGTGACAGCAGGTATCCTTGGAAGACTATCGCCCACTAGAAGCTCCTGCAGAATTCATATGAAAATAATAATAAATGAGACAAAGCACATTATTAGGGAAAAGGATAACCAGGAAGGAGAAGATAGGACAGCAAAATAGGAAGAAAGAATTGTCAACAGGAGTTGAGAGGTTAGGGGAACAGTAACCTTCCCAACTTTAAATAAAATAAACAGATAATAATAAACTTCTACGGCTTAACGACTTGGCTGTACCAATTCCTCGGGAGCTCCAGGACAACCCCACGGCAGGCCAGCGTCGGAGGAGATCCACTACGTCGGCAGTAGTCGATTGAATCGTCTTCTTGACAGCTGGAAGAGAGACGCAGTCGTACGAAGACGGCCGAACGCACGAACGAACTCTCGCTTCGTACCGATAGCAACGCAAGGCGCATGCTCGCACGGACGAGATGAGCCGAGTGCCGATGGAGAACAGAGCTCTGTGAACTACTAAATTCAGGATCTCACTGGCTGTTATTGTGATTCCTTGTTAAATCTTGGTGTTTGAGCAGAGCGTGGCAAGCAAGTAGAAGAATTATCAATCGGTTGCAGTTTTGGAAAGTGAGTGCGTATGGTGCACTTTCCCCCTTTCTTCAATTGGTCGCGTATTCCCGGTCCGCCTGCGTGTGTGTGCGCGTACTATTCTCCGCCATCTTACTATTTTTGACTCTCTCCCGCGTTTCCCCTTTTTCCCCTGCGCTACGCTAAGTGATTGCTTCACATTAATTAATTATTCGAGATTAGCAAGCGACTGGTGCCCGAATCCAGTTGTAAATCATTTTGTTATTTTTTTTTTATATATCTTATCCCTAGTTTTCTAAGCTCCCTGCATATTTATTGAGAAGTCCCGCACCCTGATCCCCAGTGCGGCGTGACAATGCATCTGTTCTTTTCTTGCGCTTTACTCTAGATGGAAATTGCGTAATTTAAGTTTTCGATTTTTCTGTGATGCACCCGATTGGAACGTTCGATGTGCGTGATCATAAAATGATCGTATCTTATTCATTTTCTGTATCGCTTCGTAGTTAATACAGAGAATTGGTAACCCTCTTTTATCTTTACGATATTACCTAAAAAGCGGCTACTTTTTCTTGGCTACTTTTATTGCCTCCTTCTAATGCTCAAGTTTCTAATCCATGTTGCTCATCACCGGGTATTCTCCGAGCATTGATATTATAGTGCAATATACAGAAACGATTGCGCAACACGTTCGTTTTGATCTCCTAATCGGCAATCCCGCTTATATGCGTATTGGCTTTGAATAATATTTTAAATTCTATGTATCGGTCGCTTATTCATTTAAAATGTTCGTAAATTACTCTGCCGCTTACCTCTATAAATTAGGCTTTTTATTACTGCATTTACTTTGAATCATTCCATATCAACTTTATTTCGTTCGTCTTCTAAACCGTTATTTTATGTGTACTATATATTACATATTGTTTCTCTTAACATTAAATATCATATATACTTAATTTTCAATTATAAACATTATTGCGATTAATTTTTCCTTATTTCTTATGGCAAATTTAATAAACCATACTACAAATATTTATTTCGTCGTTTAAGTTTGTATATAATTATTTTACATATTTCTATTACATTATATCAAACAGTTTACAAGTTTTATGATATAAATAACTATAAAAATAGATACTTAATAAAAAAAGAGGTTTTATTATTACAATTTTTATTCTACACATTTCTAAAAATTGTACAATTATTAAATGTGTTATCTGTAGAAAAAAAAATTTATTTAACTTCAGTTTTTGCTTTTGATTTTTAGTACATATACGACAGAGCTGACCTCAATTGTGTATCGGTGCGGAAAGTCGGGCGTTCATGATTTCCAGATGTGCGGAATACAGCGGTTGACTCAAAGAAATGCTTGTAAATGATGGTATAAAAGAATTGACGAAATCCTCGAAGGCAGTATTTTTTACATAAATTGAATCAAATGTCCGAACGACAGAGCTTCGCCGTCGAAATAGATTACTTTAAAATCAAAGATCTGACTGCCGTAGCTTCGCCCTCTAAAGCCTTTAGACGAAAAACTGAGAGTGCCTTGGTCTGTTTTGAACGCTCCTTATATACCCCAAAAGCTCTATTTTTGATCTTCGTTTTACCCATTTACTGGGATAGAAAAATTCGTTGAAACAACGCTTCCACCGAACGCGTGATCACATGACCGCGCACCAGATGCAAGATCACGTGATTCCGCACTTAGTGCGTTTCGCATTATATATGTATTAATAACATGAACTTAAAATTAATATCTATTTAGAAGGAAGAAAGAAAAAAACATTATCATTCTTCGCTCCCCCTCCACCCATATTTTTTAGTAATTTATTTCCGCCGTTTTATTTAACTACATATATTATTTTTGTATCAATATTTTTTTGTATAAATAATCAGATAGATTGAAATTATTTTGCTTTAAACAGTATGTATGTCAATTGTAATTAAAAAATGATAAATAATAAATATATATCTATAGATATATGTCTATATTATATAAATATTTCGCCGCCGCCGTGTCTAAGATTTCAGGATTCAACATATATATATTTATCTAAAATTCAATGTAATGCTATAAATACAGACGCGAAATTGTTTGAAGATAAAATAAATATTAATCAAGTATAACATACACTTTTCCAAATGTCCATATGATATATAAAATGGTTTAAGAATTAAATACATTAATTATTGCATTTGTAAGATAATTCTATTATAAACAGTAATGGCAAAAGAATATTCAAATGTTAACAGTGGGAATATAAAAATACCAATTACATTTAAAAAGTTTTTCAAAAATTATTAATTTAGGAGCATTTAATTTATATATTTTTTAAATTAAAATTACAAAATGTATGGATATATAAGTAAGTAGATAATGTATATTTATATAAAATATAATATGTACATTTATATTGTTATAAACCCAAGATCAAACCAAGTTCAATATTGTACGCTAATCATGTATAGTGTGAAGCACGCCGAAATAAGTGAGCGTGCTAATGAGTGTGAGTGGAGACATAGTTGTAAGTCTCCCCTCTCCAGTATGTATTGTGACAATGTGCTTTGCACATGTCAAGAGCGAGCGACAGAACCCCTGACGAACACCTACCTACCCGGATAAGCTAGACGAGACCCTAGCTACACTACCTACCCATATACTATTCCCTAGCTACCTACCCGCACATTAACTACGTCCTGCCTACCCTCACAGTCTAATAACCCTTTCCCAAGCACAGCACACAACACTGACGTGGTCCTGGCGATGAGGATCTTGGGCGAGCTCAGAGTATCAGGTGGGCTCCTCCGAGTCTGGCACAGCAAACAGGATATTCAAGGGAGGCGATCACCAGGAAGCCTCCAGGACCCTCCGAAGCCTCACAGCATAGCAGTCAAGGCGATGAGGTGGTACCCAGGCAGGAAGCTGAAGAACCTCCAACGCCAAGCAAGATACAGCTGTAAGAGAGATGTTAATAAGAACAAAAACACAGCAATAGGGTAAGGAGCAAGGAGGAGGATAAATAGCCATAGCCAAGAAGACAAAAGACAAGGAAAGATATGTACAGCTGTATATAATTACTACAGCTGTACAAGGAACATCATAGGGTAAATTGAGGTTAGATTGATGTACACAAACAACGTGTACAGCCGATCTCCCGGACAATAATGCATACAAATACACACATGTGTGTAAACCTCACGACCAAATACCCACCTAGAGCCGTAGACGGAGAGGCTAGTCGTCAACGAGGTCAACGTCGTCGAGGAGAGAGAGGGGTGACTCGGCCTCGAGCAGCAAGCGACGGCGGGTGAGCTTCGTACCTGAAACTCATGCCGTACCCATTGAAGAACGCAGTTAATAACTAATGAATTATTAGTTACCTGGGAAGAGGTTGTACCTCGTCTCCGAGACGGCAGCAGCACCAGGTTGTCATCACGGCATACAGCACCATACAGCCGATTTGTACCGATACAGCCTGAACACCGCGGCACTCGACACGCTCGCACGACGCGAGATCGAGGTGCCGCGCACGAGTACGTACTGCGCAGGCGCGCGGTGCGAACACGGGGCTCTCGAGCACGCCGAGAGTCAGAGCTCTACGGTCCGCCGTCCTCAACGGACAAATCTTTGGTTAATAGCGAGAAATTGTGTCCCGTGCCTCGAAAGTCGGAGAGACCTAGCGAGTGTATGAGAAAGAGAGAGAGTGACATCGCCATTGTGGAACGAGCGCCGATTTCCTCGATAAGGTTGGTGAATAATTCACTCTCGCTGCCTACGGTACCGCCGAGTACCCGTAATAGTGTGTGCGATATCCCGGTTCCCTCCTTTCCCCTTCCCTCCCCTAAAGCGAACCGATAACTGTACCGGAGAATTTCTCACTTACGATAACCCGCGAGTTATCGCTCACTCGTCGCGTACTAACGCGGCTGGCACCCACCCATTAATTATCATTTTAATTAATAAATATATATTTTATTTATATTAATTGCTGACCCTCACGAACCTGCACCCTGATCCCCAGTGCAGCGTTACAGTATGTGAGTACGACTATACTACGAAAGCCGTCGGACAATACGACGCTCTCACGGTACTCGAGCTCTCTGGCTTGAGCCTTCGCCAAATAAACACGTCGATGTATATAAGAAGTAGTAGTTAAATAAATCCACATCATTATTAAATAAAATTCTCTCCATTATATCCACACCTCAACAAAAACAATAATAATATAATTATATAATAACATTATATATAATTGACTGTAAGACCGATACAAATATTAATTAATTTAGTTATATAACAGTCGACATAAGTAATATTTTATTAATTTATATAAAACAATATTTTAAATAAACAAGTATGTATATACATAATAATATTATAATAATTATATAATAATTATAATAAAAATTATAATTATTATAATATTACAATAATTATAATAATCAAAATAAATATATGAGCTCTGTAACTAAAGGGAAAAATAAATTAGATATAATTATGGATTAAAACGCAAGTTTTGAAAGAAGGTGCAAATTACGAATTACGGAAGAATTGGAAAAAACAGGTTTTTATTTATATGCAGCTAAAATGTTATAAATAGTTCTTTAAAATTAATACAAAAATTTATTTATTTAAGCAGAAAGTTTTATTACTCTAAAAGTACAAAATATTAATGACATAAAACTTTTGGCGATGATCCTTCGTCATTAAATATATTAATTTTAGGAGGTGAAGTTCTATTTAAATCCGTTTAAAATAATCCAAAATTTTAATAAGTAGTTACTAAATGCTAAAATTTAGTAAGTGTATGCACTTTACTATTTCTGGTAAGTTAATTTTTCATTAACATTTATAATTATTAAAATATAATTTTAAGTTTTATAAGAATTCATATAGTTTAAAATTTACAGTTAACATTTAATATGTCTCTATTTTTATTATTATTTTTATTCTGATTTCATTACACTAAATTTTGGTAAAAACATTTATTTATAAATTATAATCGTATTTAATAAAATTAAATTTTTGATATAAAACCCAATGCACTATAACAGTACCTCCAAGGTGTTGTGTGAATCTGTTTAATTTCTAAGGTGTCCGTGGTAGTGAAAAAAATAATAGAATTTAAAACATTATCATATACTATAAGTAAAATTTTTCCGGTGTAAGGCGTATGGCGTACGGCGTACGGAATTGGCGTTCGATTAGATTTATCGTTTACCACATTTGGTTTTACCTGTGAGTGGTTGACACTAGGGGTAATGACATGTAGACTTTCCTGTAGACGATGTCCGGATGACCTGGAGTGCACACTGACCACCTGGACATCATCTCCAGGAAGTGACAGTATTTTTTGCATATTTATGCAGAATGGCATGTAGACTTTCCTGTAGACGATGTCCGGATGACCTTGAGCTCATTCTGACCACCTGGACATCGCCTCCAGGAAGTGACAATATTTTTTGCATATTTATGCAGAATGGCATGTAGACTTTGCTGTAGACGATGTCCGGATGATCTGGAGCTCACCCTGATCACCTGGACATTGTCTCCAGGAAATGGCAGTATTTTTTTCAAATCCAAGGAACATAAAATGTGGACTTTCCCGTAGATTTGGAGTAAAATACTAAAAATGGAAAATATCAAAAGAACCGTAGTTACCTTTGTCCAATGCGGCGTTTTAGATAAATTATGGATAATTGAGAAAATTCTGCGAAAAAAATTGTTTCCATTTTAATTTATAATTAAAATTGTTGTCGTAAAATTGTTGCTTTTTGCATCTAATAAATGTTATGAGGTTAATACCTAATATTTTGCGTTTCAATAATAAATAACCCGAGAATTGTTATACTATACTTAATTTTATATACGTTAAAGTAAATTTAATAATGTGAAAAAAAAACATACATATATATATATATACTTTAATAAACTATAATTTATAATGAGCTTAAATTAATTTAAAATGTAATAATTAGTAAATTAATTAATTTAATTAATATTTAACGCAATTTTTTTCTCTGTGTAACATACGATAATTTTATAATAAATCTACACTCATTATAACTGAATAAAAATTTTCATCAAAATTATGCTAATAGTATTAGGAATGCAAAATTGAAAAAATATAAATTTCTAGAAATTAATCATGAATTTGTAATTCGACAAGATGGCAATACAGCGTATGGAATGTTAGATGATAGGTATATGTATGAAATTATGAAACTAAATCCACATTTTAAAATGCAAGATACAATTTTTTTATCCGCTATGAACAATATTAAACAACGTTCTTCCGATGAAAAATTTATACAAATATTGTTTAGTGGTCCAACTGATATGGGACACTGGATTTGCAATTGGTATTATTTATATAAACTTACAATTGTGTTTTATTTATATAAAATCGATCAGTTAAAATCTTTCCTATTGTGACAAGTGCTATGGTAAGTGAGGGTATTACTGCGTTTGTAGGTATTACTGCGATTCGTGCAAAATTTGCTTTACGTTGATGTAAAATAAATGTGACTTACTAAATACGATCAACATAAGTATATTAAAGAATAATACAAGTTGTTAATGATTACTTTTGTACTTTAGAGCACAATCAGTATATTTTATAACGTAGTATAAAGATTAAGATAATGATGCACCGCAGTAATACCTTCATGCTACGAAATATCCTGATGGCAATACTGCGTTCGCATTTAAAAGAACAAAATAAAGTATTTTTTTTCTCTGGACACAGTTATTCTTAGTTAAATCATTATTAATTTCACATAAACTAATGTAGAATAAGAATTTAATGCTTAGGGACGTAAAAAATACGTTTGATATTTCACCAGTAATTTCAGCGCTGTAATAACAACACGTCACTGGTAACACCAGCATTTCAACTGTTTGCTAATACCATAGTTTAATTAAATTATATTGTTTCTTGAACAAATATAAATGTTCACAAATGTGCATGTATGCATGTATGTATGTATGTATGTGTATGTATGCTCACGCACACGCACATACAGAAATTTTGACGTGAATATTTTGAAACAACCCTTAACGTTTTTCGATTAAAAGGGATACTTTGCAGTATTTAATTTTGACTTATAGAGAGTCAATCGATAGCTTTTTCAATTATCTATCCATTCAGCTGGATTCCAATTGGGCAACACACCCTTGAAAGTGTTGTTACTGCACATATTGTTAAAAATGCGGATCATGAGTTCGATTGGAACAATATAAAAATATTAGATAGAGAGTCATCCTACAAAAAACGAATTATTTCAGAAATGTTACACATTAATTATTATAATTCGACTATCAATAGAAAAGAAGACGTACAATATTTAAACCGACAATATAAAAGTATTATGATGTAATTTAAAGAGACTATTTATATCCGAGTATTTCTAAGAAATTGACTTTTAATTTGTAAACATACATACACATATACTCGCAGACACTTGTTTTGTTTTTGTATAAATTCGCTCGATTTCGCATACTCTTGTTATTCGACGACGCCTTTCTGGGCTTATTACATCTACGTTTCAGTGTATCAATGGTAATATTTTCTTCCGTTAATTTATTCAATATTTCGTCCGTTAATTTGTAATTATTAAAATTGTTATTTTGTGCTCAATAAATTTATAGTACCTGAAGAGGTCTGCAAACCACGCAGACGAACCGTTGTACAACTAAATTTAAATAAATAGTGTTTATTTATTTAAAAAACTGACCCTCGACATCGATTCCTTTTAATAATAACAGCCTTGAAAGCTTCTACGTAAGGGAAGCGTGTATATTTTGAAACAACCTTTAACGTTATTCGACTAAAAGGGGTACTTTGCGATATTTAATTTTGACTTATAGGCAGTCGATCGATAGCTTTTTTAATTATGTAACAATTCAGATAAAGGGGGGTTTAAAACAAGATAAATAACCCTTAAGATTTAATTAAAAAACATATTTAAAAAGCTATCGATTGACTGCCTATAAGTAAAAATTAAATAGTTAAATATACCTATATTAATTAAATAGTTAGTTATACCTCTATAACATTAAGTATAATATATATTATTAATAATCTCTATATTATATAATATAACGTTAAGGGTTGTTTCAAAACACACACGTTTCTCTTACGTAGGAGGTTTACAGGGTGTGTCGTCCAATGCAAATCTATCTGAATGGATAGATAATTAAAAAAGCTATCGATTAACTGACTATAAGTCAAAATTAAATGCCGCAAAGTACCTCTTTTAATCGCATAACGTTAAGGGTAGTTAGAAAATTCACGTTTCCCTTACGTACGAGCTTTACAGGGTGCGTTGCCCGATTGGAATCTATGTGATTTAATATATAATTAAAAAAACGATGGATTGACTGCCTATAAGTCAAAAATAAATATATAAAATTATAGACACATATTTAGGCACTATATGTAATTTTTTTTATTATTCCGTTACTTTTATAATTTTTTTTAGAAAGACTCCATATATAAAATCTTAACCTATTAACATACACTATTTGCGTTTCATTATGAGCCAGTGCTACTGTTACATTCCCCTTGTTATCAACTATTTCTAAAATCCGATGTGGTCCAGTATATTGATCGCCTAATTTGTAATTCTTCCCTCCTTTTAATAACCAGACATTATCCCCTGTCTGACATTCTTGATGATTTGCTTTCCTGTCTTAATAGAATTTCGACTTATGTTTAGAGGCTATCAATTTTTCTCGTGCTATTCCCTGTATTTCATTTAAACGTTGTCGTAAATTTATAATGTAATCATCATACGTTGGAACTCGTTCTCGTGGATCTAAAGGTTCGTTTGACGGTAATCGCGCGTTTTGTGCAAAAACAATTTTAAAGGGTGTGTGGCAAGTTAAATAATGTCTAATATAATTTTACACGTCTTTCTAAATATCGGACCAATAGAAACGTTGTTTGATACGTTTATAGATTTTTGTTACCCCATTATGCCCAGCACAAGCAGATTCGTACACTTCGTGAATAATATTTTCCCTATTAATTTCTTCCATACATTTTATAAACCCTAAACAAATAATTATTTTTACATTAATCTTTTGTATATTTATACTTATTTGTTTCACAATTTCATTCCATTAAACTCTTTCAATAAATTCGCTCTTTGCGATACTTGTTGAACGTAGTGATTTGTTTTTAGCTTATTAATAATTTCTGAAGTCCTTAAACGCTCTTGGTCACGCAAAACCATAGCAAAATGCATTTTTCCGTTTTTGTTATTTATTTTTATTTCTCCTGGATTTAAATTGGAAAAATGATTTTGAAGCCAAATTTCTGGATCCCTCGTTTGAAGGTATTCCGGTTGTAGTTATGAAATAAACGTAATTATCTTTTCTCATAAAGAGTTGTTCTTTAACTTTAACCTTCTAAGGACGGGACTGGTCGATATATCGATTACTTTGGTATCATATTATTTTGGAATTGTTTCAGAGGTAATATTATATGTTGAATACAGGAAACATAGTGTTATCATTCTAAGAAGTATATTTGACCTTGAAATAGTGATTTGGCTAGTTCTTTTGCTATATTGGACCTTCTGGGTCGCTTCGCTCTTTTTTCGTTGTAGTTTGGCCGTTATTTTTCCTGCGCGACTACGTTTTTCCGTAGAATGTTTTTTAATAACATAAACGGGTTCTTCCATTGGGTCTTATGATAACGCATCAGCATTAACGTTACTTTTACCGGCTTCGTATACAATGTCATGCAATGTTAAAGAATCGTATGCATTTAGTTTTATTCTTTATCTGCTGTCTCTGGATGTCGGATCTACCGAGTTTTCAAACCAAACCAGTGGTTTATGATCTGTTATAATGAGGAAATGAGGGTCTCTGAGATAGCAGTCGAACTGAATAACTGCATACAGAATGGCTAATGCTTCCTTCGAACAAGTGTCATATTTTTGCTCGGCTTTGTTTAATAATTGCGAAACCTAACCAACCAGTAGGACGGTCCCCACCTCTCCTTGTGATGAAAATGCTCCTATTGCTGTGCTGCTAACGTCACAAGTCACTATAAATGGTTTATTAAAATCTGCAATTTGTAGTATCGATTGTTTACACAATTTTTCTCTTTAATCATCAAATGCCTTTTGAACCTCGCTGAACCATACGAAAGATACGTCTTTTTTAAATAAATTATTTAATGGTTTAGCAATATCCGGAAAATTCTGGTGATAATACGTATCCCAGACACAGCACTTCTTTCTTTAAAAATTCACATTTGTCTGGCTGTAATTTTCGATTTGCGGAGCGTACTCTTTGCAAAAATCTTTCAAACTTTTGGTTATGCGCTTGAAATAAAAATGTTTCATTGCCTTGCATGCCCTCAAAAACACGATGAATCATTCTTTGAAAAATGGCTGGAAAATTGCACAACCCCATAGGCATTGTTTTAAATTGAAATAAACCGAATGAAGAGGCGAAAGCTGATTTAGGTCGATCTTCTTGAGCTAACGGAACTTGTAAAAATTCTTAACACAAATCGAAAACTGTGAATACACGATTTTCTGATCCGATTTGATTGATAATATCTAAGATGTTAGGTAAGGGTTATCGATTTTTTAAAATTTTATTGTTTAATTTTTGAAAATCGAAAACGAGTCGATATCAGGTGATGCGTAATTGGAATTGGATGGTTCAATTATGTCTTCTTCAATCATTTCCTTTAGTTAATTATCCAGTTTGCTTTTGAGAGCGTGAGGAATACTTAACTGTGATTAGTATGTCGTCGACAGTCGGTATCTTATGTTCCATAGCATTTGTCACGCCTAATTTTTCTTCTTTTAGACAGAAACAATTCATGTATTTATCAATTAAATTTTCTATAGATTGACTTTATTCCTCTTTCATTTTATCAAAATACAAGGCTTCTTTTAATCGTTCATTACGATTAGGTGTACTTGTATCCTCCGCTATGCTAAGTATCCTCCCTCCAGATCGATTGTCAGAACTGTCGTGTATGTCGCCCTCTTCACTTTCGTAACTATAAAGATTGTTTATATAAGGTTTATTTGAATGAACCAAATATTTATTATTTATTTCGTTTTCGTGTGTGGCTTCGAAAAATTCACTTCATAAATTTTTGTTTATAACTCGTTCATTCAATAAAAAATCGCTAGGAAGAAAAAATTTTCTTGCTGTATGTTTATTAAATTCTCATTGTTTATATCATTTGCAGTTTTTTCAGTTGCTTGTTTGTTTATCCATAGTTTTTCAGTTCTCAGGAAAATATGTAACTTTTCCCTAGACATAACCCATTCTTTATTATTCAATTTACAAAAATAACCAACATTTTTATCACGAGGTTCGCATATTTATCGCCCTCCTCGATTTCGTAATCCATTTGTACTTAACAATTAATAACTGTCTTATCCAATAAATATTGTTCATATTTTATTTTATTTTCACACTTCACAATCAACTTCACTTTCATAATTAATGCGATGGAATCTCAGTCATCTTATCGGACAATGGTACTTCATTAGTACCATAATTTTTAGAAATTTCATCAACTTTTTTTTTAAATACATGGTTCAATCGCATCACATACCCCTGGCGGCGCTTTTTCACTGTTTATTTGGAATCGTTCGTCCTTCATTAATCCATAACAATTTTCACTTCCTTTACTTGAATAATTCTTTAGATCCGACTCCTCGTCGATCTGATTTACTTGCATCTCGTTATTTTTATAATTGTCATATACCTCTTGTTCTTCTTCACTATGATTGTGTAGGACTTTGTCGTTGCCATTTTGATTTCTTTCATTTCTTTGTTCTTGATCGTAGATTTCATACGATTCGTTAGTCTGAAATATTATAAACGTTTCATAATTTTCATGTATTTGAAAATTACTTGACGTTTCCGAGTCTCTATCGGTATAATTGTAAAATCTTGAATTTTTCATGTTCGTATAATTATTGTTTTCCCTTGTTTTTGTCATATATCATTTGCGTGTTATTTAGATTTTGAAAGGGAAGAACTAATTCGTTAAATTCTAAATATTGTTCCGAATAATTGATTTTTGCATCGTTTCTACGGAGAAATCGGTGTCTAAGATTCTGGCTTGTTGTGTAAGGAACGAACCATGTTCTAAATTGAGTTCCACGGGAGATCCTTTGAAATCTATTTTAATTTTGCCACAAGTAGTTAATGAATGGTCAGTTATGCCTTTTAACAATATAATATCATTTTCGTTAATTTTTACGCGTGAGTCTATCTCTGACTTTTAAATTAAACTTACCAATGCACCTGTATATGTAAAATATGTCAAATTTTAACGGTCGTCTTAACTGACCAGTATCGAGCATTACGACCGGAGCTGAACTTTGTTGGAGCAAATTTTTATTCGCGGTGTGGAAGGGACGGTTGAGCTGGTTCCCGCACTCGAAGTAGAGGTAATGGGATTCGTAGCCTTTCTCTCAAACCTCCTTGGTGAGAGAGTAGCGGTGTTTACCTGATTTTAATTTCCTTCTCTTATTTCTCTTTGTAATTTATAAGTCACGCTTTATATGGCCAGTTTACCGTAATGGAAACAAGTAACCGATGGTCTTATATTATTATTCGATTCGTTACTTATAAATTGTGATTTTTGGGAATTTGAATTAACGGGGTGCCATAGTCAATATTTATCCTCCCTACCTTATCGGCAATCGTGATTATTAGTAATAAATTTGTAAATAAAACAGTATGTGAAAAAATAAGAGAAGAGGCGCTTTCGTTTATTAATAATGTAACTGTGTGCTGATTTTCAGATTAAAATTATATTGCGTTTTTGAGAAAAGTCTTACCAAAAATGTGAAGAATGTTATACTTTTCATTAATTAATCATCAAAAATTGAGTATGGAACCCCCTTAACTGATTTGTGTACACCGCGAGTCTCGATATTATTTCTCCGATCTTCTTTGTTAAACTTCTGCGATGAAAATTTATTATTATTATAAGGAACGAAGGAATTATTTTTATCTCTATCTCTATTTGTCAAAAATTCTGTCTGGTTTTGATATTCGATCCAACTACCAAATTGTAAATGTGGCCTATTATAATTACGACTATTATCCGAGCGACTTTGTGAGATATAAGAACTGTTTATAGTATTGCGTCACTTGTTATTAACGAAAAATTTTTCTTCAAAACTTCGTAATTTAAAACAAATTATGAGTCCATGATTAGTTTCTGAACAATATTGACATACAATCGGAGAGCTATTCGAAATATAGTTTACTTTACGAGTTTCTCGAGTTAAACGAGAACGAACCTCCTCTCGGCTCGGCGTCTCCTCGTCCAAGACGCTACAAGCGAACTCGCGCTCCACTTCGAGCGCTTGTTCACGAGCCTGTTTTATAGAAATTGGAGTTCCTAAACGCGCACGAATTTCCCGATTAAAATAAACAATATCCCCCGTCCACTCGTAATAAGTTTTATTGATCCGAAGGTGTTTCCGAAAAAATCGGATATCTCTTTGATAGAATTAAAATTTTCTCCGCGCGCACAAGTTAAAGCTTCTCCATATAAACGCATTCGAATAAGTTTTGTTAATTCTTTTTCGCACTCCAATGGTAACATTTCTTTTGCTTCATTACATCGGCCCAAAAATTGCGATACATTTATGTTATATCCGTTAAAACGCTGTATCAAAACTAAAGCCTCCTTTAGCGATAAACCTCGAATTTATGACATCCTTGTTTTATTATTAATTTGTTTTTTAACTTCACAGCTATCTAATTTTTTTGTTTTCATTCCAGGGTTTGTTATCCTCTAAGGGTTTGTAATCCGCTAAGTCGGGGACAGAACTCCAGGAGCACTATCTGATGAGAGAGGTACGCCCTTGATTGAGAAGAACCTCAACCGCATGATCCGACTACCTATCGATGACCTGCCAACAGTCCCAGTGGAGGGCCAATGTAGCAGCCAATCCAGTTGGAGGGATAGTCAATCCGACTAGATGTGTCTCGGCAATTTTCCACTTGTCTGGCAGAACGAATTGTTAAGACAAGAGCTCTACAAGAGCTGATGGAAAATATGGCGGCACAGATAACGAGGCTAGCTGATGTTATAAGCCACATGACGTCCCAGAGAGCCTCAAGTAAGTGATTGGATCCACTCCACCTTGGGCGGAGTTTGGGACGGGGGAGGCACCTGGTTACGAGGAAGGCCCCATGTGAACAAAGTTCATCCTTAGAAGCGGTTTCAGGAGCGGCCGAGGTAAGTTTACCGCGCATTTATTTCCTTTTATTCGCGGTATGTTGCAGCTCGCAACGCTTGCAGCTGAACAAATACGCGAGATCGGTAATTCAACTCGCGGTTATAACGGATATTGCAACGGTAGGTTGTGCGCGGGATCTGCTGATTTAGATCCGCTGCGCACTTTCTGGGTACCGCCTAGGGAGTATAACTAGGCAGTGCCGTAGCAACCTACACGAGAGAAGATACTCCATTACCCTCGAACATTAGAACGAATCTGTGCTGGACGCCAGGGCTCCATAACCCGCCCACTTCCAACCAGTGTGTGGAACGAGATAGAAGATACAAATTTATTATGTCGGGCGTCATAAACCCCTATTGGGAAGTTTATATATATATATGTATAAACAAACATGCGATATTCCACGCGAAGTGGTCCGTTCAAAATTTTGAAATGCACCAAATTTTGGGTACATATTGCAAATGTTTTTCAGAATACAGAAAAAAAATTTTTAGGTACTGGAATCTATTTGCTCAAAAGTTATTCTAACCTCAAAAAGTGAATTTTTCCAAGTTTTTTCAATACCAGCTGGGTTAACCGCTATTAAACTCAAAATCTATCAACTTTTACTATAGAACATTATATGTAACATTCGTTGCTAATTATGCCTATAATTTATCCTTCTGGGTTAGAATTTCTAATCTCAAGGTCAATGTTGCATAAACTACATGTCAATATTCAACTTAAAAAAAGTGTAAGTGCACCACAATTGATATTTTTATTCAAAAGTCTAAAAGAAAGCTTGGAGCAATACCTTTCAAATGGTCTATAGCATTTTTATGGCCTTTAGTTCTCTAGAAAGTTATAATAATTTAAAGAAATACGAAATTCTTTAAAAAATTTAAATGGGAATTACCATGTTAATTTTTGTGATTTTTTTTTCTTTCTTTAAATTATCATAACGTACATAAATTATCATAAATTATCATAATAGATTTTTTCTATCACTCCCAGGTAAGTGCATGAATTTTTTTGCAATGATCATACTAATAGATTCATCGATATAAGGCAACAAATATACATTTCTGTTAATATTTCGGGCACTTTTCCCGGATATTTTGACCATAAGTGATCATAATGATTTAGACCCACTCTGGAAGTTTTTAGGCAGTTTCTGACTATAAAAAGACATCTTTTAGACAGTATTAGGTTACCAGAGTCCGGAGCAGTATTGCTGATTTTCACTATTTAAGGTTTAAATGGCTTACAAGAGTGTGACAGCATACATTTGTCTTTAAAAGTATTGTTAATAAAAAATTCAGAAAATTTTACAAAAAGTCATATTTATGTTTTTAGTGAAAAATGCATCTCCTGGGAGCTACAAATTCATGAACATAGACATAAAATGCAAAAAAGTGCTAAAGTGTCAATTTTGACTCTCTGTAACTTAAAATAATGGCCCCGAAAAAATCTGAAAAAATTCAGGAGAACTACTGGTTACCTCTAAAACATATTTCCACAGTTATAGCAATATTAATTCTTTTCATCTTCGATTTTGCAGAGAACCACCCATACATATATATATATATATATAGAGAGAGAGAGAGAGAGAGCATACCGATATACCAGTGCGTTGGGTAATACTAAATACGTTTTTGCATAGAGTACCTGCGTCCTAACTCCACGGAGACGTGGTGGTAGGGTTTTGTTTTCTTCTCGTCATTCCAGCTCCAAAACCGAGGGCTGCATTATACCATCCCATAGATGCACCCGAGAGTCGTAGACAGCGCAAGAGAGGGAGAGAGAGAGCGACAGAGGTAGACGAGGAGTGGGAATATCGGCGTACATTGTGCTATACCAGCTCTTGGACGCTCGAGTGTGGTTCATATACAGAGGAGGAGAAAGAGAGAAATGAGAAGAAAGAGGGGAGGGGACGCGAAAGCGGATGGATTGAATAGTATTTATTAATGCCTAGGATGAATTCAACCATAAGGCAAGGATACAATATTATATATTCATTATTTTACAGTTGTAATCAAATTAGAATTTGAAGTATAAAACTATTTAACGCAAGCAAATATAAAAACAATAGTAGAATTTACAGCTTAAATGTAGATTTAGAACAATTTAGGAACAAGAAAAACTTATAGTTATATAACTTTAAGACTAACTTGAATAAAGTAAAAATGTGTACAATTTATTCTTAAATATATACAAACTAATGCTTAATCTTAATTTTGCAGATAAGAAATCCGATAAATCCATTTCTTTTAGGGTAAATGAATTCTGATAAGCGCATGTATTAGCAATAGGACGATCAAAGCAAGAAGGACGTAATTCGGTATTTAGCGGTGGTAAGAAAGTATATAAATAATCCGGGCTTTTCGTTGTAAGGATCTGGTATGCCTAAAAAATACTGCCTTCTAGATTGTACTGTTAATCAATTTAGTTTGGAATAAAACGACATTAGTCTACTGTCTTTTCTAAGCCAGAAGATATACCTTACAGGCCTTACACATGTATTTAAAAGTTGCTGGAGTTTTGAATTAAGGTAGTCTGGCAAATCATCGTATACAATACACACATAATCAAAGTAAGGCAGTTTTAAGGCAGTGACTAATATCTTTCAAACAGAATAAGAAAGAAAATTTTCCTTATTTCTCAATTTATAAAGTACACCATGTACTCGAGTAATTTTGTTTGTTAAATGAAAGTTCCATTGTAAATTTTCACTAATTATAAGTTCAAGATTTCGTACTGACTTAACTAAGTCAATTTTATGGCCACCTATGATTATTGGAGGCGGCTGGTCTCGTTTTTAAGCCTCAGTTGTTGTGACAAATCTATTAGCATAGCCATAGTTTTACTAAAGTTTAAATCTAAGCTATAGATATGGGCCAAGTTTGCTATCCTTAAACTATTATGAATAAGCTTATTAATGGCTGCAGTACAATCACTAAGATTAGCATGTAGTGTGACGGAAATCGTCACCCAATCTATTCACGACGAATAGAGTATTTAAATTCGCGAATTGTAAGTCGTCGGAGCCTTTCGTATGTCAAGGCCAACCGACGACACTTGTTTATTTTTCTACAAGTGTACATTTACGCGCGCAATAGTACGTAGGGATGAGAGCGCGAGAGTGTGTGTGTGTTTCCCACTCTCATCCCTTTTTCGGAAATTAGGCAATTGCCTATTTAGTATGTCCCGATCCGCCGCTCGAGGCGGACAAACTATCCGGTGTCGAGCGATATAGTTTTTCCGGCTAAGAAAAGGCGCGTGAGGCGCAAGGCCGTCGATACCCGGATCGTCCTCGCGAGGTGAGCCGCGAGTGTTTTTGGTGTAAAAAGGACGGGAAGTGTGTGAGTGAGTGCGGACGCGG
Source organism: Theocolax elegans (assembly GCA_026168455.1). NCBI lineage: Eukaryota > Metazoa > Arthropoda > Insecta > Hymenoptera > Cerocephalidae > Theocolax > Theocolax elegans. Next base: position 41,248,782 of record CM047425.1, read on the forward strand.
TTCGCGAGGCACTCGCCGCGGCACAGGGCCGCCTTCCACCACCGCAGCCGACGTCGGTCCTCCGTTGCCCAGGAGGACACAAGGACACGGATCGGCTGGGCCATCCACAGGGCGCATCCCGGTGAGTTTCATTGATATTACCGCGCGTTTCCCCCTTACCCCGAGTGTATGTGTGTGTGTACATCGGGAGTGTATTCAGGTACGCCGGTACCCGAATAGCGGAGATCGGGGGAAGTCAACCGCAGGCGAGGGTCTCGATCCGGTTGACTCCCGATACTTCCGCCCGCGCGAAAGAACATTGTCACGGCACGAGGCCTGGATGGCCAAATTGTTAACTACTTAAAAAAATGTTATATTTATTTTTATTTTAATTAATTGTGCTTTGTTATTTCTCCCCGCTCCCGCCAACATTAATTTTTATATCGGGTCGAGGCAAGGAGGATTGCCGATCGTCCCAGCGAACTCGTGTTCCTGGCGACAGCGAGCATCTTCGCGAAATAAATTACTTGTGTGCGCGGTATTGGGCAATGCGGCCCAACGGTCTTTATTAATTATTAAACATTAATTAATTCGATCGGGTGCGCGAATACCACGTTACAAATGGCGACCGTGACAGGACTTTCGGTTTCGTCCTCACCGATTTTAAATTAATGTACAAGTTTGTCGGCCATCTATTCGCGCGCGAGAAGTGTTGCGGCGAAACGTGAGCGGGTTGAGTTTTGAGAGAGAGAAAGAGAGAAAGAGAGAGAGAGAGAGAGAGAGAGAGCGAGAGACGGCGTGTGAGACGCGTCTCTATATCGGAGTATTCCCTATCTTGCTCGGGTATCCGAGGAGAGAGGTATACACCGATATATCGGGAGAGAGTTCGCGCGCGACCGTGCTAAGCCGGAAGCGCCCGATGTCACCGAGATCGTAAGCTTGACGGGAGATCTTTGCTAGCTTGTATGGGAGCGGCAAAGTATGGAGAGAGTAGCTTGCGCTGCGGATCGCGGGCAGCGAGAATATCCCCCGAATAGCGCACAGGAAAGACATCGCGAAAGCCGATCATCATCGGCTCTCTCCGATTGCGCCCGCGAGTGGGAGTGAGAGAGAGTATCCCTAGTCGCGGGGGATCGGAGTTAGGTGCTAGTCGGGCTATAGGTGTGTGAGAGAGAGATAGCGCGATCGCCTAGCCCCTTCGCGTGTATAAAGTCTTTGCAGCTGGTTTTGCCGAGAGAAACCACTGCGGCGAATTATTTTATTCCAAATTTATAAAATAAATTCGTTCCCGTGTAGAATCTATTTTATTATTGGTGTGAGAGTGTGTTAAAATAGATTCTTTCGGGAGAGGTAGCTGCCCCACCCCTCCTCCCTTTTAAGAAAATTTTAAACAATTTTATTTTTCTTATCTACGGGACGCGGCGATAAAATTACTGTTATTTTATTTGATTTCGAGAGCGCAGTATTTTTATTTTGCTCTTCTTCCCTCCCTGACCCACATATATTGTATATATAGTAAGAAAATTTAATAATTGTATTATTTATTACTAATTAATATTTATAATATATGTAACATTTTTTGTGTGTGAATAAAATATATTTTACAACTAAATATACAATTACAATACAATTGCAATACAATTACAATTAAATATAAATATTAACTTGCAAACAAGTCTAAATAATTAACAGTAAGTAACTTTGTGTGAATCTGCCGCAAAGTTACAATAGTTGTAATATTAATTATTTAAACTCGTGTGTGAGTAAAATAATTAAAATTATTTAACCGACACGGTGGCGGAGTGGCGGAGACGCACCTCGGCCGATCACGAAAGTTAAGCAGCACTGAGTGCGGTTCATACTTGGATGGGTGACACCATTCTTGTGCGGCTTTCGGGATCGGTTAGGTGTTTTTCTACACTTCACAACGTGAGCGGGAGGCGTGAAGCATTCGGTTTCGGTGTCAAGGCCTACGCAATATGACTTTGACACCCAAAAAGAATGTTTCGAATACACCGGCCATCTCGGGTGAGGTTTCCCTGCTTCACAGGTTTCCCTCATCCACGGGCATAACCCCGGGCGAATGCGAGATGGTGGATTTTAAGGGAGGGATAAAAGCACATAGGTGGTAGGTGGACACCGTTAAAGTCCCCAGGGGGATAAACGGTAGGAAGTGCCAGGAAAAAAAGTGCACAAAATCAAGAATAAAAAAAAAAAAAAAAGTAAAAATTAAAATTATTTTTATTGCAATTATCTGACAGTAATTACTTAATTTAATATTTTGTACTTATTAAGTGTTACTACTCACGATATTTGTAACATATTTTTGAAAATGTTTGAGTGTGAGGAAAATTTTTTTTTATAACTCGTGTTAATTGTTTAGACTTTTTGCAAGTTAAACAATTAATGTTAAGTATCTTTGTGTGATTGTTCCGCTAAGATACGAGAGTTATAAAATATAATTATTTAGACTCGAGAGTGAGTTAAATAATTGAATTTTTTTGTATGTATTTTAATGATCGGCATCTAACCTAATATTTAGTATTCGTTATTTGCTGTGAAATTTTAATATATGTAAAAGGAAATTTCTTTTCTCTTTTTGTGTATGTAAATTATATCTCCACACATTTTTACCAATTATTTAGACTTGTTTGTTTGTTAAATAATTGGTTATAATTTTTTTTTGGTGTGTTTGAGTAAAATAATTCGGTGTATAAATTTAATTGTTTAGGCTTGTTGGCAAGTTAAATAATTAAATTTTCATTTCCTTTTCGTTCAATTTATTTAAAAAAAAAGGAAATATAAATTATTTCAACTTGGTAGCAACATAAATTATTTATTTAGTCCTTCTTAGGATAAAATAAATATATTTCGCTGAAAAAATTGTCGTGTGGGACGACAATTAGTGAAATAACTATTTTTTTTGTTGCAAACCATACGGGATTTACAACATTTAGTAAATACCCCTACTGCTTGAAATAATTTAATTCAATTTGTGTTTGTAGAGTAGTGTAAATTATAAAGGAAAATTTTTTTTGTTTTGGGCTTGGAAAGGCAAAATAATAAATAGTGTCTTGGTGTGCGTGTATCACAAGACACTGTATTTATTTTTTTTTATTTATTTTAAAATTAATTATTTAGGCTCGTTAGCGAGATAAATAATTTAATTTTTTTTTCCTTTCTTCCTTTATAATTTGTTGTTTTTGTATTTATTAATAAATTAAAACTTTAATTATTTCTATTTCCATAACAAAATAATTTTTTTTTTTCGCAAGTGAAGAATCTTTTGGATTATAACTGGCGAGAGAGATATTTTGGGAAATCGTTAAATTTATCATTACTGGTTAAATTACCGACGATATTGAAATAATTTAAGGATTCTTTTTTGTTGATAATTATTTTTGTTTGCAAAAGCAAGTGTTAAGTGTGTGATTTGCCACAACTTTAACCAACAAAATTTAATTATTTTGTCCTTCTAAGGACGAAATAAATTTCGTTTAAGGAAAATCTTTTGGATTTTGATTAAGTGAATTAATTTTGTTGGTACACTAGTCGGTACATTTTTACAATTTATTGTAATTAAGCCGACACCAAAATTTTTTTTACTCGTTGGGAGTAATTATTATTTTATTGTGGTGAGTCCAATTAAAAATAATTTCCAATTGAAAATTGGATACTTCCGAAGTATTTGAAACACTAGGGATTTCATCTGAAATCCCGGTTGAGAGTACTTCTCCCGACGTAACACGTCGGCTGCTGCTGGTCACAAAAATCATGGCCAGCAGCTATGAAGCCCGAATGGCCCAGCTTATGCGTGAATCACGCATAGCTAGGGATATTCGTCGGGAAACGAAGAAGCTTCCGATTGAGGCAGTGTATGCCCAATTGGAGCATCTAAGTTTAAACGCAAATGGCGAAGAGGCGGAGTGCCGCGAACGCCTTTTGCGTCACCGGATAAGATGTGTAGACATTAATCTGGAAATTCCATGGTTCCCTGAATACGATGAGAATGTAAGGGCAGAGCCTGCACATAAACCTCTAGTATGTCAGGAACTATGGGAAATTAGGAAACCTCGTTCCAGGAAAGGGAGTGTGGTCCCATCAGGAACGGAAGTTTCCTGCGAGTCCGAAATGTCGGATCGCGAAATGGTTGCTAGTGACAGAGCACCCATTCTTGAAGAAGATGGAGCTCTGTCACCAAGTGGTCAGTCTAGAAACTCGCCAATGAGTACTGCACAAAGCCCGAGGTTGGCATCAACAGGTGCTATACCTAAACGGTTTGGTGAGGTACTGGCAGCAAACACGACCACGACTGCTATCCCTTATGTTCCTGTTTCGGTGGCTGCAACCTCATGCACAACCACTACGTCGACGGTTACGACCGTGACGACTGCTCAACTCGGAGGTTTTTATGCACCCGCACATTACCTCCCAATTGACGAGCAAAGAAACAGCGACATCTTGGCACTAGAGAGGGTGAAGTGCCAACACAACATTTTGACTTGGGTTCGCAGGCGGAAGCCGACCGTCGTACGTCACGAGGATACACCTCTAGACAATATGACAACAGACAACCCGAGGCTAATACAAACGAACGTCAATTTGTTGATGATAGGAATGGATACGACCTTCCTAATGACGTCAGTGTTCAATCTTACGAAAAACTGAGGTTTGAACAGAGACGTCGTGAGACCTCTTCTAAGACTTGTGAGGGACAAGATAGAAGAGAGAGGCGTGAGTACACGACTCCAAACAGAATGTCACGATACCATCGTTCTGTGAGTAGAGCCTCAAGCAACGATGAACGTCGTGATAGCTGTACAGAGACACGTACTCAGTAACGTCAGTCCAACCGTAAACTCGACGACCGAGCACAGCCGGAAATTCCGGAGCAAGGTCACAGCGAGAGGTCGGACAGACGTAGAGAAACGCCTTGAGAGAAACGTGCGGTGGCCACTTGCGATCAGTGTACTCAAACGGATTCGTCCGATGGGTATCAGTCTGATCGCCAACCTACTCGTAGGAGATCCGATTCTCGTAGGGCGGCTGAAGGCCGACAAGAGAGTAGGAATCCTTCTACCAGCAGGCGTAGGAGTTCCCGGACGGATAATAGAGACGACCGTCGGGAAAGAGACTCCTACGAGGCCAGGCCAAGGTATCGTAAAGACGATAACCGAACGCACGATCGGACAGGGTGCGCACGAGAACTGCGTATATGGAACATGTCCTTTGATGGTGAGACCAAAAAGGACGCGGAAGAGTTTCTGAACCGTTTGCACGACTTCAGAAATGACAACGAGTTCTCAGATCGCAGGATGTTCAGTGCCCTGCCCAATGTGTTCTCAAAATCAGCTCTGTTCTGGTATAGAACAGTTCAGCCATCTCTTCGAGATTGGCGTGATTTTGAGATCGAGTTCCTAAATGAGTATGGCCGTATAATAAATGACGAAGATTTACTCATGGAACTTCGATCAAGAACACAAAATGAGGGAGAAAAGGCTACGACGTTCTTGAACTGTTTCAGAGCGATCGTAAATAAGTTTAAATGCCCTCCCTCATTAGAACAACAAGTGAAGATGGCCTACTCGCAGATGAGGCCAGATTACCGTAGGTACATACCAGTACGACAAATCAGGAATTTCTCTGGTTTGATAAGCTACGGTAAAGAGTACGAGCAGCGTTTAACATGGGACACGAAATTCTCCAATTCCAACGTTAAACGCGAGAAGCTCGTACCAGAAGCTTTTCCGAAACAGAGTGGTGGAGCACGAGTTTCGGGTAAAGTGGCGACTGTTACCGAAAAGAGTAAGGATGAGTCTTCTCATTCGGATAAACAGTCGTCTAAGAAAACTGTTAAGAAGAAGAGCAAGAAAAGTGCGAAAAACTCGCCAAACTCTTCTTCAAGCGAATACGAAGCAGCCGCTGTGTACGGTAGTTCCAACGTCGCTCATTGTTTTCAGAAACGATACGGCAAGTCGAATAATGGAGTGAGTGCCCCCAATTCGAAATCAGTATCCTACGTGCCTGTTTGTCAACAGTCACCTGGGCAACAAAAACAGAGCTCGGGCAAAAGAAAAAGACGTGCTTTGACGAATTCTCAACTGCCCCAGCAAAATGTTTTTGTCCCACAAATGGCACAAAACCTGGTGAGGTATGTGCAACCACAGGCGACAGCAGTAAACCCAACGAACCTGAGCACCAACTTTGTCAGCGTGTGTTTCACATGCCAAAAAGTCGGTAATAGGTCGTCGGATTGCCCGAGCCGAACATGCTACCGATGCGGAAACATTGCGCATTCCGCTGAGCAGTGCTCTACCGAATTGGTAGCAATGAAGTGCCAGCTGTGTGGAACTAGTGGCGTTACACTCCAAACATGTCCTAACTGCGTCAGGTTCCTCCATAACGTGGGAAACCTGAACGCAGGGCACCCGAGCTGCCCCTGGCGCCCTGCACTGCAGTAAGTAAACCGCATGGTTTACAAGGGCAAGAGTTTAAGGTAGGAGAACCCTCTAAACTCTATAAGAAGTCTAGCAAATCATTTGCTGACTTCACTAAAGTCCTTAACGGAGATCAGATTCCCTCTCAGACCGAAGTTGGTGTTGAAAGTAAGTCTGAGTGTAAGGATCCTAAACGTTCTGGGGATTCGACAGATGGAAAAGTTCTTAGAACACAACCTGTCAATCCCACCCGAGCTTTGCAAGGTAAAACAGAACAAGAAACCTTATTAGACCAACAAAAGCGTGAGGCTAAAGATTGGGCTAAGGAACTCCAAAGGCAAATATACTCTGATAGCAGAGATATTATTGGTGAAGAAGGCGTAAAGAGATCGTTATCTCAGCCGCTTAGCACCATCGAAGTGAACGACCTTGGTTGTTGCTCATCGTCACCCCGTTGTGACACACCTAGTAAAGAGGACAAGAAGCTCTTGGTGGAGAAGGAAATTGTCCTCAACAACGAGCCCTTGGTGGAGAAGGTAGTTGTCGATGGTGTGCACAGCATGAACCGTACAAACTCGTACCAAGTACGTCTAAAATGACGCACACAGCATCGACTCCTAACGACGATAGTCAAACCGATCAGATAATTGCTGGATTCCAATCGGATAACCGTCTATTCTTTTTGGTACGACTCGGTGGAAAGGACTTTAAAGCACTTTTCGATCCTGGCGCCATGGTCTTTCTTGTACGATCAGATGTTGTCGAACAGTACAAGTTTAAATGGAGACCTGTCAAGGTTATCGTGAAAGGTGTGGCTGGACCAGCACTTAAAGTCCTTGGCCTAATCGACATTCTATTCTGTGTAGAAGGCCTTGATGGCAATATCCAACTGAGATATGTAGAGAATATTAAGCATTCCATCATTCTCGGTATGGATTTTCTACAACATTGGAATATGGAATTCAAATTAGGCGAAGCTATCTGGCGTATTGGCGAGAGTGATTGGAGACACTTCGTCAGAGATACAGATCATGACATTAATTCGAGGATTTCCGCTGAATGTGCTGGTATAATTGAGATACAGGACGAGCAGCGGAAACAAGTGAAAGAGTTAGTTGAAAGCCTACTCTTGCCCTCGGGAGACGTCCACGGCTTTACGACGTTAACGGAGCACCACATAGAGGTTGAACCTGGTGCAAGACCGGTTCGTCATAAGCCAAGACGTATGTCTCCCAAGGTCCTCGAATTTTCCCAGAGTGAGGTCGGAAAGATGTTTGACAAGGGCATTATTGAACCGAGTGCGAGTGATTGGTCAGCTGCTCCGGTCATCGTTCGCAAGGACGAAGGAAGTTATCGCTTCTGTATCGATTTTCGAGACTTTAATGCAGTCACAAAACGTGATTCTTATCCAATTCCTAATATGGATACCATATTGGATAAGCTGCATAATGCACAGTACATATCGAAAATTGATCTTAAGAAAGCGTACTTCCAAATATTAATGGCCGAGGCAAGCCGGCATTATACTGCATTTGCTGTACCAGGGTCGGGGCTGTGGCAGTTTACGAGAATGCCTTTTGGCCTCATGAATGCTCCTATGACTTTTGCGCGGCTTATAGATGTAATTTTTGGGCCTAAGGTGGAACCTCATGTGTTTGGTTATCTAGACGACTTGATCGTCATTACCGAAACTTTTGAGGACCATCTAAAATGGCTCGAATACGTAATAAGGACGTTGAATGACGCTGGACTGGAAGTGAATCGAGAGAAGTGTGAGTTTTGTTGTTCCAGTGTAACGTTCCTTGGGTTTAAATTGGACGCGAACGGCTTGAGGCCTGATGAGGAACGAGTCGCTCCAGTCCTTAACTACCCTACCCCTCGTAATGTCAAACAGCTGAGATCCTTTCTCGGGATGGTAGGCTGGTACTCTCGATTCATTAATCGAGAAGCTGACATTAAAGCTCCCCTTACCAAGTTGCTGTGTAAAGACCAGGCTTGGGATTGGGGCGAGGACCAGGAGGAGGCATTTGTCAGCTTAGAATTGCGTTAGCTGAAACGCCTGGATTAGCCCATCCAGACTTTTCTAAGCCATTTACCGTCCAAAGTGACGCTAGTGACTTAGCAATAGGTGCGGTGTTGACGCAACTAGACGACGAGGGTTTCGAGCATCCGATTGTCTACGTCAGCCGATTATTAAATCGCGCTGAACGTAATTACATGACAACGGAAAAAGAATGCTTGGCTCTCATATGGGCTATTAAGAGATTGAGACCATACATTGAGGCCTATCGATTTACGGCTGTGACCGACCATAGTGCTCTCATATGGGCCAAAAATCTCAAGGAGCCGTCGGGTAGGTTGGCACGATGGATACTTGAAATGCAGCAATGGGACTTTGAAATAGTGCATAAGAAAGGAGCCTTGCACAATGTCCCGGACGCGCTTTCTCGTGCCGTCAAGCCAAACCTCGACGAAGAAGAAATTGCCTCGTTCGAAGTAATTACAGACCCATGGTATATTGCTAGATTAAACGATGTACGCTCATACCCTCGAAGATTTCCGGAGTGGAAAATTGAGGATGATATGCTATATCGTTTTACAAGCGGTAAAGTCCTGGACTCTGTATCAGAACGAGAGGAAGGCTGGTGTCTTGTGCTACCCTTAGAGCAGAGGAACCGAGTTCTAGTAGATTCTCATTTCCACCCAGCTATGAGTCACATGGCAATTGAAAAAACTTACGAACGCGTTGCAAGAGATTACTATTGGTCAAGTATCTACCACGATACCCACCAATTTGTCTTACGGTGACTGATATGTCAGAACTATAAGATGTCTCAGGCAGGTCCTCAAGGTTTATGATTTAAATTGGCCGTACACTTTCCTAAGGTGCGTAAGGCATGTCTGCTAAACAGGCACCAAAGTATGACAGACCCTTTGAAGTTAAAGAAGTACTATCTCCAGTAGTTCTGAGACTAGAAGAGTCTGGTCGGAAACGGACCGAGGTACACATATCCGATGTGAAGAGATATGTACCACCTCGGGTTGCCATGTAAAGCGGTAGGGAAAACGTATCGGCGTACGTGCGAACAGTCAGCGAAGGCTGGGCTTGGTGACTGTATGCCACGTCAATATCATACGAAGCACGAAGAATCATTGAAGCAGCCTCCGATTTAAGATAAGAAGAGAAGCGTACAGCGCACAGTCGTGGATAGATTGTGCCTTTCTTTCGACTCGGCCTTCCCGAGGGAAGTGGAGTCTAGGGGGGGGGGCTTTGTGACGGAAATCGTCTCCCAATCTATTCACGACGAATAGAGTATTTAAATTCGCGAATTGTAAGTCGTCGGAGCCTTTCGTATGTCAAGGCCAACCGACGACACTTGTTTATTTTTCTACAAGTGTACATTTACGCGCGCAATAGTACGTAGAGATGAGAGCGTGAGAGTGTGTGTGTGTTTCCCACTCTCATCCCTTTTTCGGAAATTAGGCAATTGCCTATTTAGTATGTCAGGATCCGCCGCTCGAGGCGGACAAACTATCCGGTGTCGAGCGATATAGTTTTTCCGGCTAAGAAAAGACGTGTGAGGCGCAAGGCCGTCGATACCTGGATCGTCCTCGCGAGGTGAGCCGCGAGTGTTTTTGGTGTTAAAAGGACGGGAAGTGTGTGAGTGAGTGCGGACGCGGTTTGCGAGGCACTCGCCGCGGCATAGGGCCGCCTTCCACCACCGCAGCCGACGTCGGTCCTCCGTTGCCCAGGAGGACACAAGGACACGGATCGGCTGGGCCATCCACAGGGCGCATCCCGGTGAGTTTCATTGATATTACCGCGCGTTTCCCCCTTACCCCGAGTATATGTGTATGTGTACATCGGGAGTGTATTCGGGTACGCCCCGAATAGCGGAGATCGGGGCAAAGTCAACCGCAGGCGAGGGTCTCGATCCGGTTGACTAACGATACTTCCGCCCGCGCGAAAGAACATTGTCGCGGCACGAGGCCTGGATGGCCAAATTGTTAACTACTTAAATAAATGTTATATTCATTTTTATTTTAATTAATTGTGCTTTGTTATTTCTCCCCGCTCCCGCCGACTTTCAATAATTTTTATATCGGGTCGAGGCAAGGAGGATTGCCCGAATCCTCCACACCGATCGTCCCAGCGAACTCGTGTTCCTGGCGACAGCGAGCATCTTCGCGAAATAAATTACTTGTGTGCGCGGTATTGGGCAACGCGGCCCAACGGTCTTTATTAATTATTAAACATTAATTAATTCGATCGGGTGCTCGAATACCACGTTACAGTAGATATAGTTGCAAGTCATCCGCAAATAATAATAAAAATAAGAAAAATTGTTGGGCCAGGTGTCGAGCTTTGCTGTACCACAGACGTTGTATTAATAAATTCCGAAGCGATGCAATTTAGATCAATGACAGCCTGGGGGCGATCGGTAAGAAAAGAGTGAAGAGTGAAAATTAAGGAGCTTAAGCATACGAAGAATTCCACATTTGAGGATACTTATTCGTTTATAAGGAGAGGTAAAATAAAGTTGTAAGGGGTGGTGCATCCTTCTCAAAAATATCTTTAAAAGAAGATAAAGAGAGACCATGCAGACTACGGCTACGAGCTTTGGGTAAGCAAGAAGTAAGGGTCTTCATGACTTGGTCGGAAGAAATTTGTTCACATTTAAAGAGAGGATAATGCTCAGCTGGAAGTAATCCAAAGATATCCTGTAACTGGTCAGTAGTATAGTTCGAATGACGATTGCTGACTGAGGAGTAATGCTGAATTACGTTTTCAGTTGTAAAAAACTTTAGTGGAGAGTTAGAAGTGTCTCTTATAATGCCTAGCTTATTCAGTAATCGCCAACATTACAGTTTTTGTAATATCACCATCCAAAGTTTTTGCAAAACAATTTGAAGTATATGTGCATTTATTTTTACACGAACAGTATATACAATTTTTAATTTTTGACTCTAAATCGCCCGTGCATGTATTTATTACAAAGTTTTATATGAATTTTAATCGGTATTAGCGAGCTAAATTGCGTTAATCAATATTTTCTCAAATATTGCATAAAACTCTCTTTATTAGCAACTTACTTGTATATCGCTAAGTCTTAAATGCTGCTAGAGGTATTAGAAAATTAATTAAGGAAAGATCGAGAAAGAAAAAAATCAACGTCCCCAGGTCGGGATCGAACCGACGATCTCCTACTTACCGGGCAGTTGCCTTACCACTTACCTACCGAGAACCCAGCCTTTCCTTAATTAATTTTCTAATACCTCTGGCAACATTTAAGACTTAGCGAGAATTTATCTCGCTAATACCGATTAAAATTCATATAATACTTTATAGTATATACAATTGTTTTTCAAGATTCAAGAATAAGACTCAGCGTAAACATCACGTAAACAGAAGTTCATCTGCTTTTATAAAGTTGTCACTAACTGTAGATACCGAAATATGATTCTGTTAAGAAGAGATGTCATTTTACAATATTACATGATTTTCTGATGTATGAGAAGCTTGTGTGAAATCTAACCGCTTGCAAATTTGAAATATAACCTTCTTGCTGGCTTTTATATAATGAAGAATTTTCTCATTACCAGACTCAAACCCGTAGCCAATATGACATAAATGCAGCAATTGTTGAATGTTGTAAATCATTGCTTTTTTCGTATAAAGAATCCGTGTTTTTCCAACAAACTCCTTTAGCATTTTATGCGCGCGCAATAAGGCATGAGGCGTAATGCAAGAACTCATAAGAATGTGCATGGCATTGACTAATAATGACCAATGATCGCAAAATGCTTCAATATCGGTATAGTAAAAAAAGTAAAAAATTCTCTACTTTTCCAATGTCTTACTTCTTTTAATGAATGTGGAATTCGAGAAATTTGTTTCGGAACTTGTAACGAAGTTAGAGTATTGTCAATTTTTTTTTGTTGTTTTTACTAATGAAATACTTTTGTTTGGATGAATTAAACAACTACTGTGCCAACTGTCGACAAACTCCAAGAAAAACACAATGCATAGTATCGGGAACAAATCCTCGGATTATGTCGAATTTGGCGAGATTAGTTAACTGTGAAACTTCTTTCATACCATGACTAGTGTTTCCAAAATCAAGCATTTCTATCAAGTGATGTCTTGTTTATATTTGATTACGAACTGGTGGTACATGGTCAAGCAAAGGATATTTGATAACTTTTCTTGTTTGCTGAGTGACAAACAGACCAGGATGTAAACACCAACTATAATTAAGAATTTTTATAAATAAATTGCAGTTTCAAATAATTATTATTGTAAAAAAAGCGGTTGGTTCAGTAATTGAAATAATATAAAATGTCAGGTTTGCCTTTACGTATATTATAAAGCGTACAGATAGCCGAAAAGAATATACCTTAAGTACCCAAATATATATAGATATATATAAGTATATATATATAAGGAACGAAGATCTGCCTCGAACGTAGGTAGCGGCGTCAAGTGGTTTGGTGACGTCCCGCTAGACCTGCGAGCATCGACGTTAGATGCGTATGCGTTTGGAGTTCGATGATTGCCAGATGTCGAAGTCGTAGTTCCTTAACTAAGGCTCGTAGATACCAACGATGCGTCTCGATTCCCGAATACAAGATCTCTTTTAACTTTGAATGCATATTTTTTTAAAGTCCGAGTAGCAGAGCTTTGCCCTCGGATAAAAATCAAAGAGTTGACTAGTAGAACTTCGCCTTACGGAAGTTTCAGACGAAAAACTAGGAGCGGCTTTGTCTGTTCTGGGTCATCTTTATACACCCTAAAAATCTATACATCTGTCCTTGTCTTACGCTTTGCTTTAGATGGAAATTGCGTAAGTATTTCTCGATTTTTCTGTGCTTGCACCCGATTGGACCGTTAGATGTGCGTGATAAAAAATTATCGAATCCCATGCATTTTTTGTATCGCTTCGTAGTTAATTCGGAGAATTTGCTGTCCCCCTTTCATCTCTGCGACGTTATCAAAAGGCGGTTTCTTTTTCTTGGCTCCTTAAATTATTGCTTTCTTCTAATGCTCGAATTTCTAGTCCATGTCTCTCATCGCCGGCTCTTCTTCGAGCATTAATATTATAGTGCAATATATAGAAACTCTTGCGCAACACCTTCGTTTCGATCTCTTATTTCAAGTTTCTCTTCATCAGTGTCTTCTTCTGTTGCATCTTATAACACGTAACTCGTTTCATTTATTTCATTCTGTAAGTAAAAAAAAATTTTTTATATAAATATTTTGCAGACAGTTAGATTATCAAAATTTTTGGAAGTGCATGATGATTTGCTCTGCAAAGATCGTCTCCTGGAGTGCTGTTCTGCGGTTCAATTGCACACGCACACACTCACACACACACACACATACACGATTATGTCCAAATAATGGCGATAGCGGTTGGTCGGTTAGTGTTGCCTCGTTGACGTCCCGATGAGCTCTCTCGAGCTCGGGCTCGTTCACTGCTTCGTTGCTCGGGCCCGACGTGCGCGCGCAGCTTCTCGCGTCGAGTCGTCCGTCGGCCGCCGTCGTCTCCCGCGCCCCGGATAGAGAGTGCTCGCGGCTGTATTAACACGTAGCCGACGATGCTGCCTGGGCTGCTGCTTCCCATGGAGAGAACGATATTCCTGGTGATGCTGTCTATCAGGTAAACCTTGATCATCGTTCGTTTATGTTAGCTTATCGGCTAATAAGTTCTCTCCGTTGCAGGTACAGACAGGACGGCCGATACTCGACTCTTCTCTCACTCGCTCTCGGGCCACTGGCTGCTGCTCTTCCTGGGTGCTGCGTTGCTGCGGGTATTCATGGCTTAGCTTTAAGGAAGTTACTAAAAACTTTTTGGGTAATCGCAGAAGCCCAAATTACAAAGTAATTGTGTCTAAAATGGTTGAGAACTATGGGAATTTGGGTTGCCTAATGAATTACAAACTACATTTTCTGCACAATCACTTGGATAGTTTTCCTGAAAACTGTGGCGATTATAGCGAAGAACAGGGAGAGCGTTTTCACCAAGATGTTAAAGTAATGGAGAAGCGTTATCAAGGTAGATGGGATGCTAGTATGCTGGCCGACTACTGCTGGATGTTGAAAAGAGATTGTGAAACTAGCTGGGAAAAAACGTAAAAAGACACCTTTGCACCGATCATTTGATGAGAAACGTGTGAGGTATAGTAAGAAAAAATAAATGGCATGAAGTTCGGTTTGTTTTACAAGAATTTTGTCGATTTTACCTTCAAATAACCTTCACTATGAGGTGATGGAGTCAAACGGACCACGGATTCGGATTCGGCGACCCCAAAAACATATATGTATACTGTTAAACCTTGGTTGCCGTTAATTTTGTAAATTTGACCTTGACCTGACCTTGACCCTGAGGTGATGGGGTCAAATGGACCACGGATTCGGAATCAGCAACCTCAAAAACATAAGGTATATATGGTCTGGTCCGTGGGTTCTGACAGTTTTGTGTGGCTGTGTTATTAATAACAGTACACTAGTTACAAAAACTAACTATTTAATACAACATATAAATTTTATTGCATATAATATACAAAACACATACTCTAATAGAAGTTGTGAATACTAAGTACTTTTTCTTGGTAGATTTTTTTTGTAACCTTTTTCTTTGATTTTGTTACTTTTTTCAATTTTTCGCACCAGCGCGAACATACAGATATTTATTCGTTGTATTATATTGTTATTAATTTATTATAATTTTTCTAATTGCGTTCTACAGCTTACAGGGAAGCCGTACTACCTACAGTACAATTATTCATACCGCTCGTGCAAACACAGCCTTTATTGCGAAGACGTAAACGGGAGAATTCACCCATGCAAGGTCTTTGTAATGCGTCGTGATATTTTCAAAAGGAATTCATATGATCTTTGGGGACGCACGTAAAAGAGGGATATTAGTGAATTTTCTTGACGACTTTTTCGCTTTTGCAAAGGATTGGGACGGTTTTTTGCGTAACTTAGAAACGATGTTGAAATTGTTGAGCGCGGCGGGTCTTACGTTAAAATTGACAAAACGTAAATTCGGAATGCGCGATGTTGAGTATCTAGGTTATACACTAGGAAAGGGAGAGTTGCGCGCAGGTGATAGAAAAATATCATCAATAGAAAAGTTTCCTCGACCTGTAGATCGACACGCTATTAGGAGATTTTTGGGACTCGCAAGTTTTTTTTCGACGTTTTATACTAGGTTTTGCAGAAATTGCTAGGACGTTATCAACATTATTAAAGAAAGGGATTAAATTTGTTTGGGCATCAGATGAGGAAAAGGCTTTTAACAATATTCGTTGCAAATTAGCTAGTAAACCCGTACATAAAATTTATAACGCGAATTAAATAAGATGATTACCGAATTACACACTGATGCGTCTGCGATCGGACAAGGCGCTATGTTGTTACATGCCGACAATGAAAACGAGTCCTTAAAATTAGTATGCGCATTAAGGAGATGTACCAACGATGCGGAATCTAAATATCATTCGGGTAGACTGGAATTATTGGCGATAGTGAGGTTGCTCTCGAGAGTGAGACCGTTGTTGATTGGTCTAAAGTTTAATGTTAGAACCGACTGCCTGAATTTAATTCATTTTGACGCCTGGAAAACAAAGAATGCGCAAATTTTAAGATGGATGAGCGAGTTATCGGAGTACGACATGGAAATTAGGCATAATAAAAACGACGCAATAAAATAAATAAAAAACACGTAGATGCGTTATCAAGAGCTCCGTTCGAACGTGCAAAGGAGCTCGATGATGATACTGTTTTGCGGATTGAGACTCGAGAAGATGAAATTTGCTTCTTTCAACGTTCAGATCCCGAAATTAAAGAGTTAGTTAAAATTTTGGTAAAGACGAATACGGGCTTCTGTATAAAAAAAAAGTTGTTTGCAATAACAATGAATGATACCGAAGGCAATGCGGAAAAGTTTAGTCATTAGATATCATAATTACGCTAGTCATTTCAAGATTAACAAAATAGTGAGTTTGATTGAAAATTATTATTATTTTCCAAGATTAAGGCGCTACGTAAGGATGCATATTTATTTTATTTGATAGACAACTTTACGCGTTTTGTTTTTGTAAGACCGGTAAGAATTGTAGCGACCATCAAAAGATTAAAAGAATTTGAAGAAAGGTTCGGAGTACCCAAACAAATTATATCGAATAGAGGTACCTTTTACCTCTCAATCGTTTCAAGCGTTTTGTGTGAATCACG
Organism: Theocolax elegans; assembly: GCA_026168455.1. Classification (NCBI taxonomy): domain Eukaryota; kingdom Metazoa; phylum Arthropoda; class Insecta; order Hymenoptera; family Cerocephalidae; genus Theocolax; species Theocolax elegans. Next base: position 41,265,441 of record CM047425.1, read on the forward strand.
GTATTCAGCATGTACTCAATTCTAGCCGGAATCCGCAAGCCAACGGGCTGGTCGAAAGGTTAAATCAGACTTTGTTGCCAGTGATGCGAACAGCTGTTAGATCTGGGGGAGAAGGTAACTGGGATCGAGAAATAAAGGAGATCGAGAGAAACGTTAATTCTACGGTTAGTGCGAAAACCGGAAAAACTCCATTCGAGGCATTGTTTGGTTAGATGCCAAGATTTAACTATAGAAAATTGCGTGAATTAACTGTGCAATGTGAGACTTATAGACCTCTGAGCGAAGTGAGAAAAGAAATGAGAGAAAGAGATTCATGAAGAACAGAAATGTAAATATTAATTATAAATTATGCGACATTGTTTTTATGGCTAAAAATCCGGTGGCTACTGGTTCTTCAACGAAACTTTAGTCTATTTTTAAAGGACTATTAGTCGTTGAAGAAGAAGGTCCGAGCGAATTATGAAGAAACTTGATTGGTTCAATAAATCACTATATTATTCCCTAGTTAACAGCGCGAAATTCGAATATAAATTTATCTCCTTCCCGTTCCGAATTCCCTAGACTATATGCGCGCGATCCCCGTATCGATACGAGCGCGGACCGCGTGTTTAGCGTGCGCGCGCTTGAATCTAGATCGATTCAAGATGGCGACAACTGAGCGCGGGCCGGCATGTAAACAACGTGCTCGCGACCGTTTCCCCGGGTGTGCGCGATCCCCACCGTCGGGAATAGTACTCGAGTACTACCGCGGAGTGGTGCGCGAACGGTGGTGCGCGAATGCACCGACCAAGGCTTCTCCAGGCGACACAGTACACGGCGAGATTCCGACGTCATCGCTATCAACAACCGCTTCACGGAGAGGAATCGACATCGCACTATAGTGCAAGTATACACTATTGTGTGTAATCGTAAGTGTTTTTGTAACTATATATATTTAACCATTAATTATATTTATTAATATAATTAATATTTTTATCGGTCTTACAGTAAATTATATGGGCAGTCAGATTGCCCCTACTTATAATCTCCCCCGAAGAATCTATAAAAATAATAAAAATAAAAAATAAAAAATAAAAACTCTAACTGAAAATAAAAACAAATTATTAATAAAGCAACCTGACTGCCCCCCTGCACCAAAAATCTACTAACCCCAAATATGCTGTCCGATGTTTCGAGCTCGCTGCTGCTCCTCATCAGGGACTGATGATAAGTAATATTTTATTAATATAATTGACTGTAAGACCGATAAAAATATTAATTAATTTAGTTATACTACAGTCGACATAAGTAATATTTTGTTAATTTATTAATATAACATTTACTCTCCTTTAATCAATCCTCTCTCTCCTTAACAAACAACACTCCTTATTTTGCTTATTACTAATAATTAACAAATCTTTATTTTAATCTCTTCTATTATTCATAATAGCTATAACTTCACCTGCTAAACCTACCTATTTTATTAATTAATCATTAGAATATTTCATTTCAATTGTCTTTCTTTTCTTTCCAATTACACCAATCAACCAACCCATGTGTTCATCCTTCACACTCCTTCCTACATTTATATTATTAGTATTTATAAAATTCTCGTTTATTTCCATCTAATACCCGTCCTTACTAAAAATTATATTCATTAATAAATATATATATTAATATAGTTCTCTTTTTCAGATGCAGCGTGCCAAGGAGTAGCTGTCACCGAGGGAACCCCGGACACGCTGATCAAGAGTCAACCATGGGACATCCGCATCAACCATAAGGAACGAGTAGATAAGTATGATCAATTAATATAATTTATTTCATTTTTCAATTGATAATATATATATGGGTGGTTCTCTGTGACATCGAAGATGAAAAAAATAAATACTGCTATAACTGTGGGAATATGTTTTAGAGGTATCCAGTAGTTCTCCTGAATTTTTTCAGATTTTTTCTGGGCCATTATTTTAAGTTACAGAGAGTCAAAGTTGACATTTTAGCACTTTTTTGCATTATATGCCCATTTTCATGAATTTTTAGCTCCCAGGGGATGCATTTTTCACTAAAAACATAAGTATGACTTTTTTTGTAAAATTTTCCGAAATTTTCATTAAAAATACTTTTAAAGACATAAATGTATGCTGTCACACTCTTGTAAGCCATTTAAACCTTAAATAGTGAAAATCAGCAATTCTGCTCCGGACTCTGGTAACCTAATACTGTCTAAAAGACGTCTTTTTATAGTCAGAAACTGCCTAAAAATTTCCAAAGTGGGTCTAAATCATTAAGATCACTTATGGTCAAAATATCCGGGAAAAGTGCCCGAAATATTAATAGAAATGTATATTTGTTGCCTTATAACGATGAATCTAGTAGCATGATCATTGCAAAAAAATTTATGCACTTACCTTGGAATGGTAGAAAAGTATCTCAACTTGTTTCAGTATCCATCTAATCCCCTGTAAGCTGCTAAAAATACAAATATTATTATACAAATGTAAAAAATTAATTTTTAAATATTTATAATGCTGAATTTTTAGTTTTACATCCCTTACAAGAATTATAATACTAATCTGAAGGATTACTATAAATATATAAACATCATTATTACAATAACTGAATATACGTATTTAATACGAAAGATATATAAATAAATCGGATATATAATTATAATGAATAATATGATAACGTGACAGTGACAAGTTTGTGAAATCTAAACAATGTATTGCTGAATAATAATAATAGTAATGTTGATACTTTTATAGTAATCCTTCAGATTAGTATTATAATTCTTGTAAGGGATGTAAAACTAAAAATCCAGCATTATAAATGTTTAAAAAATAATTTTTTATAATTTTATAATAATATTTGTATTTTTAGCAGCTTACAGGGGATTAGATGGATACTGAAACAAATGAAGATACTTTTCTACCACTCCAAGGTAAGTGCACAAATTTTGTTGCAGTGATCATGCTAATAGATTCATCGTTATAAGGCAACAAATATACATTTCTATTAATATTTCGAGCACTTTTCCCGGATATTTTGACCATAAGTGATCTTAATGATTTAGACCCACTCTGGAAATTTTTAGGCAGCTTCTGACTATAAAAAGACATCTTTTAGACAGTATTAAGTTACCAGAGTCCGGAGCAGAATTGCTGATTTTCACTATTTAAGGTTTAAATGGCTTACAAAAGTGTGACAGCATACATTTATGTCTTTAAAAATATTTTTAATGAAAAGCTCGTAAAATTTTACAAAAAAAGTCATACTTATGTTTTTAGTGAAAAATGCATCCCCTGGGAGCTAAAAATTCATGAAAATGGGCATATAATGCAAAAAAGTGCTAAAATGTCAACTTTGACTTTCTGTAACTTAAAATAATGGCCCAGAAAAAATCTGAAAAAATTCAGGAGAACTACTGAATACCTTTAAAACATATTCCCACAGTTATAGCAATATTGATTTTTTTCATCTTCGATGTCACAGAGAACCACCCATATATATATATATATATTCTTTTTCACATCACAAAACCAATGTACGTATCTCCCATTTGGAGAATGATATTCCTGTAAGGATTGTTGTTAAGAATATCTAGGCCAAAGAAAGATATTTTTTTGTTTTCTGCCACATATTTAAATATAGAATGCAGAAGATTACTTGTCTTGTATCGCACTATCTAAATAACAATTTTTACTATTAAATTTATGAAGTGTCTATTCGCACTAAATCCACGTAATTTTTAGTTCGAGAAACTACCATTAGGTGTTGCATGAAAAACATGTCTATATAAAATGCCAATCCCAAAGTGAAGTAACAACCTGTAAGCTATGCATAAGAGACCGACTATAGGGTGGTTGGTGGGAGAGAGCGGATGGTACATTTATTAATTTTACAATCAGGATATGCCCGATGTCCCTGATTGTACATATTTACCTGGATTTAGTGCAGATAGACACTCCGTTAAATTTATTATTAAAGGATTAAGAAAAATTATAAAGTAATTGTCACATTTGAACTTAAAAGTTTAGCAGAAAACAATAATAATCAAGAAAACACCATTCACCAAATAAGGTAATTACGTAGAATGACTTGTATATATATGCAAAAAAAATTGCAGGTTGTAGAGTACAACCAGAAAACGTACAATACTAGCTATTGCCTCCAATCTGCACTACATATCTGTTAAAATAATTAATAAATTATTAATAAATTAATTACAACTGGATAACTCGATCGATAAATTTTTACACCTGCACTCTATTACATTAAATACTGATTTATTTTTTATATTTACATTAAATATTGCATATTGCAGGAAGGATCCGTCGTCTGCAATCACTTACTTTGTTATGATGTTCTGAGTGTATCAAGCATTGACTCTTGAAACAAAATTCTAAGGCATGAGTCTGTTAATTAATATTAACATACATATGTATATACGTATGTATATACTTAACATACATTATGTATAAAATGTTTAAAAATATTTACATTTTGTAAGAAATGCAATGATAGCTTTAAACAATAATAAAAAATTAAACCTAACTGTGGTCAATGTTTGAATATTAAATAGAGAAAAATTGCACAAGGGGATAAGCCATTACTCGATTAGAAACAGTAATGTTTGTCGTTAGTAGTAGGAAGAAAATAAACAAAATACCATGAATCTTTGAAGTCATACATCAATTCTTAAATGCATGTCATTATCATCTATGTTAACTTCAACATCACTGAGCTGATCGATTAAGGGTACTATTAATGGGTACGATAGCGATGGTGCTCCATTGCTATATGAAGCTTGCCTGCACTAGAAAGAATTATAGAATACTTTTGAATAAATTTTCTAAATTATATCCTTCTTTATAATACTGTTGGAAATTAGGAACAGCAATATTTATCAAAAATACTTGCAATCCTAGAAATGAATTAAAATTTAAAAAATAATTAAAAATTAATTTTTATTAACATTAGAAAATAATTAATAATAATTTAAATTTAATTAATTTATAACCAATTATATTATTATAATATTTAGACGTAGGAGTATGAAGAACTGCACACCATTATACATAATCTTTTTAGATAATCTTATATATACTTCACTTATTTGTCGCGTCCCGACGAAAATTATATTATTATTCTTCGTAAAAAGTACTGCGTAGTATAGAATAAAATTAGGGCATAAGAGACAAACGGAATACAGTTGATACAGAACGATTCTAAGAAAATGCAGTAATAAAAAGCCTAATTTACACAGCTAAGGGACAGAGTAATTTACGAACATTTTAAATGAAAAAGAGATCGATACGAAGAGTTTAAAATATTATTTAAGGGGATGTCGAAGCTATAGCCTCTGTCGATAGCCGCTCGATTTCGAGACTTCGAATGGCGCTGTAGTCAGATGTCGATTTCTACGATAAACGTACTCAAAACATAAATTATAAATTTTACAGCTACATAGAGCTGTTGAAAGATACTTCCCCACCCCCCCCCCCAGCTATTATTAAAATTAAGGTAATTGTAATATTACTCTTGGCAGCAAACGTTTATTTTTTAAAAGAAATGTGTAATACGTCTCGTATTCAGTGAGTCTATATCTGCCCTAATGCTATACGCAGCTCCGACATCCCTTAAAAGCCAATACACACATAAGCGATACCGAAATCAGAACTAAAGTGTTGCGCAAGAGGTTCTGTATGTTGCAGTATAATATCGATACTCGGAGAAGAGCCGTTGATGAGCGATATGGACTAAAAACGCGAGCATTAGAAGGAAGCAATAATTTAAGTAGCCAAGACAATCAAGCTGTTTTTTAGATAATGTCGCAGTGATGAAGGGGGGGTACCAAATTCTACTTATTAATTACGAAGTGATACAGAAAATGCATGGGATTCGATCATTTTATGATCACGCACGTCTAACGGTCCAGTAGGGTGTGAGCACAAAAAAATCAAAAACTTAAATTATACAAATTCCATTTAAGTAAAGCGTAAGACAAGGAAACATGCATAGATTTTTAAGATATATAAAGAGGACCTAGGATGGACACAGCTACTCCTAGTTTTTCGTCTAAAGCTTCCGTGAGGCGAAGTTCTGCTAGTCAATTATTTCATTTTTACCAGAAGAGAAGCTCTGCTACTCGGACTTTAAAAAAATATACGTTCAAAGTTGAGAGAGATCTTGTCTTCGGGAAGCGAGATGCATCGCTTGTATCTATGAGCCTTACGAGCCTTAATCAAAGACATCACCAAGCAACACTTGTGGCCGCTACTTATGTTCGAGGCACATTGCAAATGTTTTTCAGAATACAGAAAAAAATTTTTAGGTACTGGAATCTATTTGCTCAAAAGTTATTCTAACCTCAAAAAGTGAATTTTTCCAAATTTTTTTCAACACCAGCTGGGTTTACCGCTATTTAACTCAAAATCTATCAACTTTAACTAGAGAACATTATATGTAACATTCGTTGTTAAATATGTCTAGAATTTATCCTTCTGGGTTAGAATTTCTAATCTCAAGGTCAATGTTACAAAAAGCACATATCAATATTCAACTTCAGGAAAGCGAAAGTGCGCTACAATTGATTCTTTTATCCAAAAGTCTTAAAAAAGACTAAAGCAATACCTTTCAAATGGTCTGTAGCATTTTTATGGCCTTCAATTCTGTAAAAAGTTATGATAATTTGAAGAAAGACCAAAAATTCACAAAAATTAACATAGTAATTCTCATTTAAATTTGATATTCTTATTCTTTTGATGTGAGCTATTCTGATATTGGAAACTCTTTCTTCTTATGTCTTTTGGCCTTGAATTCTCTTCTCTAATACAACTTTAATCATCTGCAGAATAATTATTCTTTTAAACTCTTTTCAGTCATTCCAACTGAACATGAAAAAAAGCCGTACTTGGTTCATCAGATGTACGTATCATATTAGCCAATAAATTATCTAAAAAAACCTAATCATAAATTTGATTATTTATTGCCAGAAATAAATCAAAATATATTATCATTTTCTCGCTCTTGTTTTACTAGGATTAGCCTTATGTCTCCGGGGAAAGCGAGCAAAGTTATTTTGAAGTAGAGATTCAGGATATAATGTGGGATTATAAAATAATATTTTTTTACTTGAATTATTCATGCATTATTTATTTAAATTTATTAACACAAATACATAATCTTTTTTTTTAATGGACATATATAACTATAATTTTTCTAGCTTTTAATAATTATTGTAAATAAAATACGGTTTGTTCAGTAATTAAAATGATTTAATTAAATATTAGGTTTGACTTTACGAATATTAAAAAAGCGTATAGATGATTGGAAAGAATATGCATTAAGTACTTACATATATATATATATATTGTTGCAATGAAATAAATAATACTTAATGTATTATATTATTCTATATAAGTATATAGAATATTGTATCTTAAAATGTCGCACGTTGTTATTGTTTCGTGCGTTGCCTCTTCAAGGCCACGAAACACGCGTGCTTATGTCGACGACCGAGGATGTGTGCAAGCATCCGTATATACAATTGTTATTGTGTGTGTGTTGAGTGTTCCCCGAGGTAGGCGAATCGCCGCGGCATCAGGCCGCGCCTGCAGACCACCGTCGAGGACGACGGAAAACCGGGCCGACTCCACCGGCCAGCAGACGTCGGGGCGCCGACGCACACCAGGGCCTATGGACAAACCAGCCCGGTAAGTACCCGTGGTCGGTATACATTAGAGTGTGTTGAGTGTGTGTGCACGTATGTTTGTTCGGTAGCACACCGGTGCTACCGAGAACGAATAGGTATTGCGCGGGGCGAGCACGAGGGCAGCCCCTGCTTACCGCGTATATACCACGCGACTGGGAGAACGCCCCGTTATTTATTGTCGGGCAACTCCGTGTAATATTTCGGAATAAATACTTATTTATTTATTTTAGTATAACGGTCGCGTTATTATTTTAATTATAAACTAGCCAAAAACGCTCGCTTCGCTCGCGATTAAAACAAGGTTTCCGACACAATATTGACAAAAATACAATATCGAAAGAAAATGTAATAGAAGAATCTCAAAATTATAAAGAAGAATTAAAAACAAAGATACTGTAAAAATAAGTATTGACAGAAAACAATAACAAGAAATTGTCAACAAAAATTATATTGAAGACAAAAATATTAATATATTAAAACAAGGTATTAAAATAAAAAATATCCAGGAAAACCCGTAATTAGTCGAGTCTTTCTGAAATATTTCAGCAATTCCCAAAATTTCTAGAAAATCCCGTAACTTGTAGCGTCATCCCGAAATACATCATAAATTCCGGAAATATACTGGAAATTCCACAATTAGTGGAGACATTTCGAAATACCTCAGAAGTTCCCGAAATAACCAGGAAATCCCTTAATTTGTAGAGTTATCCAAAAATACCACATAAATTCCCGAAATATCCAGGAAATACCATAATTAGTGGAGTTTTTTTTGAAATACCTCAGCAATTACCGAAAGATCCAGGAAATTCCGTAATTAGTATACTCATCCCGAATTTCCTCAGAAATTCCCAAAATATCCAGGAAATCCCGTAATTAGTAGCGTCATCACGAAATAAATCAGAAATTTCTAAAATATCCAGGAAATACCACAATTAGTGGAGACATTTCGAAATACCTCAGAAATTCTCGAAATATCCAGGAAATCCCTTAATTTGTAGAGTTATCCAGAAATTCCTCAGAAATTCCCGAGATATCCAGGAAATCCCGTAATTAGTCGAGTCTTTCTGAAATATTTCAAAAATTTCCGAATTATACAGGAAATTCCGTAATTAGAAGATTCATCCCGAATTTCCACAGAAATTCGCGTAATATCCAGGAAATCCCGTAATTGGTAGAATCATCCCGAAATACCTCGGAATTCCCAAAAGATCCAGGAAATCCCGTATTTGGTAGAGTCATCACGAATTTCCTCAGATGTTCCCGAAATATCCAGGAATACCCGTAATTGGTAGATTCATCCCGAATTTCCTCAGATATTCCCGAAATATCCAGGAAATACCATAATTAGTGGAGTCTTTCTGAAATATTTCAGAAATTCCCGAAATACACTGGAAATCCCGTAATTAGTAGAGTTATCCAGAAATACCTCAGAAATTCCCCAAATATCCAGGAAATTCCGTTATTATTGGTGTTATCCCGAATTTCCTCAGAAATTCCCGAATGATCCAGGAAATCCCGTAATTGGTAGAGTCATCACGAATTTCCTCAGATATTCCCGAAATATCAAGGAAATCCCGTAATTAGTAGCGTCATTCGGAAATATCTCAGAAATTCCCGAAATACACTGGAAATCACGTAATTAGTAGAGTTATCCAGAAATACCTCAGAAATTCCCCAAATATCCAGGAAATCCCTTAATTTGTAGAGTTATCCAAAAATACCACAGAAATTCCCGAAATATCCAGGAAATCCCGTAATTAGTAGCGTCAACCCGAACTAATCAGAAATTTCCGAAATATCCAGGAAATACCACAATTAGTGGAGACATTACGCAATACCTCAGAAATTCCCGAAATATACAGGAAATCCCGTAATTAGTAGCGTCATCCCGAAATAAATCAGAAATTCCCGAAATATCCAGGAAATACCATAATTAGTGGAGTTTTTTTTTAAATATCTCAGCAATTACCGAAAGATCCAGGAAATTCCGTAATTAGTATACTCATCCCGAATTTCCTCAGAAATTCCCAAAATATCCAGGAAATCCCGTAATTAGTAGCGTCATCACGAAATAAATCAGAAATTTCTAAAATATCCAGGAAATACCACAATTAGTGGAGACATTTCGAAATACCTCAGAAATTCTCGAAATATCCAGGAAATCCCTTAATTTGTAAAGTTATCCAGAAATTCCTCAGAAATTCCCGAGATATCCAGGAAATCCCGTAATTAGTCGAGTCTTTCTGAAATATTTCAAAAATTTCCGAATTATACAGGAAATTCCGTAATTAGAAGATTCATCCCGAATTTCCACAGAAATTCGCGTAATATCCAGGAAATCCCGTAATTGGTAGAATCATCCCGAAATAACTCGGAATTCCCAAAAGATCCAGGAAATCCCGTATTTGGTAGAGTCATCACGAATTTCCTCAGATATTCCCGAAATATCCAGGAAATACCATAATTAGTGGAGTCTTTCTGAAATATTTCAGAAATTCCCGAAATATCCAGGAAATCCCTTATTTAGTAGAGTTAACCAGAAATACCTCAGAAATTCCCGAAATATCCAGGAAATTCCGTTATTATTGGTGTTATCCCGAATTTCCTCAGAAATTCCCGAAAGATCCAGGAAATCCCGTAATTGGTAGAGTCATCACGAATTTCCTCAGATATTCCCGAAATATCAAGGAAATCCCGTAATTAGTAGCGTCATTTCGAAATACCTCAGAAATTCCCCAAATATCCAGGAAATCCCTTAATTTGTAGAGTTATCCAAAAATACCACATAAATTCCCGAAATATCCAGGAAATACCATAATTAGTGGAGTTTTTTTTGAAATACCTCAGCAATTACCGAAAGATCCAGGAAATTCCGTAATTAGTATACTCATCCCGAATTTCCTCAGAAATTCCCAAAATATCCAGGAAATCCCGTAATTAGTAGCGTCATCACGAAATAAATCAGAAATTTCTAAAATATCCAGGAAATACCACAATTAGTGGAGACATTTCGAAATACCTCAGAAATTCTCGAAATATCCAGGAAATCCCTTAATTTGTAGAGTTATCCAGAAATTCCTCAGAAATTCCCGAGATATCCAGGAAATCCCGTAATTAGTCGAGTCTTTCTGAAATATTTCAAAAATTTCCGAATTATACAGGAAATTCCGTAATTAGAAGATTCATCCCGAATTTCCACAGAAATTCGCGTAATATCCAGGAAATCCCGTAATTGGTAGAATCATCCCGAAATACCTCGGAATTCCCAAAAGATCCAGGAAATCCCGTATTTGGTAGAGTCATCACGAATTTCCTCAGATGTTCCCGAAATATCCAGGAATACCCGTAATTGGTAGATTCATCCCGAATTTCCTCAGATATTCCCGAAATATCCAGGAAATACCATAATTAGTGGAGTCTTTCTGAAATATTTCAGAAATTCCCGAAATACACTGGAAATCCCGTAATTAGTAGAGTTATCCAGAAATACCTCAGAAATTCCCCAAATATCCAGGAAATTCCGTTATTATTGGTGTTATCCCGAATTTCCTCAGAAATTCCCGAATGATCCAGGAAATCCCGTAATTGGTAGAGTCATCACGAATTTCCTCAGATATTCCCGAAATATCAAGGAAATCCCGTAATTAGTAGCGTCATTCGGAAATATCTCAGAAATTCCCGAAATACACTGGAAATCACGTAATTAGTAGAGTTATCCAGAAATACCTCAGAAATTCCCCAAATATCCAGGAAATCCCTTAATTTGTAGAGTTATCCAAAAATACCACAGAAATTCCCGAAATATCCAGGAAATCCCGTAATTAGTAGCGTCAACCCGAACTAATCAGAAATTTCCGAAATATCCAGGAAATACCACAATTAGTGGAGACATTACGCAATACCTCAGAAATTCCCGAAATATACAGGAAATCCCGTAATTAGTAGCGTCATCCCGAAATAAATCAGAAATTCCCGAAATATCCAGGAAATACCATAATTAGTGGAGTTTTTTTTTAAATATCTCAGCAATTACCGAAAGATCCAGGAAATTCCGTAATTAGTATACTCATCCCGAATTTCCTCAGAAATTCCCAAAATATCCAGGAAATCCCGTAATTAGTAGCGTCATCACGAAATAAATCAGAAATTTCTAAAATATCCAGGAAATACCACAATTAGTGGAGACATTTCGAAATACCTCAGAAATTCTCGAAATATCCAGGAAATCCCTTAATTTGTAAAGTTATCCAGAAATTCCTCAGAAATTCCCGAGATATCCAGGAAATCCCGTAATTAGTCGAGTCTTTCTGAAATATTTCAAAAATTTCCGAATTATACAGGAAATTCCGTAATTAGAAGATTCATCCCGAATTTCCACAGAAATTCGCGTAATATCCAGGAAATCCCGTAATTGGTAGAATCATCCCGAAATAACTCGGAATTCCCAAAAGATCCAGGAAATCCCGTATTTGGTAGAGTCATCACGAATTTCCTCAGATATTCCCGAAATATCCAGGAAATACCATAATTAGTGGAGTCTTTCTGAAATATTTCAGAAATTCCCGAAATATCCAGGAAATCCCTTATTTAGTAGAGTTAACCAGAAATACCTCAGAAATTCCCGAAATATCCAGGAAATTCCGTTATTATTGGTGTTATCCCGAATTTCCTCAGAAATTCCCGAAAGATCCAGGAAATCCCGTAATTGGTAGAGTCATCACGAATTTCCTCAGATATTCCCGAAATATCAAGGAAATCCCGTAATTAGTAGCGTCATTCGGAAATATCTCAGAAAATCCCGAAATACACTGGAAATCACGTAATTAGTAGAGTTATCCAGAAATACCTCAGAAATTCCCCAAATATCCAGGAAATCCCTTAATTTGTAGAGTTATCCAAAAATACCACAGAAATTCCCGAAATATCCAGGAAATCCCGTAATTAGTAGCGTCATCCCGAACTAATCAGAAATTCCGAAATATCCAGGAAATACCACAATTAGTGGAGACATTACGCAATACCTCAGAAATTCCCGAAATACTAAATCCACGTAATTTTTAGTTCGAGAAACTACCATTAGGTGTTGCATGAAAAACATGTCTATATAAAATGCCAATCCCAAAGTGAAGTAACAACCTGTAAGCTATGCATAAGAGACCGACTATAGGGTGGTTGGTGGGAGAGAGCGGATGGTACATTTATTAATTTTACAATCAGGATATGCCCGATGTCCCTGATTGTACATATTTACCTGGATTTAGTGCAGATAGACACTCCGTTAAATTTATTATTAAAGGATTAAGAAAAATTATAAAGTAATTGTCACATTTGAACTTAAAAGTTTAGCAGAAAACAATAATAATCAAGAAAACACCATTCACCAAATAAGGTAATTACGTAGAATGACTTGTATATATATGCAAAAAAAATTGCAGGTTGTAGAGTACAACCAGAAAACGTACAATACTAGCTATTGCCTCCAATCTGCACTACATATCTGTTAAAATAATTAATAAATTATTAATAAATTAATTACAACTGGATAACTCGATCGATAAATTTTTACACCTGCACTCTATTACATTAAATACTGATTTATTTTTTATATTTACATTAAATATTGCATATTGCAGGAAGGATCCGTCGTCTGCAATCACTTACTTTGTTATGATGTTCTGAGTGTATCAAGCATTGACTCTTGAAACAAAATTCTAAGGCATGAGTCTGTTAATTAATATTAACATACATATGTATATACGTATGTATATACTTAACATACATTATGTATAAAATGTTTAAAAATATTTACATTTTGTAAGAAATGCAATGATAGCTTTAAACAATAATAAAAAATTAAACCTAACTGTGGTCAATGTTTGAATATTAAATAGAGAAAAATTGCACAAGGGGATAAGCCATTACTCGATTAGAAACAGTAATGTTTGTCGTTAGTAGTAGGAAGAAAATAAACAAAATACCATGAATCTTTGAAGTCATACATCAATTCTTAAATGCATGTCATTATCATCTATGTTAACTTCAACATCACTGAGCTGATCGATTAAGGGTACTATTAATGGGTACGATAGCGATGGTGCTCCATTGCTATATGAAGCTTGCCTGCACTAGAAAGAATTATAGAATACTTTTGAATAAATTTTCTAAATTATATCCTTCTTTATAATACTGTTGGAAATTAGGAACAGCAATATTTATCAAAAATACTTGCAATCCTAGAAATGAATTAAAATTTAAAAAATAATTAAAAATTAATTTTTATTAACATTAGAAAATAATTAATAATAATTTAAATTTAATTAATTTATAACCAATTATATTATTATAATATTTAGACGTAGGAGTATGAAGAACTGCACACCATTATACATAATCTTTTTAGATAATCTTATATATACTTCACTTATTTGTCGCGTCCCGACGAAAATTATATTATTATTCTTCGTAAAAAGTACTGCGTAGTATAGAATAAAATTAGGGCATAAGAGACAAACGGAATACAGTTGATACAGAACGATTCTAAGAAAATGCAGTAATAAAAAGCCTAATTTACACAGCTAAGGGACAGAGTAATTTACGAACATTTTAAATGAAAAAGAGATCGATACGAAGAGTTTAAAATATTATTTAAGGGGATGTCGAAGCTATAGCCTCTGTCGATAGCCGCTCGATTTCGAGACTTCGAATGGCGCTGTAGTCAGATGTCGATTTCTACGATAAACGTACTCAAAACATAAATTATAAATTTTACAGCTACATAGAGCTGTTGAAAGATACTTCCCCACCCCCCCCCCCCAGCTATTATTAAAATTAAGGTAATTGTAATATTACTCTTGGCAGCAAACGTTTATTTTTTAAAAGAAATGTGTAATACGTCTCGTATTCAGTGAGTCTATATCTGCCCTAATGCTATACGCAGCTCCGACATCCCTTAAAAGCCAATACACACATAAGCGATACCGAAATCAGAACTAAAGTGTTGCGCAAGAGGTTCTGTATGTTGCAGTATAATATCGATACTCGGAGAAGAGCCGTTGATGAGCGATATGGACTAAAAACGCGAGCATTAGAAGGAAGCAATAATTTAAGTAGCCAAGACAATCAAGCTGTTTTTTAGATAATGTCGCAGTGATGAAGGGGGGGTACCAAATTCTACTTATTAATTACGAAGTGATACAGAAAATGCATGGGATTCGATCATTTTATGATCACGCACGTCTAACGGTCCAGTAGGGTGTGAGCACAAAAAAATCAAAAACTTAAATTATACAAATTCCATTTAAGTAAAGCGTAAGACAAGGAAACATGCATAGATTTTTAAGATATATAAAGAGGACCTAGGATGGACACAGCTACTCCTAGTTTTTCGTCTAAAGCTTCCGTGAGGCGAAGTTCTGCTAGTCAATTATTTCATTTTTACCAGAAGAGAAGCTCTGCTACTCGGACTTTAAAAAAATATACGTTCAAAGTTGAGAGAGATCTTGTCTTCGGGAAGCGAGATGCATCGCTTGTATCTATGAGCCTTACGAGCCTTAATCAAAGACATCACCAAGCAACACTTGTGGCCGCTACTTATGTTCGAGGCACATTGCAAATGTTTTTCAGAATACAGAAAAAAATTTTTAGGTACTGGAATCTATTTGCTCAAAAGTTATTCTAACCTCAAAAAGTGAATTTTTCCAAATTTTTTTCAACACCAGCTGGGTTTACCGCTATTTAACTCAAAATCTATCAACTTTAACTAGAGAACATTATATGTAACATTCGTTGTTAAATATGTCTAGAATTTATCCTTCTGGGTTAGAATTTCTAATCTCAAGGTCAATGTTACAAAAAGCACATATCAATATTCAACTTCAGGAAAGCGAAAGTGCGCTACAATTGATTCTTTTATCCAAAAGTCTTAAAAAAGACTAAAGCAATACCTTTCAAATGGTCTGTAGCATTTTTATGGCCTTCAATTCTGTAAAAAGTTACGATAATTTGAAGAAAGACCAAAAATTCACAAAAATTAACATAGTAATTCTCATTTAAATTTGATATTCTTATTCTTTTGATGTGAGCTATTCTGATATTGGAAACTCTTTCTTCTTATGTCTTTTGGCCTTGAATTCTCTTCTCTAATACAACTTTAATCATCTGCAGATAATTATTCTTTTAAACTCTTTTCAGTCATTCCAACTGAACATGAAAAAAAGCCGTACTTGGTTCATCAGATGTACGTATCATATTAGCCAATAAATTATCTAAAAAAACCTAATCATAAATTTGATTATTTATTGCCAGAAATAAATCAAAATATATTATCATTTTCTCGCTCTTGTTTTACTAGGATTAGCCTTATGTCTCCGGGGAAAGCGAGCAAAGTTATTTTGAAGTAGAGATTCAGGATATAATGTGGGATTATAAAATAATATTTTTTTACTTGAATTATTCATGCATTATTTATTTAAATTTATTAACACAAATACATAATCTTTTTTTTTAATGGACATATATAACTATAATTTTTCTAGCTTTTAATAATTATTGTAAATAAAATACGGTTTGTTCAGTAATTAAATGATTTAATTAAATATTAGGTTTGACTTTACGAATATTAAAAAAGCGTATAGATGATTGGAAAGAATATGCATTAAGTACTTACATATATATATATATATATTGTTGCAATGAAATAAATAATACTTAATGTATTATATTATTCTATATAAGTATATAGAATATTGTATCTTAAAATGTCGCACGTTGTTATTGTTTCGTGCGTTGCCTCTTCAAGGCCACGAAACACGCGTGCTTATGTCGACGACCGAGGATGTGTGCAAGCATCCGTATATACAATTGTTATTGTGTGTGTGTTGAGTGTTCCCCGAGGTAGGCGAATCGCCGCGGCATCAGGCCGCGCCTGCAGACCACCGTCGAGGACGACGGAAAACCGGGCCGACTCCACCGGCCAGCAGACGTCGGGGCGCCGACGCACACCAGGGCCTATGGACAAACCAGCCCGGTAAGTACCCGTGGTCGGTATACATTAGAGTGTGTTGAGTGTGTGTGCACGTATGTTTGTTCGGTAGCACACCGGTGCTACCGAGAACGAATAGGTATTGCGCGGGGCGAGCACGAGGGCAGCCCCTGCTTACCGCGTATATACCACGCGACTGGGAGAACGCCCCGTTATTTATTGTCGGGCAACTCCGTGTAATATTTCGGAATAAATACTTATTTATTTATTTTAGTATAACGGTCGCGTTATTATTTTAATTATAAACTAGCCAAAAACGCTCGCTTCGCTCGCGATTAAAACAAGGTTTCCGACACAATATTGACAAAAATACAATATCGAAAGAAAATGTAATAGAAGAATCTCAAAATTATAAAGAAGAATTAAAAACAAAGATACTGTAAAAATAAGTATTGACAGAAAACAATAACAAGAAATTGTCAACAAAAATTATATTGAAGACAAAAATATTAATATATTAAAACAAGGTATTAAAATAAAAAATATCCAGGAAAACCCGTAATTAGTCGAGTCTTTCTGAAATATTTCAGCAATTCCCAAAATTTCTAGAAAATCCCGTAACTTGTAGCGTCATCCCGAAATACATCATAAATTCCGGAAATATACTGGAAATTCCACAATTAGTGGAGACATTTCGAAATACCTCAGAAGTTCCCGAAATAACCAGGAAATCCCTTAATTTGTAGAGTTATCCAAAAATACCACATAAATTCCCCGAAATATCCAGGAAATACCATAATTAGTGGAGTTTTTTTTGAAATACCTCAGCAATTACCGAAAGATCCAGGAAATTCCGTAATTAGTATACTCATCCCGAATTTCCTCAGAAATTCCCAAAATATCCAGGAAATCCCGTAATTAGTAGCGTCATCACGAAATAAATCAGAAATTTCTAAATATCCAGGAAATACCACAATTAGTGGAGACATTTCGAAATACCTCAGAAATTCTCGAAATATCCAGGAAATCCCTTAATTTGTAGAGTTATCCAGAAATTCCTCAGAAATTCCCGAGATATCCAGGAAATCCCGTAATTAGTCGAGTCTTTCTGAAATATTTCAAAAATTTCCGAATTATACAGGAAATTCCGTAATTAGAAGATTCATCCCGAATTTCCACAGAAATTCGCGTAATATCCAGGAAATCCCGTAATTGGTAGAATCATCCCGAAATACCTCGGAATTCCCAAAAGATCCAGGAAATCCCGTATTTGGTAGAGTCATCACGAATTTCCTCAGATGTTCCCGAAATATCCAGGAATACCCGTAATTGGTAGATTCATCCCGAATTTCCTCAGATATTCCCGAAATATCCAGGAAATACCATAATTAGTGGAGTCTTTCTGAAATATTTCAGAAATTCCCGAAATACACTGGAAATCCCGTAATTAGTAGAGTTATCCAGAAATACCTCAGAAATTCCCCAAATATCCAGGAAATTCCGTTATTATTGGTGTTATCCCGAATTTCCTCAGAAATTCCCGAATGATCCAGGAAATCCCGTAATTGGTAGAGTCATCACGAATTTCCTCAGATATTCCCGAAATATCAAGGAAATCCCGTAATTAGTAGCGTCATTCGGAAATATCTCAGAAATTCCCGAAATACACTGGAAATCACGTAATTAGTAGAGTTATCCAGAAATACCTCAGAAATTCCCCAAATATCCAGGAAATCCCTTAATTTGTAGAGTTATCCAAAAATACCACAGAAATTCCCGAAATATCCAGGAAATCCCGTAATTAGTAGCGTCAACCCGAACTAATCAGAAATTTCCGAAATATCCAGGAAATACCACAATTAGTGGAGACATTACGCAATACCTCAGAAATTCCCGAAATATACAGGAAATCCCGTAATTAGTAGCGTCATCCCGAAATAAATCAGAAATTCCCGAAATATCCAGGAAATACCATAATTAGTGGAGTTTTTTTTTAAATATCTCAGCAATTACCGAAAGATCCAGGAAATTCCGTAATTAGTATACTCATCCCGAATTTCCTCAGAAATTCCCAAAATATCCAGGAAATCCCGTAATTAGTAGCGTCATCACGAAATAAATCAGAAATTTCTAAAATATCCAGGAAATACCACAATTAGTGGAGACATTTCGAAATACCTCAGAAATTCTCGAAATATCCAGGAAATCCCTTAATTTGTAAAGTTATCCAGAAATTCCTCAGAAATTCCCGAGATATCCAGGAAATCCCGTAATTAGTCGAGTCTTTCTGAAATATTTCAAAAATTTCCGAATTATACAGGAAATTCCGTAATTAGAAGATTCATCCCGAATTTCCACAGAAATTCGCGTAATATCCAGGAAATCCCGTAATTGGTAGAATCATCCCGAAATAACTCGGAATTCCCAAAAGATCCAGGAAATCCCGTATTTGGTAGAGTCATCACGAATTTCCTCAGATATTCCCGAAATATCCAGGAAATACCATAATTAGTGGAGTCTTTCTGAAATATTTCAGAAATTCCCGAAATATCCAGGAAATCCCTTATTTAGTAGAGTTAACCAGAAATACCTCAGAAATTCCCGAAATATCCAGGAAATTCCGTTATTATTGGTGTTATCCCGAATTTCCTCAGAAATTCCCGAAAGATCCAGGAAATCCCGTAATTGGTAGAGTCATCACGAATTTCCTCAGATATTCCCGAAATATCAAGGAAATCCCGTAATTAGTAGCGTCATTTCGAAATACCTCAGAAATTCCCCAAATATCCAGGAAATCCCTTAATTTGTAGAGTTATCCAAAAATACCACATAAATTCCCGAAATATCCAGGAAATACCATAATTAGTGGAGTTTTTTTTGAAATACCTCAGCAATTACCGAAAGATCCAGGAAATTCCGTAATTAGTATACTCATCCCGAATTTCCTCAGAAATTCCCAAAATATCCAGGAAATCCCGTAATTAGTAGCGTCATCACGAAATAAATCAGAAATTTCTAAAATATCCAGGAAATACCACAATTAGTGGAGACATTTCGAAATACCTCAGAAATTCTCGAAATATCCAGGAAATCCCTTAATTTGTAGAGTTATCCAGAAATTCCTCAGAAATTCCCGAGATATCCAGGAAATCCCGTAATTAGTCGAGTCTTTCTGAAATATTTCAAAAATTTCCGAATTATACAGGAAATTCCGTAATTAGAAGATTCATCCCGAATTTCCACAGAAATTCGCGTAATATCCAGGAAATCCCGTAATTGGTAGAATCATCCCGAAATACCTCGGAATTCCCAAAAGATCCAGGAAATCCCGTATTTGGTAGAGTCATCACGAATTTCCTCAGATGTTCCCGAAATATCCAGGAATACCCGTAATTGGTAGATTCATCCCGAATTTCCTCAGATATTCCCGAAATATCCAGGAAATACCATAATTAGTGGAGTCTTTCTGAAATATTTCAGAAATTCCCGAAATACACTGGAAATCCCGTAATTAGTAGAGTTATCCAGAAATACCTCAGAAATTCCCCAAATATCCAGGAAATTCCGTTATTATTGGTGTTATCCCGAATTTCCTCAGAAATTCCCGAATGATCCAGGAAATCCCGTAATTGGTAGAGTCATCACGAATTTCCTCAGATATTCCCGAAATATCAAGGAAATCCCGTAATTAGTAGCGTCATTCGGAAATATCTCAGAAATTCCCGAAATACACTGGAAATCACGTAATTAGTAGAGTTATCCAGAAATACCTCAGAAATTCCCCAAATATCCAGGAAATCCCTTAATTTGTAGAGTTATCCAAAAATACCACAGAAATTCCCGAAATATCCAGGAAATCCCGTAATTAGTAGCGTCAACCCGAACTAATCAGAAATTTCCGAAATATCCAGGAAATACCACAATTAGTGGAGACATTACGCAATACCTCAGAAATTCCCGAAATATACAGGAAATCCCGTAATTAGTAGCGTCATCCCGAAATAAATCAGAAATTCCCGAAATATCCAGGAAATACCATAATTAGTGGAGTTTTTTTTTTAAATATCTCAGCAATTACCGAAAGATCCAGGAAATTCCGTAATTAGTATACTCATCCCGAATTTCCTCAGAAATTCCCAAAATATCCAGGAAATCCCGTAATTAGTAGCGTCATCACGAAATAAATCAGAAATTTCTAAAATATCCAGGAAATACCACAATTAGTGGAGACATTTCGAAATACCTCAGAAATTCTCGAAATATCCAGGAAATCCCTTAATTTGTAAAGTTATCCAGAAATTCCTCAGAAATTCCCGAGATATCCAGGAAATCCCGTAATTAGTCGAGTCTTTCTGAAATATTTCAAAAATTTCCGAATTATACAGGAAATTCCGTAATTAGAAGATTCATCCCGAATTTCCACAGAAATTCGCGTAATATCCAGGAAATCCCGTAATTGGTAGAATCATCCCGAAATAACTCGGAATTCCCAAAAGATCCAGGAAATCCCGTATTTGGTAGAGTCATCACGAATTTCCTCAGATATTCCCGAAATATCCAGGAAATACCATAATTAGTGGAGTCTTTCTGAAATATTTCAGAAATTCCCGAAATATCCAGGAAATCCCTTATTTAGTAGAGTTAACCAGAAATACCTCAGAAATTCCCGAAATATCCAGGAAATTCCGTTATTATTGGTGTTATCCCGAATTTCCTCAGAAATTCCCGAAAGATCCAGGAAATCCCGTAATTGGTAGAGTCATCACGAATTTCCTCAGATATTCCCGAAATATCAAGGAAATCCCGTAATTAGTAGCGTCATTCGGAAATATCTCAGAAAATCCCGAAATACACTGGAAATCACGTAATTAGTAGAGTTATCCAGAAATACCTCAGAAATTCCCCAAATATCCAGGAAATCCCTTAATTTGTAGAGTTATCCAAAAATACCACAGAAATTCCCGAAATATCCAGGAAATCCCGTAATTAGTAGCGTCATCCCGAACTAATCAGAAATTCCGAAATATCCAGGAAATACCACAATTAGTGGAGACATTACGCAATACCTCAGAAATTCCCGAAATACTAAATCCACGTAATTTTTAGTTCGAGAAACTACCATTAGGTGTTGCATGAAAACATGTCTATATAAAATGCCAATCCCAAAGTGAAGTAACAACCTGTAAGCTATGCATAAGAGACCGACTATAGGGTGGTTGGTGGGAGGAGAGCGGATGGTACATTTATTAATTTTACAATCAGGATATGCCCGATGTCCCTGATTGTACATATTTACCTGGATTTAGTGCAGATAGACACTCCGTTAAATTTATTATTAAAGGATTAAGAAAAATTATAAAGTAATTGTCACATTTGAACTTAAAAGTTTAGCAGAAAACAATAATAATCAAGAAAACACCATTCACCAAATAAGGTAATTACGTAGAATGACTTGTATATATATGCAAAAAAAAATTGCAGGTTGTAGAGTACAACCAGAAAACGTACAATACTAGCTATTGCCTCCAATCTGCACTACATATCTGTTAAAATAATTAATAAATTATTAATAAATTAATTACAACTGGATAACTCGATCGATAAATTTTTACACCTGCACTCTATTACATTAAATACTGATTTATTTTTTATATTTACATTAAATATTGCATATTGCAGGAAGGATCCGTCGTCTGCAATCACTTACTTTGTTATGATGTTCTGAGTGTATCAAGCATTGACTCTTGAAACAAAATTCTAAGGCATGAGTCTGTTAATTAATATTAACATACATATGTATATACGTATGTATATACTTAACATACATTATGTATAAAATGTTTAAAAATATTTACATTTTGTAAGAAATGCAATGATAGCTTTAAACAATAATAAAAAATTAAACCTAACTGTGGTCAATGTTTGAATATTAAATAGAGAAAAATTGCACAAGGGGATAAGCCATTACTCGATTAGAAACAGTAATGTTTGTCGTTAGTAGTAGGAAGAAAATAAACAAAATACCATGAATCTTTGAAGTCATACATCAATTCTTAAATGCATGTCATTATCATCTATGTTAACTTCAACATCACTGAGCTGATCGATTAAGGGTACTATTAATGGGTACGATAGCGATGGTGCTCCATTGCTATATGAAGCTTGCCTGCACTAGAAAGAATTATAGAATACTTTTGAATAAATTTTCTAAATTATATCCTTCTTTATAATACTGTTGGAAATTAGGAACAGCAATATTTATCAAAAATACTTGCAATCCTAGAAATGAATTAAAATTTAAAAAATAATTAAAAATTAATTTTTATTAACATTAGAAAATAATTAATAATAATTTAAATTTAATTAATTTATAACCAATTATATTATTATAATATTTAGACGTAGGAGTATGAAGAACTGCACACCATTATACATAATCTTTTTAGATAATCTTATATATACTTCACTTATTTGTCGCGTCCCGACGAAAATTATATTATTATTCTTCGTAAAAAGTACTGCGTAGTATAGAATAAAATTAGGGCATAAGAGACAAACGGAATACAGTTGATACAGAACGATTCTAAGAAAATGCAGTAATAAAAAGCCTAATTTACACAGCTAAGGGACAGAGTAATTTACGAACATTTTAAATGAAAAAGAGATCGATACGAAGAGTTTAAAATATTATTTAAGGGGATGTCGAAGCTATAGCCTCTGTCGATAGCCGCTCGATTTCGAGACTTCGAATGGCGCTGTAGTCAGATGTCGATTTCTACGATAAACGTACTCAAAACATAAATTATAAATTTTACAGCTACATAGAGCTGTTGAAAGATACTTCCCCACCCCCCCCCCCCAGCTATTATTAAAATTAAGGTAATTGTAATATTACTCTTGGCAGCAAACGTTTATTTTTTAAAAGAAATGTGTAATACGTCTCGTATTCAGTGAGTCTATATCTGCCCTAATGCTATACGCAGCTCCGACATCCCTTAAAAGCCAATACACACATAAGCGATACCGAAATCAGAACTAAAGTGTTGCGCAAGAGGTTCTGTATGTTGCAGTATAATATCGATACTCGGAGAAGAGCCGTTGATGAGCGATATGGACTAAAAACGCGAGCATTAGAAGGAAGCAATAATTTAAGTAGCCAAGACAATCAAGCTGTTTTTTAGATAATGTCGCAGTGATGAAGGGGGGGTACCAAATTCTACTTATTAATTACGAAGTGATACAGAAAATGCATGGGATTCGATCATTTTATGATCACGCACGTCTAACGGTCCAGTAGGGTGTGAGCACAAAAAAATCAAAAACTTAAATTATACAAATTCCATTTAAGTAAAGCGTAAGACAAGGAAACATGCATAGATTTTTAAGATATATAAAGAGGACCTAGGATGGACACAGCTACTCCTAGTTTTTCGTCTAAAGCTTCCGTGAGGCGAAGTTCTGCTAGTCAATTATTTCATTTTTACCAGAAGAGAAGCTCTGCTACTCGGACTTTAAAAAAATATACGTTCAAAGTTGAGAGAGATCTTGTCTTCGGGAAGCGAGATGCATCGCTTGTATCTATGAGCCTTACGAGCCTTAATCAAAGACATCACCAAGCAACACTTGTGGCCGCTACTTATGTTCGAGGCACATTGCAAATGTTTTTCAGAATACAGAAAAAAATTTTTAGGTACTGGAATCTATTTGCTCAAAAGTTATTCTAACCTCAAAAAGTGAATTTTTCCAAATTTTTTTCAACACCAGCTGGGTTTACCGCTATTTAACTCAAAATCTATCAACTTTAACTAGAGAACATTATATGTAACATTCGTTGTTAAATATGTCTAGAATTTATCCTTCTGGGTTAGAATTTCTAATCTCAAGGTCAATGTTACAAAAAGCACATATCAATATTCAACTTCAGGAAAGCGAAAGTGCGCTACAATTGATTCTTTTATCCAAAAGTCTTAAAAAAGACTAAAGCAATACCTTTCAAATGGTCTGTAGCATTTTTATGGCCTTCAATTCTGTAAAAAGTTACGATAATTTGAAGAAAGACCAAAAATTCACAAAAATTAACATAGTAATTCTCATTTAAATTTGATATTCTTATTCTTTTGATGTGAGCTATTCTGATATTGGAAACTCTTTCTTCTTATGTCTTTTGGCCTTGAATTCTCTTCTCTAATACAACTTTAATCATCTGCAGAATAATTATTCTTTTAAACTCTTTTCAGTCATTCCAACTGAACATGAAAAAAAGCCGTACTTGGTTCATCAGATGTACGTATCATATTAGCCAATAAATTATCTAAAAAAACCTAATCATAAATTTGATTATTTATTGCCAGAAATAAATCAAAATATATTATCATTTTCTCGCTCTTGTTTTACTAGGATTAGCCTTATGTCTCCGGGGAAAGCGAGCAAAGTTATTTTGAAGTAGAGATTCAGGATATAATGTGGGATTATAAAATAATATTTTTTTACTTGAATTATTCATGCATTATTTATTTAAATTTATTAACACAAATACATAATCTTTTTTTTTAATGGACATATATAACTATAATTTTTCTAGCTTTTAATAATTATTGTAAATAAAATACGGTTTGTTCAGTAATTAAAATGATTTAATTAAATATTAGGTTTGACTTTACGAATATTAAAAAAGCGTATAGATGATTGGAAAGAATATGCATTAAGTACTTACATATATATATATATATATTGTTGCAATGAAATAAATAATACTTAATGTATTATATTATTCTATATAAGTATATAGAATATTGTATCTTAAAATGTCGCACGTTGTTATTGTTTCGTGCGTTGCCTCTTCAAGGCCACGAAACACGCGTGCTTATGTCGACGACCGAGGATGTGTGCAAGCATCCGTATATACAATTGTTATTGTGTGTGTGTTGAGTGTTCCCCGAGGTAGGCGAATCGCCGCGGCATCAGGCCGCGCCTGCAGACCACCGTCGAGGACGACGGAAAACCGGCCGACTCCACCGGCCAGCAGACGTCGGGGCGCCGACGCACACCAGGGCCTATGGACAAACCAGCCCGGTAAGTACCCGTGGTCGGTATACATTAGAGTGTGTTGAGTGTGTGTGCACGTATGTTTGTTCGGTAGCACACCGGTGCTACCGAGAACGAATAGGTATTGCGCGGGGCGAGCACGAGGGCAGCCCCTGCTTACCGCGTATATACCACGCGACTGGGAGAACGCCCCGTTATTTATTGTCGGGCAACTCCGTGTAATATTTCGGAATAAATACTTATTTATTTATTTTAGTATAACGGTCGCGTTATTATTTTAATTATAAACTAGCCAAAAACGCTCGCTTCGCTCGCGATTAAAACAAGGTTTCCGACACAATATTGACAAAAATACAATATCGAAAGAAAATGTAATAGAAGAATCTCAAAATTATAAAGAAGAATTAAAAACAAAGATACTGTAAAAATAAGTATTGACAGAAAACAATAACAAGAAATTGTCAACAAAAATTATATTGAAGACAAAAATATTAATATATTAAAACAAGGTATTAAAATAAAAAATATCCAGGAAAACCCGTAATTAGTCGAGTCTTTCTGAAATATTTCAGCAATTCCCAAAATTTCTAGAAAATCCCGTAACTTGTAGCGTCATCCCGAAATACATCATAAATTCCGGAAATATACTGGAAATTCCACAATTAGTGGAGACATTTCGAAATACCTCAGAAGTTCCCGAAATAACCAGGAAATCCCTTAATTTGTAGAGTTATCCAAAAATACCACATAAATTCCCGAAATATCCAGGAAATACCATAATTAGTGGAGTTTTTTTTGAAATACCTCAGCAATTACCGAAAGATCCAGGAAATTCCGTAATTAGTATACTCATCCCGAATTTCCTCAGAAATTCCCAAAATATCCAGGAAATCCCGTAATTAGTAGCGTCATCACGAAATAAATCAGAAATTTCTAAAATATCCAGGAAATACCACAATTAGTGGAGACATTTCGAAATACCTCAGAAATTCTCGAAATATCCAGGAAATCCCTTAATTTGTAGAGTTATCCAGAAATTCCTCAGAAATTCCCGAGATATCCAGGAAATCCCGTAATTAGTCGAGTCTTTCTGAAATATTTCAAAAATTTCCGAATTATACAGGAAATTCCGTAATTAGAAGATTCATCCCGAATTTCCACAGAAATTCGCGTAATATCCAGGAAATCCCGTAATTGGTAGAATCATCCCGAAATACCTCGGAATTCCCAAAAGATCCAGGAAATCCCGTATTTGGTAGAGTCATCACGAATTTCCTCAGATGTTCCCGAAATATCCAGGAATACCCGTAATTGGTAGATTCATCCCGAATTTCCTCAGATATTCCCGAAATATCCAGGAAATACCATAATTAGTGGAGTCTTTCTGAAATATTTCAGAAATTCCCGAAATACACTGGAAATCCCGTAATTAGTAGAGTTATCCAGAAATACCTCAGAAATTCCCCAAATATCCAGGAAATTCCGTTATTATTGGTGTTATCCCGAATTTCCTCAGAAATTCCCGAATGATCCAGGAAATCCCGTAATTGGTAGAGTCATCACGAATTTCCTCAGATATTCCCGAAATATCAAGGAAATCCCGTAATTAGTAGCGTCATTCGGAAATATCTCAGAAATTCCCGAAATACACTGGAAATCACGTAATTAGTAGAGTTATCCAGAAATACCTCAGAAATTCCCCAAATATCCAGGAAATCCCTTAATTTGTAGAGTTATCCAAAAATACCACAGAAATTCCCGAAATATCCAGGAAATCCCGTAATTAGTAGCGTCAACCCGAACTAATCAGAAATTTCCGAAATATCCAGGAAATACCACAATTAGTGGAGACATTACGCAATACCTCAGAAATTCCCGAAATATACAGGAAATCCCGTAATTAGTAGCGTCATCCCGAAATAAATCAGAAATTCCCGAAATATCCAGGAAATACCATAATTAGTGGAGTTTTTTTTAAATACCTCAGCAATTACCGAAAGATCCAGGAAATTCCGTAATTAGTATACTCATCCCGAATTTCCTCAGAAATTCCCAAAATATCCAGGAAATCCCGTAATTAGTAGCGTCATCACGAAATAAATCAGAAATTTCTAAAATATCCAGGAAATACCACAATTAGTGGAGACATTTCGAAATACCTCAGAAATTCTCGAAATATCCAGGAAATCCCTTAATTTGTAAAGTTATCCAGAAATTCCTCAGAAATTCCCGAGATATCCAGGAAATCCCGTAATTAGTCGAGTCTTTCTGAAATATTTCAAAAATTTCCGAATTATACAGGAAATTCCGTAATTAGAAGATTCATCCCGAATTTCCACAGAAATTCGCGTAATATCCAGGAAATCCCGTAATTGGTAGAATCATCCCGAAATACCTCGGAATTCCCAAAAGATCCAGGAAATCCCGTATTTGGTAGAGTCATCACGAATTTCCTCAGATATTCCCGAAATATCCAGGAAATACCATAATTAGTGGAGTCTTTCTGAAATATTTCAGAAATTCCCGAAATATCCAGGAAATCCCTTATTTAGTAGAGTTAACCAGAAATACCTCAGAAATTCCCGAAATATCCAGGAAATTCCGTTATTATTGGTGTTATCCCGAATTTCCTCAGAAATTCCCGAAAGATCCAGGAAATCCCGTAATTGGTAGAGTCATCACGAATTTCCTCAGATATTCCCGAAATATCAAGGAAATCCCGTAATTAGTAGCGTCATTCGGAAATATCTCAGAAAATCCCGAAATACACTGGAAATCACGTAATTAGTAGAGTTATCCAGAAATACCTCAGAAATTCCCCAAATATCCAGGAAATCCCTTAATTTGTAGAGTTATCCAAAAATACCACAGAAATTCCCGAAATATCCAGGAAATCCCGTAATTAGTAGCGTCATCCCGAACTAATCAGAAATTCCGAAATATCCAGGAAATACCACAATTAGTGGAGACATTACGCAATACCTCAGAAATTCCCGAAATATCCAGGAAATCCCGTAATTAGTAGCGTCATCCCGAAATAAATGAGAAATTTCTGAAATATCCAGGAAATACCACAATTAGTGGAGACATTTCGAAATACCTCAGAAATTCTCGAAATATCCAGGAAATCCCTTAATTTGTAGAGTTATCCAAAAATACCACATAAATTCCCGAAATATCCAGGAAATACCATAATTAGTGCAGTTTTTTTATAAATACCTCAGCAATTACCGAAAGATCCAGGAAATTCCGTAATAGTATACTCATCCACAAATTCCTCAGAAATTCCCGAAATATCCAGGAAATCCAGTAATTAGTGGAGTCTCTCTGAAATATTTCAGAAATTCCCGAAATATCCAGGAAATTCCGTAATTAGTAGATATAGTAGAAATCGAGTAATTGGTAGAATCATCCCGAAGTACCTCGGAATTCCCAAAAGATCCAAGAAATCCTGTAATTGGTAGATTTATCCCGAATATCCTCAGAAATTCCCGAAATATCCAGGAAATACCATAATTAGTGGAGTCTTTCTGAAATATTTCAGAAATTCCCGAAATATCCAGGAAATCCCTTATTTAGTAGAGTTAACCAGAAATACCTCAGAAATTCCCGAAATATCCAGGAAATTCCGTTATTATTGGTGTTATCCCGAATTTCCTCAGAAATTCCCGAAAGATCCAGGAAATCCCGTAATTGGTAGAGTCATCACGAATTTCCTCAGATATTCCCGAAATATCAAGGAAATCCCGTAATTAGTAGCGTCATTCGGAATATCTCAGAATTTCCTCAGACATTTCCGAAAGATCCAGGAAATCCGTAATTGGTAGAGTCATCACGAATTTCCTCAGATATTCCCGAAATAAAGGAAATCCCGTAATTAGTAGCGTCATTCGGAAATATCATCAGAAATTCCGAAATACACTGGAAATCCCGTAATTATTGGTGTTATCCCGCATTTCCTCAGAAATTCCCGAAAGATCCAGGAAATCCCGTAATTCGTGGAGTCTCATCGAAATATTTCAGAAATTCCCGATATATCCAGGAAATCCCTTAATTTGTAGAGTTATCCAAAAATACCACAGGAATTCCCGAAATATACAGGAAATACCATAATTAGTGGAGTTTTTTATATACCTCAGCAATTACCGAAAGATCCAGGAAATCCCGTAATTGGTAGAGTCACCGCGAATTTCCTCAGATATAGGAAATCCCTTATTTAGTAGAGCTATCCAGATATACCTCAGAAATTCCCGAAATATAAGGGAAATTCCGTAATTAGTAGATTCATCCCGAATTTCCACAGAAATTCGCGTAATATCCAGGAAATCCCGTAATTGGTAGAATCATCCCGATATACCTCGGAATTCCGAAAAGATCCAGGAAATCCCGTAATTGGTAGAGTCATCACGAATTTCCTCAGATATTCCTGAAATATCAAGGAAATCCCGTAATTAGTAGCGTCATTTCGAAATATCTCAGAAATTCTCGAAATATCCTGGAAATCCCGTAATTAGTAGAGTTATCCAGAAATACCTCAGAAATTCCCAAATATCCAGGAAATCCCTTAATTTGTAGAGTTATCCAGAAATACCACAGAAATTCCCGAAATATCCAGGAAATACCATAATTAGTGTAGTTTTTTTTAAATACCTCAGCAATTCCCGAAAGATCCAGGAAATCCCGTAATTGGTAGAGTCATCACGAATTTCCTCAGATATTCCCGAAATATCAAGGAAATCCCGTAATTAGTAGCGTCATTTCGAAATACCTCAGAAATTCCCCAAATATCCAGGAAATCCCTTAATTTGTAGAGTTATCCAAAAATACCACAGAAATTCTCGAAATATCCAGGAAATACCATAATTAGTGTAGTTTTTTTTAAATACCTCAGCAATTCCCGAAAGATCCAGGAAATCCCGTAATTGGTAGAGTCATCACGAATTTCCTCAGATATTCCCGAAATATCAAGGAAATCCCGTAATTAGTAGCGTCATTTCGAAATACCTCAGAAATTCCCCAAATATCCAGGAAATCCCTTAATTTGTAGAGTTATCCAAAAATACCACAGAAATTCTCGAAATATCCAGGAAATACCATAATTAGTGTAGTTTTTTTAAATACCTCAGCAATTACCGAAAGATCCAGAAAATTCCGTAATTGGTAGAATCGTCACGAAATTCCTCAGATATTTCCGAAATATCCAGAAAATCCCGTAATTAGTGGAGTCTTTCTGAAATATTTCAGAAATTCCCGAAATATCCGGGAAATCCCTTATTTAGTAGAGTTATCCAGATATACCTCAGAAATTCCCGAAATATCCAGGAAATCCCGTAATTAGTAGCGTCATCCCGAAAGAAATCAGAAATTTCCGAAATATCCAGGAAATACTACAATTAGTGGAGACATTTCGAAATACATCAGAAATTTCCGAAAAATCCAGGAAATCCCGTAATTAGTGGAGTCTCTCTAAAATATTTCAGAAATTCCCGAAATATAAGGGAAATTCCGTAATTAGTAGATTCATCCCGAATTTCCACAGAAATTCGCGTAATATCCAGGAAATCCCGTAATTGGTAGAATCATCCCGATATACCTCGGAATTCCCAAAAGATCCAGGAAATCCCGTAATTGGTAGATTCATCCCGAATTTCCTTAGATATTCCCGAAATATCCAGGAAATCCCTTATTTAGTAGAGTTATCCAGTAATACCTCAGAAATTCCCGAAATATCCAGAAAATCCCTTAATTTGTAGAGTTATCCAAAAATACCACAGAAATTCTCAACATACCCAGGAAAAAACCATAATTAGTCGAGTTTTTTTTTAAATTCCTCAGCAATAACCGAATGATCCAGGAAATCCCGTATTTGGTAGAATCATCACGAAATTCCTCAGATATTCCCGAAATATCCAGGAAATCCCGTAATTAGTGGAGTCTTTCTGTAGTATTTTAGAAATTCCCGATATATCCAGGAAATCCCTTATTTAGTAGAGTTATCCAGAAATACCTCAGAAATTCACGAAATATCCAGGAAATTCCGTTATTATTGGTGTTATTTTTAAATACCTCAGCAATTCCCGAAAGATCCAGGAAATCCCGTAATTGGTAGAGTCATCACGAATTTCCTCAGATATTCCCGAAATATCAAGGAAATCCCGTAATTAGTAGCGTCATTTCGAAATACCTCAGAAATTCCCCCAATATCCAGGAAATCCCTTAATTTGTAGAGTTATCCAAAATACCACAGAAATTCTCGAAATATCCAGGAAATACCATAATTAGTTGTAGTTTTTTTTTAAATACCTCAGCAATTACCGAAAGATCCAAAAATTCCGTAATTGGTAGAATCGTCACGAAATTCCTCAGATATTTCCGAAATATCCAGAAAATCCCGTAATTAGTGGAGTCTTTCTGAAATATTTCAGAAATTCCCGAAATATCCGGAAATCCCTTATTTAGTAGAGTTATCCAGATATACCTCAGAAATTCCCGAAATATCCAGGAAATCCCGTAATTAGTAGCGTCATCCCGAAAGAAATCAGAAATTTCCGAAATATCGAGGAAATACTACAATTAGTGGAGACATTTCGAAATACATCAGAAATTTCCGAAAAATCCAGGAAATCCCGTAATTAGTGGAGTCTCTCTAAAATATTTCAGAAATTCCCGAAATATAAGGGAAATTCCGTAATTAGTAGATTCATCCCGAATTTCCACAGAAATTCGCGTAATATCCAGGAAATCCCGTAATTGGTAGAATCATCCCGATATACCTCGGAATTCCCAAAAGATCCAGGAAATCCCGTAATTGGTAGATTCATCCCGAATTTCCTTAGATATTCCCGAAATATCCAGGAAATCCCTTATTTAGTAGAGTTATCCAGTAATACCTCAGAAATTGCCGAAATATCCAGAAAATCCCTTAATTTGTAGAGTTATCCAAAAATACCACAGAAATTCTCAACATACCCAGGAAAAACCATAATTAGTGGAGTTTTTTTTTAAATTCCTCAGCAATAACCGAATGATCCAGGAAATCCCGTATTTGGTAGAATCATCACGAAATTCCTCAGATATTCCCGAAATATCCAGGAAATCCCGTAATTAGTGGAGTCTTTCTGTAGTATTTTAGAAATTCCCGATATATCCAGGAAATCCCTTATTTAGTAGAGTTATCCAGAAATACCTCAGAAATTCACGAAATATCCAGGAAATTCCGTTATTATTGGTGTTATCCCGAATTTTCTCAGAAATTCCCGAAAGATCCAGGAAATCCCGTAATTAGTAGCGTCATTTCGAAATATCTCAGAAATTCTCGAAATATCCTGGAAATCCCGTAATTAGTAGAGTTATCCAGAAATACCTCAGAACTTCCCCAAATATCCAGGAAATCCCTTAATTTGTAGAGTTATCCAAAAATACCACAGAAATTCTCGAAATATCCAGGAAATACCATAATTGGTGGAGTTTTTTTTAAATACCTCAGCAATAACCGAATGATCCAGGAAATCTTGTAATTGGTAAAATCGTCACGAAATTCCTCAGATATTCCCGAAATATCCAGGAAATCCCGTAATTAGTGGAGTCTTTCTGTAGTATTTTAGAAATTCCCGAAATATCCAGGAAATCCCTTATTTAGGAGAGTTATCCATAAATACCTCAGAAATTCACGAAATATCCAGGAAATTCCGTTATTATTGGTGTTATCCCGAATTTCCTCAGAAATTCCCGAAAGATCCAGGAAATCCCGTAATTGGTAGAGTCATCACGAATTTCGTCAGATATTCCCGAAATATCAAGGAAATCCCGTAATTAGTAGCGTCATTTCGAAATATCTCAGAAATTCTCGAAATATCCTGGAAATCCCGTAATTAGTAGAGTTATCCAGAAATACCTCAGAAATTCCCCAAATATCCAGGAAATCCCTCAATTTGTAGAGTTATCCAAAAATACCACAGAAATTCTCGAAATATCCAGTAAATCCCATAATTAGTGGAGTCTTTCTGAAATATTTCAGAAATTCCCGAAATATCCAGGAAATCCCTTAAATGGTAGAGTTATCCAGAAATTCCTCAGAAATTCCCGAAATACCCAGGAAATCCCGTAATTAGTGGAGTCTCTCAGAAATATTTCAGTAATTCCCGAAATATACAGGAAATTCCGTAATGAGTAGATTCATCCCGAATTTCCACAGAAATTCGCGTACTATCCAGGAAATCCCGTAATAGGTAGAATCATCCCGA
Source organism: Theocolax elegans (assembly GCA_026168455.1). Taxonomy (NCBI): domain Eukaryota; kingdom Metazoa; phylum Arthropoda; class Insecta; order Hymenoptera; family Cerocephalidae; genus Theocolax; species Theocolax elegans. The sequence continues at coordinate 41,299,405 of CM047425.1, forward strand.
AATACCTCGGAATTCCCAAAAGATCCAGGAAATCCCGTAATTGGTAGATTCATCCCGAATTTCCTTAGATATTCCCGAAATATCCAGGAAATACCATAATTAGTGGGGTCTTTCAGAAATATTTCAGAAATTCCCGAAATATCCAGGAAATAGATTATTAAGTAGAGTTATCCAGAAATACCTTAGAAATTCCCGAAAGATCCAGGAAATTCCGTAATTATCAGTCATCCCGAATTTTTTCAGAAATTCCCGAAATTTCCAGAAAATCCCGTTATTATTGGTGTTATCCCGAATTTACTCAGAAATTTCCGAAATATCCTGGAAATCCCGTAGTTAGTAGAGTGATCCAGAAATACCTCAGATATTCCCGAAATATCCAAAAAATCCCGTAATTAGTGGAGTCTTCCTGAAATATTTGAGAAATTCCCGAAATATCCAGAATTTCCCGTAAATGATAGCGTCATCTCGAAATACCTCAGGAATCCCCGAAAGATCCAGGAAATCCCGTATTTGGTAGAGTCATCACGAATTTCGTCAGATATTCCCGAAATATCAAGGAAATCCCGTAATTACTAGCGTCATTTCGAAATATCTCAGAAATTCTCGAAATATCCTGGAAATTCCGTAATTAGTAGAGTTATCCAGAAATACCTCAGAAATTCCCCAAATATCCAGGAAATCCCTCAATTTGTAGAGTTATCCAAAAATACCACAGAAATTCTCGAAATATCCAGGAAATCCCGTAATTAGTGGAGTCTTTCTGAAATATTTCAGAAATTCCCGAAATATCAAGGAAATTCCGTAATTAGTAGCGTCATCCCGAAATACCTCAGCAATTCCCGAAAGATCCTGGAAATCCCGTAATTGGTAGAATCATCACGAATTTCCTCAGATATTCCCGAAATATCCAGGATATCCCGTAATTAGTGGAAGTCTTTTTGAAATATTTCAGAAATTCCCGAAATATCCAGGAAACCCCGTAATTAGTCGACTCATCCCGAATTTCCTCCGAAATTCCCGAAAGATCTAGGAACTGTTTGTCATAATTCCAGGGACACATAAAGTCTAAAAAAGATATTGTTTATTGATATAATTATTTACAGTAAAATGGGAATTCACAGAAAAATGCTTATTTTAGATATATTTCTAAATATAATTTGTTATTAATATTACAAATAATATATATTTATTATAATTTTTGAATACATACAATTTATACCTGGCACCACGACAATTAATTGTTGACAACAAAATTAATTATCAGTTGTGCAATTGTAATAATTAATGGTAAAATGTATGTATAAAAAGTTGTACGTACGTACGTACGCGGACTACTGAAACTTCCAAGCCAAAAAACTAATAAAAAACGAGTCTTTAAAAAATTTGTAATAGTGGTAAATTTATCCTCGTATCAATGCGATCACAATGGACTCATAAAAAATGACATTCACTAAATATTTTTTACAGTATAAGGGGTTTTTTACAGAAAGATTCACAATTTCACTTATAAAATTTTAATATTATGTAGATTTGCACCCGTAAGTACTCACGCATACACAAACCATCTTATATTTATTCCTGTAGATATTAATTACTAATATCTACAGGAATAATAACTACAATAAAAATAAACAAATTGTTAAAACGTAAAATACACACTGTGGGGCATGTCAAATTCACTCATTTAATTAATATTTAAATTATAGACAAAATCTGTAATCAAATAACAAGAAAATACATTTTAATAAAGAATGTCCAAATATCCCAAGATAATAAAAAATCAATAATGTACCCTCTATATAAAAAGTTAAAAAAACAATAAAAAACTCAATAATCACAACACAATTATCCATAATGAAAAAAATTTTTTAAAGAAATCACAGAAAAACTGAAAAGTCAATAATAGATGCTCTACAAAAAAATATTGCCAAAACATCTTAAAGTAAAAGAACTGAATAATTACTACCAAATTTCCCATATTAAACATTATAAAAACGATGTCTAAAAATGCTAATCTGATTAAAAATCAATAATAAATCCTCTATAAAAAAGCCCCACACATAACACACACGTACTCACCCACCTTTGTACCCCGTTTGTCACGCAGGGATACACTTTCCCACAAAACCAATCGTCCAAGTTTCCACTCATCTACACGCAATGCTAACGCTCTGGCCTACAAATACTCTCTATCACACATTCTTTTTGCATTCGCCCGCTAAAACTCACTCATAAACACACCCACGTATGTGCATGCCCATAAACACTCGCTAACTGAATACGCGCGCGCACACACAAATACACACACACATATACATATACACAAACACATACACGCACACGCACACACATACACACACGTATATATCAATAATGGTTCCTGTACAAAAAAAGTTCTATTTCCAAGATTACCCATTATAAAGAACAGAGTATTTAACATAAAATTTCCCATGATAAAAAAATTATTGCAAACGAAGTTTATGTATCCCAGAATAAGTATACATCAATAATGGTTCCTGTACAAAAAAGGTTCCAGTGCCAAGATTCCCCACAATAAAGAGCAGACAAATTAATGAATAATTTCCCATATCAAAAAAATAATTACAATCGATGTCTATATATTCCTGAATAAGTATAAATCATTAATGGTTCCTCTACAAAAAAAGTTCTAGTGCCAAGATTCCCCATAATAAAGAACGGACCAATTAATGGATAATTTCCCATAATAAAACAATGTTTTCAAATGATGTCTATATATCCTAGAATAAGCATAAATCAATAATGGTTCCTGAACAAAAAAGGTTCCAGAGCCAAGATTCCCCATAATAAAGAACAGAATTATTTATGAATAATTTTCCATAATAAAAAAATTTGTTCTAATGGTGACGATATATCCCACAATAAGTAGTAATCAACAATAGTTTTTCTTGAAATAAAAGTTCTATTTCCAAGATTCCCCATTGTAATGACCAGAGTATTTAACATAAATTTTCACATGATAAAAAAATTATTGCAAACCAAGTCTATGTATCCCAGAATATATATAAATCAATAATGGTTCCTGTACGAAAAAAGTACTAGTGCCAAGATTCCTAATAATAAAGAACGGACCGATTAATGAATAATTTCCCACAATATAAAAATAATTACAATCGATGTCTATATATTCCAGAATAAGTATAATTCAACAATAACTTTACTTGAAAAAAAAGTTCTATTTCCAAGATTCCCCATTGTAATGACCAGAGTAATTAACATAAATTTTCCCATGATAAAAAAATTATTGCAAACCAAGTCTATGTATCCCAGAATATGTATAAATGAATAATGGTTCCTGTACGAAAAAAGTACTAGTGCCAAGATTCCTCATCTTTCAATTAAAGAAATTTTTACGATTGAGTCACGCAAATATCTCTCTCTCTCTCTCTCTTTCTCTCTCTCCACACACTATACACACGCGTACACAAAAAGTCACAAACACATACCACATATTCACACCATATATAAAAGCATCCACCCACTCGTCCGTAGACACCTACAAAGAGAACATTTGATTGGCGTTTATACAAAAAGAGTGCATGTACACCAGACCTTTAGAACTTTACAGACGAAAAATCCAGAAAATATCAGAAATTCCCGAAAAATCCTGGAAATCTCGTAATTAGTAGAGTTATTCAGAAATACCTCAGAAATTCCCGAAAGATCCAGCAAATCCCCTAATTAGTAGCGTCATCCTGAAATATCTCAGCAATTCCCGAAAGATCCAGGAAATCCCGAAATTGGTAGAATCATCACGAATTTCCTTAGATATTACCGAAATATCCAGAAAGTCCCGTAATTATTGGAGTCTTTCTGAAATATTTCAGAAATTCCCGAAATATCCAAGAAATTCCGTAATTAGCAGTCATCCCGAATTTCTTCAGAAATTCCCGAAATATCCAGGAAATCCCGAAATTAGCAGCGTCATCCCGAAATAGATCAGAAATTCCCGAAACATCCAGGAAATTCCACAATTAGTGGAGACATTTCGAAATATCTCAGAAATTCCCGAAGTATCCAGAAAATCCCGTTATAATTAGTGGAATCTTGCTCAAATATTTCAGAAATTCGCGAAATATCCAGGACAACCCGCAATTAGTAGAGTCATCCTGAAATAGCTAAGAAAAACCAGAAAGATCCAGGAAACCCGTAATTAGTAGCGTCATCCCGAAATGTCTCAGCAATTCCCAAAAGAACCAGGAAATCCCGTAATTGGTAGAATCATTACGAATTTCCTCAGATATTCCCGAAATATCCAAGAAATCCCGTAATTAGTAGTCATCCCGAATTTCTTCAGAAATTCCCGATATATCCTGGAAATGCCGCAATTAGCAGCGTCATCCCGAAATACCTCAGCAATTGGCGTAATATCCAGGAAAATCCGTAATTGGTAGAATCATCCCGAAATACCTCAGAAACTCCCGAAATATCCAGGAAATTCCACAATTAGTGGAGACATTTCGAAATACCTAGGAAATTCCCGAAATGTCCAGGAAATCCCTTAATTAGTAGAGTTATCAAGAAATACCTCAGGAATTCCCGAAATATCCAGGAAATACCATAATTAGTTGAGCCTAGCTGAAATCTTTCAGAAATTCCCGAAATATCCAGGAAATACCATAATTAGTGGAGCCTAGCTGAAATCTTTCAGAAATTCCCGAAATATCCAGGAAATCCCGTAATTGGTAGAATCATCCCGAAATACCTCAGAAATTCCCGAAATATCCAGGAAATCCCTTAATTAGCAGCGTCATCCCGAAATAGATCAGAAATTCCCGAAACATCCAGGAAATTCCACAATTAGTGGAGACATTTCGAAATATCTCAGAAATTCCCGAAGTATCCAGAAAATTCCGTTATTATTGGTGTTATCCCTAATTTCCTCAGAAATTCCCGAAATATCCAGGAAATTCCATAATTAGTGGAGACATTCAAAAATATGTCAGAAATTCCCGAAATATTCTGGAAATCCCGTAATTAGTAGAGTTATCCAGAAATACCTAAGAAATTCCCGAAATATCCAGGAAATCCCGTAATTTGTTTAGTTATCCCGAAATAGCTCAAAAATTCCCGAAAGGTCCAGGATATTCCGTAATTGGTAGATTCATCGCGAATTTCCACTGAATTTCGCGTAATATCCAGGAAATCCCGTAATTGGTAGAATCATCCCGAAATACCTCAGAAATTCCCTAAATATCCAGGATATCCCGTAATTGGTAGATTCATCCCGAATTTCCTCAGATATTCCCGAAATATCTAAGAAATCCCGTAATTAGTAGTCATCCCGAATTTCTTCAGAAATTCCCGAAATATCCTGGAAATGCCGTAATTAGTAGCGTCATCCCGAAATACCTCAGCAATTGGCGTAATATCCAGGAAAACCCGTAATTGGTAGAATCATCCCGAAATACCTCAGAAACTCCCGAAATATCCAGGAAATTCCACAATTAGTGGAGACATTTCGAAATACCTAGGAAATTCCCGAAATGTCCAGGAAATCCCTTAATTAGTAGAGTTATCAAGAAATACCTCAGGAATTCCCGAAATATCCAGGAAATCCCGAAATTAGCAGCGTCATCCCGAAATAGATCAGAAATTCCCGAAACATCCAGGAAATTCCACAATTAGTGGAGACATTTCGAAATATCTCAGAAATTCCCGAAGTATCCAGAAAATCCCGTTATTATTGGTGTTATCCCTAATTTCCTCAGAAATTCCCGAAATATCCAGGAAATTCCATAATTAGTGGAGACATTCAAAATATGTCAGAAATTCCCGAAATATCCTGGAAATCCCGTAATTAGTAGAGTTATCCAGAAATACCTAAGAAATTCCCGAAATATCCAGGAAATTCCACAATTAGTGGAGACATTTCGAAATATCTCAGAAATTCCCGAAGTATCCAGAAAATCCCGTTATAATTAGTGGAATCTTGCTCAAATATTTCAGAAATTCGCGAAATATCCAGGACAACCCGCAATTAGTAGAGTCATCCTGAAATAGCTAAGAAAAACCAGAAAGATCCAGGAAACCCGTAATTAGTAGCGTCATCCCGAAATGTCTCAGCAATTCCCAAAAGAACCAGGAAATCCCGTAATTGGTAGAATCATTACGAATTTCCTCAGATATTCCCGAAATATCCAAGAAATCCCGTAATTAGTAGTCATCCCGAATTTCTTCAGAAATTCCCGATATATCCTGGAAATGCCGCAATTAGCAGCGTCATCCCGAAATACCTCAGCAATTGGCGTAATATCCAGGAAAACCCGTAATTGGTAGAATCATCCCGAAATACCTCAGAAACTCCCGAAATATCCAGGAAATTCCACAATTAGTGGAGACATTTCGAAATACCTAGGAAATTCCCGAAATGTCCAGGAAATCCCTTAATTAGTAGAGTTATCAAGAAATACCTCAGGAATACCCGAAATATCCAGGAAATACCATAATTAGTTGAGCCTAGCTGAAATCTTTCAGAAATTCCCGAAATATCCAGGAAATACCATAATTAGTGGAGCCTAGCTGAAATCTTTCAGAAATTCCCGAAATATCCAGGAAATCCCGTAATTGGTAGAATCATCCCGAAATACCTCAGAAATTCCCGAAATATCCAGGAAATCCCTTAATTAGCAGCGTCATCCCGAAATAGATCAGAAATTCCCGAAACATCCAGGAAATTCCACAATTAGTGGAGACATTTCGAAATATCTCAGAAATTCCCGAAGTATCCAGAAAATCCCGTTATTATTGGTGTTATCCCTAATTTCCTCAGAAATTCCCGAAATATCCAGGAAATTCCATAATTAGTGGAGACATTCAAAAATATGTCAGAAATTCCCGAAATATCCTGGAAATCCCGTAATTAGTAGAGTTATCCAGAAATACCTAAGAAATTCCCGAAATATCCAGGAAATCCCGTAATTTGTTTAGTTATCCCGAAATAGCTCAAAAATTCCCGAAAGGTCCAGGATATTCCGTAATTGGTAGATTCATCGCGAATTTCCACTTAATTTCGCGTAATATCCAGGAATCCCGTAATTGGTAGAATCATCCCGAAATACCTCAGAAATTCCCTAAATATCCAGGAAATCCCGTAATTTGTAGATTCATCCCGAATTTCCTCAGATATTCCCGAAATATCCAGGAAATACTATAATTAGTGGAGTCTTTCTGAAATATTTCAGAAATTCCCGAAATTTCCAAGAAATCCCGTAATTAGTAGTCATCCCGAATTTTTCCAGAAATTCCCGAAATATCCAGAAATTCCCGTAATTAGTAGCGTCATCCCAACATACCTCAGGAATTCCCGACAGATCGAGGAAATCCCGTTATTGGTAGAGTCATCACGAATTTCCTCAGATATTCCCGAAATATCCAGGAAATCCCGTAATTTGTTTAGTTATCCCGAAATAGCTCAAAAATTCCCGAAAGGTCCAGGATATTCCGTAATTGGTAGATTCATCGCGAATTTCCACTGAATTTCGCGTAATATCCAGGAAATCCCGTAATTGGTAGAATCATCCCGAAATACCTCAGAAATTCCCTAAATATCCAGGAAATCCCGTAATTGGTAGATTCATCCCGAATTTCCTCAGATATTCCCGAAATATCTAAGAAATCCCGTAATTAGTAGTCATCCCGAATTTCTTCAGAAATTCCCGAAATATCCTGGAAATGCCGTAATTAGTAGCGTCATCCCGAAATACCTCAGCAATTGGCGTAATATCCAGGAAAACCCGTAATTGGTAGAATCATCCCGAAATACCTCAGAAACTCCCGAAATATCCAGGAAATTCCACAATTAGTGGAGACATTTCGAAATACCTAGGAAATTCCCGAAATGTCCAGGAAATCCCTTAATTAGTAGAGTTATCAAGAAATACCTCAGGAATTCCCGAAATATCCAGGAAATCCCGAAATTAGCAGCGTCATCCCGAAATAGATCAGAAATTCCCGAAACATCCAGGAAATTCCACAATTAGTGGAGACATTTCGAAATATCTCAGAAATTCCCGAAGTATCCAGAAAATCCCGTTATTATTGGTGTTATCCCTAATTTCCTCAGAAATTCCCGAAATATCCAGGAAATTCCATAATTAGTGGAGACATTCAAAAATATGTCAGAAATTCCCGAAATATCCTGGAAATCCCGTAATTAGTAGAGTTATCCAGAAATACCTAAGAAATTCCCGAAATATCCAGGAAATTCCACAATTAGTGGAGACATTTCGAAATATCTCAGAAATTCCCGAAGTATCCAGAAATCCCGTTATAATTAGTGGAATCTTGCTCAAATATTTCAGAAATTCGCGAAATATCCAGGACAACCCGCAATTAGTAGAGTCATCCTGAAATAGCTAAGAAAACCAGAAAGATCCAGGAAACCCGTAATTAGTAGCGTCATCCCGAAATGTCTCAGCAATTCCCAAAAGAACCAGGAAATCCCGTAATTGGTAGAATCATTACGAATTTCCTCAGATATTCCCGAAATATCCAAGAAATCCCGTAATTAGTAGTCATCCCGAATTTCTTCAGAAATTCCCGATATATCCTGGAAATGCCGCAATTAGCAGCGTCATCCCGAAATACCTCAGCAATTGGCGTAATATCCAGGAAAACCCGTAATTGGTAGAATCATCCCGAAATACCTCAGAAACTCCCGAAATATCCAGGAAATTCCACAATTAGTGGAGACATTTCGAAATACCTAGGAAATTCCCGAAATGTCCAGGAAATCCCTTAATTAGTAGAGTTATCAAGAAATACCTCAGGAATACCCGAAATATCCAGGAAATACCATAATTAGTTGAGCCTAGCTGAAATCTTTCAGAAATTCCCGAAATATCCAGGAAATACCATAATTAGTGGAGCCTAGCTGAAATCTTTCAGAAATTCCCGAAATATCCAGGAAATCCCGTAATTGGTAGAATCATCCCGAAATACCTCAGAAATTCCCGAAATATCCAGGAAATCCCTTAATTAGCAGCGTCATCCCGAAATAGATCAGAAATTCCCGAAACATCCAGGAAATTCCACAATTAGTGGAGACATTTCGAAATATCTCAGAAATTCCCGAAGTATCCAGAAAATCCCGTTATTATTGGTGTTATCCCTAATTTCCTCAGAAATTCCCGAAATATCCAGGAAATTCCATAATTAGTGGAGACATTCAAAAATATGTCAGAAATTCCCGAAATATCCTGGAAATCCCGTAATTAGTAGAGTTATCCAGAAATACCTAAGAAATTCCCGAAATATCCAGGAAATCCCGTAATTTGTTTAGTTATCCCGAAATAGCTCAAAAATTCCCGAAAGGTCCAGGATATTCCGTAATTGGTAGATTCATCGCGAATTTCCACTTAATTTCGCGTAATATCCAGGAATCCCGTAATTGGTAGAATCATCCCGAAATACCTCAGAAATTCCCTAAATATCCAGGAAATCCCGTAATTTGTAGATTCATCCCGAATTTCCTCAGATATTCCCGAAATATCCAGGAAATACTATAATTAGTGGAGTCTTTCTGAAATATTTCAGAAATTCCCGAAATTTCCAAGAAATCCCGTAATTAGTAGTCATCCCGAATTTTTCCAGAAATTCCCGAAATATCCAGAAATTCCCGTAATTAGTAGCGTCATCCCAACATACCTCAGGAATTCCCGACAGATCGAGGAAATCCCGTTATTGGTAGAGTCATCACGAATTTCCTCAGATATTCCCGAAATATCCAGGAAATCCCGTAATTTGTTTAGTTATCCCGAAATAGCTCAAAAATTCCCGAAAGGTCCAGGATATTCCGTAATTGGTAGATTCATCGCGAATTTCCACTGAATTTCGCGTAATATCCAGGAAATCCCGTAATTGGTAGAATCATCCCGAAATACCTCAGAAATTCCCTAAATATCCAGGAAATCCCGTAATTGGTAGATTCATCCCGAATTTCCTCAGATATTCCCGAAATATCTAAGAAATCCCGTAATTAGTAGTCATCCCGAATTTCTTCAGAAATTCCCGAAATATCCTGGAAATGCCGTAATTAGTAGCGTCATCCCGAAATACCTCAGCAATTGGCGTAATATCCAGGAAAACCCGTAATTGGTAGAATCATCCCGAAATACCTCAGAAACTCCCGAAATATCCAGGAAATTCCACAATTAGTGGAGACATTTCGAAATACCTAGGAAATTCCCGAAATGTCCAGGAAATCCCTTAATTAGTAGAGTTATCAAGAAATACCTCAGGAATTCCCGAAATATCCAGGAAATCCCGAAATTAGCAGCGTCATCCCGAAATAGATCAGAAATTCCCGAAACATCCAGGAAATTCCACAATTAGTGGAGACATTTCGAAATATCTCAGAAATTCCCGAAGTATCCAGAAAATCCCGTTATTATTGGTGTTATCCCTAATTTCCTCAGAAATTCCCGAAATATCCAGGAAATTCCATAATTAGTGGAGACATTCAAAAATATGTCAGAAATTCCCGAAATATCCTGGAAATCCCGTAATTAGTAGAGTTATCCAGAAATACCTAAGAAATTCCCGAAATATCCAGGAAATCCCGTAATTTGTTTAGTTATCCCGAAATAGCTCAAAAATTCCCGAAAGGTCCAGGATATTCCGTAATTGGTAGATTCATCGCGAATTTCCACTTAATTTCGCGTAATATCCAGGAAATCCCGTAATTGGTAGAATCATCCCGAAATACCTCAGAAATTCCCTAAATATCCAGGAAATCCCGTAATTTGTAGATTCATCCCGAATTTCCTCAGATATTCCCGAAATATCCAGAAAATACTATAATTAGTGGAGTCTTTCTGAAATATTTCAGAAATTCCCGAAATTTCCAAGAAATCCCGTAATTAGTAGTCATCCCGAATTTTTCCAGAAATTCCCGAAATATCCAGAAATTCCCGTAATTAGTAGCGTCATCCCAACATACCTCAGGAATTCCCGACAGATCGAGGAAATCCCGTTATTGGTAGAGTCATCACGAATTTCCTCAGATATTCCCGAAATATCCAGGAAATCCCGTAATTTGTTTAGTTATCCCGAAATAGCTCAAAAATTCCCGAAAGGTCCAGGATATTCCGTAATTGGTAGATTCATCGCGAATTTCCACTGAATTTCGCGTAATATCCAGGAAATCCCGTAATTGGTAGAATCATCCCGAAATACCTCAGAAATTCCCTAAATATCCAGGAAATCCCGTAATTGGTAGATTCATCCCGAATTTCCTCAGATATTCCCGAAATATCCAAGAAATCCCGTAATTAGTAGCGTCATCCCAACATACCTCAGGAATTCCCGACAGATCGAGGAAATCCCGTTATTGGTAGAGTCATCACGAATTTCCTCAGATATTCCCGAAATATCCAGGAAATCCCGTAATTTGTTTAGTTATCCCGAATAGCTCAAAATTCCCGAAAGGTCCAGGATATTCCGTAATTGGTAGATTCATCGCGAATTTCCACTGAATTTCGCGTAATATCCAGGAAATCCCGTAATTGGTAGAATCATCCCGAAATACCTCAGAAATTCCCTAAATATCCAGGAAATCCCGTAATTGGTAGATTCATCCCGAATTTCCTCAGATATTCCCGAAATATCCAAGAAATCCGTAATTAGTAGCGTCATCCCAACATACCTCAGGAATTCCCGACAGATCGAGGAAATCCCGTTATTGGTAGAGTCATCACGAATTTCCTCAGATATTCCCGAAATATCCAGGAAATCCCGTAATTTGTTTAGTTATCCCGAAATAGCTCAAAAATTCCCGAAAGGTCCAGGATATTCCGTAATTGGTAGATTCATCGCGAATTTCCACTGAATTTCGCGTAATATCCAGGAAATCCCGTAATTGGTAGAATCATCCCGAAATACCTCAGAAATTCCCTAAATATCCAGGAAATCCCGTAATTTGTAGATTCATCCCGAATTTCCTCAGATATTCCCGAAATATCCAGGAAATACTATAATTAGTGGAGTCTTTCTGAAATATTCAGAAATTCCCGAAATTTCCAAGAAATCCCGTAATTAGTAGTCATCCCGAATTTTTCCAGAAATTCCCGAAATATCCAGAAATTCCCGTAATTAGTAGCGTCATCCCAACATACCTCAGGAATTCCCGACAGATCGAGGAAATCCCGTTATTGGTAGAGTCATCACGAATTTCCTCAGATATTCCCGAAATATCCAGGAAATCCCGTAATTTGTTTAGTTATCCCGAAATAGCTCAAAAATTCCCGAAAGGTCCAGGATATTCCGTAATTGGTAGATTCATCGCGAATTTCCACTGAATTTCGCGTAATATCCAGGAAATCCCGTAATTGGTAGAATCATCCCGAAATACCTCAGAAATTCCCTAAATATCCAGGAAATCCCGTAATTGGTAGATTCATCCCGAATTTCCTCAGATATTCCCGAAATATCCAAGAAATCCCGTAATTAGTAGTCATCCCGAATTTCTTCAGAAATTCCCGAAATATCCTGGAAATGCCGTAATTAGTAGCGTCATCCCGAAATACCTCAGCAATTGGCGTAATATCCAGGAAAACCCGTAATTGGTAGAATCATCCCGAAATACCTCAGAAACTCCCGAAATATCCAGGAAATTCCACAATTAGTGGAGACATTTCGAAATACCTAGGAAATTCCCGAAATGTCCAGGAAATCCCTTAATTAACAGCGTCATCCCGAAATAGATCAGAAATTCCCGAAACATCCAGGAAATTCCACAATTAGTGGAGACATTTCGAAATATCTCAGAAATTGCCGAAGTATCCAGAAAATCCCGTTATTATTGGTGTTATCCCTAATTTCCTCAGAAATTCCCGAAATATCCAGGAAATTCCATAATTAGTGGAGACATTCAAAAATATGTCAGAAATTCCCGAAATATCCTGGAAATCCCGTAATTAGTAGAGTTATCCAGAAATACCTAAGAAATTCCCGAAATATCCAGGAAATCCCGTAATTTGTTTAGTTATCCCGAAATAGATCAGAAATTCCCGAAACATCCAGGAAATTCCACAATTACTGGAGACATTTCGAAATATCTCAGAAATTCCCGAAGTATCCAGAAAATTCCGTTATTATTGGTGTTATCCCTAATTTCCTCAGAAATTCCCGAAATATCCAGGAAATTCCATAATTAGTGGAGACATTCAAAAATATGTCAGAAATTCCCGAAATATCCTGGAAATCCCGTAATTAGTAGAGTTATCCAGAAATACCTAAGAAATTCCCGAAATATCCAGGAAATCCCGTAATTTGTTTAGTTATCCCGAAATAGCTCAAAAATTCCCGAAAGGTCCAGGATATTCCGTAATTGGTAGATTCATCGCGAATTTCCACTTAATTTCGCGTAATATCTAGGAAATCCCGTAATTGGTAGAATCATCCCGAAATACCTCAGAAATTCCCTAAATATCCAGGAAATCCCGTAATTTGTAGATTCATCCCGAATTTCCTCAGATATTCCCGAAATATCCAGGAAATACTATAATTAGTGGAGTCTTTCTGAAATATTTCAGAAATTCCCGAAATTTCCAAGAAATCCCGTAATTAGTAGTCATCTCGAATTTTTCCAGAAATTCCCGAAATATCCAGAAATTCCCGTAATTAGTAGAGTCATCCCAACATACCTCAGGAATTCCCGAAAGATCGAGGAAATCCCGTTATTGGTAGAGTCATCACGAGTTTCCTCAGATATTCCCGAAATATCCAGGATATCCCGTAATTAGTGGAGTCTTTCTGAAATATTTCAGAAATTCCCGAAATATCCAGGAAACCCCGTAATTAGTCGACTCATCCCGAATTTCCTCCGAAATTTCCGAAAGATCTAGGAACTGTTTGTCATAATTCCAGGGACACATAAAGTCTAAAAAAGATATTGTTTATTTATATAATTATTTACAGTAATATGGGAATTCACAGAAAAATGCTTATTTTAAATATATTTCTAAATATAATTTGTGATTAATATTACAAATAATATATATTTATTATAATTTTTGAATACATACAATTTATACCTGGCACCACGACAATTAATTGTTGACAACAAAATTAATTATCGGTTGTGCAATTGTAATAATTAATGGTAAAATGTATGTATAAAAAGTTGTACGTACGTACGTACGTACGTACGGACGGACGTACGTACGTACGTACGCGGACTACTGAAACTTCCAAGCCAAAAAACTAATAAAAAACGACTCTTTAAAAAATTTGTAATAGTGGTAAATTTATCCTCGTATCAATGCGATCACAATGGACTCATAAAAAATGACATTCACTAAATATTTTTTACAGTATAAGGGGTTTTTTACAGAAAAATTCACAATTTCACTTATAAAATTTTAATATTATGTAGATTAGCCCGCAAACATCCTTCCGATCCCCGATTTTCCCGTCACGTGTATCGGTATAGAGGAGATCGTCCTATTTCCGCTACCGTGTCCCGACGGGTAAACTTATTAACCCACGGCGACGACAAAGACGCGTTCTTCGGGGCCGTCGTCCCTGTATTAAATTAATAAATAACTTGTAACTGGTACTAGGACGAAATACCACGTTACAAATGGCGACCGTGACAGGACGGTAGTTGTACCGGCTGCGTGTCGAGGATTTTCGGGTCGGCAAAAATTTTCTTATTTTTTTTTTTAAATAATTGTTTCTCTTATGTACAGGTTTACCTGTACTTATATAGGGAACCGCGGGTTATTTATTTTTAAAATTTTGGCTTTGCAAGTCGCGGGTGAGAGATTGATTGATTGATTGATTGATTTTATTGTTGGGCTACGGGAGTAAACCCCCATGGTAGCACAAATTACAAAAAAAAAATATTAACATTAAAAAATACTGGCCAAAGGCCAGCACGAAAAGTAGCTTAATAATACAAAGTGGTACAGTTACACTTAAGACTAAAAACTAAAGTAAAACTAATATAAATACAATAAAGCTTAAAAGATAAGAAGATAAATGATATGCAACATTGGCACTCACAGACCGGTCTCATAAATGTCCACTCATACACAGTAATCATTTACAGCCAATGACCACAGCCTCGCGGCCTACAATGACGGAACCACCGGCTCAACAAGGCCCTCCTCAACCACGCGTCTCGACCAAGCCTGTCAATCGAGCGCAGTTAGATGTTCATGGAGATGATTCTGGAATGTCGATGCGTCATGCAAGTCAAAATCCAAATCATGAAAGGCATTGAGGATTTTGGAGGACGTGATGAGAAATGAGGTGCTTAGGGCTTCCGTGCGAGGTGGTCGATACGTGAGGGGTCGAAACTGAATGCGATTAGAATGACGAATATTGGGGCGGGAATCGGTTCTGATAAAGTGTTGATGAAGGTATGAGGGCTTTGAAGATGAAATGATCTTATATGCTAATGAACCGATAAGATACGCTCTTCTGCGCTCAACCGACAGCCAGCCCAATTGTAATCGAAATGGGGTAACATGCGTTCTTCTAGGGATATTTCCCCAAACAAAACGCACACATGCATGTAGTAACCGCTGAAGTTTTAAGTCACGCACCTGATCAACGTCATTGTTGACCGCGCACGCGTAATCCAGGTGGGGCCATACCAAACTCTCGACTAGCTTCTTGCGTGTAATTCGCGAAAGTGCCCTTTTATAAAAACGCAAGGTATGCAGCACTCCATGTACCTTTTGACAAATCTGTGACACGTGCCTCGACCAGTCGAGTGTCGGCATAATCCACAAAACCAACGACTTAACAACACTCGTATGGCAACGGTACGCCATTAACATTAATCCTGGTTGCATTACCCAGATCAAAATACATATTGTTGGCTACCCAGCAGCAGAACCTTTGTCTTCGCCAAATTCAACGATAAGCCATTTCTTTCCGCCCAATCAACAACCGCCCCCGCGTCACGAGAAACCCTCCCCACAGCCCGATCGAACTCCGTCGGCAAGAATGTATAATACATTTGCGTATCATCTGCGAAAATCATATGGTTTGAGTACTTCAGGACCGCAGGCAGGTCATTTATAAAAATAGAAAATAAAAGGGGACCCAATACACTGCCTGAGGGACTCCCGCCTGGACAGTGGTTCAACCAGAACGTCACCCCCATCACCCTCAACAGCCAGTGTGCGGCCCATTAAGTAGGAGCAGAACCATTCCACCACCTTATCCCCACAACCGATCGCTCGGAGCTTCCGGAAAAGCGCGCCATGGGGTACTTTCGAAAAATCAAACAAGACTAATAACGTGACCATGCGCTGTCAATACCCCGGCGCACATCCTCCAAAACTTCAAGCAATGCAGTTTGTGTGCTATGGCCTCTACGGAACCCAGCCTGACGGTGAGAGAGCACCCCATGCTCCTCAAGATAACCCGATAACTGTCCATAAACGATCCTCTCTAGCAGCTTGGACACCTCGCTCAGACGTGCAATTGGCCTGATATCAGAGATGGATTCACAAACAGCAGACTTGGCTAGCGGATAGATTAACGCTTTCTTCTATTCCGAGGGAAAAATACCAGACTGTAGCGATGCGCCAAAGATGCCAGCGAGGACGTCCACAACACAGGCCCCAGCTAACCTAAGCATATGAATCGATATACTATCGAGTCCCACCGCGCGCGAAGTTGCTCGCCCCAGCGCCCCATGTACTTGAGCTGCCGATACATTACCGAATGAGAAACGCGTATCAACGAAGAACGGCGCAAAAGTAATAACGTCCGCCAAAGTATGCTGAGAAAGCGGAATGGCTCGTCGCGAAACTGAAGCATAGTGCTCATTGAGTTCATCGAGTCAGAAGAGCGATGCAGGAGAGGGCCTTCGGTGACCCGCAACGCCATATTTCCGAAGTATACGCCATCTTGACCGAGAATCAATCGCCTCATTCAGTTCATCATTGATATAGTTAAACTTAGCCGACTCTAGAGTATTTGAGGCTAAACTGTGCAGTCGACTATATTCACGAAAGTCCACCGCGTTATCCGTCGACCTAGCCGTACGATACGCACGCCTCCTTTCCCTAATCAACCTCCCTACCTCCAGCGTCATCCATACTTTACGCTTAGTTGTTGTTACGAAGGATCTTAATGGGGCCAACCGATCAAAGGCCTGCAGGAGCGCAGAACTCAGACCATTCACAGCCAGATCAATGCCGACTACATCTAGGTCATCATGGTAAACAGAACTTCCCCACACTCGAGGATCAGAGAATACCCCATATAATTCATTAAAGGCGCCAGCGAGCTGTAAATGACTGACATTGTTCAACCTGCGCGACACAATCCTATTTGGTTTGCTCTTTGGTTTAGACAGATCAAGCTATAGAAGAATAGAATCCTGCCCCGAATCAGCCAAAAATGGACTGTCGGACTTAATATACTTAAATCGTAGGTTAGAATCACGCAGAATAAACAGGTCAAGCCAAGTATGTGACATATAATCCGCGCAATGCGCATGGTGAGTCGGCTCTGACGGGACTAGCTTAAGATTGAGCTCGCCTAAGTGCGACATTAAGTAATCCACGTTTTGGTTACCTCTTAAAATATTTATATTAAAGTCCCCAGTAACCACCACATGCTCATACTATGGAAGCAGCTCCGAGAGTAGATCAAAAAAGACTATTGGCAATGCAGCCCCCGGGCGTCTGTATACAACACACACTAACACCTTAAATAACTCGCAAGAAATGTCCAGGATCAAAAATTCCGGCGTATTATCAAATATCGTATCAGATTGCCCAACTACCTTCACCCTAAAAGCACTACGGATATATACGCCCACGCCTCCTCCCCCCTGCCAACGCGGTCAAGCCTAACAAAGTTATAATTCGTCAATTTAATAACATCAGACGCGTCAGATGGGGTAAGAAATGTCTCAGACACGGCTATCACGTCGTACGAGCACGGGTAGACTAGAGCTTCAATCGCATCAAAATGTGGCTTAATTCTATTTATGTTTATGTGAAATATATTAAAAAAATTGTTACCCAAAACACATGAGTCGCGAACTATCGGCCGTGCATAATGCAGTCGCTGTGACTCATGCAGCGCCCGCGACCAAAGCGCATGTATAGGTTTCGACCATAGGGGCCGAATGTAAAGACTGGCGATTCCACCCATCTTAAAAATATCTTGGGCATTAAGCCCTCCTAGCTTGCTGCTGCGTGCCATAACCGCATCGCGAATCGAGGAGGAAAGTAGCTTAAAAACTAATCCACGCGTTTTAACATTCGAGCTGGAGCTTGAGCTTGCATCATTCACGTCGCCCCCACGAGTCACCCGAGATCCATGGCGCGGCTCCCATTTGCGTATATCCGCGATTTGAAAATAAGTACGACTTAGACCGATCGCTTCAAGTAGAGATTTTACTACATCATCGTCGGATAATGTAACCGCCTCCGGAACACCGAGCAGTAGGACCTTGCATGCCTCATCATGGGAGCGAGACGCAACGTCCGTGCATACCGGGGCGCTCTCAGCAGCTTGCATGCGGGTCGTGAATTCGCGTCGCAATTCATCAAAGCGTAAATCAGTAGAACGAGCGAGAGCGTCCACGTCCCCACGAACGTCCCGTACGTCAGACACAATCTTATTCGTAGCCTGCGCGAGTGCATCTACATCCGTTCGAATAGCTCGTACGTCCGACTGAATAACGTCGAACTTGCGGCTCAATTCATTAAAGCGGTTATCGAACTTCTTTTCCAAACGTTCAGCAAAGCTGGTAAACCACCTCGGAGCCTCGTCGTTATCCATTGTATTAGCCACAGCCACCGTAGAGAGGGGCTGGGTGTCCGCCTCACGTGCGCGCGGTTGCTTGGTTACCTTGCAGAGCGATGGCGACGTGGGCGAGGCCGGCCGTTTTAACGAACCAGCAAGAACAGTGGGTGTGGCCTATGCAGGCGAGTCGGCGTCAGCGGCGGGGGCCGGGCTAGCAGGAGCGGTGTCGGTAAACGACCCAGGAGGTGCTGCCCTCGCAAGATTCGCCGCATAAAAGCCACACAGAGACAGTCCCGACTCTTCGTGAATACTCTCACATCTGACATGTATTTTTGATGCGCATGCAGGACAGACCTTGGTTGGGTAGGCACGAGTAAATCGACAGCTGCAGATGGGGCAGAGCGCGTTCCGACTTCAACATAAGTCCTGAAACAGACGCAGCTGACGACGGCGAGACGCTTGATTCAGCGAGTAACAGTACAGATGTCGCAGGGCTCGCTCAGAACTCAACGTCCACGCAGCGAATCGGAGTCAGCACTCACCATTCAAGAGCGCCACTGCTCGGCGCCAGACAGTAACCAGGGCCGCCGTACCTCAGCGTGTCTCCCGCCAGGAGTCACACCGCCTTCGAGTGTTTCAGCCAGAGTCGCCAATCTCGTTGAACATCAACACTCGTGCTCCCTCCAATCTGCCAGTCATCCACAAAATACAACGACCAAGCAAAAACTTTCAGGCAGAAATCGGGCTCCCTGGCTCTAAAAAGAGAAGCCTGCTGTGTGTGCTCGAGTTGCATGAGCCAGCGGAAGTCCGATCCTCCTGAAAAGAAGCACACAGGAGGTATACACACGTATAAATAGAGTGATATGCACGGAGCGATGTGAAGCGCGTCCGTCCTACTCACCAGAGAGAGAGAGAGAGAGAGAGTGAGAGAGAGCGTATAGGTTGATAATGGCATGGACACATGCCATTACGCTTGAATCATTTGTGTGAGTGAGAGAGAGAGAGAGAGAGAGAGAGAACCAGTGCGTGAGAGAAAGAAACATTGCGTCGCGGAGTTCGATAGTGCTGAGTGAGCACGAGTCCGCTAGTGGGAGAGAGAGAGAAAATCCCAACTAGCCGGCGATAGACTCGCGCGGCGTAAGAGTAACGAGAGTGAGAGAGAGAGAGAACATATACTTTATACAGTATATACCGCGCGGCTATCCTTCGTTGCTACGCAAGAAGGAAAATTTCCCCCTCTGCGCAACCGTAATTTCATTTTTAATTTAATTGCGTGAATTTTGGTAACTCGTTTTAAAAGCGAGTTTAACAATTTGTGTGTGTGTGTGTGTGTGTGAAATATTTTTGAGTTCGGCTCACTGATTTTGTATCAGTTCGAGATGACCAATAATATTTTTATTGCTTATAATTATTAATCTTATTATTGTCATTATTATTATTATTAATAATGTTCTTTTTGTTGTAATATATATATACTTTGAATTAATTTTTCAAAGATATTATCGCGCTGTTAGTCAGCTGATAATTTTGAAATTATACAATAATTTTTTTTGTTGTGTGGTAATAATTATTAATATTATTATAATTAATTTTGACATTGTCGGTTAGTCAGATAACTCAAGGTTGATAAATCTTTTTGTATTACCGTCGCGATTTTGGCTCGCATTAGTGCTGAGACACATCGTGATATCGGTGTTACATTTATATTTATTGTTAATATTAATATTATTTTGATTACGAGTTTGTTACTTAATTATTAATTCTGCTAACGGCAAAATCTCTTTTGATTTATTTTCTTAATTTTTTTTTGCATTTCCTCCAAATTAAGAAATAAATTGCAATTAATTTGTTTGTCAATTTAATTGCATATTTATATTATTAATTTTTGTATAATATAATATAATATATATAATATAATAATAAATAAAATAATTAATATTATAGATAAATTTTGTTATCTTTATCATCCACGCAGTATTTATTTAGAAGGAATAATTTTCGATCTTGGTGAATAAACCACAAGTTTAATTAACTGGCGACGTTTCGATGGCTCTTCGTCATCCTCTTCAGGCTATAACTTTATTTAAAAAATATACAAATGAATACATTTGGTTTAACAATTATAGTTTTAATTATAAGTTTTGTTTTTTAAGCCTCATGATTTACAATATTTTACTTACTACTCGTCATTATATCAGATGTTTAACATCGACATTACATCGTAGCATCACTGAGTCGTCGCACTAATAACGAAAACAAGGATATTTAAAACAATGAAATTACGATTTATATACACAGAAGTTGAACAGTTATGTCGATTACCTTCATCTTATATAAAACTCCATATATCCAAATTAACATTATTAATAATTTAATAAATAAATAAATTAGGACATCACAAAAATAATAAATAACACAAAGATTAAGCAAAAGCCGTTACAGGACTAGATATAATTATCACAAAAAACGTACTAAATTTATTCTCAGCTGATATATATAGCTATAGTGAAGTGTAGCATGACACCAACTATATCTATATAAAGGCACGATTTTTGAATCTAATTTAATGACTGAATATTATATTATGTCATAGATTAAAATTATTATTGTCCATTATGTTAAAAATAATAATAAATATTGTTATACATAAGTTACAAATTCTCTATTAACAATAAAAATATATTTATTTTTATTATAAATTTACCATTTGCTAAAATTGACTAAACCTAAACATAACAAAAAAGGAAAAAAATAGAAAAAAAGAAAAAGAAAAAAGCAATCAACACAATCAAAGACGTTCTTTCAATCTACTAATAATACCATTGTAATGTTGACTAAGTTTTCTAGTATCATCTTTAACATTAATTGCATTGTTCTCCAATTTGATATGTACCATTTCAGATACTAATCTTCTATTCCAATTACTCTCTCTATCTAAAATTGAAATATCGTCAAAATTAAAGGAATGATTGAAAGACGTTATATGTTCATTAATAACAAATTGAGACTCTATTTTTTTTTTTTATATTTTTTTTAGTATTACTTTTATGTTCGTTGTTGATATCATACCAAAACATTTATACAATATTTTTTACAATTTAAAACATATAAATTTTATTAGCCATACAGCTAAAATTAAAATGAAAAATAATATTTCAATACTCCAAAATAAAGTCTTAAATATTGAGATACAAGATATTAATATTCATACATCTTTTTTAAACAATAAACTTAATAATCTTATCACAAATGTTAATAAGTCATTACCAATACAAGTTATTGAAGAATTTTGTAATAGACTAAATGATAGTATAAATAATCTGAAACAAAATCTTAATCAAAAATGTAAAAGTAAATTTGATAAACCATTAAAATGTAAGAACAAAAACAGGGATAAAAAAGCGATGAAACAATCAAACAATTGTTCTAATAACCATAATTTTAACAATAATAATAGAAATAAATGGTTTGTTAATTTAACTAATTCAAATATTCCTTCAGATATAATTGATACTGTTTCGTTAGGACCAAAATTTAGTTCAAATACAACTTTAAATAAACATAATGTAATAGATATGATTAAAAATATAGAACAATTGTTTGAACATTATGAATTCGAAACTGAAACAAAGAATTGTATTAGGAAAAGTGTTACACAATGTATGGAGAATAGTATTAAAAAAACTACACATATCAAATATGAAGATAGGCTTTTTGCACAGAGGTTGAACAAGACAAGGTTGTTTTTGAAAAATAACGATGTATTTTTTACCATGGTGGATAAAGGTAATGTCACAGTGGCTATTGACACAAAAACACATACATCAAAAATGCATAATCTTATTTCTGATACTAATACATACAAAAAGGTAGCCAAAAATAATAATCCACTTATTAAGTTACAGAAAAATACACAAAATATATTAAATAGATGGAATGAATTGGGATATTTAGACAAAAAATATCATACAAATGAACTTACTCAAACAAATACTGTGTTACCAAAAATTTATGGCTTACCGAGAGTTCATAAAAAAGATGTTCCATTAAGACCAATAATATCATGTATTGGAAGTCCCACTTACAAATTATCGAAAATTATTGATAAAATAATCAGAAATAGCATAAATAAACCCAAATCATATATAAAAAACAGTCAAGAATTAATTATGAAAGTGACAAACTGTGACATACCACCTGGATACATTTTAGTTTCGTTTGATGTTGTTTCACTGTTCACTAATATACCGAATGAACTTTTAATTAAAAGCATTGAAAAAAGATATCATTTGATCTCCAAGCACTATAATATACCACTCAGTGAGATAATTGATGTTGTGACATTTTTGATGTATAATACATATTTTAAATGGGATGGTAATTATTACCAACAAATTTTTGGTAGTCCGATGGGGTCGTTTGTTTGCTCTCCGTTAAGCATTTCAGCAAAGTCAGTGAGGTGTTTGTCCTTCTTAACAAACAACCTCGCGGGTTCACCAACCCGTATTTCTTGCCCCCTAGAGCTCTTACGCTCTTTTAATTGCGTGCAGGGCCCGGGGGACGATTCTGGTACCCTGCTGCTAAGTTTCCCAGATATTGCCGTACATGCCCACACTTTGGACAATTATCTAGGGTTACCACGGTTGTGTGGCACACCTGACACTCAATGGGTGCTGCCACGTTCGGGCACTGGTCCGCTGTATGTCCCATACTTGCGCAATGGAGGCAAGTCTGATTGGGACAATCGGAATATCGATGTCCTACTTTTTGGCATGCAATACATATGTCAAAGAAGAGACTATTCGGATTCCTTTGCAAACCAGCGTCTTAGGTCTGCCTCTGCGCAATACGATCATATACCGTGCTTTGTCTACGTTGAGGCGTGTAGACGGGTGTGCTCTGAGCTTGAGCAACGTATTGTTTCGGTCTTGCACCGTTATATTGTTGCTGCTTTGACCCTGTCTGTCTATTTCCCGAAGACTGTCTCGCATTATTGATATTTTGTGCACCAACAAAATTTTTACTTTGTTGCAAGTACTGACGTTGACTAGTGTTGCGAGTACCATACACATTGGCTACTTCACAATCACTTGAAGATGGGCTAGAAGAATGTTTCTTATTTTTCTTGCTCCTTTTCTTTTTCAACGTCTTCTTCTTCGGTGGTGGAGATGGCTGAGGGACCGGTTGGCTCTTCTTATTCTTAACTATTGAGGCCACTTTCCCCGAAACTTTGGACGAACTCCGTTTTGGGAAAGCTTGTGGGATATGAACTTGTTCTCTTGGTGTGGGTTCCGCAAATCTCTTGTCCCATATCAAGTGTTGTTCATATTCTTTGCCGTACTTCATTATGTCTTCGAAATTATTTATGAATCTCGAGAACATACATTTACGGCACTCCGGTCTCAATTGAGAATATGCCATCTCTACTTGTTGGCGCAGTGGAGGAGGTCGGCGGAATTTCTGCATAATAGCCTTAAAGCAATTCAGGTATTTTACGACCTTCTCTCCTTTGCCTTGCGTGCGACGTTGTAGATCCTCGAACAAATCTTTATCTCGTAACTTGTTGAGGTTTTAATTAATCTGTAGGAGAGAGGAGAGAGGGAATATTAATAATAAAACACTACCTCCTATTTATACTTAGATATATTTAATTCACCTTTGTACTAAATAAACAAAAACTCAAGCTGTATAAGAAATAGATGCTTTTAGTCGAACAAAATAAAATCGTATCAGCATGAACAATCTGAAGTGGTTGAGTCATCCTTTGTCTCATGGAATTAAAAGGTAATTTATTAAGTTTAGACATCATACAAATTTCGCAATTTAATAAAGAATCATCGAACTTAACATTTTTTTAAGCCTTTAACCTCTGGAAACTTTCAACTTCATTAAATTTATTAACATCCGTTTCCATTATACTTCAAGCATGTTTTGTTCATGTTCTACTGATATAATTTCGTTTAGGTTTTGATCTTCAAGCTTAGTTTCTTTATTTGTTTGTGTATCTTCATACACTCGCCTTCTTGTGGTGGCATATGCAATTACTTTGTTAAATTTAGAATATTTATTCCTTTTATCAATCAAGTTATTCGACTCCAATTCAATTGTCCAATGCGGATGTTTGTAAATACCGGAAACACATTATTCAAGCTTACAAATTTATTATTAGTACATCCAACTATATCACCTATCCCTTCGGATTTTATAGTCGCGGATTCATCACTATTCGCGCATTTGATATCAGGTCGAATATTACTATCAAGAGTCTTAAAGATCAATTTCGAATTTGCCATGTGCTCAGTAGCACCAGAGTCTGCCAGCAATCTAATAAGCCGACTATTTTCAGAATTATTTATATCGTCGAGCTGAGTGTTTGTGAATAAACTCACAGACTCACCGGTTTTAACTTTATTTTCCGCAGTTGAGGCTTTTCCCCTACCTCGATTATGCCATCTGCCTCGACCGCGGTCTCGACCTCGGCCTCTGTCAGCCTTAAAGTATTTCACTTTTGTACCGCCTACAGGACCGTCACTGTTTCGGCGTTTTACTCCGAGCTTAAAACTACCCCTTTTATTAAAGGAGTTGAATTTGGAAATTCATACCTTCTATGACGCTCATTTTCACGGAGGATTTCTTCCAGCTGTTTCTCCGTGTAAGGGCAATCGGCCCTCACATGACCTGCGTACCTCTTGCAACGGAAGCACATTTTTCCGCTTCTCGTGCACTCACTGCTGTGGTGACCCTTATTACCGCAGTTGTAGCATGTCATACTGGGGTTTGACACCACGTAAGCCTTTACTCCAGCTGTACAGTCCTTCTGCCCGGCCGGTTTATCACTTCCAGCTGCTTCCTGCTGAATAATATAATCTTTTAATTGATCAATCGTTAATAATTTTCCGGTCGCATTTTTATTTATAAATTCAGTTTCCCTCACTGGAGGGAGATTAGTTACGATTGCTTCGAAAAATGCATCTCTCACTTCAATTTCAGAGAGTTCAGGAGTATCAGGTAGTTTATTGTATTTTTGAACTACATCATCGAATCTATCCCAAAATACAGACGCCTTTTCCTGATTTGGATTATATCTAAGGCTGTGCAGCCTTTTTCTCAAGCTTGTCGTCGTCAAGGTCGTCTCATTTTCTTTAATATGTTTTATTTTGTCAAGCAGTTCAACAGGGTCACGAATATGAATTATTTTTGAATGATAAGAATTATCTATACGATTTATAAGAATATCTCGAACTTTTACCGTATCCCTTTTAACCCTTTCAACATTTAATCTTCGAGCTGAATCTATAGTAGGATCAATGATATAAAGCAAATCACAAACAGTAAGTTCTGAGTTTACATAATCCATAAAAGAATCCATATCTAAGTTGTTTGTTAATTTATATTCTCTTCGAACGATATTTTCCCTACCATTTACCTCTATTTGAATTTTATCTTTAATCAAGCTTGAATCGTTATTTATTTATTTATTTATTTATTTATTTTTTATTTATTTAACCAGAAAAGAATTTACATAATAGAAACACATACATCATGCAAACCTCCCACAGAGATAAACGGAGTTATCTGTTGGTGGGACTGGTTACAAAAAGAAAACTTAAAACTAACTTAAATATTAAACTAATCTAATATAATAAATCTTTAACAATTATTCAAAGTAACAAATAGTATACAACTGTAGCTAAAAGTAATTTGTGACGAATACAACAGAAAATAAAAACTTTTTTTAATATATATTATTTTTAATCCATTTTTTAATTTTTGATTTCTTATTTTTGGTGCTTAAGATTTTCATATCGTTAGGTAACATAATAAATATATTTATTGCTTTGATATAACTATTTTTATAACTAATTGTTCTTCTTGTACGAGGTAAAATTAAATTTTTTTTCCTCGTTATGCTGTTAGAAGACATAAAATTGCTTTTTAGAGATTCGTAATGGAACATTAATGAATCTAGTGTAAAAATCTGTTCAATACTTAGTGGATTATTTTCAATAATAAAATTATTCTTGTTTATAATTTTTAATAATTTTTTCTGCAAACTATGTAATATTTTCATATAATTATTATATGCACCACCCCAAGCTATTATACCATAACTAATTATACTATTAAATAAAGCATAATATATCATTCTAAGCGTATCCAGGTTCATAATCTTGGCCAGTTTATGAAACACAAAGATAAGATATTTTGTTTTATTAACAATATATTCAATGTGTTTACCCCAACTCATTCTAAAGTCAAAAATTACACCTAGGTATTTGGTATACTCAACTCTATTTATGTTAACATTATTTATATGAATATTAAAATTATTAACCTCAGGTACACTATCGCAATAATTTCCAAATGTAATATAAGTTGTTTTTTTAACATTTAAAGACAATTTATTAGTAGCCAACCAATTGGAGATTGATTCTAATTCGCTATTCATTAAACATTCAACTTCTTTCCAATTTTTACCAGTGACAATTATCGCAGTGTCATCTGCATATGAGATAATATTATCTGCTAACATATCATTTACATATAAAATAAATAACAGTGGTCCCAATATTGTACCTTGAGGAACACCAGTTTTTACTGTCATATTAGAACTAAAAACGTTATCTAATTTAACTCTTTGTTGTCTATTCGATAAATAACATTTCATGATATCATAAGCACCACCTCTTATTCCATAGTTATATAACTTATTCAGTAATATAATATGATCTACTGTATCAAAAGCTTTTGCTAGATCAAGAAAAGCTATTGCGATTGGTTTGCTCATATCTAAACAATTGTACAGTTTACTAGAGATGTATTGCAGAGCATCTTTAGTTCCCTTATTTTTAACAAAACCAAACTGATTTTTTGACAAAATATCACATTTATTTAAAAAATTAATAAATCTTTTATAAATTAGTTTTTCCAAGATTTTTGCTAGATTAGATATTAAAGAGATAGGTCTATAGTTTTCTGCATAGTTTTTATCACCAGCTTTATAAATAGGTACAATTTCAGCGATTTTTAAAGCATCTGGCCAAATAGCTTTTTCTATGCATAAGTTAAAAATATGGACCAAAGGTCCTACAATGTAGCTTAATAATGTCTTTAATACTCTAGTGTTTATTTTATCTACTCCTCCATTCTTTATATCAAAATCGTTTACAACATCAATGTTAAATTTAAAGTTCTCTTATTTAATTCCTGTTGAACTACTTGGGAAATATAAGTCGAACTGATTTTATCCAACATCTCTTCATCCGTTGGATTCTTATTTGCATCAGAGTTCATTACCTTATCAGATGCTGTGGCTTGGGAAGACTTCTTAACATCCAGCTGATAACTTTCTTCCTCATCGACCCAGTTCCGAACCTTATTCTCCATCCAGCTAAGCCTTTCATCTATGCTATATTTGTGCCTTATAAGCTCGCCAGCCACATCATCTTGCCCTTTGTAGGTTGACTGCACGAGCGAGTAAAATCTGACTTGATATTTCTTTTAAAATTTTCATTTTCAGCCTCCAGCTTTTGGACTCGTTCCATCAAATCTGAAAATTCAAAATCAAAATCAGCATTTGAATTATTTAAATTATTTTTAACTTCAACATTTTTAAATGTTGAATCAATAGGATTATTTTCTCCTTTTGAATCAAAATCAAGCTTTGTTGTCTTCAATCGCTGACGAATTTTATACAGATCCAAATCCAGTTTAACCTTTTGTTCTGATTTTACAACTGGGGTGGATTTATTACCTTGTAATTTCGAGCTTAGTTGACTAATCAAGCTATCATCCTTTTCGTTATCATCGAGCTTTCCGGACGTTTTGTCGTCAGGATTATCAGAAGACTCCAGCTGTGTGGACCGAGTCTCCCCATGTTGGTTTGAGGATGACTCCTCGACCGAAGCCACCTCTTCAGTCCTTGCACGTATGACCTCCCTCTTGACAGAAGCCAACGTCTCCTCCTCGATAGTTGAGTTGTCTGTAATTTATTTCACAAATAAATATTTATTCTCCTAATGAACACAATCAAGAGAACAATATTTTATCACAGCGGCGTTATTTAGTTTACGAGCAATCACTCAGTTCATGAACACAATGAAAAGAACGATGCTAAACACCTGATTTTTAATTTTCAATAATTCCTGTGATTTTACAGCATACACAATGCAGGTAGAACACATACACTACCTTGCGCGTGCCGACCAACACTTTAATTTGGATCTGCTTGCATGCAATTTCAGCTTTAATTTAATTTATTTTATTTTAATTTAGTCAGGCGACATCCAATAATTACTCCAACTAAGTTAATGAAACTCGAGCTTTACCAATTTTATATGTTTCGCCTCCTGACAATTTTAGGTAGACGGTCTCATTCTCGTCCATCTCCACGAATACGGACTCGTCCGGATGTCGTTCCGTCTGTCCGAGCTCGTTGTCTTGCATGAGCAGGAATAGTCTCAGATTCCTCTCATCTGTTAAATTAATTTATTTCACAGTTAACTGTTTTCAAAATTTTCATCAAGCTAATTTTCTAGTGCACTTAATTTTAATTTTATTCCAGCGTATTTAATCCAATAAATTTGAATTCATTTAATTTAATTTCATTTCATCTTATTTAATTTGAATTTATTTAAATTTATTTAATTTACTTTAATTCGATCTTCATTCTGAATTTTAGTTGAATTTAACGTAACGATATCTACGTATTTTACCTTCGAGCTAATGGCGGCCGGAAGTATAATTAATCTTCCTTAGCAACAATGCGCGCGGACTTGAACGGACAGAATTTTTACTCGAGCTTGCTCTGAAAAGATTAAATAAAAAAAACGATATTGGACACACGGGTTCCCCGGTTAATTTCACTAAAGATTTATTATTTCATAATTATGCGTCGGACTTACGAATTTTATTATCTTTAGAAGGAAGCTTGCCCATCACACGCGATCGCGCACATTTCAAAAACATCAATCACTCACCTCTCGATTTTGGCATGCTGAATCCAGCTTTCTTCATCTTCCTTCCTTCCAGCTTAATACTTTATTGAAAAAAACGGGCAACCCCTCGTGGTCTGTCCAGGAAAATCTCCTCTGTCGAGCTTAAAAGAACCTCCAAGTCGTTAAACACTCAGTAACGAGAAGAAAAACTCATTTCACTCGCGAGCATGGTTTTCTCTCTCACTCTCAATCTACAGACACCTCAGCGCGCAGTGGAAGCGTGCTGGGCCCATAACCTGTTGAGGTTTTAATTAATCTGTAGGAGAGAGGAGAGTGGGAATATTAATAATAAAACACTACCTCCTATTTATACTTAGATATATTTAATTCACCTTTGTACTAAATAAACAAAAACTCATGCTGTACAAGAAATAGATGCTTTTAGTCGAACAAAATAAAATCGAAGCACGTCCGGCGCCCGCGATCGTTCTAGAACGAGTGAGCCGAAGCGAGAGAGCTGCTCCCGCGCATCAGTGCGGCGCACGCTCGCTTCGCAGGCCCGAGAAGCCGAGAGCTCGAGAGCTCCGTGGTCGGGGAGGGGAGCCTCGCTACGAATAGCTACACTGATTGTGCTCGCTCCTTAACATCCAACATAACGCCTGACCGTATTCATTCAAAAATTCATTTTCAATGTCAGACCAGTTACGTAAGGAAGATTGGACGGCCCTATACCAAAATAGGGCTGTCTTCTTAAACACGCAAGGCAATGCGCTCAGAATACGCCGGTCAGAGAACTGGTCGTTATTCCTGAAGTCTTGTAAACTATCTAGTCTTGTAAGCTTCCCTCCGATTACCAGTCGACTGCCTGCGATCGTTGGAGGGGAGTTCATAATCCCTGCTCGTCCGTTGCCGCGACTTATCTGACTGAATCTTCGAAACGCGCTTTTTAATAGTTCCAGAACTACTAAATTGGCTGGGAGTAGACCGACCATGTGCATCGTAGTTCAATCCAAAATCGTTACGACGAATGGTGCCCCTTTCCACTGGATTGTGGTTACCGACCAACGAGTTACGCTGATCCCGGTGTGACGTATGTGGTGAATTGATAGCATGCGTCTCACCTAGACCAGTATATGTGGCGGTCGACACCGTCAATTGTCTCGAAGTTGGTACGTTAGCCGTCGGAATCGCCGCTTTTGTGTTAATTTTAGCTGCAGTATCAGAAAGCGGTCTCGATTCACCCGTCGGCGTGGGCACTCTACTATGTGTAGTCACATTTCCTTCTTCTTCCTGAATGGGGGTTATATGCCCACTTGTTGGTCTATCGTCTGACAACTCAGACTCTATAGACCTGTTGGTACCAGAAGGTATCACGCTACCTCTTCTGCTAAAGGCTTGGTCGCTGGTTGGGCAGAAGTATCCTCGTCGTAATTGGGATACCGGGGCACGTCAATTTGAGGATCATAACATTTGATTCTATGCCTTAGAAGGCGCTCTCTACACTCAAACTCTTCGGTATTTGCATTAAGGTGCAAACGATCGAGCTGGGCGTAGATCTCTTCCAAAGGAAGTGATTTGATGTCCTTTTTATGTGCCTCTCATCCCGCGAGTTACTAAGTATTTTGCACATTCGTGTCTCGTAACTGCCCATCGTAATCTTTTTGATAAGGCAGAGACGGCGTTGCGCACCTGGGGATTTCTTCTCAGCTGGCACACCAACTGCGTCCCCGTATGCCCTGTAAAGTTTGGACAACTGAGGAGATAGCTCAGAGTCCAGATTCAAATATAGAGTACAAAACTACTATATTTGAAAAGGCATACCTTACATAAAGAGAAAAGAACATAACAAAATTCCGTTCCGAACTTGGCAAACTAATTAAATAATAAAAATCTAAATAAAACAACAAGAAAATTAATGTAAATTAATATAATTTTTATAAACAAACTATAAAAAAAAATTGGTTGCCACAAGATTCGAAATCTTAATCAAATCTGTATTCGGATAAAAAAAATTTTGTTATCGAACATTTCTTCAAAATCTAAGTAAAATTGCAAAAGATACTTGGACCAATCCAAGACCGAATTAATTTGACAAACAAATTAATTTATTAACAATTTAAAAAAAATAAATTGCTATCAATTGGAACTTCTAAAAAAAAAAAATAATAAAAAAAATATTTTAATTCGCTGACAAGAGAAGTTAATTATTGAAAGGAAAGAAAAAAAATTTCTGGAAGCCACAAATATAATTATTTTGACAAACAAAATAAATATAATTTTATGCAAAATGTAAATCTCATACAAAGAAAACAAAAAAATATTTGTAAAAAGTAGCTTCAAAAGAAAAGAGTTTTTCTCAACAAAATTACACAAAAGAAAAATTTTTAAATGTGATTGAAACAGCAAAAAAAAATTTTAAATTTGATTTAAAACACAAACACAAAAGAAAATTAATTTTATTGTTAACCTCCAAAAAAATATTTAATTATTTAAAAAAATTAATTATTTAGAAGGAATAATTTTCGATCTTGGCGAATAAACCACAAGTTTAATTAACTGGCGACGTTTCGATGACTCTTCGTCATCCTCTTCAGGTTATACCTTTATTTAAAAAATATACAAATGAATACATTTGGTTTAACAATTATAGTTTTAATTATAAGTTTTGTTTTTTAAGCCTCATGATTTACAATATTTTACTTACTACTCGTCATTATATCAGATGTTTAACATCGACATTACATCGTAGCATCACTGAGTCGTCGCACTAATAACGAAAACAAGGATATTTAAAACAATGAAATTACGATTTATATACACAGAAGTTGAACAGTTATGTCGATTACCTTCATCTTATATAAAACTCCATATATCCAAATTAACATTATTAATAATTTAATAAATAAATAAATTAGGACATCACAAAAATAATAAATAACACAAAGATTAAGCAAAAGCCGTTACAGGACTAGATATAATTATCACAAAAAACGTACTAAATTTATTCTCAGCTGATATATATAGCTATAGTGAAGTGTAGCATGACACCAACTATATCTATATAAAGGCGCGATTTTTGAATCTAATTTAATGACTGAATATTATATTATGTCATAGATTAAAATTATTATTGTCCATTATGTTAAAAATAATAATAAATATTGTTATACATAAGTTACAAATTCTCTATTAACAATAAAAATATATTTATTTTTATTATAAATTTACCATTTGCTAAAATTGACTAAACCTAACCATAACAAAAAAGGAAAAAAATAGAAAAAAGAAAAAGAAAAAAGCAATCAACACAATCAAAGCCGTTCTTTCAATCTACTAATAATACCATTGTAATGTTGACTAAGTTTTCGAGTATCATCTTTAACATTAATTGCATTGTTCTCCAATTTGATATGTACCATTTCAGATACTAATCTTCTATTCCAATTACTCTCTCTATCTAAAATTGAAATATCGTCAAAATTAAAGGAATGATTGAAAGACGTTATATGTTCATTAATAACAAATTGAGACTCTATTTTTTTTTTTTTTATATTTTTTTTTTTTTTACTTTTATGTTCGTTGTTGATATCATACCAAAACATTTATACAATATTTTTACAATTTAAAACATATAAATTTTCTTAGCCATACAGCTAAAATTAAAATGAAAAATAATTTTTCAATACTCCAAAATAAAGTCTTAAATATTGAGATACAAGATATTAATATTTATACATCTTTTTTAAACAATAAACTTAATAATCTTATCACAAATGTTAATAAGTCATTACCCATACAAGTTATTGAAGAATTTTGTAATAGACTAAATGATAGTATAAATAATCTGAAACAAAATCTTAATCAAAAATGTAAAAGTAAATTTGATAAACCATTAAAATGTAAGAACAAAAACAGGGATAAAAAAGCGATGAAACAATCAAACAATTGTTCTAATAACCATAATTTTAACAATAATAATAGAAATAAATGGTTTGTTAATTTAACTATATATTATATTAATTTACATTAATTTTCCTTGTTGTTTTATTTAGATTTTTATTATTTAATTAGTTTGCCAAGTTCGGAACGGAATTTTGTTGTGTTCTTTTCTCTTTATGTAAGGTATGCCTTTTCAAATATAGTAGTTTTGTACTCTATATTTGAATCTGGACTCTGAGCTATCTCCTCAGTTGTCCAAACTTTACAGGGCATACGGGGACGCAGTTGGTGTGCCAGCTGAGAAGAAATCCCCAGGTGCGCAACGCCGTCTCTGCCTTATCAAAAAGATTACGATGGGCAGTTACGAGACACGTATGTGCAAAATACTTAGTAACTCGCGGGATGCGAGGCACATAAAAAGGACATCAAATCACTTCCTTTGGAAGAGATCTACGCCCAGCTCGATCGTTTGCACCTTAATGCAAATACCGAAGAGTTTGAGTGTAGAGAGCGCCTTCTAAGGCATAGAATCAAATGTTATGATCCTCAAATTGACGTGCCCCGGTATCCCAATTACGACGAGGATACTTCTGCTCAACCAGCGACCAAGCAGAGAAACAACAAAGCGTCGAAGTGGTAACTAATATAATTCTAAATAAACAACAAGAAATTAATGTAAATTAATATAATTTTTTATAAACAAACTATAAAAAAAAAATTGGTTGCCACAAGATTCGAAATCTTAATCCAATCTGTATTCGGATAAAAAAATTTTGTTATCGAACATTTCTTCAAAATCTAAGTAAAATGCAAAAGATACTTGGACCAATCCAAGACCGAATTAATTTGACAAACAAATTAATTTATTAACAATTTAAAAAAAATAAATTGCTATCAAT
This sequence comes from Theocolax elegans, assembly GCA_026168455.1. Taxonomy (NCBI): domain Eukaryota; kingdom Metazoa; phylum Arthropoda; class Insecta; order Hymenoptera; family Cerocephalidae; genus Theocolax; species Theocolax elegans. The sequence continues at coordinate 41,333,945 of CM047425.1, forward strand.
TGGAACTTCTAAAAAAAAAAATAATAAAAAAAATATTTTAATTCGCTGACAAGAGAAGTTAATTATTGAAAGGAAAGAAAAAAAATTTCTGGAAGCCACAAATATAATTATTTTGACAAACAAAATAAATATAATTTTATGCAAAATGTAAATCTCATACAAAGAAAACAAAAAAATATTTGTAAAAAGTAGCTTCAAAAGAAAAGAGTTTTTCTCAACAAAATTACACAAAAGAAAAATTTTTAAATGTGATTGAAACAGCAAAAAAAAATTTTAAATTTGATTTAAAACACAAACACAAAAGAAAATTAATTTTATTGTTAACCTCCAAAAAAATATTTAATTATTTAAAAAAATTAATTATTTAGAAGGAATAATTTTCGATCTTGGCGAATAAACCACAAGTTTAATTAACTGGCGACGTTTCGATGACTCTTCGTCATCCTCTTCAGGTTATACCTTTATTTAAAAATATACAAATGAATACATTTGGTTTAACAATTATAGTTTTAATTATAAGTTTTGTTTTTTAAGCCTCATGATTTACAATATTTTACTTACTACTCGTCATTATATCAGATGTTTAACATCGACATTACATCGTAGCATCACTGAGTCGTCGCACTAATAACGAAAACAAGGATATTTAAAACAATGAAATTACGATTTATATACACAGAAGTTGAACAGTTATGTCGATTACCTTCATCTTATATAAAACTCCATATATCCAAATTAACATTATTAATAATTTAATAAATAAATAAATTAGGACATCACAAAAATAATAAATAACACAAAGATTAAGCAAAAGCCGTTACAGGACTAGATATAATTATCACAAAAAACGTACTAAATTTATTCTCAGCTGATATATATAGCTATAGTGAAGTGTAGCATGACACCAACTATATCTATATAAAGGCGCGATTTTTGAATCTAATTTAATGACTGAATATTATATTATGTCATAGATTAAAATTATTATTGTCCATTATGTTAAAAATAATAATAAATATTGTTATACATAAGTTACAAATTCTCTATTAACAATAAAAATATATTTATTTTTATTATAAATTTACCATTTGCTAAAATTGACTAAACCTAACCATAACAAAAAAGGAAAAAAATAGAAAAAGAAAAAGAAAAAAGCAATCAACACAATCAAAGCCGTTCTTTCAATCTACTAATAATACCATTGTAATGTTGACTAAGTTTTCGAGTATCATCTTTAACATTAATTGCATTGTTCTCCAATTTGATATGTACCATTTCAGATACTAATCTTCTATTCCAATTACTCTCTCTATCTAAAATTGAAATATCGTCAAAATTAAAGGAATGATTGAAAGACGTTATATGTTCATTAATAACAAATTGAGACTCTATTTTTTTTTTTTTTTATATTTTTTTTTTTTTTTACTTTTATGTTCGTTGTTGATATCATACCAAAACATTTATACAATATTTTTTACAATTTAAAACATATAAATTTTCTTAGCCATACAGCTAAAATTAAAATGAAAAATAATTTTTCAATACTCCAAAATAAAGTCTTAAATATTGAGATACAAGATATTAATATTTATACATCTTTTTTAAACAATAAACTTAATAATCTTATCACAAATGTTAATAAGTCATTACCCATACAAGTTATTGAAGAATTTTGTAATAGACTAAATGATAGTATAAATAATCTGAAACAAAATCTTAATCAAAAATGTAAAAGTAAATTTGATAAACCATTAAAATGTAAGAACAAAAACAGGGATAAAAAAGCGATGAAACAATCAAACAATTGTTCTAATAACCATAATTTTAACAATAATAATAGAAATAAATGGTTTGTTAATTTAACTATATATTATATTAATTTACATTAATTTTCCTTGTTGTTTTATTTAGATTTTTATTATTTAATTAGTTTGCCAAGTTCGGAACGGAATTTTGTTGTGTTCTTTTCTCTTTATGTAAGGTATGCCTTTTCAAATATAGTAGTTTTGTACTCTATATTTGAATCTGGACTCTGAGCTATCTCCTCAGTTGTCCAAACTTTACAGGGCATACGGGGACGCAGTTGGTGTGCCAGCTGAGAAGAAATCCCCAGGTGCGCAACGCCGTCTCTGCCTTATCAAAAAGATTACGATGGGCAGTTACGAGACACGTATGTGCAAAATACTTAGTAACTCGCGGGATGCGAGGCACATAAAAAGGACATCAAATCACTTCCTTTGGAAGAGATCTACGCCCAGCTCGATCGTTTGCACCTTAATGCAAATACCGAAGAGTTTGAGTGTAGAGAGCGCCTTCTAAGGCATAGAATCAAATGTTATGATCCTCAAATTGACGTGCCCCGGTATCCCAATTACGACGAGGATACTTCTGCTCAACCAGCGACCAAGCCTTTAGCTTGTCCACAGTTCTGGCAGAAGCACCAAAAGCGTTCCAGAAGAGGTAGCGTGATACCTTCTGGTACCAACAGGTCTATAGAGTCTGAGTTGTCAGACGATAGACCAACAAGTGGGCACATAACCCCCATTCAGGAAGAAGAAGGAAATATGACTACACATAGTAGAGTGCCCACGTCGACGGGTGAATCGAGACCGCTTTCTGATACTGCAGCTAAAATTAACACAAAAGCGGCGATTCCGACGGCTAACGTACCAACTTCGAGACAATTGACGGTGTCGACCGCCACATATACTGGTCTAGGTGAGACGCATGCTATCAATTCACCACATACGTCACACCGGGATCAGCGTAACTCGTTGGTCGGTAACCACAATCCAGTGGAAAGGGGCACCATTCGTCGTAACGATTTTGGATTGAACTACGATGCACATGGACGGTCTACTCCCAGCCAATTTAGTAGTTCTGGAACTATTAAAAAGCGCGTTTCGAAGATTCAGTCAGATAAGTCGCGGCAACAGACGAGCAGGGATTATGAACTCCCCTCCAACGATCGCAGGCCGTCGACTGGTAATCGGAGGGAAGCTTACAAGACTAGATAGTTTACAAGACTTCAGGAATAACGACCAGTTCTCTGACCGGCGTATTCTGAGCGCATTGCCTTGCGTGTTTAAGAAGACAGCCCTATTTTGGTATAGGGCCGTCCAATCTTCCTTACGTAACTGGTCTGACATTGAAAATTAATTTTTGAATGAATACGGTCAGGAGTTATGTTGGATGTTAAAGAGCGAGCACAATCAGTGTAGCTATTCGTAGCGAGGCTCCCCTCCCCGACCACGGAGCTCTCGAGCTCTCGGCTTCTCGGGCCTGCGAAGCGAGCGTGCGCCGCACTGATGCGCGGGAGCAGCTCTCTCGCTTCGGCTCACTCGTTCTAGAACGATCGCGGGCGCCGGACGTGCTTCGATTTTATTTTGTTTGACTAAAAGCATCTATTTCTTGTACAGCATGAGTTTTTGTTTATTTAGTACAAAGGTGAATTAAATATATCTAAGTATAAATAGGAGGTAGTGTTTTATTATTAATATTCCCTCTCTCCTCTCTCCTACAGATTAATTAAAACCTCAACAGGTTATGGGCCCAGCACGCTTCCACTGCGCGCTGAGGTGTCTGTAGATTGAGAGTGAGAGAGAAAACCGTGCTCGCGAGTGAAGTGAGTTTTTCTTCTCGTTACTGAGTGTTTAACGACTTGGAGGTTCTTTTAAGCTCGACGGAGGAGATTTTCCTGGACAGACCACGAGGGGTTACCCGTTTTTTTCTATAAAGTGTTAAGCTGGAAGGAAGGAAGATGAAGAAAGCTGGATTCAGCATGCCAAAATCGAGAGGTGAGTGATTGATGTTTTTGAAATGTGCGCGATCGCGTGTGATGGGCAAGCTTCCTTTTAAAGATTATAAAATTCGTAAGTCCGACGCATAATTATGAAATAATAAATCTTTAGTGAAATTAACCGGGGAACCCGTGTGTCCAATATCGTTTTTTTTATTTAATCTTTTCAGAGCAAGCTCGAGTAATAATTCTGTTGGAAGTGAATTCTAAGAAATCTAAGATGGCGGCGCGTAACGGACGGAAATAGGAGGGAAACGTGTTTTTGGCGCGGACGCACGCCATTTTTGTTTCTCTCTCTCTCTCGCTCCTGCATGTTGGTAGGTGGAGAATGCAAGTCCGCGCGCATTGTTGCTAAGGAAGATTAATTATACTTCCGGCCGCCATTAGCTCGAAGGTAAAATACGTAGATATCGTTACGTTAAATTCAACTAAAATTCAGAATGAAGATCGAATTAAAGTAAATTAAATAAATTTGAATAAATTCATATTAAATAAGATGAAATGAAATTAAATTAAATGAATTCAAATTTATTTGATTAAATACGCTGGAATAAAATTAAAATTAAGTGCACTAGAAAATTAGCTTGATGAAAATTTTGAAAACAGTTAACTGTGAAATACCTGAATTGCTTTAAGGCTATTATGCAGAAATTCCGCCGACCTCCTCCACTGCGCCAACAAGTAGAGATGGCATGTTCTCAATTGAGACCGGAGTGCCGTAAATGTATGTTCTCGAGATTCATAAATAATTTCGAAGACATAATGAAGTACGGCAAAGAATATGAACAACACTTGATATGGGACAAAAGATTTGCGGAACCCACACCAAGAGAACAAGTTCATATCCCACAAGCTTTCCCAAAACGGAGTTCGTCCAAAGTTTCGGGGAAAGTGGCCTCAATAGTTAAGAATAAGAAGAGCCAACCGGTCCCTCAGCCATCTCCACCACCGAAGAAGAAGACGTTGAAAAAGAAAAGGAGCAAGAAAAATAAGAAACATTCTTCTAGCCCATCTTCAAGTGATTGTGAAGTAGCCAATGTGTATGGTTCTCGCAACACTAGTCAACGTCAGTACTTGCAACAAAGTAAAAATTTTGTGGGTGCACAAAATATCAATAATGCGAGACAATCTTCGGGAAATAGACAGACAGGGTCAAAGCAGCAACAATATAACGGTGCAAGGCCGAAACAATACGTTGCTCAAGCTCAGACCACACCCGTCTACACGCCTCAACGTAGACAAAGCACGGTATATGATCGTACTGCGTAGAGGCAGACCTAAGACGCTGGTTTGCAAAGGAATCCGAATAGTCCCTTCTTTGGCATATGTATTGCATGCCAAAAAGTAGGACATCGATATTTCGATTGTCCCAATCAGACTTGCCTCCATTGCGCAAATATGGGACATACAGCGGACCAGTGCCCGAACGTGGCAGCACCCATTGAGTGTCAGGTGTGCTACACATCCGTGGTAACCCTAGATAATTGTCCAAAGTGTGGGCATGTACGGCAATATCTGGGAAACTTAGCAGCAGGGTACCAGAATCGCCAACCGGGCCCTGCACGCAATTAAAAGGGGGCAAGAAATACGGGTTGGTGAACCCGCGAGGTTGTTTGTTAAGAAGGACAAACACCTCACTGACTTTGCTGAAATGCTTAACGGAGAGCAAACAAACGTTCACAAGGCAAGAGAGAATACCTCTGAGTATCTGAATTTGCCGAAATCTGCTAAGTTACCTATGGTTAAGGCTGAGACTCCTTCCAAGCTAATTCCAATGTTCGAAGCATCGAGCAAAGCAGATTTACAACTTCCAGAGATCAAGAAAAACAAAGAGTCTTTCTGGTCTGAAGTACTCCGTAGGCAGGCGGTTAACCAACACAAACGGTTACTCAAGGAAATTAAGAACGAGAGAAAAACTCTAAACCTGTGTAACCCCACCAATGAGAACGATGATATTCGTTACTTATTGTCACCCTAACCTACAATCAGAGAAAAGAGTTTAAAACAGTCTAATGAGAGTAAAATGACTGTCTCTCTTGATCAGGTGATGAACTGTTCAAAATCGTTGCCGATTAGAACATTTCAGTGGGGGGGGGGGGGGGGGGCAGGAGCCGTCCCGAAGACGTCCAGAGAGACAAGTTCGACTCCAGCTCTCTTGACAGTTAAGCCGAAGATATGGTTGCGGGAGTGCAATCCGAAATCCGTTTGTTCTTCTCGGTAAGACTTGGTGGCAAGGACTTTAAAGCATTGTTCGACCCAGGAGCAATGGTTTCACTTATATGCGTTGACGTAGCGGAAGGCTACAGGGCTAAGTGGAAACCGGCCAAGGTAGTCGTGCGAGGTGTCGCAGGACCGGCACTGAGAGTCCTAGGTTTGTTAGATGTTCTATTTGGAATTGAGGGATTAGATGGCAACATCCAACTGGGAATAGTCGAGAGTGTGGAACACTCGATGATTCTCGGTATGGACTTTCTCCAACATTGGAACATCGAGGTTAAAATTGGCGATGCCCTCTGGCGCGTTGGCGCCGGAAAATGGCAGTCTTTTGTCAAGGATGGAATCCGAGACGAAGACACGAGGATTCTCGCAGAGTGTGCAGGTATCATTGAGATTAACAATGACCAGCGAGAGAGGGTAAGAAAGTTAATAGAGAACTTATTACCACCACCAGGTGATGTGCATGGTTTTACTACGTTGATCGAACATCACGTGGAAGTAGAGCCAGGTGCACGACCAGTACGTCACAAACCAAGACGTATGTCGCCTAAAGTCCTCGAATTCGCCCAGCAAGAAGTCAGAAAAATGTTTGAGAGAGGAATAATTGAACCGAGTGCAAGTGAATGGTCTGCCGCTCCAGTGATAGTCCGCAAAGACGAAGGTAGCTATCGTTTTTGCATAGACTTCCGAGATTTGAATGCGGTAACAAAACGTGACTCATATCCAATACCGAATATGGATTCGATTCTGGATAAGTTACATAATGCCAAATTCATCATTGAGATCGATCTTAAGAAGGCATATTTCCAAGTGTTAATGTCAGAAATTAGTCGACATTACACCGCCTTTGCTGTGCCTGGGTCTGAGTTGTGGCAGTTCACACGGATGCCGTTCGGACTGATGAATGCACCCATGACATTTGCACGGTTGATCGATGCTCTATTTGGTCCCGAATTTGAACCGAATTCGAATGTTTTTGGTTACTTGGACGATCTAATCGTTATAACCGAAACCTTCGAGGAACATTTGAAATGGTTGTAAATGGTTCTAATGACACTAGTGGACGCAGGTCTATAATTGAACAGAGAAAAGTGTCAGTTCTGTTGCTCGAGCGTTACGTTCCTTGGGTACCGCCTGTATGGTAATGGACTTCGTCCCAATGTGGATCGAGTGGTTCCTGTCCTAAATTATCCAACCTCAAGAAATGATAAACAACTTCGTTCCTTCCTTGGCATGGTCGGTTGGTATTCTCGTTTTATAAATCGAGAGTCAGATATTAAGATCCCTCTCCTGAGATTGCTCCGTAAGGACCAGCCATGGGAGTGGGGACCAGAGCAGGACGCGGCGTTCCGTGAACTCAGGTTAGCTCTAGCCGGCGCGCCAGTATTCGCTCAACCAGACTTCTCTAAGCCTTTCTCGGTCCAGAGCGACGCGAGTGATTACGCTATTGGGGCTGTGTTGACCCAAGAAGATGAAGATGGTTTCGAGCATCCGATCGTTTACGTCAGCCGAGTGTTGAACAAGGCAGAACGTAATTACATGACGACGAAGAAAGAGTGTCTAGCCTTAATCTGGGCAATTAAGAAACTTCGGCCATATATTGAAGCGTATCGTTTTAAAGCTGTGACGGACCACAGCGCGCTCAAACGGCTGAAAACTCTTAAAGAGCCCATCGGCAGACTAGCGCTCTCGGTGCTTGAGATGCAACAGTGGGACTTCGAGATTGTGCACAAGAAAGGTGCACTACACTATGTTCCCGACGCACTCTCTCGCGCGGTTAACCTGGGCTCGGACGAAGTCGAAATAGCCTTTGACGTGATTACCGACCCATGGTACATCGCCCGATTGAATGATGTGAGGACCAGTCCTCAAATGTTTCCGCATTGGAAAATTGAGGATGAAATGCTGTATCGATTCACGACCGATAAGCTGCTGGACCCAATCACGGGTCAAGAGGAGGGATGGAGATTAAATGTGCCCATTAAACATAGGACGCGCGTACTAGAGGATTCGCATTGCCCTCCATCGTGTGGTAATTTAGGAGTGGAAAAAACCTATGACCGAGTGGCACGGGACGATTATTGGCCAGGTATCTACCATGATGTCAGGCAATTCGTTGTGCAGTGTATAGACTGCCAACGATATAAAGTCTCATAGGCGGGTCCTCAAGGTTTGATGGGCCAACGTAATATTGAGAGACCGTGGGCTGTGGTTGCAGCAGATATAACGGAACTGCCTCGTAATAAGAACCAATACAAGTATATACTGGTCTTACAAGATTTGTTCACGAGGTGGGTTGAGTTAAAACCGTTACGAGCTGCTACCGGTAAGTCGGTCGCGAAAGCATTTGAGGAACTCATACTGTTTCGTTGGGAAACTCCCGATTACTTCCTTACGGATAATGGTACAGAGTTCGTCAATAATAAGTTGACACAAATGCTTGAGGATTACGGGATAAAACAGATCACGACTCCTCCTTACCGACCACAAGCCAACCCCGTCGAGCGAACAAATAGACATTAAAGACGATGATCGCGGCCTTTGTGGATTCCGATCATCACAGCTGGGATGAACATCTACATGAATTCCGTCATGCTATTAATACAGCAACGCAATCAAGTACGAAGGTTTCCCCAGCTTTGCTCAATTTTGGACGTCATCCTCAACCTGTAAAGAGTCTGCGTAGAGAGGTTGAAATGTAGATGGGTCGACTCAAACGTCTTGATGCCCTTCGAGATCTAGTGCAGAGACACATAGATGAAAAGCAGAGACGTCAAGAGAAAGTCTATAACAAAAATAGACGCGTGGCTTCCTTCCAAGTAGGTGATTTAGTCATGAGGAAGTGTAGAACGTTATCGTACAGGGCCAAAGGTATTTCGGCCAAATTGGCGCCTAAGTACGACGGACCCTTTGAAGTCAAGGAGATACCATCACCAGTAGTCTTAAGACTTGAGGAGTCTGGACGGAAAAGATCTGAAGTACACGTATCCGATTTAAAGAGATACGTTCCCGCCAAGGAGAAAATCCTAGGCCAGCGATGATCGACTCGCCACGGAAAATTAGAGCGGTATACAACAGCGGCATTCCAACCTTCAACGTCTGGGACACACGAGAAGTCTGTGTCCACGAGGGCCAGACAGAGAAGGAGCCGCAGTAAAGCGAAGAAGCGGCGGGTGGAAGAGACCACCGTCCGCATCGGTCCAGAGCAACTTCGGTGGGTTATGTGGGCGCACAGCCCCAGAAAAACCAACCATCCTTTGCGTCCGGAGTTATTGCCCGACGAATCAGAGGAGGCAGACCCGCCGGCGGGCGGCAGAATTAGGGTCTGCACCATACGGGCCGATTGAGGACTTCGAGATTGTGCACAAGAAAGGTGCACTACACTATGTTCCCGACGCACTCTCTCGCGCTGTTAACCTGGACTCGGACGAAGTTGAAATAGCCTTTGACGTGATTACCGACCCATGGTACATCGCCAGATTGGATGATGTGAGGTCCAGTCCTCAAAAGTTTCCGCATGGAAAATTGAGGATGAAATGCTTATCGATTCACGACCGATAAGCTGCTGGACCCAATCACGGGTCAAGAGGAGGGATGGAGATTTGTGCCCATTGAACATAGGACGCGCGTACTAGAGGATTCGCATTGCCCTCCATCGTGTGGTCATTTAGGAGTGGAAAGACCTATGACCGAGTGGCAAGGACTATTATTGGCCGGGTATCTACCATGATGTCAGGCAATTCGTTGTGCAGTGTATAGACTGCCAACGATATAAAGTCTCACAGGCGGGCCCTCAAGGTTTGATGGGCAACGTAATATTGAGAGACCGTGGGCTGTGGTTGCGGCAGATATAACGGAACTGCCTCGTAATAAGAACCAATACAAGTATATACTGGTCTTACAAGATTTGTTCACGAGGTGGGTTGAGTTAAAACCGTTACGAGCTGCTACCGGTAAGTCGGTCGCGAAAGCATTTGAGGAACTCATACTGTTTCGTTGGGAAACTCCCGATTACTTCCTTACGGATAATGGTACAGAGTTCGTCAATAATAAGTTGACACAAATGCTTGAGGATTACGGGATAAAACAGATCACGACTCCTCCTTACCGACCACAAGCCAACCCCGTCGAGCGAACAAATAGACATTAAAGACGATGATCGCGGCCTTTGTGGATTCCGATCATCACAGCTGGGATGAACATCTACATGAATTCCGTCATGCTATTAATACAGCAACGCAATCAAGTACGAAGGTTTCCCCAGCTTTGCTCAATTTTGGACGTCATCCTCAACCTGTAAAGAGTCTGCGTAGAGAGGTTGAAATGTAGATGGGTCGACTCAAACGTCTTGATGCCCTTCGAGATCTAGTGCAGAGACACATAGATGAAAAGCAGAGACGTCAAGAGAAAGTCTATAACAAAAATAGACGCGTGGCTTCCTTCCAAGTAGGTGATTTAGTCATGAGGAAGTGTAGAACGTTATCGTACAGGGCCAAAGGTATTTCGGCCAAATTGGCGCCTAAGTACGACGGACCCTTTGAAGTCAAGGAGATACCATCACCAGTAGTCTTAAGACTTGAGGAGTCTGGACGGAAAAGATCTGAAGTACACGTATCCGATTTAAAGAGATACGTTCCGCCAAGGAGAAAATCCTAGGCCAGCGATGATCGACTCGCCACGGAAAATTAGAGCGGGTATACAACAGCGGCATTCCAACCTTCAACGTCTGGGACACACGAGAAGTCTGTGTCCACGAGGGCCAGACAGAGAAGGAGCCGCAGTAAAGCGAAGAAGCGGCGGGTGGAAGAGACCACCGTCGCATCGGTCCGAGCAACTTCGGTGGGTTATGTGGGCGCACAGCCCCAGAAAAACCAACCATCCTTTGCGTCCGGAGTTATTGCCCGACGAATCGAGGAGGCAGACCGCCGGCGGGCGGCAGAATTAGGTCTGCACCATACCGGGCCGATTGAGGAGGTGCGACGCGCCTTGAGCGAACATGCTCAAAGGCTGGTCGATCGACGCCGTAGGGAATACCAGGACTCCCTGGCCCTTCCTCCTACACCGCCTCCTCCAACGATATCTGGCCAGCAAGAGGCCGAAGAGGACAAGACCCGTGGACGAGAAGAGAGCGTAGCTCAGCCAGTCCACGTCGAGCGGATCGAGGATGTACCCCCGCATGAGACGTTCTTACGTCGCCTGGCGCAGGGTTTGGGAGTACCAAACTCTGGACCCTTGGATGAGGTGCAGGCGGGTCTTAACACCGTATTCCGGCAAGTCGGCTATCCAGCTGAGTTGTCATTATTGACCCCGTACCCTGCACCACCTTTTCCATTGGTCGAACCGCCCTCCGTTCCGACCAGGATGGACATAACGTCGGGGATGAGCAGCAACGTCATCACCGGGCCATCGAGACAACCCAACAATGATGCTGACCTTCTTCGGGAGTGTCGCTAGTTGTTGGAAGCGGTGGCAGGAGACAATCCCGCAGCGAGAGACGTCATCCTGCGACTGGTGATGGCCACCCTGGAGAAGAACCTCACCACTCCTTGACCGTAGTTCCTTTAGGCGAGGAAATCGTTTGCGTGCGTGTCATTATTTATTTCATTGCCCTCTTTTCAACTCTCACATCAGGGAGTTGATGTGGAGTTTAGTGGGGGGCTTTGCGACGAGACGTCGTTGCAATGAAATAAATAATACTTAATGTATTATATTATTTCGTATGTATATAGAATATTGTATGTTAAAATCTCGCACCTTGTTATTGTTTCGTGCGTTGCCTCTTCAAGGCCACGAAACACGCGTGTTTATGTCGACGACCGAGGATGTGTGCGAGCATCCGTATATACAATTGTTATTGTGTGTGTGTGTTGGGTACTTTTCGGGAATGCGACAATTCCCGATAAGCTGACTACGCTGCTGGTCTTGACCGCGACAGCATCGTAATAACACATCGTCACGTTCAGTTTTGCGCGCCACGGGAAGTACCGGACCGGTTCGTCCGTGCTCCGGGAAGCCATACGCGAGTGCTCATGAGTTCGTGTAAGTGCAGTGCGAAGGACCAGATACCTCGGGTTGAGTGTTCCCCGAGATAGGCGAATCGCCGCGGCATCAGGCCGCGCCTGCAGACCACCGTCGAGGACGACAGGAAACCGGGCCGACTCCACCGGCCAGCAGACGTCGGGGCGCCGACGCACACCAGGGCCTATGGACAAACCAGCCCGGTAAGTACCCGACATTGGTCGGTATACATTAGAGTGTGTTGAGTGTGTGTGCACGTATGTTTGTTCTGTAGCACACCGGTGCTACCGAAAACGAATAGGTATTGCGCGGGGCGAGCACGGGGGCAGCCCCTGCTTGCCGCGTATATACCACGCGACCGGGAGAACGCCCCGTTCTTCATTCCGGACAGCTCCGTGTAATATTTCGGAATAAATACTTATTTATTTATTTTAGTATAACGGTCGCGTTATTCTTTTAATTATAAATTAGCCCGCAAACAACCTTTTCGATCCCCGATTTTCTTGCCACGTGTGTCGGTATAGAGGAGATCGTCCTATTTCCGCTACCGTGTTCCGACGGGTAAACTTATTAACCCACGGCGACGACAAAGACGCGTTCTTCGGGGCCGTCGTCCCTGTATTAAATTAATAAATAACTGGTATTAGGACGAAATACCACGTTACAATATATATATATATATATATAAACTTCCCAATAGGGGTTTATGACGCCCGACATGTTAAATTTGGATCTTCTGTCTACTTCCCACCACTGGTTGGGGGTGGGCGGGTTATGGAGCCTTGGCGTCATAACCCGAAGGTCTCTCTTCCTCGTACTAAAGTACGTATCTTCCCTCTCTGTCATGGGCGCCATAAACCCCGAAATTTAAAATTATATATATATATGAGGTATTCCACGTGAAGTGGTCCGAACAAAATTTTAAAATGCACCAAATTTTGGGTACACATTGCAAATGTTTTTCAGAATACAGAGAAATTTTTTTAAGTAACTTCAAAAAAGCGAAAGTGTGTAAAGGAACACGAAATTTTAAAAAAAATTTAAATGGGAATTACCATGATAATATTTGTGAATTTTTTGTCTTTCTTCAAATTATCATAACTGTAAATAATAAAATAAATTGTGGCACACTTTCGCTTTTCTAAAGTTGAATATTGACATGTGTTTTGTGTGATATTGGCCTTGAGATTAGAAATTCTAACCCAGAAGGATAAATTCTAGACATATTTAGCAACGAATGTTACATATAATGTTCTCTAGTTAAAGTTGATAGATTTTGAGTTAAATAGCGGTGAACCCAGCTGGTGTTGAAAAAAACTTGGGAAAATTAACTTTTTAATGATAGAATAACTTTTGAGCAAATAGATTACAGTACTTACAAAATTTTTCTGTATTCTGAAAAACATTTGCAATGTGTACCCAAAATTTGGTCCATTTTAAAATTTTGAGCGGACCACTTCACGTGGAATACCTCATATATATATTTAAGTACTTAATGCATATTATTTCCAGTTATCTATACGCTTTTTTAATATTCGTAAAGTCAATCCTGATATTTAATTGTATCATTTTAATTACTGAACCAATCGCATTTTATTTACAATAATTATTGTTTTGTATATTAAATTGTGATGGTTGTAATAAAATAATATAACACACATTTTATTCGCTAAACAAGATAATTTGTTAATACAAAAATGAATTTAACGTTCACTGATAACACAGCCACACAAAAAAAAAAAGTCAAAACCCACGGACCAGACCATATATACCTTATGTTTTTGAGGTCGCTGATTCCGACTCCGTAGTCCGTTTGACCCCATCACCTCAGGGTCAAGGTCAGGTCAAGGTCAAATTTACAAAATTAACGGCAACAAAGGTTTAACAGTATGCATATATGTTTTTGAGGTCGCTGATTCCGAATCCGTGGTCCATTTGACCGCATCACCTCAGGGTCAAGGTCAGGTCAAGGTCAAATTTACAAAATTAACGGCAACCAAGGTTTAACAGTATACATATATGTTTTTGAGGTCGCTGATTCCGAATCCGTGGTCCGTTTGACCCCATCACCTCAGGGTCAAGGTCAGGTCATGGTCAAATTTACAAAATTAACGGCAACCAAGGTTTAACAGTATACATATATATGTTTTTGAGGTCACTGATTCCGAATCCGTGGTCCGTTTGACCCCATCACCTCAGGGTCAAGGTCAGGTCATGGTCAAATTTACAAAATTAACGGCAACCAAGGTTTAACAGTATACATATATGTTTTTGAGGTCGCTGATTCCGAATCCGTGGTCCATTTGACCCCATCACCTCTGGGTCAAGGTCAGGTCAAGGTCAAATTTACAAAATTAACGGCATCCAAGGTTTAACACTATACATATATGTTTTTGGGGTCGCCGAATCCGAATCGGTGGTCCGTTTGACTCCATCACCTCATAGTGAAGGTTATTTGAAGGTATAGTGACGAAAGCGATAGTGACGAAGAAATTGAAAATGATGATGATGATGATGACGATGACGATATTTTCCTTCCAGCGGGCCAAAAAGACAAAAGCATAAAGTTATGGGCTCAAGATAAACTAAACGACCTAGTTAGAGAGTTTAACTTACCTAAAGATGGAGCAGAACATTTTGTTTCATCTTTAAAAGGCATGAATCAGTTGGCAAAATCTACTAAAGTATCTTTTTACAGAACAAGAAGCAAAAGTTTCGAGCCATACTTTGAAGAAATGAATCATGATGGTGATAAAATAGTATATTGTAAAGACGTAAAAGGGATAATGAATGAAATTAAACCTAATGTGTATAAAGACGAAGAATGGAGATTGTTCATAGATTCATCAAAAAGAAGTTTAAAAGCCGTATTACTACACAATAGCAACCACTATGCCTCAGTTCCTATAGCGCACTCCACTACAATGAAGGAAACATACGATAATCTCAAAATTATAATACAAAATATTCAGTATGATAAGCATAAATGGCGGATATGTGGTGATTTGAAAGTTTCTGGAATATTGTTAGGACAGCAGTCTGGATTTACAAAGACGCCATGTTTCTTGTGCTTATGGGATAGTAGAGACCATGCAAAACACTATACAAATCATAAATGGCCTGAAAGAAAATCTCTCGAAGTCGGAAAGAGTAACGTTATAGCTACTCCATTGGTTGATCCGAAAAGAGTTCTCATTCCTCCATTACACATAAAACTTGGTGTGATGAAACAATTCGTTAAAGCTTTAGATAAAGATAGCCAGTGCTTCAAATACTTGGAAAGTAAATTTCCAAGTAAATCAGATGCAAAATTGAAGGAAGGTATTTTTGACGGTCCAGAAATTAGAAAAATGATGGCTGATGACCAGTTTATTAGTTCCATGACAAACATTGTGAAAGCTGCATGGCTTAGCTTTAAGGAAGTTACTGAAAACTTTTTGGGTAATCGCAGAAGCCCAAATTACAAAGTAATTGTATCTAAAATGGTTGAGAACTATGGAAATATGGGTTGCCTAATGAATTACAAACTACATTTTCTGCACAATCACTTGGATAGTTTTCCTGAAAACTGTGCCGATTATAGCGAAGAACAGGGAGAGCGTTTTCACCAAGATGTTAAAGTAATGGAGAAGCGTTATCAAGGTAGATGGGATGCTAGTATGCTGGCCGACTACTGCTGGATGTTGAAAAGTCACTATGAGGTGATGGAGTCAAACGGACCACGGATTCGGATTCGGCGACCCCAAAAACATATATGTATACTGTTAAACCTTGGATGCTGTTAATTTTGTAAATTTGACCTTGACCTGACCTTGACCCTGAGGTGATGGGGTCAAATGGACCACGGATTCGGAATCAGCGACCTCAAAAACATATATGTATACTGTTAAACCTTGGTTGCCGTTAATTTTGTAAATTTGACCTTGACCTGACCTTGACCCTGAGGTGATGGGGTCAAACGGACCACGGGTTCGGAATCAGCGACCTCAAAAACATATATGTATACTGTTAAACCTTGGTTGCCGTTAATTTTGTAAATTTGACCTTGACCTGACCTTGACCCTGAGGTGATGGGGTCAAACGGACCACGGGTTCGGAATCAGCGACCTCAAAAACGTATATGTATACTGCTAAACCTATTATTTTGTAAATTTGACCTTGACCTGACCTTGACCCTGAGGTGATGGGGTCAAGCGGATCACGGATTCGGATTCGGCGACCCCAAAAACATATATGTATACTGTTAAACCTTGGTTGCCATTAATTTTGTATATTTGACCTTGACCTGACCTTGACCCTGAGGTGATGCGATCAAATGGACTACGGATTCGGAATCAGCGACCTCAAAAACATATATGTATACTGTTAAACCTTGGTTACCGTTAATTTTGTAAATTTGACCTTGACCTCTTGACCCTGAGGTGATGGGGTCAAACGGACCACGGATTCGGAATCAGCGACCTCAAAAACATAAGGTATATATGGTCTGGTCCGTGGGTTTTGACATTTTTTTTTGTGTGGCTGTGTAATTTAAATAATATATTATCGGTCTTTCCGAACTAAATGCTTTATTTTTGGAATAAAGCCGTGCATCTTGCTGGCGTCGCAGTTCATTTTGCGACAGGCGTCTAATGTACGATCTTCAGTTCCTTACTGAGGAGTCCAAACTAAGGATCGAGGACGAAGCGCCTTTAATCTTTATTGTAATTTTTGAAAAAGGCCTTTACTCTGGGAAATTCCACCAACCTTAGTGGACAAAGGGTAAATTGGGCCTGCATTATTCCAAAAATAAAGCATTTAGTTCTGAACAACCTAATAAATATTGTATTTTATATGTGTTTTGTTTATTAAAAGCTAAAAATATTATAGTTATATATGTTCATTTAAAAAAAAAAGATTATATATTTGGGTTAACAAATTTAACTAAATAATGCATAAATAATACAAGTAAAAAAATATTATTTTATAATCCTACATTATATCCTGAATCTCTACTCCAAAATAATATCGCTCGCTACCCCCGGAGACATAAAGCTAATCTTAGTCAAACAAGAGCAAGAAAATCATAATATATATTGATTTATTTCTAACAATAAATAATTAAATTGATGTATGTTAAAAACTCGCTTATTTGCATTATTCCTCTTTTTTTAGATAATTTATTGGCTAACATGATACGTTCATCTGATGAACCATGTACGGCTTTTTTTCATGTTCAGTTGGAATGACTGAAAAGAGTTTAAAAGAATAATTATTCTGCAGAAGACTAAAGTTGTATTAGAGTAGAGGATTCAAGGCCAAAAGGCATAAGAAGAAAGAGTTTCAAATATCAGAATAGCTCACATCAAAAGAATAAGAATATTAAAAAGCCAATACGTTTAAATAACTTACTCTAGTAGTGAAGATGAGACAGACAGAAACAAAAGAAAGTATTTTCGAAATACACTCCTAAGGATAGAGCGTATGCAGTGAGTATTTTTTAATAATTATATTCAGTTTACTTGAATCAAGTTTTAACCTTTAGAGTGCCGCAAAATGCCTAGATACGTAAAAAAATTTTACTCATTATTTTTCATCTAAATTGAGTGAAAATTCACGTTTTGAGAGGAACTCAAATTTCGGTTGATGGCGCCCTGTATAATGTTTTCCAAGCAATAATGACCCAAATTGACTTTAGTTGGTCAGATAAAACATAAATAATGCTAAAAACAAAAAAATAGTGCAATCGTTTTTTGAAATTTTGAAAATTTTAACATTAGCTACACCGTACCAGGCCGGGAGACGCCTGTAGACGTAAGAAGTCTGACTCGCCAACATCTTCACTTTGTTTGGCCCTAACTTAGGGACGTTAGACCACATTTGTACAGCAAAATGCGATTTACAAATTTTTCAAAACCTCGGCGCTCTAAGGGTTAAGTATTTAATATGTGATCATTTCTGCATTTATTTTAAAGTATATGAATATAATTACTATATTCATTCGTTTATTAGTATATTATTTTTATTTACTATTTCATCTTTT
The DNA here is from genome assembly GCA_026168455.1 of Theocolax elegans. Lineage (NCBI taxonomy): Eukaryota > Metazoa > Arthropoda > Insecta > Hymenoptera > Cerocephalidae > Theocolax > Theocolax elegans. Next base: position 41,352,001 of record CM047425.1, read on the forward strand.
TTTATTACTAAATAACATTATTAAATTACATGTTAAAGTTATTTAAAGATATCTAATCTAACTATTTGAGTAAGATACTAACTGAATACAAAATTTTCAAGCTGGTAGATAGTTTCTGTGTTAATATATGTATAGCAGCTACACTACAACTTTTTCAATTTTTTTTTTATTATTTTAACATCGCTCTTTTTATGCTCCCAAACCGGTGCTAATCAGTGACGGAGGTCATACGATGTCTTGGTGAAGAAAGCACCTGTTGAAAATACATTTGCCAGTGGTGCTGGTATCAATCGGCCGGGGCCGGGAATCGAACCTGGGACCTCCAGATTACGAGCCCGACGCCCTACCGACCGAGCCTAAATTTTTCAATTTACATTTATATTTCTTAAAATAATTTATTTAAAATTTTTGATATTCTATATTTTAGAACTGCAATACAAAGTTTGTTTTTCAGAAGACATCATTTTTAACTAATTGATGATTTTTATAAATACTTTATATTTAGGGAAAACAGATGATTTTTTTGTGCTCTGATTTCTCTCTTGAATATTCCAAATTGGGAAAAGTAGTTCTAACACCTACTTTTTCGTGTATTGTGAAGAATCTTAAGAGATCTATTTGGGTAATTAATGAACTGGTCTATCGATGTGTCAATGATTCGGTTAATAAATTACAGAAGGTATCTGACAGACAATCGACACGTAAGCCATTAACGCCAAAAAAGTTCGAGGTGAGTTAAACTTATATTTTAAGTATAAGTACTATGTCGAAGTTACCGTTACATATCTAATTCATGATAGATAATACGAATCGGTTTCTTTATATAGTTATTTTGGATTACTAAAGACTAATAATCATATATATTTTGGAATCTATAATAAATAACCGTATTAATATTTCATTTAACATTGTTAAAAAAACAAAATATTTTTTATTAGAAATTATTGATAAACAATCATATATCATTATTTATTTTAAATTATATACTGCTTTTGTATCTAAATTTTATTATAAACATTGAAATTGCTGTTATAATAGCAATATTATAAACATTGTATGCTACTGGTACGGCCGGAGGGCCACAAAGCAGTGAACTGTGCGGACGTAATAAAGGACCCGCAGGAGGCTGGGGTACCGATCAGAAATTATTAGGGTACTCCAGATTAACCTCAACCACTGTGTAGTAGCCCAAGACCTTCTTAGAGAATAGAAGGCAGACATCGTCATCGTTAGCGAGGAGTATAGGGACCGAGAGAGCCCAAGCTGGGTGAGGGCCACTACCAGCAAAGCGGCCATCTCGGTGTGTGAAAAGCTACATATATCCTGCAATATGGCCGCCCCCGTTCCCGGCTTCACCTGGATAGAGGTGGCAGGTGTGCGTATTTACAGCTGCTACCTTCCGCCCAGTGACACCACCCAGGACTTCGCAAAGTTTCTGGACGCCATAATTAACAGCGCACTATCCTCCTCTTTGCTCGTGGTAATCGGTGGGGACTTTAGCGTCTGGGCAGTGGAGTGGGGCAGCGCAAGGACGAACGTCCATGGACATCTTCTTCTCGACGCCTTCTCTACACTGGAGTTGGAGATCACTAACAAGGGACAACTACCACGTATGCCAAAGAAGGCAAGTTGTCTATAGTCGACCTAACCTTCATCGGCCCGATCATGGTGGGGGAAGAGCTCGACTGGAGGGTTTGCGATCGATACACGGGTACCGACCATCAGGCTATTGTGTACTGGCTCCGGCTGACCGACAGGAGACCTGGAGCTAAACTGCGGCCGGTGAAGTAGTGATGGACATTAGCTTCCTTTGACCAAAAGGTATTTCTTTGCTTTCTGGAGAGGACAGCGGTGGAAGGAACACCCAACGAGAGGGCCCGCAACCTTGCGACGGTCATAACAGCGTCTTGCAACGCATCCATGACCACGAAATTAAATCCTCGTGGCCGACAACCAGTCTATTGGTAGTCAGAGAAAATAGCGAAGCTATTCAACTTTCTTTTAGTTTTTGGTTTGAGTTCCTATCAGTATACATTTTCTAGTTATAAACAATAAAAGCAAAAGTAATTTTCATTGAAATTATTGTTACATGTCGTATAACTTTCGTAAAAGTGGCCATTGGCAAGCAATAACTAGGCTTGCTTCATATTTTTATTTTACAAAAGACATACCAAAGTTAGGATAAGATCCGTTTCCCGGTGATCAAGTACTTCCCCTGCAAGACAATTTTTTAATCAGTATGTTAGTCAACAAAAATGTTGCGCTACACTGTCGTAATTAGCAAATTTAGAGTATAATCAATCGCCTACATGTATTTTAAGGTTTATCACGGGTGCTTAGACTTTGGGCACAAATGAGCCTAGAGGCACGGGATAATTTTTGAGGTAGCCGGGCCTAGAGCAATTAATCTATTTTGATCGGATTTAATTTGTAATTCCTAGGGCGCCAGGCACTGAATAAACCGAGCAGTGCCACTCATAAATTTTTTACTAAATAGTCGCGTAGTATCCGCGTAAATAATAAATATTTTAATATCTTATTCCCGAATCCGACGTGGCTCAGTCGGAGTGTCGTGTGGTCGGAACGGCAGGGGTAAGGAATGTTAGATAGAGCAGATTGAACTTACAAACTAAGAGAAAAGCTCAACACTAAAATCTTAACTTAATAATTGGTCTTTAATTACTCAATTTCCTTATAGCTAAATCTTACAATATTTACCATAGAAAATAAACAATATAGTGCGAAAGGCACATGAATTAAATTACTCTTAAAGGCAATTACTCCACTCTCCGAGATACTGAGGTTTACAAGTTAATATTAAGACAAATATAGCAAACATGAAGAAAATACAATTGAGAGAAGCTACTTCAAGTACGTAAAGGCCTGAAGGGCTAACGCCGCGCAAGGAGGCAACAGGCGTATGATTCTACGACGGCTCGTAAAATGGCCGCTTTCGGTACTTAGCTTTATTCTTCACTTCGGCTGCCGGGTTGTTCCTCGTCGGTACTTTACACCTCTTTTCCACGACGGATAATTACAACCAACAAGCGGCCTCAATGCCTGGACTTTTTAGTAAATTAAATAATTTAAATAAAGGAGAACCCCCGCGACACGGATGTGGATCTCGAGACGTCCAGCCACGTTGCCAGCCAGGAGGAAAGTCGACGAGCTCGGTACGCCGCTGCTCGTCGGAGGCTCACTCGCCCCGCTCTTCATGCTACGTGGGCGTAGCTGATTGGTTCGCCATTGTCGGGCCCTTGTGCTGGTGCTTCCTTCTCTCTGTTGCTCTCCCTGGTTCCTTCATAGGCATCTATAAAGTACATAACTTGTACTATGTCTCTCAGTATTTTTCCACTGAGTAGAAATATTTAATCATATAAAAGCCCGATGACCAGGCAAGGCGAGAATTGCCTTGAATTTGAATTATTTGAGCAACAAAATGAGACGTTGTGTAACTTAGCTTTTAACTGCACGAGGCCGAGTTGAACTAGAGGCAGGCCGAGGGCTTCGCTAAGGTTGGTGCAAGTGCAGTTGCAACGATTTGGCGGAGCTTCCTATGTCTCAACTTCCGTTCTTCGTAAATTAGTTATAAAAAGCCTAGAGTAATTTGTATATTTTAGTCGTGATTATAAGGTTTTTTACAAATGACCTCAGACGCATGGTGGAGGGACTTTCATCCTGGTTGCTCAGGCAATACTTATCTATTTGCCGCGTTACAGGTTTTCAGTACATTTATAACATATTGTTTAATAAATGTGTATATTTTAATTTATATCATTATTTCACTGTTTTCTTAATCACTCATACATTTTTTTACAGTCAAGACAATATTCAAATAAGTTTTTATGAATTAATTATTCGTTAATTCATTAATAAAAATATAAATTTATTATAAATTCTTTATACTACTTAGAACTTTCTCCCTATTCTATGTAAATATATTCTGATTTCGGGATGAATAGTTTACTGAGGTCCACACTATGCATAATATTTTGATTTGCTTTTAAATAAATGTAAAGATAATTTCATACTGATTGTGGATGCCTTTCAGTATCGAAAAGGTCTCCCTGATTTCTAAATGAGGATTACAGTGTCGAAATTTTGATTAAATATCCTGAGCATTTCCATTTGAATTCAATTGGTCTACCAGTACATGGTCATACAGATAATCAATCAATATGTATTGCAATTTCAGTTCTTAATCATTCAATGATTTCATAATGTGTTTGACGGATTCCCTACTGAATCCGTAGGAATTCAATAACATTACCTGCTGAAACTAAATTAAATCTTTGTGAAATCAAAGTGAATTTCATACTGATTCCAGCATTCAATGGGGTAAAAGTAAACAAAATCAAAATATATATACGAACGTGTTATTTATATAAATTTACTTTAATATAATTATTTTTGTAATAAATATATTTAATTTTTGATATATATATTTTGAAGTTTTGTTACCCTTCAAACTTAAAAATTACACTTCAAATTTTATTTCTTCCATGGGTCAATATTGAATGCATAAAGTGCAAGTAAAATGTTTGCAATTTTATTTGAGTTGCTTATTGTTTGATGTTGTAAGTATTAAACAGTTGTAGTATATAATTTACAAAAAGGAAAATAAAATAAATTTACTAATTTTTTATTATAAATGATTATATTTTCAATGCAAATAAACTTTAAAAGAAAATTTATATATTAATAAATAAAGAAATTTTAGCAGATATAGCACGAGAACCATTATATACAGCTAACTAGCCCTTCAGATTTTTTACTTCTCTAATCGCTACATTATTACATTATTTAGTTGCGCTATTGGTCGCGCACTACGTTCCTTATTTACTCTTCTTTACTATACAACAAGTTTTATCCGAATTCATTCACGCATAATTGAATTCCTTTTCTCGATTTTTGCTTCTTCCCTTTTTTCGTCTCCCTACATATATATATGGGAGATTCCATGTGAAGTGATCCAGTTAAAAAATAGAATCTTGTTTTAATGTATGGAATCAGTAAAAAACTATTTGAATAGATTGTAGCTAAATTTTTAGAACTGAATTTCAATTAGTAGCAGAACTGTAGCCAATCAAAAAATCGCATTTTTTGAAAAAACCGACTTTTTGGCCATTTTTATCACTTAATAACTCAAAATCTAACAATTTTTTCTTATATACATTAAATTTGAAAAGGTTCATAAATTTCTAGAAGAATCTGTTGAAATATTTAATTCATATTACTTTAAAACATTGAATATAGTTATAATTAATAAAAAATTTATAGTAAAAAAAAGGGTTGTACGATCAAAAATATTTTATTCATCCAAAAATCTAATTTATCGATGATTAATTACCTTCAAAATGATGCAAAGTTTGAGTGCGGCAGAGCATTTCAGACAAATTTATGGTGTTTTTAGGCAAATTTCCTAAAAAAAGAGAGCGAATGCATTTTATGAAAAAAACAGAGTAACCGAATATTTGCATTCAAACAATATGGCGCTATTATTCCTCAATAATACTAAAATATATTATTTATTGTTAGTCACTGATACTTTTCAATCTCTAAACTGCTTACAAACACAAAACAGTAGGTATAAGCAGTTATACCTGTTATATAATTGGATTTATTGGAATTATAAATAGTTTCTTACTGAGTTCCTTAGAAACACTGTTCACCAAATTACTAGTTTTACCAATCTTTGATGATTTATCAATTTTTTTCTTCTTCGTCTTTCTCTTCAATGCCTTTTTGACATGGGAGAAGAATTTTTCAAAAGTTATTTTACTAACCATGCAACAAGCTGTCATCATGGCTAATGTTCGTTCGTCCGCGGGTGTTTCGTCAGAGAGCATTCAGGAAAATGCATATTCAGCTAAAATACGATCAGCTTTATGTCTATCTCCATTTTTATCGCCATAAACTGAATCATGTTTAAGACATGCGTCATCCAATGGATTAATACCACGTTTACCACGTTCGATGCGTTCCGCTAGTTTTGTACCCGGACTACAAAATCGGTATCCAGGCACGTACATTTCGAAAGGTAGTAGATCAATTAATCCATCTAGCGCACAATTTTTCTCTCGATTTTGTTCGTTTTCTCCTTCGTCTTGCTTCTCATGTTCGGTTATTTCGGTTTCCGGATTGGGCTGAATTTTCCACTCAGTCGTCGCCATGATGTGATGTCACTATTACTCGCACCAATTTTTTTCTTCTGTTTTGTCCTGGTTTCACCTTTGGTGGTTGATGTTTTACGTTTAAATAATTGCAACGATTTACTCGAATCACTTTCGTCAGCGGCACTGGTCTCAGCACTACTGCTAGCGATCTCGTTCTAAGAACTGTTTGCCTGATTTATATTCCTAATATCGTGTCGAGGTGTTTGAAATCGACTACCAGTGACATCTGGTCAAGAATGATAAGGTGGTACCATATGGGATCTATTAGCACCAATATCCAACACACTTTTCCAAACGCGGTTATTGACAATGTATTCGCGCGGCACAAAGCATTCACGAAGAGCCACTGCAAATTGAACGTGTCCTGGAGGTGGAGAACCTTTTCTATTTCTCATAGCATCATTGATCAGATCGATCATATTCGCCCCGTGTATGCGAACACCTATCGTCAGTACCCCATTTGAGTCCCATCCTACATTACCGCTAACTCGCAATTGACGCAGTAACTGTACTGCCTTCTGTCGGAACATTCTAGGTACACTCTCGATCATGGATGCATCAACTCGATCTTCCTTTTCGTCTCGTCGTGACTCATTGTTATCCCCCATATCTACAACGCTATTATTATCTACTTCATCGTAATGGTTTTTCTGAATATCTACATTGTCCTTTTTATCTCTGACTTTATCGTAACTATGCGCATCCTTAAAATGAAGGTAACGTTGCAACACAGAGCTGTAGCGTGACCACTTTTCTCGCTCAGTTTCTCCATCACATGAGTTTACTATATTATTCATTTCAGTATCTAGCCTGGTCATTGGGGTACCGGGCGTTTGAACCGTCTTTAATATTGAACTAGCAACAGATACCTCACTCGCTAACGCTCACTCGGTTGTATTTTGATCGTGCTTATTTTAGATGAGTATATGTAAAATAGTTACACAGCCTTTTTTCTTTAAATTTAAATGTGACATTTTTATGTTCATTTTTTAAATGAAAAACATTTTTTAAATAATTAGTAAACCAATTGGGTTTATCAAGGCAGAAATTGCATTTTTATAGATACACCAAATTCGCTGTGTAAAGTTGAAGTTTATATGCATATAAATTTAAATTTTCTTGGATTAAAGCCCTTCGACAACTTTTATCCTGCAAGGAGTTTTTTGTATTTGCACCTGTTTTAAGCCTATTTTTGATAATATTTTAATATTTTACTTAATGAATGTGTTAAAAATCATCAAAAAAGAATATTTTTTATAATATATTTTATAAACATGACATTTCACATAATATTTTATAAAAATTACAAAAATATTTTTATAACCGTACTCTACCCTTAACACCAACAATGATAATTTGCGCATTGCGAAGAGGATTATGGTATAATTAATGTGGTGACTGAGATGTCGTTTTTGTAAAAAAAAATTGAGAAATAAACAAAATATGATAGTTAACTACCAAAGTTTTAAAATTAATCAAAATTTCTTTAAAATTACATGTAACTACTATTGTACAGACGATTGAAAAGAGTGTGAGAACTCGATATATTTTGTGTCGACTTTCCAATATTTTGGTTTTTTAAAAGAGGTTATAGATTAAAAAAAACATCAAAGATAGAACTGAAAATAAAGTTCAACTGAAAACTTGATCATCTAATGACTATCGATTATTTCGTGACATTCAAAGAATCCGTCAAATGTCAATCATTCGTGAGATTTCGACTCCATTTTCATCATTTTTGCAAGGGTCCTTTATAGTATATGAGCGAGCAATCGTTTCAAAAAGGCATCTCGAATCTTGATCTCGCGTAGACGAGTTGAAAAGATGTGAGAACTCCATATGTTTTGTGTCGACTTTCCAATGTTTTCGTTTTATTTGATAATTTTAAATAACTATTTATACATTATTGGATGAGAGTTAGGCTCTTGGATAGTGTATTTGATGAAAACCTGATGTCGTTTCTGCAGACCAAGACATGTTGTACTGAAGTCATTTAGATTTTTCGTGTATAGTTGTAACACACGCTCCGTAAAATATATTTATTCTTCCAGCGCTAGCCAACATATGAATATTGTATTCGACTCTTACGGCGAGGATGTGCTGGTAAGGTATACATTTCAAGAATCATATATTTTTTCAATGCATGATCCATTTAATAGTAACATAATAAGGGCTCTGTAACAGTGTAAGTTAAGGAAAGAAAAGTATACTGTTAAATTTTGACGCTAATAATGATAGAATTAAATACAGAAAGAAAATAAATATGACAAAGAGTAAAAAATAAGTATATATATATATATATTGTGTCTGTGTAAAAATAATCATTATAGGTTATTATAAAGAAGGTGTGTGTGCGTGTGTTCAGAAAGAAAGTGAAATATGTCCATATATTTAATATATTTAAAATGCACACACATAAAATAATTTCCATTTGGGGGGGTATCGTAATTTTAAATAAATTGATGTAATATAATGTGTTTACAGAATACATAAAATATAAGCATGTTATATACTCTCATAAATTATATTTTTCTTTAATGGCGGTGGTAACATTTTTTATAAAGTGGTATATAATACTGCCGTTGTGTTATATGATATGTTGCAGCCGATTTTCAATTGTATTTTAATGATTTTCAGCGCAAACAATTATTAATTATTTTGCATATTCACTTTAATCATTCAATAGTTGTAATATTTTAATATTTTTTTTCATACTTCCATTTTTATTTATTTATAAAATTTATATAAAATGTGTATAAATTTTCGTCTACACATTTACAATACTTTTTTAAACACTATATTGTTAGTGTAAATTTTGTGTTTATTTTTTAATGTATCATTTTCTATTCTTGCATTGTTTAACAGTAATATTTTTAAATTTTTTCTACTTTTAGGTCTTGAAAGAGCTACGTATAATTGACCATGGCTAAAAATTGGAGATGGTAAATAGATACCAACTTGTTTGTATGACTGTCCTTGTGATTTGTTAATAGTCATTGCTAAACCTAATCGAATGAGAAATTGTTTTCTGCGCATGTAGAATGGTATATCTTCTTTAGATGGTGACAAAGTGATTCTTGATATTAAAACTAATTTTCCAATTTTTTTTCCGCTTATAATTTCTGCTTAAATTAAATGTTCCATAAGTTTTGTTACTAATAATCTTGTTCCATTACAAAGACCTTCATTCACATTTAAATTTCTTAGAAGAATTACTATTGCACCTACTTTTAATTGTAATTTATGTAGAGGAAGTCCATTAGGTGTAAGGGAATTAAGAAATTCTATAGGTAACATGACATCTAAGTTTTCTCCATTATCATCTTCTGCTGTATCTACACTTAAGTATTCAATAATTTGCCCTTCCATTATAGCCAAAATTTTATTATTTATTTCAATTACGTCGTTGTTGGTGAAGGCTAATATAACTTTATCATTTAAATCTTTATCATTTAAATCTTTATCATTTATTTTTATTTCGTTTCCAAAAATTTCTGCAATGATATCATTTTCTTTTGTTATTAAATCAAGAGGGATTTCAAGCAGTTCATTTTCTTCTTCATACATATTTAAACGTTTACCTTCACCTACATTTAATAACCATTGTCTAAAATAATTGTCATTATCTGTCACTCGAAGATTTTCATTTAGTGTCATACGTATAAAATTCGGCCATAAGTAATTGTTTTTAACTGAATTTTCAATAACTTCAGTACGACTACCATGTCATATAACTGGTAATGTTTGCCTAAAATCGCCTGAAACAACCAACATTTTACCACCAAATATTTTTTTATTATTACATATATCTTGAAATAGGCGATTGACTGCTTCAAAAGCATATTTCGATGTCATAGATATTTCATCCCATATTATAATTTGAACTTCTTTTAAATTTTTACCATCTATTGAATTAGATTTAATATTACATATAGTACATTCTGTGATATTAAGTGGTAGTTCAAATGTTGTGTGTACTGTTTTCCCGTTATGTAATAAATTTGCTGCAATCCCTGTCCAAGCAACACATAAAAATGAAATGTTTGAGAATTTAAGATAGTCTATTAGAACATTAAGTAAACAGCTTTTCCCACTTCCTCCTGGTCCATCAATAAAAAAGCTTTTTTTGTCTTCAATTTTTAAATGTTGCACGATAGTATCGAAAATGTCTTTGTTATGATTTTTTAAAGAATTTACTTTGACGTTTATTTCAGTAAATTTGCAACTTTTGTTATGTGTTGTTGATTTATCAGCATAATCTTCTATAAATGTAGATATAACGGGTAAATTAAAATTATTTAAAGAATATCCATTCAATTGTAGGTTCTTATCAATAATGTTTAATGCTAGGTTTTCATCAGCATTTTGTTCATATTTTGGGTGGTAAAAAAAGTGTTTCTATTTTTCGTACAAATCTCTTGCATTAATAGGATTGTGAAAAATACAAATATATGCAAATAATTCACAAAGAGCAGTAGGAAAGTGTAATTGTGTTGCTTCTTCGAAACATCTGTCCCATTCTTTATCTTCATTAACCAAATGTCTAGCTATAGAAGCTTCATAAAATGTAGAATAAATTATACCATCAACAGTACGTAAATCCTGAAATGATGATACTCCTTTGACATGTAAAAGTAATAATCTTATAAAATATCGTTTTCGATCCTTTGGATTCACTAAATACATTCTGCTTAATACAGGTTTTTTTGTTTTTTTTCTTTTATTCCATGTTTTTGAATTATTATCAAATACATAATTTAATGGTATTTCGGAATATAAATAATTTCGTGCATCAGAATCGATTTGACTTAATTTTAAGTATGCTGTTAATGTCGTTTCTACATTTTTTTTTAAATTTCTGTTTCTTTTCCTTCTTTAAAATACACTTCTTGTTCATCTTCATTGTGAATAGCTAATCTTATTATGGTATGTGAAAGTTCGTGTAGAGGGTATTCTAATAGTATTATATTCATTGCTTTCAATATCTTCATCATGAGTTAAATTAGAACTGTCTTTTGATCTGATACCTGTGTCACGTATTTCTATGTTCGCACAGTCATGTCCTTTATAACACTATTTAAATAAGTATTTTATACATTGGACTGTTGAGCATACTTCGACATTAATGTGACAATTAAATTTTAACAATAAATAAGGATTATACGAAACAACAAACCGATTATCAGCTATTCTATTGTGGTATTTACCTTTATAATTGATTTTTTTGATATCATTTCTTCTTATATATAATGGATATCCTGATGAATTAAAAGTTGTTTTGTTATTAAATTTTTTTGGAAAATTTTTCGTACATTTTTTTGTGTCTTTACTCATGCAAGGTGAACTCATGTTTTGCTCTCCACAGGGTCCATGAATCATAAACTGTTTTACAATATTATACAACCGTGGATAGATATCTTCGTTTGGAATTTCTGCGTTTATGAGTTCATCTACTATTTCGGGAGTATTAATTTTATAATTTTTATCTAAAAATTATAGCATATGCATGTGAGGAAGTTCACGTTTTTGAAATTCGATAACATAAGTGTAGGCGATACAATTTCCTAAAACACCTTGCTTACTTACCTATTCTTTAAATTCTTTTATTTTTTGATGAAATACCTTAAATACTAAATCTGGTCTATCAATTACAGTTTCATATTTTTTTAAATGTTCAGTTATTTCTTTTCAGTTTGGATTACATGTCATTGTTATAAATAAGTCAGGTTTTCCGTAACGATTTACTATACTCATTGAGTCAATGTAATTTTGTTTTAGGAATCTTGAACTTCCAACAAAATTTGATGGCAAAATAAACATTTTTCCAATTTTTATATTTTCAGATTCTTTTTTCTTGTGTAAATAATCCATTACGCCTTTATAATAATCGCTTCTTAAAATATCTTGGTTTTTCTTTACAAAATATAATCTTGATTGTTCAACTTTTACAAATGCATCAATTGTAAACTGTTAAGAAACTTTTCCCATATTAAGGTATGGATTAAATCCATTTCTCATAGAAAGTCTGTAATTATAAAATTGCAAACATGAAATATTGTTTTTCTTATATTTGCATTTCATATTAGGCATCCATCCATATCCTCCATTTGGATAAATAAGTGGGTATGTCATTGGATCAGTGCGTTTACTTATTAAAGGAATACTAATTGGATTGTCATATTTTGAATATATAACTATATCCCGCTCTGAAGTAGACAGTCCATTTTTTCCTACAAATACCATTGCAACTTCATTACAAGTAGCTTCATTATATATATATTTTTATCTAATTTTTCTTCTAATATTCTAATTTTTCTTTTTCTACCTCATACATCATTTTATAAGCTTTAGCATAAGGATTAACATTTCTAATTAAGCTATCTAATTTACTTGACAATTCTAATTTTGTATCTAAATTATTTTTAAAACTTTTTCTTTCAGCTGCAGCTAATTCATTATCTAGAACATACAATTGCCCATATTTTCGAGCTTCATTTTCATTTGGATGTAAAGCAAAAACATTGTGATATATTTGACCACATATTCTAAGAATTTGTGGTCCACTACCAGATAACTTATCAAAATTAGCTCCAAAGCTTGCAAAAGCTAACGCATTATTATATAGCCGAATATTTTTGCGAAAATTAATACTATCTTCCGATATTCCTGTAGCTAATTGCTTTAATTCTTCCGGATAGGGAGGCATTTTTGGTAAGTCTACGTTTCCTTTGTGACAACAATTAGAAAATTCTTTACCTAGTGTATATTCAAAAACAAAATGTTTAGTATTACAATGTTTACAAGTTTCAGACATATAACCTAAATTGTTTTCAATAATTATATTTTCATCAAAATCTACATTTGCTATTCGACCTATTATTTTGGATTTACTTACTAATTTTACATTTTGTTCATTTTTAATTAAAATACGTTTATTTAATTCTTTATAATTTATACCTTTTTTGGTATTAATTGGTTTATCATATACGTTAAAAAATTTTCCTTCATCAAATTTTAATTTTTTAAGCAATATGATTGGTATTTCCATGTCTTTGTCATTTTTCATACATATGCGTCTTTTTAAATTTGTTTGTAAATGGTTTTATACTAATTTATCGATATCATTTTTTCTACTTTCGTTTAATATTTTTCCATTTAATTTTTTCTTTTCATTTTTTTTACATTGATCAGTATTTTCATTATAATAAATATGTTGTTTTTGTAATGCTTCTTTTTCTCGTTCATTTCTTATTTCGTCACGATTTATTTTTTGTCTTTTCGTCATGGTTTGCTGTTTTCTCTTTATTTTTTTTTCTTCTATTTTGTCGTGATTACTATTTTTACTTTTCAAACAAGCTTCTTTTTTTCGTAATGCTTCTTTTTCTCGTTCATTTTTTATTTCGTCACCATTGATTTTTTGTCTTTTCATCATGGTTTGCTGTTTTCTCTATTTTTTTTTCTTCTATTTTGCCGTCGTTGCTATTTTCATTATTTACATAAGCTTCTTTTTTCGTAATGCTTCTTTTTCTCGTTCATTTTTTATTTCGTCACTATTTATTTTTGTCTTTTCATCATGGTTTGCTGTTTTCTCTTTATTTTTTCTTCTATTTTGCCGTCATTACTATCTTTACTCCTCATATAAGCTTCTTTTTTATGCAACGCTTCTTTTTCTCGTTCATTTTTTATATCGATACAGCTAATTGTTTGCCTTTTTATCATAGTTTGCTGTTTTATTTTTAGCTGTTTTATTTCTATATCATTAAATTGTTTATTTTTATTTTTTTGATAAAATGAACTTTAAATTGGTATTTTATAGTCTATTTCCATTGGGGTAATAGAATCAACGGAAATGATTTTATTTTTATTATATAAATTCATTATTGTTTGTTGTTCAGAATTAAATTTCTGTTGAAAATTTTATTCTATTATTTTTATTTCTGCTACATTGAAATTCAATTTTTTTTTCATCAATACAACAAATATGAATCATGTATCTTTTGTTTGGTATTGTTGAAATATTATAGTTTATATTTTGTAAAATTGGAAACATCGTAATACTACGTGTTTCGTATATTTTTAGTAAATGTGAACGCATTTGGGAAATATCATAGTTTAAACTGTATGGACATAAATTAAATACAATAGAGACAGCAAAAGCTGTCGCGAAAATTCCACAACCATAACTATTGGTTTGAAATTGCACTGTTTCAAAAACAATTTTTAATTGTTGACTATCTGGAAATAATCTATTGATGTATACTTTATGTTCATTTTGCAAATATTTAGCATTTAAACTATTATAAATGTGTATCGTTCTATTATTGTAATACATACAAATCCAATGACCTTTTTCATATTTTCCAGAAAATAACAATTGAATGTATTCATTATTCATTTGAACTGAGTTAATATTATATTGTTTTTGAACTAAAAGAGTTGTTTGCATATTGAATGGTGTACATGATTTAAGGATGTTATTAAATTCTAATATGTGTTCATCATTTAACATAGAAGCATCGTCGCTATATGGTTCAATCGTTTTTACAACTAATATTTTTATTTCCGTCAAACCCATTATAAAAATGGTTTATTTTACAAAATGATTCACAATTATAAAAATAATATTAATAATTTGTTTCAATTGTTTAATAATAATTATAATTTTTTTTATTTTTCTAAACGATTATTTTAAATTTTTTATTAATATTTTTTTGTAAAGCTGAAAAAAATAAAATATAAATTATTAGAAAACAGTGTTTATAAGAAAGTAGCTTCAATGTAATGAATGAAATATAGTTAATATAAATTTAATATTTTATAAATACTAATATTATACATACCCTAGTGGAAATACATTTTCGATGAAAATGTTCCAAAGTATGCTAAAAGTGGGCCAACTTGCGCCAAAAGTGGGCCGATGTTTACCAACATTGAAATATTTGGAACATTTTTCCAGTTTTGGCAAACTTTAGCCCACTTTTGGCCAATTTAGGAACATTTTGTATTGATTATGGAATAAATTTTTCAACCAGTAAAAAATTGTTTTTCACATGCAATTTCTTAAATGAAGGCGCACTTAATTGCGTTGATAATATTTAATATTGCAATAATAATATGTTGTAAATAATATGTTGTAATAATCTTTTCTGTAAATGGGCCAACATTTAAACAATCTGGGCCAACCTTTACACAAAGAGGGCCAAAATTTCCATCTAATGGGCCAATATTTGCACAAATTCTTTGCTAGTAGTTTGACACTCATAATTCCAATAAATGCAGCGCTGATTAAAAAAAACAAAGGGCAGCAGCATTCCAATGAATGCAGCGCTGAATAAAAATAACAAACGGCAGCAGCATTCCAATTAATATTATATCAATAAAATATTATATTCCTAATGGCATTCCATACGATTAAAGTCACAAGGTATATTATAAAATTATCTAATTTTCATTTTAAATTATTATTGTTTGAAACATAATAAGTCTTTTTGTATTTCAGTATCCTGATTAGTTTATTAAGACTATCGAAATAATCAAAAATGCAGTAGTATTTCTTAATGATTAAGTTAAAAGGTATAGTTTTGACTTTGTCAATTTATTTATAATTAATAATAAAAATGTTTTTGTTACAGATATAACATATATAATATCAATAATATGTGACAATATGCATATTGGATATAAATCTTCTAAATGGAATTTTAAAAACAGAAATATTTATTTGAATATTTTATCTCATGTTTAATTAATTATACATTTAATATTTAATGATATAATTTAATTTTTCTGTTAAAGATGATTCGATGAATATTTGCTGAATTTATAAATTATATAAAGAATAAAAACGATATATTGAAAAAAATATATCTTATGAAATATACAAGTGAATAGAGTACAATTGTAACATAATAATTGTAATTTGAAATTTTTGCAAAAATAAGTTTGTAAAATAAACAATAAAAATTAATTTGATTTATTGTATGTTCCAGTGTTGAAATTTTATTAATTTTAATTACGTAATCAAATGTTATTTTAATTATTGTTATTAAGATAATTTTCTGGTAATAATATCGACATAGTAGTTGATATCTATTTGTTTAAAAAAAACTATAAGGCCCAAAAATGTAAGGCCCAAAATTTATAAGGCCCAAAAATGTAAGGTCCAAATTTATAAGGCCCAAAAATGTAAGGTTCTAAATTATAAGGCCCAAAATTTATAAGGCCCAAAAATGTAAGGTCCAAAAAATGTAAGGCCCAAAAGTGTAAAGTCCAATTAAAATAAAACTTTACAATTCTGTTGCCAATAATGTAAGGCCCAAAATTTATAAGGCCCAAAAATGTAAGGTCCAAAAAATGTAAGGCCCAAAAGTGTAAAGTCCAATTAAAATAAAACTTTGAAACTATAAAAATGCATTTTTTAAAAATCGGAGAACCGGAGACCAAAAGTCGATCCACTTTAATATAATATAAGATTATTGGCATTCGTGAGTGCACTCTGCAGCTGTTCAACACTTTCGTTCGGTACAAGCACCATTTTTCGTGCGTGCTCCATGATTGCTTACTAATTATATTGGCCAACAAAGTACCGACTCTACGAGCTAATAGAGCTGGTAAAAAACCACCGTGTTGAATTATGATCTTTTTTTTCTTCGTCAGGCTCACTCGAGGTTCAGCTAATTTGCGTGCTTGCGTAAACGTGACTTGTGAAACCTCTCTAGTTCAAGGCACACTCGCAAATATGGCTGACTATTCGCGAATCGACCGTTTGCAGCAGCGCTTTTCGTTGCAACCCGTGGGACCACACAGCATGGACGTGAGTGGATGTTTCCAGCGTGTGTCCATAACTGGAACTGACATCAGTACTAGCATTTCATTCGTACACATGCTGCCTTTTTTGTGCAGCTAGAGCACCTAATGATTATTGGTAATGGTTGCGACAATACTAACACTATCCTGCTATCAACCAATCAGCTTAAATATGGTTTAACGCCAGCTAGGGATTAGAAGGATAAACTTATTATTAAAAATAAATACACAATTTTTGGTCTTTTGTTTTTATTTCCGTATTTCTTTTTACAGAGTTTTCAGGTTGTAAATTCAATGGCATTTTCAGCTTTTTCCGCTATATTTTCAAAAAACTTTGAATCGTTTATGAGAGCCGCGAATACACGAGAAGGAAGAAATATCTAAAACTCGTCGTCTAGAGTTGCCACAATTTTTGATCCATAACGTGTCTTGACAGTTTTAAACGCCGTCACCATGTGGCGATGATTCATCTCCAACTCCGAGATCTTTTTGGTAGGTAGAGAGCCATCACTAGCAATTTTATTGAGAGTTTCCAAATCCAACTTAAAATATTACATGAATTTTACATTTTAAATTTACAAAGTATGAATAGCGATAATGACGATATTGAGAGCTATACGTACTTATTTTATAGAGAACGACACAAATCGTGAAACTATACAACTGGTTGAAGAGCTTATACTACTACATCTCATCGGTTAAGGCCGTTCTCTTATATATTGTAACGTTTAAGTAAATTTTACTCCCTCCAAGCAACATAATCTCTTTGGAAGTGGAAACGGAAGAACTTGTGACACCTATCAGCTAGGTGGGGTGTGCAAGAGGTATCGAATAACCGCTGCATTTCCTGCTACGTAGTCTTATAGAATAGCTCGAGTTTCATCGACTAATCAATCTTATATCCGTATGGGTAGCTTCTTTTGAGCGATGTAAATCTCCGTTTACTGTATACAGTTCTGCATGTTTTCGTCTCATGTTGTGTGATGACGTCGTGAAATATGGTTCTCCGTATAGTCAAATTGTTCACCGCTATTTAAGTCACTGGTGAGGATACCATCTTACGAATCGTCGAAAAATTAATTAGCTGACTGTTGGCATAATGAAGTCGAAAACCTTTTATCTTACACATACACTCCTCTTCACCATTTGGTTTCCTGCACTTGTAAGCGTAAAATATAGGTTCGCCTGACAAAAATGTCGTTATGTGGGTACCGGGACCCACAGAAGCCAGTTCATCGGTCAAACTACCAAGTGACGTACCAATTGGTAATTCTACTTCACCACATTTGCTAACATGAAACACTGAATCTGTATCGTAATATAGAACTCCAGGTCCTGAAGTATGTAAATACTCGAACAGTTTGAGATGCGCTTGTGCTGTTGTAAATGCTGCAAGTACGACATTTCCTATTGTCGGTAATACCGAGGCTACCTTGGCGTCCTCTCGGTACACCCAATTCACGTACAAAGTATCGTCGTTGACTGGTAATATACCGTTCACTTCTATCTCACTGCTGTTGAGTAAATTCATCAGAGTTTCTGCATTTTTTATCACACACGTTTTTGTCAAATTGTCACGTTGACCAAATTTACCCCATAGGGAATTTAGATAAAGTTTTTTTAGTCGTATCCCTTCATCCGCTCCAATTCTCTTATGTACCGATCTTTATCCTCTTCGATGATATAACTCGGTGGATATCCTGATGCAGCAGTTTTTTGAGTGAAAAACTCATTAATATATTCGGCAAAAAAACCACCCTTTTTCATGCTGGTTGTATTCCGTCATTTCATACTGCCAAATTTCATAGACGGTTTCAATTATGTATCCCAGAGCAACAGCTGATTTTACTTCTTCAGACACCCACGTTCCACACAGTATACGCTTCTTGGGATCTTCATGAGAGTAATCACTTTGTATCAATTACTCACAGCATGTCTTACACAGAGAAAATATTAATTTTCCAAATATTAATATTTGATATAAATTTTGTGGCGGTAAAATGTCGCATGCGATTAAACCGTTAACTTGAGAGATATCGTGAAGTGGTCCCATTAACCGTGTACACTCTTCCTGGTCAACGTAAATTTTTGGGTGACCTACAGGAACCTTACCACGTTTACAAATGTATGGGTATAGAGGACACACAGCAACGTATCTGATCTTTCCTCCAATCTAACAATCATATATTTTGACCGTATTACCAGTATGCCCGCCAAAAATGCATCTCGTGGCTTAAGAGGTTTTCGCTTTATGTACACTTCATTTTGGTGAACAAAATTCTTAAGCTCTTCATTATGTTCGATTTTCTTTTTGAATTCACACTCCCATTTTTCAATAACACAATAATTGGCGATTTTTAATTTATGACCGATTGCCAGTGTCCTCTCGTATCTGATATCCATTGACTCGCCGTTCGTCATTACAGTGTCTCTGTTTATTCGGTAACAGCGAGGACAACCGTGCCAAAAACAAAGTACAAGAAGAAGTACAATACCACGTCCTACGTGATTAACATTTCGATGAAGCACACGTTCCGGTAACCTTCCAATGGTACAATTCCTATTTGGTTTTTTTTCAGGAACGTTCTTCTGAAAACTCGCATACAAGACGAGGCTATAGTTGTACACTCGGAAAATGGATCTACACCGAATTTTATGAACATTTTCCGATAAGCCAAACACGCTAGTCTCAAAATCGTCACATCTTTTTTGCAATGTTTTGAAAATTCATTTTGAAAATTAAAAATGTAATCACATTGAACTTGTTCCTCATACCATTTTAAAAATTTCTCTCGTTCATTGATACTCATAGTATCGGGTGAATACATTGCGAGAGGTGGTAGAGATCCTGATTACGTCCTGGTACGTCTGATTCTCCACTGTATTGAACAAATGTGGAAAAACACCTTTTTTCAATTCGGGTAGTCCGTAGGCTTTGGGTAAACTACTCAGCGGCATGTGGAAGTAATTTAAATTGTCGATAAATTTTGTTTGTAGAACTTCCAAAAAAATAATTTTTGATCCGCTTAATTTTCCGTTAAATAAACCAACGGTGAACATGTGATATGTTGTGCTTATCCAACAATGTAATAAAAGAAAATGTAACTTTTTACACAAAATATCTGCAGATAGGTGTGTGAGATCCGATGACCAAATCTTACCACACATTGTGCGAATGTGTGGTTCTCGAACTTTAGCAATACTTAATGCATACCGTAAAATTTTCTCTAAATGCAATGCACTAGCTCTAATCATTATTATGTTAATGACTACGAAACTGTTTACAAGAAACTGAAAAGAACCATTATGTATAGTTCGTTAAATACTAACTTGATACTCTCTATACGATGATTAGGGGGGGGGGATGAGGGAATAAGACTTCCATAATATCTGCTGACTCCTTTGTTTATGTGTCACACAATCAACAGTTACATTTTACCTTATTTACAAAAAAAAATTCGGCGAAAATTTGTTAGAATTTATAAAAAGTATCAAATATTATTGGATATTCATAAATTCTCCTCTTTTTTTTGCAAACTATGTTGATACAGCAATTTCAATATATTTACGATGAAACTCCGCGGTTTGTTAAAAGTTATAAGAAGTATCAATTACTACACGACATTTATACGTTGTTCTCTTTTTTTTATTACAACCAGTGTTGATACAGCGATTTCCATAAAAAAAAAACAATATCTTTTACTTAGTAAAACCAGAAATTTACAAATTATATATTGATTT
Organism: Theocolax elegans; assembly: GCA_026168455.1. Taxonomy (NCBI): domain Eukaryota; kingdom Metazoa; phylum Arthropoda; class Insecta; order Hymenoptera; family Cerocephalidae; genus Theocolax; species Theocolax elegans. The sequence continues at coordinate 41,372,724 of CM047425.1, forward strand.
TAATGTAGTACATATGTACTGATATACTCGATCGCAGTTGCGTGCCGCTCTGCGTGAAACCCGATCTCCCGGCTAATTACCGCCCCGAAAAATTCGTAAATTGTTCGTCGACTTTAATTTGTGAATTATAAGTCGATAGGGGGTTGCGAGAGGAGTCTATATACCAAAAATCACCATGATCGGATGATATTTGCGTTTATCAATATCTATCGATCTATACCGATAATCCGTCGATTTTTCTAAAGTATTCATCGGTACACGGTGTATAGAACAAAGAGTGTTAACAACTTTTTTCTCTATAGCGCTTATTCATAATTATCCGTGAATAGTTGTTTAAACTATTAAGCATTTTGGCCAATAACTCGGTAAATATAACGAGAAGAGAATAAGTGCATTATATTCAATATTCCGTCGCGATAATCAACTATTTCGAATTATTTAAATTTTATTTGCTAACAAATTTATTCGAAGACGTGTGCCGTTCAGCGTGAAACCTGATCACCCGTCTTTATTTCATTGTTTTATTAGTACATATGTACTTACAAGTTTAATGTTTAGTATACACGAGTGTTTAAATCATTATTGTTCTTTTTTTTAATCAGCACTTTTAATTTTCTAATAATGTCGTTTTCGTAGTTTAAGAAACATTCATCCGCTTGTCGGCTTACAATCCTACGTGTAACAATTTCTTACCTCAGCGGAATGTATTATTATTTTATGTTTTATACTGGGGGATGCTGACATAAAAAAAATGTCATTTGTCATAATGTGTGTTGAAACAAATATACTGCGATACAGTCGAGGCTCACCCACAGTCCCAGCATGCGCCTAATTCGTGCCGCGGATGTACCTTTATTTCCGAAACTTTATAATTACATTAAAATGTGTTTATCATCATGCGCTTCGTCGTCTTCGTCATTGTTGTCGTCGTCGTCGCCGTCGTCGTCGTCGTCGCCGTCGTCGTCGTCTACGTTAATTATAGACGTAGAAAACGCACCAGATGACGAATCTACCGCACAAATAAATTCGGTCATCCCCGCCACACTATCACCATCATCGTCAACAACGTCGCCAGCACCGTCATCATGCACCATCGACTTTGAAATGATGAGCGACGATGAGGTAGTAGACCGCGAAGCCAAGATGGACTTAGTAGTGAGTGACGATGAACCTGATTGTAAAGGGTTTCCAAGGAGCCCCTCAGTGCCCCTGCAACCCCTATCGTTAGCACGTTGCCTGTGTCAAAGTTCGACAAGCGCAATTTTTGCGGCAAGCAATACACAAATTTAGGTAGGAAACCCTACCTAAGCCGGCTTTATTGTTACGGTTGCTACTGTTGGAGGTGCCCGAAATGCCGCAAAAATATCAAGTGCTACGACGCGTGCTAAAAAACAAAAAAAAAACAAAAAAATACTAAAAAAGACAGTGTGTGTGTTGTGTGTGTGTAAAAAATGTGTGCGCGACAAACCACCTGGAGCAGATTCAACGTGCCGTGGTAAGAAAACTTGTTTTTTAATTAGTTCTACCGACACCCCCCCCCCCCGCCCGATTACTCTCATCGCCAAATACCCCCTACCTTACCTGGTACCACCTCCATTACTCCCCCCACCTTCCCCACCCCTCGCTATGGAGTGATACACCGGACCCAGGAGTGGAGTTCTGTTGTGTCTCCCCATAACGAGGGGCTAATTACTTATATCACATATGGGTCATTCCAATACTTTTTTGTAAATCGGTCCGGGGGGGTCAACCAATCGGGCTAAAAATTTAGTATGTTACTATACTATAAAAAAAAGTAAGTGAGCCAAAATTGTAGCCTTCTAAATCAATTGAGGACGTAGGTATGGGATTTTAAACATTCAAAAATAGGCTATTTTTCATCATTTTTTAACATTTTTCAAAGTAGCACCAAAATTCGAGAAATTAGTATTTTTTTGTCCATTTTACGGCAAAGTCTTCGTATTACTATAGACTTTTAATCTAGCTATATAGAATACAATTATTTTGTGAACAAAAATTTTGACGCAGCTAAATATAAACACTTGTTTTTTCAAATTTTGCACATTTTCTAAATGCTACCAAATTAACAGTTTTTGATGTTTTTGAAAAAACCCAATGCGGTTGGATTTGTATTGGTATAAGCTTTCTTTCTGTTCCAGGTTTACTACAAAGAGTTAATTTGGCTTAAAGTTATGCTTATTTAAATGTGACCTAACATGCAAAAAAACACGTTTTTTGGTATTTACTTGTCGATATGAAAATCGGGCTGAAGAGAATAAGAAACGGAAATGGAATGCGGTATCAGCCTGGATTAATTCAAGTCTCAATTATTAATTTTAACCGAAAGCTTATTTATTATTGTTTATTTGACATTTTTATATTAAACACACCATCATGGGATACATATAATATTAATAATAATACAGAAGGCACGTGCTAAAAGATTCGTACAAACAATATACTTTAAATATTATTTAATTTAAAAGTTATAAATAATTATGACAACATCAGTATATAATGCTTGATACAAAATTATGATTAATTGATTGTTAGAAAGAATAAAAATTTCTTTTAACTATAATACCGTGTTAATTTTGAAAGTCACCTGTAATATTGACATGATATTATAAAATACGAGGTTTATCTTAAACCTGCAGTAATATGTTTAAGCTTTGACACTTTTTACAATTCCATAAAATCAGTTTTTGTACAAAAATCCCAAAATCTAAGAACAACAAAAAATTAAACGTTCGCTACAGGTTATTTCAAAATAAAATTTATCGGGCTTTGCGAACCAATATGCTTTATTAAGCAAGGTTTTTACTCTTCGTCCACTATGGTTGGTGGAAGTCCCAGAGTAAACCTTTGAAATTTATAAAATTGGCGTTTCGACCACAGCACTCTAGCTTTGGTCTCCTCAGTAAGGAGCTAGAGGCCTTCCTTAGACGCCCGTCGCAGATAGAAAGCGACGACAAATGAAAGAAGTGCGGCTATATATATGCCTTGTTATCGACTGTTTCTCTAACGGGTAGAGAGAACAGTCGTATCCTCCTGGTGGTAAGAACTCCCACCAACCAAGAGCGCGACGTTTTTCACCCGAAGTCGCGAGTTTTAAGAACAACAAAAAATTAAACGTTCGCTACAGGTTATTTCAAAATAAAATTTATCGGGCTTTGCGAACCAATATGCTTTATTAAGCAAGGTTTTTACGACTGTTCTCTCTACCCGTTAGAGAAACAGTCGATAACAAGGCATATATATAGCCGCACTTCTTTCATTTGCCGTCGCTTTCTATCTGCGACGGGCGTCTAAGGAAGGCCTCTAGCTCCTTACTGAGGAGACCAAAGGTAGAGTGCTGTGGTCGAAACGCCAATTTTATAAATTTCAAAGGTTTACTCTGGGACTTCCACCAACCATAGTGGACGAAGAGTAAAAACCTGCTTAATAAAGCATATTGGTTCGCAAAGCCCGATAAATTTTATTTTGAAATAACCTGTAGCGAACGTTTAATTTTGTTGTTTAGAACTCGACGACTTCGGGTGAAAATCATTTGTCGTCGCTTTCTATCTGCGACGGGCGTCTAAGGAAGGCCTCTAGCTCCTTACTGAGGAGACCAAAGCTAGAGTGCTGTGGTCGAAACGCCAATTTTATAAATTTCAAAGGTTTACTCTGGGACTTCCACCAACCATAGTGGACGAAGAGTAAAAACCTTGCTTAATAAAGCATATTGGTTCGCAAAGCCCGATAAATTTTATTTTGAAATAACCTGTAGCGAACGTTTAATTTTTTGTTGTTCTTAAAACTCGCGACTTCGGGTGAAAAACGTCGCGCTCTTGGTTGGTGGGAGTTCTTACCACCAGGAGGATACGACTGTTCTCTCTACCCGTTAGAGAAACAGTCGATAACAAGGCATATATATAGCCGCACTTCTTTCATTTGTCGTCGCTTTCTATCTGCGACGGGCGTCTAAGGAAGGCCTCTAGCTCCTTACTGAGGAGACCAAAGCTAGAGTGCTGTGGTCGAAACGCCAATTTTATAAATTTCAAGTTTAAAACTCGCGACTTCGGGTGAAAAACGTCGCGCTCTTGGTTGGTGGGAGTTCTTACCACCAGGAGGATACGACTGTTCTCTCTACCCGTTAGAGAAACAGTCGATAACAAGGCATATATATAGCCGCACTTCTTTCATTTGTCGTCGCTTTCTATCTGCGACGGGCGTCTAAGGAAGGGCCTCTAGCTCCTTACTGAGGAGACCAAAGCTAGAGTGCTGTGGCCGAAACGCCAATTTTATAAATTTCAAAGGTTTTACTCTGGGACTTCCCCCAACCATAGTGGACGAAGAGTAAAAACCTTGCTTAATAAAGCATATTGGTTCGCAAAGCCCGATAAATTTTATTTTCAAATAACCTGTAGCGAACGTTTAATTTTTTGTTGTTCTTAAAACTCGCGACTTCGAGTGAAAAACGTCGCGCTCTTGGTTGGTGGGAGTTCTTACCACCAGGAGGATACGACTGTTCTCTCTACCCGTTAGAGAAACAGTCGATAACAAGGCATATATATAGCCGCACTTCTTTCATTTGTCGTCGCTTTCTATCTGCGACGGGCGTCTAAGGAAGGCCTCTAGCTCCTTACTGAGGAGACCAAAGCTAGAGTGCTGTGGTCGAAACGCCAATTTTATAAATTTCAAAGGTTTACTCTGGGACTTCCACCAACCATAGTGGACGAAGAGTAAAAACCTTGCTTAATAAAGCATATTGGTTCGCAAAGCCCGATAAATTTTATTTTGAAATAACCTGTAGCGAACGTTTAATTTTTTGTTGTTTTTAAAACTCGCGACTTCGGGTGAAAAACGTCGCGCTCTTGGTTGGTGGGAGTTCTTACCACCAGGAGGATACGACTGTTCTCTCTACCCGTTAGAGAAACAGTCGATAACAAGGCATATATATAGCCGCACTTCTTTCATTTGTCGTCGCTTTCTATCTGCGACGGGCGTCTAAGGAAGGCCTCTAGCTCCTTACTGAGGAGACCAAAGCTAGAGTGCTGTGGCCGAAACGCCAATTTTATAAATTTCAAAGGTTTACTCTGGGACTTCCACCAACCATAGTGGACGAAGAGTAAAAACCTTGCTTAATAAAGCATATTGGTTCGCAAAGCCCGATAAATTTTATTTTCAAATAACCTGTAGCGAACGTTTAATTTTTTGTTGTTCTTAAAACTCGCGACTTCGAGTGAAAAACGTCGCGCTCTTGGTTGGTTAAACGTCGCGCTCTTGGTTGGTGGGAGTTCTTACCACCAGGAGGATACGACTGTTCTCTCTACCCGTTAGAGAAACAGTCGATAACAAGGCATATATATAACCGCACTTCTTTCATTTGTCGTCGCTTTCTATCTGCGACGGGCGGTCTAAGGAAGGCCTCTAGCTCCTTACTGAGGAGACCAAAGGTAGAGTGCTGTGGTCGAAACGCCAATTTTATAAATTTCAAAGGTTTACTCTGGTACTTCCACCAACCATAGTGGACGAAGAGTAAAAACCTTGCTTAATAAAGCATATTGGTTCGCAAAGCCCGATAAATTTTATTTTGAAATAACCTGTAGCGAACGTTTAATTTTTTGTTGTTTTTAAAACTCGCGACTTCGGGTGAAAAACGTCGCGCTCTTGGTTGGTGGGAGTTCTTACCACCAGGAGGATACGACTGTTCTCTCTACCCGTTAGAGAAACAGTCGATAACAAGGCATATATATAGCCGCACTTCTTTCATTTGTCGCTTTCTATCTGCGACGGGCGTCTAAGGAAGGCCTCTAGCTCCTTACTGAGGAGACCAAAGCTAGAGTGCTGTGGTCGAAACGCCAATTTTATAAATTTCAAAGGTTTACTCTGGGACTTCCACCAACCATAGTGGACGAAGAGTAAAAACCTTGCTTAATAAAGCATATTGGTTCGCAAAGCCCGATAAATTTTATTTTGAAATCCCAAAATCTGTTGTGCCAATTTAAAAAACGTAAATACACAAAATGTTTGTCACGCAATCACAAACCTTTTTGCTATTGTACAAATGACAAGTTTTTCGACGCATTGTAATGATAAATGTACAAAAACGAGTAAAATAGCGAAAACAGGCCAAAAATTGTTATAAAAAAATAAAAATAAAAATTTTCTTAAACTATATTCCTATTAGTTTTAAAAGTTACCTATAGTATGGATGTTACCTGTGATAACACTCAAAATAAAAGACATTTTAGACCTTGCAGTAATCCGATAAGTCTTGCGCAAGAATGCTAAAAAGATATTTTCAAACGTTAATAAACGTGTACCAAGGTCAAATTTCCATTGCAGTAACTACGGGATCATTTTCTACCTACAAAAACCGAGTTTCACCCAAATTTTGGTAAAAAAAATTTAGGTAGACCGACGTTGTGAGCATTAGAAAATACCAAAAAACGTGTTTTTTTGCATGTTAGGTCACATTTAAATAAGCATAACTTTAAGCCAAATTAACTCTTTGTAGTAAACCTGGAACAGAAAGAAAGCTTATACCAATACAAATCCAACCGCATTGGGTTTTTTCAAAAACATCAAAAACTGTTAATTTGGTAGCATTTAGAAAATGTGCAAAATTTGAAAAAACAAGTGTTTATATTTAGCTGCGTCAAAATTTTTGTTCACAAAATAATTGTATTCTATACAGCTAGATTAAAAGTCTATAGTAATACGAAGACTTTGCCGTAGACTGGATAAAAAAATACTAATTTCTCGAATTTTGGTGCTACTTTGAAAAATGTTAAAAAATGATGAAAAATAGCCTATTTTTGAATGTTTAAAATCCCATACCTACGTCCTTAATTGATTTAGAAGGCTACAATTTTGGCTCACTTCCTTTTTTGTATAGTATAGTAACATACTAAATTTTTAGCCCGATTGGTTGACCCCCCCGGACCGATTTACAAAAAAGTTTTGGAATGACCCATATATATATAATCCACGTGAACTGGTACGATAAAAATTTTAATATGCACCAAATTGTGGGTGCACATTGCAAAGATTTCTGAGAATACAGAAAAAAATTTTTAGATACAGGAATTTATTTGCTCATAAGTTATTCTAACCTCAAAAAGTGAATTTTTCCAAGTTTTTTTCAACACCAGCTGGGTTCACCGCTATTTAACTCAAAATCTATCAACTTTTTCTATAGAACATTATATGCAACATTCGTTGCTAATTGTGTCAAGAATTTATTCTTCTAGGTTAGAATTTCTAATTTCAAGGTGAATGTTATATAAACTATATGTCAATATTCAACTAAAAAAAGTGCATGTGCGCCACAATTGATTTTTTTATCCAAAAGTCTAAAAGAAAGCTTGAAGCAATACCTTTCAAATGGTCTATAGCATTTTTATGGCCTTTAGTTCTCTAAAAAGTTATAATAATTTAAATAAACACGAAATTCTTTTACCATGTTAATTTTTGTGATTTTTTTTTCTTTCTTTAAATTACCATAACTTACATAAATTATCATAAATTATCATAATAGATTTTTTCTCTCACTCCCAGGTAAGTGCATGAATTTTGACAGAATACAGCAAAAAATTTTTAGGTACTCGTATCTATTTGCTGAAAAGTTATTCTAACCTCAAAAAGTGGATTTTTCCAAGTTTTTTCAACACCAACTGGGTTTACCACTATTTAACTCAAAATTCATTAACTTTTACTATAGAACATTATATGTAACATTCGTTGCTAATTGGTCTGGAATTTATTCTTCTGGGTTAGAATTAACTTTTACTATAGAACATTATATGTAACATTCGTTGCTAATTGTGTCTGGAATTTATTCTTCTGGGTTAGAATTTCTAATTTCAAGGTGAATGTTATATAAACTACATGTAAATATTCATCTTGAAAAAAGTGCAAGTGCGCCACAATTGATTTTTTTATCCAAAAGTCTAAAAGAAAGCTTGGAGCAATACCTTTCAAATGGTCTGTAGCATTTTTATGGCCTTCAATTCTCTAAAAAGTTATAATAATTTAAAAAAACACGAAATTGTTTTAAAAATTTAAATGGAAATTACCATGTTAATTTTTGTGAATTTTTTCTCTTTCTTTAAATTATCATAACTTTTTACAGAATTGGAGGCCATAAAAATGCTACAGACCATTTGAAAGGTATTGCTCCAAGCTTTCTTTTAGACTTTTGGATGAAAAAATCAAAGGTGGCGAAGTTACACTTTTTTCAAGATGAATATTTACATGTAGTTTATATAACATTCACCTTGAAATTACAAATTCTAACCCAGAAGAATAAATTCCAGACACAATTAGCAACGAATGTTACATATAATGTTTTATAGTAAAAGTTAGTAGATTTTGAGTTAATTAGTGTTAAACCCAGCTGGTGTTGAAAAAAACTTGCAAAAATCCACTTTTTGAGGTTAGAATAACTTTTGAGCAAATAGATTCCAGTACCTAAAAATTTTTTTTTGTATTCTGAAAAACATTTGCAATGTGTACCCAAAATTTGGAGCATTTTAAAATTTTGATCGTACCAGTTCACGTGGACTATCCCATATATATACATGTTCTAGGGGGGCTTCGCCCGCCAGCCCCCTATTTTTAATTTTGAAAAAGGTTTTTCGTAATTAATTTATTTAAAATAATGTTTTAAATTATATTATTTTTTCACTACCATAGACACCTTAAAAATTAAACAGATTCATGCAACACCGTTGAGGTACTGCTATAGTGCATTGGGTTTTATACCAAAAATTTAATTTTTTATTTAAATAAGATTATAATTTATATATAAAAGTTTTTACCAAAATTTGGTGTAATGAAATCAGAATAAAAATAATAAAAATAATAGAGACATATTAAATGTTAACTGTAAATTTTAAACTATATGAATTCCTATAAAGCTTAAATTTATATTTTAATAATTATAAATGTTAATGAAAAATTAGTGCACACACTTACTTAATTGTAGTATTTAGTAAGAACTTATTAAAATTTTGGATTATTTTAAGCGGATCTAAATAGAACTTCACCTTCTAAAATTAATTTATTTAATGACGAAGGATCATCGCCAAAAGTTCTATGTCATTAATATTTTGTACTTTTAGGGTAATAAAACTGTTGGTTTTGCGAACAAAATGCGTGAGAAAAAGTAGAGAGAGCGGACAGGCGAGTGCTGGGCAAATCCCCACTCCTGGGTCCGGAATGATGCGCAAGGCGAACGCGAGCGAGTGCGGTGGCGCTCACAGTAACTCGTATCCCGGATCGCTTCCCGCTCGGTCGCGCGGCCTCCTCGATCGCTTCAAGCTCGACATTTTTTTTTTGTTTTGTTTTGTTACGTTTGAATTGGTTAAAGTGTTTCTTTTTCTATTGTAAAATCGTGAGTAAATTCTTTTGTTTACAAAAGCCTCTCCAGTCCCAACATATCCTTAACAGGTTATAGGCCCAGCACGCTTCCACTGCGCGCTGGTTATCGCTTGGTGATAAGATCGACGCTAGTACAGCTCGGCGGAAGGAGATTGTTTTTCTGCGAGGCGGTTCCGGGAATCACCGGCGTCTCCACCGACTTCAGCTCGACTCGAAACATTGGTTGTTCTTCTTTTTCTTTTGATTCAGCTGGTTTGCGAAATGGACAACGTGAGCAAAAAGGCTTTCGATGTTCCAAAGTCTAGAGGTAAGTTCGATGTTAAGATATTACAGTGCGTGTTCGGGAATAAAATAGCAATGCTCGATATATACAAATCGCGACACGGAAGTATTAATTCTAGATTAGTTCGATGTTTCAAAGGACCGATCATATGTTATAAATTCACGTGCTATCGCGCGATTTCGGACGGGCGTCTGAAAAGATCAAATTAAAAAGTTATTGTCGATGCACGGTTTTGCCTAAATTCTTGGAATTCAAGCTGGCGACGTGCACCCAAGCGAGAATGCGCGGAAAGAAAGAACCGTTGGCGCTGACGCGCGCCATATTGGTTCAAAGAGAGAGAGACGGAGAGGTCTGTTTCCCGTGCACGGTTGACGTAGTTCATGCTGGTTCGCGACATCTGGTCAGCTTGACGGAAAATATATATAGATATACTGAAAGTGTCCGAGATCGTGTTCGTGCCGTGTTTTTGAAATTCTGCTGGAAAATAAGTTCAATTTATGAACAGTTAACTGATATGTTTGATGTTTTGACTAGATGAAAGGAATTTGAGGTTATTCCTGCTGATGCAGGACAACGAATTGGAATTGTCAGAGAGACATCCGGATCATCTGGTATATCCAGATATGGACGATGAAGAGGTTGTGTTGCTGATGATGACTGACGGAACGAGATACAACGTTGGTAAAGTTTCTTTTATTTATTTATCTCGAGATTAAGCTTGATGGGAAATGGTATAAGGACACCAAATATAATATACATATATATATATATATATATATGGGCTATTTCACGTCAAGTGGTACGATGAAATTTTAAATCGCTCCAAAATTTGAAAACAGGCTGGAAATATTTTCCAGAAGATAGAACAAAAATTTTAGGTGTTAAAAATAATTTGCCTACGAGTTATTGCACCATGAAAAATGGAAATTTTTCAATTTTTTAGAAAAATTTCTATTTTCAAAGCCATTTATCTCAAAATCTATTGAGTTTTTTGAATAAACATTACAAACAACTTTTGTTTAAAATAATCTTTAGAACTTATCTACCTGGGTTACAATTCTTAATTTTAAATTCTCGAAGAGATAGAACGCCTGAAAATATTGAATATCAAAAAAGGCGACCACGCCACAATCGATTTTGATCTAACACCGCTCAAAAGATCACATTTTTCGAGAGCTTTCGAATGGCTTGGGTTAGGTTATTGGCCAAGACCGCTGTTGTAAGTTATGCCCTAAAATACATGAAAATTAGTGAGTTTATGAGGTTTATGAGGCATAACCTACACCAGCGATCTTGGCCAATAATCTAACTCAAGCCATTCGAAAGCTCTCGAAAAATGTGATCTTTTGAGCGATGTTAGATCAAAATCGATTGTGGCGTGGTCGCCTTTTTTTGATATTCAATTTTTCCGGGCGTTCTATCTCTTCGATATTTTAAAATTAAGAATTGTAACCCAGGTAGATAAGTTCTAAAGATTATTTTGAACAAAAGTTGTTTGTAATGTTTTTTCAAAAAAATCAATAGATTTTCAGATAAATTGCTTTGAAAATAGAAATTTTCCTAAAAAATTGAAAAATTTCCATTTTTTATGGTGGAATAACTCTCAGGCACATTATTTTTAACACCTAAAATTTTTTTTCTATCTTCTAGAAGATATTTCCAGCCTATTTTTAAATTTTGGAGCGATTTAAAATTTTCATCGTACCACTTGACGTAAAATAGCCCATATATATATGTACGTACTTAATGCATGCAAAACAGATCCAAATTTTTGTGTTGGCCGGTGCATACGGTGTAGTGTATGTCGTTGCTGCTGCATCGTGTGTACTGCTATATCACAGTACAGATTAAGGCTTTTGATTTTTGTTCTTTTGATTGTGTTCGTCAAATAAAATGATCCTCTAAATTCAAACGATTGCCTTCTGTGATAAAATACCACTTTCTTGATTGTGTTCGTTGAGTAAGTGGGTGTTTAAATTTATAGACAATTCAACCGTGGATTAGGAGACTCTGGCATCCGTGCGGCGAGAAATTGAAAAAATGAGGGCTGAAAAGGTGGCTCCAGCAGAAGAGATTTCTTCAGGCCAATATGAGGAAATCGAGTCCTGTATGGTGGAAGAAAAAATTGAAAGAACTGACGGTGATACGGCCGATAAGCTGGAGGTTTATGAGAACTCGAAACTGGATGAGCCTGAGGGGCCAAACGAAAGTTCGATTGAGAAATTAAGTCTAAAGCTTGAAGGTAACAAAACCACCCCAGTTGTCAAAAGTACACAAAAATTAAACTGGATTTGGATCTGTTGAAAATCCGTCGTTCGGGAACTTTTAAGTTTGATTTGAAAAAAGATGATGAACTAAATCATTTGAGTTCATCAAAAGAGAATGAAAATGTTGATAAAAGTTTGAACGTAACAAATTCTAATGATTATTCAAATTTTACAGCAATGCTGGAGAGAATGAATAAGCTGGAAGCTGAGAACGCCAAACTCGCAAAGGTGGTTAATCTGAAGGTAAAACAGATATGAGCAAATCCACAGAACCTTTAATTTTGGGGAAGCGGGTAATATAGTAGTAAATAAGCAGACTTAGCAACATTATAACAACGGTTTCTGGTAGAAAAAGTAATTCGATGAAGGGTCCTTATCATTTTTTTAAAGTTGTTTTCATTAGCTTTTTGTTAGAGGCTTCATAAAGTTGCATTTTTGCAAATTCGACGATGGAAGTAGTACTCATCTTCTATTTTTTAAGCTTATAGAAATTATAATTCTTCACCAAATGTTACAGAAATTTTTTTTGACAACCTACACCATCTACCCTATTAAACTAAAAGTGTTAGAATAGTGTGCCTTCATGATACAGAAAAATAAAAATCGCAACTCTTGAGGAAGTCAGTTTTTGTAAATTTAGGAAATTTTAGAATTTTGATATTATACAAAGATAAGTTTTGTTTATAGCTATTGTGACTAATATTGCTTTTTTCGATTTGCAATAAGGATTCTTATTCTTTTTTGTGCTTAGCTGTGCCTCTTTTTCTTTACTAGCAATTCTACCTTAAACTTTTCAAAATCTCGGGCCCCTAGTCTTCCAAATTTTCATTTTCGCATGGCACACTCGACATTCACAAAAAAAACATATATAAACTATATCTCTTTACTTTTTAGTAGATTATTGAGTCATCTACGTAAAACCTCAATTGAATTTTTTGTTAATTTAGATAATATAAGCTGTATAAAAGTATAAAATTTTATACCTTTGAACTGAAGTTCAAATTGACTATACGAAATAGGTTATTTCAACAGAAAAGCTAATATAAATACGCACACACACACACACACACACACACACACACACACACACACACACCCGCGCGCGCGCACACATACACACACATATCATTCAGTCAGCCTTACGCAAGTAGTTTGTTTACCATTAAAGAGAAGTATGCGAAAAGAAAATTATTTATCATGTAATGAATGTTTCAAATAATTTGCCATGTACTCATTACCAATTGAAACCTTGAAGTTGGAAGATTTATGGAGCAAAAAATGAAATTCCTGTTACAAGTACTCAAACAAAAAAAACCATTGTTACTAGGAAAAGAAAATTACAGTACTGTAACGGCACTTGAAAACATCCTTTTATATGAAAAATTGTTGTTAGATATTTCAATTTTTGTTAAATAAGAGACTTAATTATGTTGTTATATTCATAAATTATAGAATAAAAAATGTTCTGTTTATTTACGAAGTGATTTTTTATAATTTACCCTATGATACCCCTCATTAATATTTTAATCGTTAATTTCTTAGATAAGTCTTGAAAAGAAATAGGGGCCCTCATATTTTCCTACTATTTAACCTCTAAAGAAGTAGAAATCTCCATTAAAATCAATGTGCCTCTCAAAAAAAAAAAAAAAAAATTTTCAAATGAAAATCAAAGGTTCCGTGGATTTGCTCATATACGAATCGATGTGGGCTGACAGAGATTTGATGGTTAAATGTTTCATAGAACATGAGTGGACCATAGAAGAAAGAATAAGCTGGTCCGAGGGAAAAGTGAAGAAATGAGTCAAAGAGGAGGAGGAGTACTCTGAATCTAATGACGCTGAGAAGCTTGATCCCAAGAAGGTATCAAAAATTGACAATGAAAGCTCGAAGGATAAAAGTTCAACAATCTTTGTTAATAGAGAAATATTATCTCAGGCAGTGCAGGAGGAATTGAGCAAAATTTGGTTTAATAATAAATTCACCGATAAAATTCAGATTGAAGTAAATAACCGCGTGAGTGCACCGCGAGAGTGCAATTCGTAGAGACTACAATTGACTCAAAACCTTAGTATTGATTCATTTATAGACTATTTGATTTCGGAATTAGCTGTAAATGATTTGTTATATATTATAGATTCTTCCGTGCAATCAGTTTGAAGTCTAAATGTGACTAAGCTTGATAAAGATAAAATAAGAGTTCGCGACATTTTGATTAACAGGTTAGATAATTCTTATCATTCGAAAGTAATTCATATACGCGACCCAGTTGAACTTTCGAATAAAATTAAACATTTAAAAGGAAATGAAGCAAGCTCGACTACTGCCAGCTTGAGAAAACAATTGCACAATATTAGATATAATCCTAATCAGAAAAAAGCTTCTATCTTTTGGGATAGATTTGATAATACAGTTAGATCATACAATAAACTGCCTAATACTCCTGAACTGTCTGATGTTGAAATTAGAGATGCTTTCTTTGAAGCAATTGTGGCAAATCTTCCCCGGGTCAGAGAAACTGAGTTCATTAGTAAAAATGCTACGGGAAAATTGTTAACTGTTGATCAATTAAAGGATTATATTATTCAACAGGAGTCAGCTCGATCGGAAAACGGTTTGTTAAGTTTGATGAAGAAGATAAAGAAATATCAAAAACGGAGGGAGAACAGCGAAAACGAGGACGCCCAAGAAAGATAATATAAAACCAGTAGAATCTCAACAGCTTGAATCAGATCTTAACCTGCTGGAGGAAAATGAGCAACATGCTTTTGTTGCTTCAGTCCAAAGGGAACCAAACTCATACAGAGAGGCTATGAGTTCTCCAGATAAGCTTGAATAGGAAAAGGCAATTCAGAGCGAATTGGAATCCATGAAGAATAATGAAGTCTGGACATTAGTAGACAGACCTCAAATCATTAATGGTAAAAAGCCAAATATCATTGACTCAAGATGGGTTTTGAAAAGAACAGCTGGATTAAATGATAGCATTAAATACAAAGCTCGACTTGTTATAAGAGGATTCAAAGATCTAAACTCTTATGAGTTAAATGAGACTTATGCACCTGTTTCACGTTTACCTTTGATTAGATCGGTTCTGGCGATTACATACAAGTTTGATTTTAAAATCAGGCAGCTTGATGTGAAAACAGCTTTTCTAAATAGAACAGTAGACAACGAGATTTATATGGAAATACCGAAGGTATTGAATGTTCGGATGAAGTTAGGCAAAGTAAGATTTGTAAAATTCATCGTGCTCTGTATGGTTTGAAAATAAGTCCGAAAAGATGGTACGAAAAATTCACCAAAGTGGCAATTAAGCTGGGTTTAACATCGCATTTCTCTGAACCGTGTTTATTTACTTGGAAAGAAAAAGATAAAATTTTGATCTTATTATTGTACGTGGATGACATTTTAATTAGTAGTACTAGTAAAGTTAAATTGGATGAATTAATTATTAAATTAAAGTTCGAATTCGAGATGACTGACTTGGGGGAGCCTAAAAGCTTTTTGGGAATTGAAATTAAAAGAGATAGACAAAATAGAACATTAAAGATCACATTGGAAGGTTATATTGATAAATTATTGAAAAGATTCGATTATAGTGAAATGCATCTGCAAAAGACACCAATGATAACAAACCATGTAAGAAATCTCAACAGACGCAAAAGGGAAGAATCTCAGCTTGATGATAAAGTTACTATAGAAAATGGTCCGTATAGAGAAATTGTAGGTTCTCTTCTATATTTGGTGAATACTGTTCGTCCGGACGTAGCTTACGCTGTGAATGTACTGAGTAGCCATCAGAATAATCCAACTGATGAAGAGTGAAAAATGGTAAAACGAATCTGTCGATATTTGAAACAGACTAAGAGTCTAGGCATTAAGTTCGAAGGATAGTTGGATGATCTGCAGGGTTATGCAGATGCTAGCTTTGCTGATTGCAAAGGTTCACTCACTATGAGTGGTTTTGTTATTAAATTATTTGGTGATTCAGTTGCATGGAAGACTCATAAACAATCGTATGTAGTCTTGTCTACTTGCGAAGCAGAGTTAGTCTCTATGGGTGACGTATGTAGAGAAATGATTGCTTTAGATAATTCTTTAAGCTTGATTCGAGATGCATCTTTCTCTCCGATGATACTTTGACGTGATAATCAATCTGCCATAGCTAGTGCGCAGGTTCAAAGTACGAATAAGCTTCGTCACATGGTTGAAGTTCTAAGAGATTACATTCGAGAGTACGTTGCCAGAAATCTAGCAAAAATAAGTTGGTTTTCTTCAGAACAGCAAATAGCTGATATATTCACAAAGGCACTGCCTTTGGAATCACATACACGCTTGACAAAACTATTGATAAATAGCTGAATTGATTAATAAATCTGGTTTTGATTTCAGATACAAGTAAGAAATGAGTCAGCTGGATGCACGCACATATGCTCGGGAGGGAGTGTTGGTTTTGCGAGCAAAATGCGTGAGAAAAAGGAGAGAGAGCGGACAGGCGAGTGCTGGGCAAACCCCCACTCCTGGGTATGGAATGATGCGCAAGGCGAACGCGAGCGAGTACGGTGGCGCTCACAATAACTCATATCCCGGATCGCTTCCCGCTCGGTCGCGCGGCCTCCTCGATCGCTTCAAGCTCGACATTTTTTTTTTGTTTTGTTTTGTTACGATTAAATTGATTAAAGTGTTTCTTTTTCTATTGTAAAATCGTGAGTAAATTCTTTTGTTTACAAAAGCCTCTCCAGTCCCAGCATATCCTCAACAAAAACTTTCTTCTATAATAAATTTTTATATTAATTTTAAAGAACTATTTATAACATTTTAACGGCATATAAATAAAAACCTGTTTCTTCCATTTCTCCCGTAATTCATATTTTGCACCCTCTTTCAAAATTTGCGTTTGAATCCATAATTATATCCAATTTATTTTTACTATGCAGAGCCCAAATACTTGTTTTGATTATTATAAACAAATTCATTTCTTAAATATCCTTCTATTTCTAGTAAATACATACTTGTTTATTTAAAATATTGTTTTCTATAAATATACATTATCTACTCACTTGTATATCCATACAATTTTGAAATATTAAATTAAAAAATATTTAAATTAAATGCTTCTAAATTAATAATTTTTGAAAAACTTTTTAAATGTAGTTCGTATTTTATATTGCCACTGTTAAAATTAGAATTTTCTTTTGCCATTACTATTTATAATAGAATCATCTTAAAAATGCAATATTTAACGTATTTAATTTTTAACCCATTGTATATATCACACATGGATATTTGGAAAAGTGTATGTTATACTTGATTAATATTTATTTTATCTTCGAAAAATTTTGCATCTGTATTTAAAGCATTACATTGAATTTTAAGTCCGTTATTATTATTGAGTACACATTTAAAAATTTTATGAGTTTTATTTTGTCAGGAATGAGTAAACTAATACACATTTTTTCAAGTTATACTCATAACTTGTTTTTCGCATCGAAAATATACATATATTATCTATTCTTGAAAAAACATTTTAAAAATATATATATTGCATAAATATTCCGCCGCGCGCGCACACACACACACGCAGATATATATCTCTATAATATATAAATATTTCGCCGCCGCCGCCGCCGCCGCCGCCGTGTCTAAGAATTCAGAATTCAACATATATATATATATGTTTTATATATATATGTTATATATGTTATATATATATATCATATATATATGTTATATATATGGGAGATTCCATGTGAAGTGATCCAGTTAAAAAATGGAATTTTGTTTTAATGTATGGAATCAGTAAGAAACTACTTGAATCGAGTGTAGCTAAATTTTTAGACCTCAATTTCAATTAGTACCAAAGCTGTACCCAATCAAAAAATCAAATTTTTTGAAAAAATTGACTTTTTGGCCATGTTTATCACTTAATAACTCAAAATCTAACAATTTTTTCTTATATACATTAAATTTGAAAAAGTTTATTAATTTCAAGAAGAATCAGTTGAAATATGTCATTCATATTATTTTAAAAATTTGAATATAGTTATAATCAATAAAAACCTTTATAGTAAAAAAAAGGGTTGTACGATCAAAAATATTTTATCCATCCAAAAATCTATTTCATCGATGACTGATTACCTTCAAATAAATGCAAAGTTTGAGTGCGGCAGAGCATTTCAGACAAAGTTATGGTGTTTTTAGGCAAATTTCTTAAAAAAGAGAGCGAATGCATTTTATGAAAAAAACAGACCTACCGTATACTTGCATTCAAACAATATGACACTATTATTCCTCAATATTACTAAAATATACTATTTATTGTTAGTCACTGATACTTTTTAATCTCTAAGTTGCTTACAAACACAAAACAGTAGGTATAAGCAGTTATACCTGTTATATAATTGGATAAATACCTGAAACTTTTTATAATTTCAATAAATCCAATTATATAACAGGTATAACTGAAAGTATCAGACTTAAATAACAACTAAATAAAAGTATCAGTAACTAACAATAAATAGTATATTTTAGTAATATTGAGGAATAATAGTGTCATATTGTTTGAATGCAAGTATACGGTTAGTCTGTTTTTTTCATAAAATGCATTCTAACCTCAAAAAGTGAACTTTTTCCAGTTTTTTTCAGCACCAACTGGGTTCATCGCTATTTAACCCAAAATCTATCAACTTTTACTATACAACGTTATATGTAACATTCGTTGCTAATTATGTGTAGAATTTATTCTTCTGGATTAGAATTTCTAATCTCAAGGTCAATATTACTTAAACTACATGTCAATATTCAACTTAAAATAAGTGTAAGTGCGCCAGAGTTGATTTTGTCATCCAAAAGTCTAAAAGAAAGTTTGGAGCAATACATTTCAAATGGTCTGTAGCATTTTTATGGCCTTCAATTCTGTAAAAAGTTATGATAATTCAAAGGAACACCAAATTTTTAAAAAAATTTAAATGGGAAATACCATGTTAATTTTTGTGAATTTTTTGTCCGGGTGTTCTATCACTTCGAGATTTCAAATTAAGAAATGTAACCATGGTAGATAAGTTCTAAAGATTAATTTAAACAAAAGTTGTTTGTAATTTTTTTTCAAAACAATCAACAGATTTTGAGATAAATGGCTTTAAAAATAGAAATTTTTCTAAAAAATTGAAAAATTTCCACTTTTCATGGTCGAATAACTCTTAAGCAAATTATTTTTAACACTTAAATTTTTTTTGTATGTTCTGGAAGATGTTTCCAGCCTGTTCTCAAATTTTGGAGTGATTTAAAATTTTCATCGTACCACTTGACGTGAAATAGACCATATATATGTATATATATGTATGTATGTATGTGGGTGTGTGTGCGTGCGGCGTAATATTTATATAATATATATACAAGCAAAAAACGCTCGCTTCGCTCGCGATTAAAACAAGGTTTGGGCCACAATATTGAAAAAAATACAATATCGAAAGAAAATGTAATAGAAGAATCTCAAAATTATAAAGAAGAATTAAAAACAAAGATACTGTAGAAACAAGTAATGACAGAAAACAAAAACAAGAAATAGTCAACAAAAATTATATTAAAGACAAAAATATTAATATATTAAAACATGGTATTGAAATAACAAATATCCAGGAAATCCCGTAATTAGTGGAGTCTTTCTGAAATATTTCAGCAATTCCCAAAATTTCTAGGAAATCCCGTAACTTGTAGCGTCATCCCGAAATACCTCATAAATTCCCGAAATATCCTGGAAATTCCACAATTAGTGGAGACATTTCGAAATACCTCAGAAATTCCCGAAATAAGCAGGAAATCCCTTAATTTGTAGAGTTATCCAAAAATACCACATAAATTCCCGAAATATCCCGGAAATACCATAATTAGTGGAGCTTTTTTTTTTAAATATTTCAGAAATTCCCGAAATATCCAGGAAATTCCACAATTAGTGGAGACATTTCGAAATGCCTCAGAAATTCCCGAAATATCCAGGAAATACCATAATAGTGGAGTCTTGCTGAAATATTTCAGAAATTCCCGAAATATCCAGGAAATTCCGTATTTAGTATACTCATCCCGAATTTCCTCAGAAATTCCCGAAATATCCAGGAAATCCCGTAATTAGTAGCGTCATCCCGAAATAAATCGGAAATTTCTGAAATATCCAGGAAATCCCGTAATTAGTGGAGTCTCTCTGAAATATTTCAGAAAATCCCGAAATATACAGGAAATTCCGTAATTAGTAGATTCATCCCGAATTTCCACAGAAATTCGCGTAATATCCAGGAAATCCCGTAATTGTTAGATTCATCCCGAATTTACTCAGATATTCCCGAAATATCCAGGAAATACCATAATTAGTGGAGTCTTTCTGAAATATTTCAGAAATTCCCGAAATATCCAGGAAATCCCTTATTTAGTAGAGTTATCCAGAAATACCTCAGAAATTCCCGAAATATCCAGGAAATTCCGTTATTATTGGTGTTACCACGAATTTCCTCAGAAATTCCCGAAAGATCCAGGAAATCCCGTAATTGGTAGAGTCATCACGAATTTCTTCAGATATTCCAGAAATATCAAGGAAAGCCCGTAATTAGTAGAGTTATCCAGAATTACCTCAGAAATTCCCGAAATATCCAGGAAATCCCTTATTTAGTAGAGTTATCCAGAAATACCTCAGAAATTCCCCAAATATCCAAAAAATCCCTTAATTTGTAGAGTTATCCAAAAATACTACAGAAATTCCCGAAATATCCATGAAATCCCTTATTTTGTAGAGTTTTCCAAAAATACCACAGAAATTCCTGAAATATCCAGGAAATACCATAATTAGTGGAGACATTACGAAATAACTCAGAAATTCTCGAAATATCCAGGAAATCCCTTAATTTGTAAAGCTATCCAGAAATTCCTCAGAAATTCCCGAAATATCCAGAAAATCCCGTAATTAGTGGAGTCTTTCTGAAATATTTCAGAAATTCCCGAAATATACAGGAAATTCCGTATTTAGTAGATTCATTCCGAATTTCCACAGAAATTCGCGTAATATCAAGGAAATCCCGTAATTGGTAGAATCATCCCGAAATACCTCGGAATTCCCATAAGATCCAGGAAATCCCGTAATTGGTAGATTCCTCCCGAATTTCCTCAGATATTCCCTAAATATCCAGGAAATACCATAAATAGTGGAGTCTTTCTGAAATATTTCAGAAATTCCCGAAATATCCAGGAAAGCCCTTATTTAGTAGAGTTATCCAGAAATACCTCAGAAATTCCCCAAATATTCAAAAAATCCCTTAATTTGTAGAGTTATCCAAAAATACTGCAGAAATTCCCGAAATATCCAGGAAATCCCTTATTTCGTAGAGTTTTCCAAAAATACCACAGAAATTCCTGAAATATCCAGGAAATACCATAATTAGTGGAGACATTACGAAATACCTCAGAAATTCTCGAAATATCCAGGAAATCCCTTAATTTGTAAAGCTATCCAGAAATTCCTCAGAAATTCCCGAAATATCCAGGAAATCCCGTAATTAGTGGAGTCTTTCTGAAATATTTCAGAAATTCCCGAAATATACAGGAAATTCCGTATTTAGTAGATTCATTCCGAATTTCCACAGAAATTCGCGTAATATCAAGGAAATCCCGTAATTGGTAGAATCATCCCTAAATACCTCGGAATTCCCATAAGATCCAGGAAATCCCGTAATTGGTAGATTCATCCCGAATTTCCTCAGATATTCCCGAAATATCCAGGAAATACCATAAATAGTGGAGTCTTTCTGAAATATTTCAGAAATTCCCGAAATATCCAGGAAATCCCTTATTTAGTAGAGTTATCCAGAAATACCTCAGAAATTCCCCAAATATTCAAAAAATCCTTTAATTTGTAGAGTTATCCAAAAATACTACAGAAATTCCCGAAATATCCAGGAAATCCCTTATTTTGTAGAGTCTTCCAAAAATACCACAGAAATTCCTGAAATATCCAGGAAATCCCGTAATTAGTGGAGTCTTTCTGAAATATTTCAGAAATTCCCGAAATATCCAGGAAATCCCTTAATTTGTAAAGCTATCCAGAAATTCCTCAGAAATTCCCGAAATATCCAGGAAATCCCGTAATTAGTGGAGTCTTTCTGAAATATTTCAGAAATTCCCGAAATATACAGGAAATTCCGTATTTAGTAGATTCATTCCGAATTTCCACAGAAATTCGCGTAATATCAAGGAAATCCCGTAATTGGTAGAATCATCCCTAAATACCTCGGAATTCCCATAAGATCCAGGAAATCCCGTAATTGGTAGATTCATCCCGAATTTCCTCAGATATTCCCGAAATATCCAGGAAATACCATAAATAGTGGAGTCTTTCTGAAATATTTCAGAAATTCCCGAAATATCCAGGAAATCCCTTATTTAGTAGAGTTATCCAGAAATACCTCAGAAATTCCCCAAATATTCAAAAAATCCCTTAATTTGTAGAGTTATCCAAAAATACTACAGAAATTCCCGAAATATCCAGGAAATCCCTTATTTTGTAGAGTCTTCCAAAAATACCACAGAAATTCCTGAAATATCCAGGAAATCCCGTAATTAGTGGAGTCTTTCTGAAATATTTCAGAAATTCCCGAAATATCCAGGAAATCCCTTAATTTGTAAAGCTATCCAGAAATTCCTCAGAAATTCCCGAAATATCCAGGAAATCCCGTAATTAGTGGAGTCTTTCTGAAATATTTCAGAAATTCCCGAAATATACAGGAAATTCCGTATTTAGTAGATTCATTCCGAATTTCCACAGAAATTCGCGTAATATCAAGGAAATCCCGTAATTGGTAGAATCATCCCTAAATACCTCGGAATTCCCATAAGATCCAGGAAGTCTCGTAATTAGTGGAGTCTTTCTGAAATATTTCAGAAATTCCCGAAATATCCAGGAAATCCCTTAATTTGTAGAGTTATCCAAAAATACCACAGAAATATCCAGGAAATCCCTTAATTTGTAGAGTTATCCAGAAATTCCTCAGAAATTCCCGAAATATCCAGAAAATCCCGTAATTAGTAGCGTCATTCCACAATACCTCAGAAATTCCCGAACTATACTGATAATCCCGTAATTAGTAGAGTTATCCAGAAATACCTCAGAAATTCCCGAAATATCCAGGAAATCCCTTAATTTGTAGAGTGATCCAAAAATACCACAGAAATTCCCGCAATATCCAGGAAATACCATAATTAGTGGAGTTTTTTTTTAAATACCTCAACAATTACCGAAATATCCAGGAAATCCCGTAATTGGTAGAATCATCACGAAATTCCTCAGATATTCCCGAAATATCCGGAAATCCCGTAATTAGTGGAGTCTTTCTGAAATATTTCAGAAATTCCCGAAATATCCAGGAAATCCCGTAATTAGTAGCGTCATCCCCAAATATATCAGAAATTTCTGAAATATCCAGGAAATCCCTTAATATGTAGAGTTATCCAAAAATACCACAGAAATTCTCGAAATATCCAGGAAATCCCTTAATTTGTAAAGTTATCCAGAAATTCCTCAGAAATTCCCGAAATATCCAGGAAATCCCGTAATTAGTGGAGTCTTTCTGAAATATTTCAGAAATTCCCGAAATATACAGGAAATACCGTATTTAGTAGATTCATTCCGAATTTCCACAGAAATTCGCGTAATATCAAGGAAATCCCGTAATTGGTAGAATCATCCCGAAATACCTCGGAATTCCCATAAGATCCAGGAAATCCCGTAATTGGTAGATTCATCCCGAATTTCCTCAGATATTCCCGAAACATCCAGGAAATAGCATAAATAGTGGAATCTTTCTGAAATACTTCAGAAATTCCCGAAATATCCAGGAAATCCCTTATTTAGTTGAGTTATCCAGAAATACCTCAGAAATTCCCTAAATATCCAAAAAATCCCTTAATTTGTAGAGTTTTCCAAAAATACCACAGAAATTCCTGAAATATCCAGGAAATACCATAATTAGTGGAGACATTACGAAATACCTCAGAAATTCTCGAAATATCCAGGAAATCCCTTAATTTGTAAAGCTATCCAGAAATTCCTCAGAAATTCCCGAAATATCCAGGAAATCCCGTAATTAGTGGAGTCTTTCTGAAATATTTCAGAAATTCCCGAAATATACAGGAAATTCCGTATTTAGTAGATTCATTCCGAATTTCCACAGAAATTCGCGTAATATCAAGGAAATCCCGTAATTGGTAGAATCATCCCGAAATACCTCGGAATTCCCATAAGATCCAGGAAATCCCGTAATTGGTAGATTCATCCCGAATTTCCTCAGATATTCCCGAAATATCCAGGAAATACCATAAATAGTGGAGTCTTTCTGAATATTTCAGAAATTCCCGAAATATCCAGGAAATCCCGTAATTAGTGGAGTCTTTCTGAAATATTTCAGAAATTCCAGAAATATACAGGAAATTCCGTATTTAGTAGATTCATTCCGAATTTCCACAGAAATTCGCGTAATATCAAGGAAATCCCGTAATTGGTAGAATCATCCCGAAATACCTCGGAATTCCCATAAGATCCAGGAAATCCCGTAATTGGTAGATTCATCCCGAATTTCCTCAGATATTCCCGAAACATCCAGGAAATAGCATAAATAGTGGAGTCTTTCTGAAATACTTCAGAAATTCCGAAATATCGAGGAAAGCCCGTAATTAGTAGAGTTATCCAGAAATACCTCAGAAATTTCCGAAAGATCCAGGAAATCCCGTAATTGGTAGAGTCATCACGAATTTCCTCAGATATTCCAGAAATATCAAGGAAAGCCCGTAATTAGTAGAGTTATCCAGAATTACCTCAGAAATTCCCGAAATATCCAGGAAATCCCTTATTTAGTAGAGTTATCCAGAAATACCTCAGAAATTCCCCAAATATCCAAAAAATCCCTTAATTTGTAGAGTTATCCAAAAATACTACAGAAATTCCCGAAATATCCATGAAATCCCTTATTTTGTAGAGTTATCCAGAAATTCCTCAGAAATTCCCGAAATATCCAGGAAATCCCGTAATTAGTGGAGTCTTTCTGAAATATTTCAGAAATTCCCGAAATATACAGGAAATACCTTATTTAGTAGAGTTACCCAGAAATACCTGAGAAATTCCCGAAAGATCCAGGAAATTCCGTAATTATTAGTCACCTGAATTTTTTCAGAAAGTCCCGCAATTTCCAGAAAATGCCGTTATTATTGGTGTTATCCTGAATTAACTCAGAAATTTCCGAAATATCCAGGAAATCCCGTAATGAGTGGAGTCTTTCTGAAATATTTCAATAATTCCCGAAATATCCAGGAAATCCCTTAATTTGTAGAGTTATCTAGAAATACCTCAGAAATTCCCCAAATATCCAGGAAATACCATAATTAGTGGAGTTTTTTTTTAAATACCTCAGCAATTACCGAAGATCCAGGAAATTCCGTAATTGGTAGAATCGTCACGAAATTCCTCAGATATTCCCGAAATATCCAGAAAATCCCGTAATAAGTGCAGTTTTTCAGAAATATTTCAGAATTTCCCGAAATATCCAGGAAATCCCTTATTTAGTAGATTTGCCCAGAAATACCTCAGATATTCCCGAAATATCCAGGAAATCCCGTAATTAGTAGCGTCATCCTGAAATAAATCAGAAATTTCCGAAATATCCAGGAAATACCACAATTAGTGGAGACATTTCGAAATACCTCAGAAATTCCCGAAATATCCAGGAAATCTCTTAATTTGTAGAGTTATCCAGAAATTCCTCAGAAATTCCCGAAATATCCAGGAAATCCCTTAATTTGTAGAGTTATCCAGAAATACCTCAGAAATTACCGAAATATCCAGGAAATCCCGTAATTAGTAGCGTCATCCTGAAATAAATCAGAAATTTCCGAAATATCCAGGAAATACCACAATTAGTGGAGACATTTCGAAATACCTCAGAAATTCCCGAAATATCCAGGAAATCTCTTAATTTGTAGAGTTACCCAGAAATTCCTCAGAAATTCCCGATATATTCAGGAAATCCCTTAATTTGTAAAGTTATCCAGAAATTCCTCAGAAATTCCCGAAATATCGAGGAAATCCCGTAATTAGTGGAATCTTTCTGAATATTTCAGAAATTCTCGAAATATCCATGAAATACCATAGTTAGTGGAGTTTTTCTTTAAATACCTCAGCAATTACCGAAAGATCCAGGAAATCCCGTAATTGGTATGATCATCACGAAATTCCTCAGATATTCTCGAAATATCCAGGAAATCCCGTAATTAGTAGCGTCATTCCGAAATATCTAGAAATTCCCCAAATATCCTGGAAATCCCATAATTAGGTAGAGTTATCCAGAAATACCTCAGAAATTCCCCAAATATCCAGGAAATCCCTTAATTCGTAGAGTTATCCAAAAATACCACAGAATTCTCGAGATATCCAGGAAATACCATAATTAGTGGAGTTTTTTTTAAAATACCTCAGCAATTACCGAAAGATCCAGGAAATCTCGTAATAGGTAAAATCGTCACGAAATTCCTCAGATATTCCCGAAATATCCAGAAAATCCCGTAATGAGTGGAGTCTTTCTGAAATATTTCAATAATTCCCGAAATATCCAGGAAATCCCTTAATTTGTAGAGTTATCTAGAAAGACCTCAGAAATTCCCCAAATATCCGGAAAATACCATAATTAGTGGAGTCTTGCTGAAATAGTTCAGAAATTCCCGAAATATCCAGGAAATCCCTTATTTAGTAGAGTTATCCAGAAATAACCTCAGAAATTCCCCGAAATATCCAGGAAATTCCGTTATTATGGTGTTACCACGAATTTCCTCAGAAATTCCCGAAAGATCCAGGAAATCCCGTATTGGTAGAGTCATTCCGAAATATCTCAGAATTCCCCAAATATCCTGGAAATCCCATAATTAGTAGAGTTATCCAAAATACCTCAGAAATTCCCCAAATATCCAAAAAATCCCTTAATTGTGGTAGAGTTATCCAAAAATCCTACAGAAATTCCCGAATATCCAGGAAATCCCTTATTTCGTAGAGTTTTCCCAAAAATACCACAGAATTCCTGAAATATCCAGGAAATACCATAATTAGTGGAGACATTACGAAATACCTCAGAAATTCTCGAAATATCCAGGAAAATCCCTTAATTTGTAAAGCTATCCAGAAATTCCTCAGAAATTCCCGAAATATCCAGGAATCCGTAATTAGTGGAGTCTTTCTGAAATATTTCAGAAATTCCCGAAATATACAGGATATTCCGTATTTAGTAGATTCATTCCGAATTTCCACAGAATTCGCATAATATCAAGGAAATCCCGTAATTGGTAGAATCATCCCGAAATACCTCGGAATTCCCATAAGATCCAGGAAATCCCGTAATTGGTAGATTCATCCCGAATTTCCTCAGATATTCCCGAAATATCCAGGAAATACCATAATAGTGGAGTCTTTCTGAAATATTTCAGAAATTCCCGAAAAATCCAGGAAATCCCTTATTTAGTAGAGTTATCCAGAAATACCTCAGAAATTCCCCAAATATCAAAAAATCCCTTAATTTGTAGAGTTATCCAAAATACTACAGAAATTCCCGAAATTCCAGGAAATCCCTTATTTTGTAGAGTTTCCAAAAATACCACAGAAATTCCTGAAATATCCAGGAATACCATAATTAGTGTAGACATTACGAAATACCTCAGAAATTCTCGAAATATCCAGGAAATCCCTTAATTTGTAAAGCTATCCAGAAATTCCTCAGAAATTCCCGAAATATCCAGGAAATCCCGTAATTAGTGGAGTCTATCTGAAATATTTCAGAAATTCCCGAAATATACAGGAAATTCCGTATTTAGTAGATTCATTCCGAATTTCCACAGAAATTCGCGTAATATCAGGAAATCCCTTAATTGGTAGAATCATCCCTAAATACCTCGGAATTCCCAAAGATCCAGGAAATCCCGTAATTGGTAGATTCATCCCGAATTTCCTCAGATATTCCCGAAATATCCAGGAAATACCATAAATAGTGGAGTCTTTCTGAAATATTTCAGAAATTCCCGAAATATCCAGGAAATCCCTTATTTAGTAGAGTTATCCAGAAACACCTCAGAAATTCCCCAAATATTCAAAAAATCCCTTAATTTGTAGAGTTATCCAAAAATACTACAGAAATTCCCGAATATCCAGGAAATCCTTATTTTGTAGAGCTTTCCAAAAATACCACAGAAATTCCTGAAATATCCAGGAAAATCCGTAATTAGTGGAGTCCTTCTGAAATATTTCAGAATTCCCGAAATATCCAGGAATTCTGTATTATTGGTGTTATCCCGAATTTCCTCGGAAATTCCCGAAAGATCCAGGAAATCCCGTAATTGGTAGATTCATCCCGAATTTCCTCAGATATTCCCGAAACATCCAGGAAATAGCATAAATAGTGGAGTCTTTCTGAAAATACTTCAGAATTCCCGAAATATCGAGGAAAGCCCGTAATTAGTAGAGTTATCCAGAAATACCTCAGAAATTCCCCAAATATCAAAAAATCCCTTAATTTGTAGAGTTATCCAAAAATACTACAGAAATTCCCGAAATATCCAGGAAATCCCTTATTTTGTAGAGTTTTCCAAAAATACCACAGAAATTCCTGAAATATCCAGGAAATCCCGTAATTAGTGGAGTCTTTCTGAAATATCAGAAATTCCGAAATATCCAGGAAATCCCTTAATTTGTAAAGCTATCCAGAAATTCCTCAGAAATTCCCGAAATATCCAGGAAATCCCGTAATTAGTGGAGTCTTTCTGAAATATTTCAGAAATTCCCGAAATATACAGGAAATTCCGTATTTAGTAGATTCATTCCGAATTTCCACAGAAATTCGCGTAATATCAAGGAAATCCCGTAATTGGTAGAATCATCCCTAAATACCTCGGAATTCCCATAAGATCCAGGAAGTCTCGTAATTAGTGGAGTCTTTCTGAAATATTTCAGAAATTCCCGAAATATCCAGGAAATCCCTTAATTTGTAGAGTTATCCAAAAATACCACAGAAATATCCAGGAAATCCCTTAATTTGTAGAGTTATCCAGAAATTCCTCAGAATTCCCGAAATATCCAGAAAATCCCGTAATTAGTAGAGTTATCCAGAATACCTCAGAAATTCCCGAAATATACAGGAAATTCCGTATTTAGTAGATTCATCCCGAATTTCCTCAGAAATTCCCGAAATATCCAGGAAATCCCTTAATTTGTAGAGTTATCCAAAAATACCACAGAAATTCCTGAAATATCCAGGAAATACCATAATTAGTGGAGTCTTTCTGAAATATTCAGAAATTCCCGAAATATCCAGGAATCCCGTAATTGGTAGAATCATCCCGAAATACCTCGGAATTCCCATAAGATCCAGAAAATCCCGTAATTAGTGGAGTCTTTCGAAATATTTCAGAAATTCCCGAAATATCCAGGAAATCCCGTAATTAGTAGAGTTATCCAAAAATACTGCAGAAATTCCCGAAATATCCAGGAAATCCCTTAATTTGTAGAGTTATCCAAAAATACCACAGAAATTCTCGAAATATCCAGGAAATCCCTTAATTTGTAAAGCTATCCAGAAATTCCTCAGAAATTCCCGAAATATCCAGGAAATCCCGTAATTAGTGGAGTCTTTCTGAAATATTTCAGAAATTCCCGAAATATACAGGAAATTCCGTATTTAGTAGATTCATTCCGAATTTCCACAGAAATTCGCGTAATATCAAGGAAATCCCGTAATTGGTAGAATCATCCCGAAATACCTCGGAATTCCCATAAGATCCAGGAAATCCCGTAATTGGTAGATTCATCCCGAATTTCCTCAGATATTCCCGAAATATCCAGGAAATACCATAAATAGTGGAGTCTTTCTGAAATATTTCAGAAATTCCCGAAATATCCAGGAAATCCCTTATTTAGTAGAGTTATCCAGAAATACCTCAGAAATTCCCCAAATATCCAAAAAATCCCTTAATTTGTAGAGTTTTCCAAAAATACCACAGAAATTCCTGAAATATCCAGGAAATACCATAATTAGTGGAGACATTACGAAATACCTCAGAAATTCTCGAAATATCCAGGAAATCCCTTAATTTGTAAAGCTATCCAGAAATTCCTCAGAAATTCCCGAAATATCCAGAAAATCCCGTAATTAGTGGAGTCTTTCTGAAATATTTCAGAAATTCCCGAAATATACAGGAAATTCCGTATTTAGTAGATTCATTCCGAATTTCCACAGAAATTCGCGTAATATCAAGGAAATCCCGTAATTGGTAGAATCATCCCGAAATACCTCGGAATTCCCATAAGATCCAGGAAATCCCGTAATTGGTAGATTCATCCCGAATTTCCTCAGATATTCCCGAAATATCCAGGAAATACCATAAATAGTGGAGTCTTTCTGAAATATTTCAGAAATTCCCGAAATATCCAGGAAATCCCGTAATTAGTGGAGTCTTTCTGAAATATTTCAGAAATTCCCGAAATATACAGGAAATTCCGTATTTAGTAGATTCATTCCGAATTTCCACAGAAATTCGCGTAATATCAAGGAAATCCCGTAATTGGTAGAATCATCCCGAAATACCTCGGAATTCCCATAAGATCCAGGAAATCCCGTAATTGGTAGATTCATCCCGAATTTCCTCAGATATTCCCGAAATATCCAGAAATACCATAAATAGTGGAGTCTTTCTGAAATATTTCAGAAATTCCGAAATATCCAGGAAAGCCCTTATTTAGTAGAGTTATCCAGAAATACCTCAGAAATTCCCGAAAATCCAGGAAATCCCGTAATTGGTAGAGTCATCACGAATTTCCTCAGATATTCCAGAAATATCAAGGAAAGCCCGTAATTAGTAGAGTTATCCAGAATTACCTCAGAAATTCCCGAAATATCCAGGAAATCCCTTATTTAGTAGAGTTATCCAGAAATACCTCAGAAATTCCCCAAATATCCAAAAAATCCCTTAATTTGTAGAGTTATCCAAAAATACTACAGAAATTCCCGAAATATCCATGAAATCCCTTATTTTGTAGAGTTATCCAGAAATTCCTCAGAAATTCCCGAAATATCCAGGAAATCCCGTAATTAGTGGAGTCTTTCTGAAATATTTCAGAAATTCCCGAAATATACAGGAAATTCCGTATTTAGTAGATTCATCCCGAATTTCCTCAGAAATTCCCGAAAGATCCAGGAAATCCCGTAATTGTTAGATTCATCCCGAATTTACTCAGATATTCCCGAAATATCCAGAAAATCCCGTAATTAGTGGAGTCTTTCTGAAATATCAGAAATTCCGAAATATCCAGGAAATCCCGTAATTAGTGGAGTCTTTCTGAAATATTTCAGAAATTCCCGAAATATCCAGGAAATCCCTTAATTAGTAGAGTTATCCAGAAATACCTCAGAAATTCCCGAAATATCCAGGAAATACCATAATTAGTGGAGTCTTTCTGAAATATTTCAGAAATTCCCGAAAATCCAGGAAATCCCGTAATTGGTAGAATCATCCCGAAATACCTCGGAATTCCCATAAGATCCAGGAAATCCCGTAATTAGTGGAGTCTTTCTGAAATATTTCAGAATTCCCGAAATATCCAGGAAATCCCTTATTTAGTAGAGTTATCCAGAAATACCTCAGAAATTCCCGAAATATCCAGGAAATCCCGTAATTAGTAGAGTTATCCAGAAATACCTCAGAAATTCCCGAAATATCCAGGAAATACCATAATTAGTGGAGACATTACGAAATACCTCAGAAATTCCCGAAATATCCAGGAAATCCCTTAATTTGTAGAGTTATCCAGAAATACCTCAGAAATTCCCGAAATATCCAGGAAATCCCTTAATTTGTAGAGTTATCCAGAAATACCTCAGAAATTCCCGAAATATCCAGGAAATCCCGTAATTAGTAGAGTTATCCAGAAATACCTCAGAAATTCCCGAAATATCCAGGAAATACCATAATTAGTGGAGACATTACGAAATACCTCAGAAATTCCCGAAATATCCAGGAAATCCCTTAATTTGTAGAGTTATCCAGAAATTCCTCAGAAATTCCCGAAATATCCAGGAAATCCCTTAATTGTAAAGCTATCCAGAAATTCCTCAGAAATTCCCGAAATATCCAGGAAATCCCGTAATTAGTGGAGTCTTTCTGAAATATTTCAGAAATTCTCGAAATATCCAGGAAATACCATAATTAGTGGAGTCTTTCTGAAATATTTCAGAAATTCCCGAAAGATCCAGGAAATCCCGTAATTGGTAGATTCATCCCGAATTTCCTCAGATATTCCCGAAATATCCAGGAATCCCTTAATTTGTAGAGTTATCCAAAAATACTACAGAAATTCCCGAAATATCCAGGAAATCCCGTAATTAGTAGAGTTATCCAGAATACCTCAGAAATTCCCCAAATATCCAGGAAATCCCTTAATTTGTAGAGTTATCCAAAAATACCACAGAAATTCCTGAAATATCCAGGAAATACCATAATTAGTGGAGTCTTTCTGAAATATTCAGAAATTCCCGAAAGATCCAGGAAATCCCGTAATTGGTAGAATCATCCCGAAATACCTCGGAATTCCCATAAGATCCAGGAAATCCCGTAATTAGTGGAGTCTTTCTGAAATATTTCAGAAATTCCCGAAATATCCAGGAAATCCCTTAATTTGTAGAGTTATCCAGAAATACCTCAGAAATTCCCCAAATATCCAGGAAATACCATAATTAGTGGAGTCTTTCTGAAATATTTCAGAAATTCCCGAAATATCCAGGAAATCCCTTATTTAGTAGAGTTATCCAGAAATACCTCAGAAATTCCCGAAATATCCAGGAAATTCCGTTATTATTGGTGTTACCACGAATTTCCTCAGAAATTCCCGAAAGATCCAGGAAATCCCGTAATTGGTAGAGTCATCACGAATTTCTTCAGATATTCCAGAAATATCAAGGAAAGCCCGTAATTAGTAGAGTTATCCAGAAATACCTCAGAAATTCCCCAAATATCCAAAAAATCCCTTAATTTGTAGAGTTATCCAAAAATCCTACAGAAATTCCCGAAATATCCAGGAAATCCCTTATTTCGTAGAGTTTTCCAAAAATACCACAGAAATTCCTGAAATATCCAGGAAATACCATAATTAGTGGAGACATTACGAAATACCTCAGAAATTCTCGAAATATCCAGGAAATCCCTTAATTTGTAAAGCTATCCAGAAATTCCTCAGAAATTCCCGAAATATCCAGGAAATCCCGTAATTAGTGGAGTCTTTCTGAAATATTTCAGAAATTCCCGAAATATACAGGATATTCCGTATTTAGTAGATTCATTCCGAATTTCCACAGAAATTCGCGTAATATCAAGGAAATCCCGTAATTGGTAGAATCATCCCGAAATACCTCGGAATTCCCATAAGATCCAGGAAATCCCGTAATTGGTAGATTCATCCCGAATTTCCTCAGATATTCCCGAAATATCCAGGAAATACCATAAATAGTGGAGTCTTTCTGAAATATTTCAGAAATTCCCGAAAATCCAGGAAATCCCTTATTTAGTAGAGTTATCCAGAAATACCTCAGAAATTCCCCAAATATTCAAAAAATCCCTTAATTTGTAGAGTTATCCAAAAATACTACAGAAATTCCCGAAATATCCAGGAAATCCCTTATTTTGTAGAGTTTTCCAAAAATACCACAGAAATTCCTGAAATATCCAGGAAATACCATAATTAGTGGAGACATTACGAAATACCTCAGAAATTCTCGAAATATCCAGGAAATCCCTTAATTTGTAAAGCTATCCAGAAATTCCTCAGAAATTCCCGAAATATCCAGGAAATCCCGTAATTAGTGGAGTCTTTCTGAAATATTTCAGAAATTCCCGAAATATACAGGAAATTCCGTATTTAGTAGATTCATTCCGAATTTCCACAGAAATTCGCGTAATATCAAGGAAATCCCGTAATTGGTAGAATCATCCCTAAATACCTCGGAATTCCCATAAGATCCAGGAAATCCCGTAATTGGTAGATTCATCCCGAATTTCCTCAGATATTCCCGAAATATCCAGGAAATACCATAAATAGTGGAGTCTTTCTGAAATATTTCAGAAATTCCCGAAATATCCAGGAAATCCCTTATTTAGTAGAGTTATCCAGAAATACCTCAGAAATTCCCCAAATATTCAAAAAATCCTTTAATTTGTAGAGTTATCCAAAAATACTACAGAAATTCCCGAAATATCCAGGAAATCCCTTATTTTGTAGAGTCTTCCAAAAATACCACAGAAATTCCTGAAATATCCAGGAAATCCCGTAATTAGTGGAGTCTTTCTGAAATATTTCAGAAATTCCCGAAATATCCAGGAAATCCCTTAATTTGTAAAGCTATCCAGAAATTCCTCAGAAATTCCCGAAATATCCAGGAAATCCCGTAATTAGTGGAGTCTTTCTGAAATATTTCAGAAATTCCCGAAATATACAGGAAATTCCGTATTTAGTAGATTCATTCCGAATTTCCACAGAAATTCGCGTAATATCAAGGAAATCCCGTAATTGGTAGAATCATCCCTAAATACCTCGGAATTCCCATAAGATCCAGGAAATCCCGTAATTGGTAGATTCATCCCGAATTTCCTCAGATATTCCCGAAATATCCAGGAAATACCATAAATAGTGGAGTCTTTCTGAAATATTTCAGAAATTCCCGAAATATCCAGGAAATCCCTTATTTAGTAGAGTTATCCAGAAATACCTCAGAAATTCCCCAAATATTCAAAAAATCCCTTAATTTGTAGAGTTATCCAAAAATACTACAGAAATTCCCGAAATATCCAGGAAATCCCTTATTTTGTAGAGTCTTCCAAAAATACCACAGAAATTCCTGAAATATCCAGGAAATCCCGTAATTAGTGGAGTCTTTCTGAAATATTTCAGAAATTCCCGAAATATCCAGGAAATCCCTTAATTTGTAAAGCTATCCAGAAATTCCTCAGAAATTCCCGAAATATCCAGGAAATCCCGTAATTAGTGGAGTCTTTCTGAAATATTTCAGAAATTCCCGAAATATACAGGAAATTCCGTATTTAGTAGATTCATTCCGAATTTCCACAGAAATTCGCGTAATATCAAGGAAATCCCGTAATTGGTAGAATCATCCCTAAATACCTCGGAATTCCCATAAGATCCAGGAAGTCTCGTAATTAGTGGAGTCTTTCTGAAATATTTCAGAAATTCCCGAAATATCCAGGAAATCCCTTAATTTGTAGAGTTATCCAAAAATACCACAGAAATATCCAGGAAATCCCTTAATTTGTAGAGTTATCCAGAAATTCCTCAGAAATTCCCGAAATATCCAGAAAATCCCGTAATTAGTAGCGTCATTCCACAATACCTCAGAAATTCCCGAACTATACTGATAATCCCGTAATTAGTAGAGTTATCCAGAAATACCTCAGAAATTCCCGAAATATCCAGGAAATCCCTTAATTTGTAGAGTGATCCAAAAATACCACAGAAATTCCCGCAATATCCAGGAAATACCATAATTAGTGGAGTTTTTTTTTAAATACCTCAACAATTACCGAAATATCCAGGAAATCCCGTAATTGGTAGAATCATCACGAAATTCCTCAGATATTCCCGAAATATCCGGAAATCCCGTAATTAGTGGAGTCTTTCTGAAATATTTCAGAAATTCCCGAAATATCCAGGAAATCCCGTAATTAGTAGCGTCATCCCCAAATATTCAGAAATTTCTGAAATATCCAGGAAATCCCTTAATATGTAGAGTTATCCAAAAATACCACAGAAATTCTCGAAATATCCAGGAAATCCCTTAATTTGTAAAGTTATCCAGAAATTCCTCAGAAATTCCCGAATATCCAGGAAATCCCGTAATTAGTGGAGTCTTTCTGAAATATTTCAGAAATTCCCGAAATATACAGGAAATACCGTATTTAGTAGATTCATTCCGAATTTCCACAGAAATTCGCGTAATATCAAGGAAATCCCGTAATTGGTAGAATCATCCCGAAATACCTCGGAATTCCCATAAGATCCAGGAAATCCCGTAATTGGTAGATCATCCCGAATTTCCTCAGATATTCCCGAAACATCCAGGAAATAGCATAAATAGTGGAATCTTTCTGAAATACTTCAGAAATTCCCGAAATCCAGGAAATCCTTATTTAGTAGAGTTATCCAGAACCTCAGAAATTCCCTAAATATCCAAAAAATCCCTTAATTTGTAGAGTTTTCCAAAATACCACAGAAATTCCTGAAATATCCAGGAAATACCATAATTAGTGGAGACATTACGAAATACCTCAGAATTCTCGAAATATCCAGGAATCCCTTAATTTGTAAAGCTATCCAAATTCCTCAGAAATTCCCGAAATATCCAGGAATCCCGTAATTAGTGGAGTCTTTCGAATATTTCAGAAATTCCCGAAATATACAGGAAATTCCGTATTTAGTAGATTCATTCCGAATTTCCACAGAAATTCGCGTAATATCAAGGAAATCCCGTAATTGGTAGAATCATCCCGAAATACCTCGGAATTCCCATAAGATCCAGGAAATCCCGTAATTGGTAGATTCATCCCGAATTTCCTCAGATATTCCCGAAATATCCAGGAAATACCATAAATAGTGGAGTCTTTCTGAAATATTTCAGAAATTCCCGAAATATCCAGGAAATCCCGTAATTAGTGGAGTCTTTCTGAAATATTTCAGAAATTCCCGAAATATACAGGAAATTCCGTATTTAGTAGATTCATTCCGAATTTCCACAGAAATTCGCGTAATATCAAGGAAATCCCGTAATTGGTAGAATCATCCCTAAATACCTCGGAATTCCCATAAGATCCAGGAAATCCCGTAATTGGTAGATTCATCCCGAATTTCCTCAGATATTCCCGAAAATCCAGCAAATACCATAAATAGTGGAGTCTTTCTGAAATATTTCAGAAATTCCCGAAATATCCAGGAAATCCCTTATTTAGTAGAGTTATCCAGAAATACCTCAGAAATTCCCCAATATTCAAAAAATCCCTTAATTTGTAGAGTTATCCAAAATACTACAAATTCCCGAAATATCCAGGAAATCCCTTATTTTGTAGAGTCTTCCAAAAATACCACAGAAATTCCTGAAATATCCAGGAAATCCCGTAATTAGTGGAGTCTTTCTGAAATATTTCAGAAATTCCCGAAATATCCAGGAAATCCCTTAATTTGTAAAGCTATCCAGAAATTCCTCAGAAATTCCCGAAATATCCAGGAAATCCCGTAATTAGTGGAGTCTTTCTGAAATATTTCAGAAATTCCCGAAATATACAGGAAATTCCGTATTTAGTAGATTCATTCCGAATTTCCACAGAAATTCGCGTAATATCAAGGAAATCCCGTAATTGGTAGAATCATCCCTAAATACCTCGGAATTCCCATAAGATCCAGGAAGTCTCGTAATTAGTGGAGTCTTTCTGAAATATTTCAGAAATTCCCGAAATATCCAGGAAATCCCTTAATTTGTAGAGTTATCCAAAAATACCACAGAAATATCCAGGAAATCCCTTATTTTGTAGAGTTATCCAGAAATTCCTCAGAATTCCCGAAATATCCAGAAAATCCCGTAATTAGTAGCGTCATTCCACAATACCTCAGAAATTCCCGAACTATACTGATAATCCCGTAATTAGTAGAGTTATCCAGAAATACCTCAGAAATTCCCGAAATATCCAGGAAATCCCTTAATTTGTAGAGTGATCCAAAAATACCACAGAAATTCCCGCAATATCCAGGAAATACCATAATTAGTGGAGTTTTTTTTAAATAACTCAACAATTACCGAAATATCCAGGAAATCCCGTAATTGGTAGAATCATCACGAAATTCCTCAGATATTCCCGAAATATCCGGAAATCCCGTAATTAGTGGAGTCTTTCTGAAATATTTCAGAAATTCCCGAAATATCCAGGAAATCCGTAATTAGTAGCGTCATCCCCAAATATATCAGAAATTTCTGAAATATCCAGGAAATCCCTTAATATGTAGAGTTATCCAAAAATACCACAGAAATTCTCGAAATATCCAGGAAATCCCTTAATTTGTAAAGTTATCCAGAAATTCCTCAGAAATTCCCGAAATATCCAGGAAATCCCGTAATTAGTGGAGTCTTTCTGAAATATTTCAGAAATTCCCGAAATATACAGGAAATACCGTATTAGTAGATTCATTCCGAATTTCCACAGAAATTCGCGTAATATCAAGGAAATCCCGTAATTGGTAGAATCATCCCGAAATACCTCGGAATTCCCATAAGATCCAGGAAATCCCGTAATTGGTAGATTCATCCCGAATTTCCTCAGATATTCCCGAAACATCCAGGAAATAGCATAAATAGTGGAATCTTTCTGAAATACTTCAGAAATTCCCGAAATATCCAGGAAATCCCTTATTTAGTAGAGTTATCCAGAAATACCTCAGAAATTCCCTAAATATCCAAAAAATCCCTTAATTTGTAGAGTTTTCCAAAATACCACAGAAATTCCTGAAATATCCAGGAATACCATAATTAGTGGAGACATTACGAAATACCTCAGAATTCTCGAAATATCCAGGAAATCCCTTAATTTGTAAAGCTATCCAGAAATTCCTCAGAAATTCCCGAAATATCCAGGAAATCCCGTAATTAGTGGAGTCTTTCTGAAATATTTCAGAAATTCCCGAAATATACAGGAAATTCCGTTTTAGTAGATTCATTCCGAATTTCCACAGAAATTCGCGTAATATCAAGGAAATCCCGTAATTGGTAGAATCATCCCGAAATACCTCGGAATTCCCATAAGATCCAGGAAATCCCGTAATTGGTAGATTCATCCCGAATTTCCTCAGATATTCCCGAAATATCCAGGAAATACCATAAATAGTGGAGTCTTTCTGAAATATTTCAGAAATTCCCGAAATATCAGGAAATCCCGTAATTAGTGGAGTCTTTCTGAAATATTTCAGAAATTCCCGAAATATACAGGAAATTCCGTATTTAGTAGATTCATTCCGAATTTCCACAGAAATTCGCGTAATATCAAGGAAATCCCGTAATTGGTAGAATCATCCCGAAATACCTCGGAATTCCCATAAGATCCAGGAAATCCCGTAATTGGTAGATTCATCCCGAATTTCCTCAGATATTCCCGAAACATCCAGGAAATAGCATAAATAGTGGAGTCTTTCTGAAATATTTCAGAAATTCCCGAAATATCCAGGAAATCCCTTATTTAGTAGAGTTATCCAGAAATACCTCAGAAATTCCCCAAATATCCAAAAAATCCCTTAATTGTAGAGTTATCCAAAAATACTACAGAAATTCCCGAAATATCCAGGAAATCCCTTATTTAGTAGAGTTATCCAGAAATACCTCAGAAATTCCCGAAATATCCAGGAAATCCCGTAATTAGTGGAGTCTTTCTGAAATATTTCAGAAATTCCCGAAATATCCAGGAAATCCCTTAATTGTAGAGTTATCCAGAAATTCCTCAGAAATTCCCGAAATATCCAGGAAATCCCGTAATTAGTGGAGTCTTTCTGAAATATTTCAGAAATTCCCGAAATATACAGGAAATTCCGTATTTAGTAGATTCATTCCGAATTTCCACAGAAATTCGCGTAATATCAAGGAAATCCCGTAATTGGTAGAATCATCCCGAAATACCTCGGAATTCCCATAAGATCCAGGAAATCCGTAATTAGTGGAGTCTTTCTGAAATATTTCAGAAATTCCCGAAATATCCAGGAAATCCCTTAATTGTAGAGTTATCCAAAAATACCACAGAAATATCCAGGAAATCCCTTATTTAGTAGAGTTATCCAGAAATTCCTCAGAAATTCCCGAAAGATCCAGGAAATCCCGTAATTAGTAGCGTCATTCCGAAATATCTCAGAAATTCCCGAAATATACAGGAAATTCCGTATTTAGTAGATTCATTCCGAATTTCCACAGAAATTCGCGTAATATCAAGGAAATCCCGTAATTAGTAGAGTTATCCAGAAATACCTCAGAAATTCCCGAAATATCCAGGAAATACCATAATTAGTGGAGTTTTTTTTTAAATACCTCAGCAATTACCGAAGATCCAGGAAATCCCGTAATTGGTAGAATCATCCCGAAATACCTCGGAATTCCCATAAGATCCAGGAAATCCCGTAATTAGTGGAGTCTTTCTGAAATATTTCAGAAATTCCCGAAATATCCAGGAAATCCGTAATTAGTAGCGTCATCCCCAAATATATCAGAAATTTCTGAAATATCCAGGAAATCCCTTAATATGTAGCGTATCCAAAAATACCACAGAAATTCTCGAAATATCCAGGAAATCCCTTTATTTGTAAAGTTATCCAGAAATTCCTCAGAAAATTCCCGAAATATCAAGGAAATCCCGTAATTAGTGGAGTCTTTCTGAAATATTTCAGAAATTCCCGAAATATACAGGAAATACCGTATTAGTAGATTCATTCCGAATTTCCACAGAAATTCGCGTAATATCAAGGAAATCCCGTAATTGGTAGAATCATCCCGAAATACCTCGGAATTCCCATAAGATCCAGGAAATCCCGTAATTGGTAGATTCATCCCGAATTTCCTCAGATATTCCCGAAACATCCAGGAAATAGCATAAATAGTGGAAATCTTTCTGAAATACTTCAGAATTCCCGAAATATCCAGGAAATCCCTTATTTAGTAGAGTTATCCAGAAATACCTCAGAAATTCCCTAAATATCCAAAAAATCCCTTAATTTGTAGAGTTTTCCAAAAATACCACAGAAATTCCTGAAATATCCAGGAAATACCATAATTAGTGGAGACATTACGAAATACCTCAGAAATTCTCGAAATATCCAGGAAATCCCTTAATTTGTAAAGCTATCCAGAAATTCCTCAGAAATTCCCGAAATATCCAGGAAATCCCGTAATTAGTGGAGTCTTTCTGAAATATTTCAGAAATTCCCGAAATATACAGGAAATTCCGTATTTAGTAGATTCATTCCGAATTTCCACAGAAATTCGCGTAATATCAAGGAAATCCCGTAATTGGTAGAATCATCCCGAAATACCTCGGAATTCCCATAAGATCCAGGAAAATCCCGTAATTGGTAGATTCATCCCGAATTTCCTCAGATATTCCCGAAATATCCAGGAAATACCATAAATAGTGGAGTCTTTCTGAAATATTTCAGAAATTCCCGAAATATCCAGGAAATCCCGTAATTAGTGGAGTCTTTCTGAAATATTTCAGAAATTCCCGAAATATACAGGAAATTCCGTATTTAGTAGATTCATTCCGAATTTCCACAGAAATTCGCGTAATATCAAGGAAATCCCGTAATTGGTAGAATCATCCCGAAATACCTCGGAATTCCATAAGATCCAGGAAATCCCGTAATTGGTAGATTCATCCCGAATTTCCTCAGATATTCCCGAAACATCCAGGAAATAGCATAAATAGTGGAGTCTTTCTGAAATACTTCAGAAATTCCCGAAATATCGAGGAAAGCCCGTAATTAGTAGAGTTATCCAGAAATACCTCAGAAATTTCCGAAAGATCCAGGAAATCCCGTAATTGGTAGAGTCATCACGAATTTCCTCAGATATTCCAGAAATATCAAGGAAGCCCGTAATTAGTAGAGTTATCCAGAATTACCTCAGAAATTCCCGAAATATCCAGGAAATCCCTTATTTAGTAGAGTTATCCAGAAATACCTCAGAAATTCCCCAAATATCCAAAAAATCCCTTAATTTGTAGAGTTATCCAAAAATACTACAGAAATTCCCGAAATATCCATGAAATCCCTTATTTTGTAGAGTTATCCAGAAATTCCTCAGAAATTCCCGAAATATCCAGGAAATCCCGTAATTAGTGGAGTCTTTCTGAAATATTTCAGAAATTCCCGAAATATACAGGAAATACCTTATTTAGTAGAGTTACCCAGAAATACCTGAGAAATTCCCGAAAGATCCAGGAAATTCCGTAATTATTAGTCACCTGAATTTTTTCAGAAAGTCCCGCAATTTCCAGAAAATGCGTTATATTGGTGTTATCCCGAATTAACTCAGAAATTTCCGAAATATCCAGGAAATCCCGTAATTAGTAAGTTTTCCAGAAATATCTCAGAAATTCCCGAAATATCTAGGAAATACCATAATTAGTGGAGTTTTTTTTTTAAATAACCTCAGCAATTACCGAAGATCCAGGAAATTCCGTAATTGGTAGAATCGTCACGAAATTCCTCAGATATTCCCGAAATATCCAGAAAATCCCGTAATAAGTGCAGTTTTTCAGAAATATTCAGAATTTCCCGAAATATCCAGGGAAATCCCTTATTTAGTAGATTTGCCCATAAATACCTCAGATATTCCCGAAATATCCAGGAAATCCCGTAATTAGTAGCGTCATCCTGAAATAAACAGAAATTTCCGAAATATCAGGAAATACCACAATTAGTGGAGACATTTCGAAATACCTCAGAAATTCCCGAAATATCCAGGAAATCTCTTGAATTTGTAGAGTTATCCAGAAATTCCTCAGAAATTCCCGAAATATCCAGGAAATCCCTTAATTTGTAGAGTTATCCAGAAATACCTCAGAAATTACCGAAATATCCAGGAAATCCCGTAATTAGTAGCGTCATCCTGAAATAAATCAGAAATTTCCGAAATATCCAGGAAATACCACAATTAGTGGAGACATTTCGAAATACCTCAGAAATTCCCGAAATATCCAGGAAATCTCTTAATTTGTAGAGTTACCCAGAAATTCCTCAGAAATTCCCGATATATTCAGGAAATCCCTTAATTTGTAAAGTTATCCAGAAATTCCTCAGAAATTCCCGAAATATCGAGGAAATCCCGTAATTAGTGGAATCTTTCTGAAATATTTCAGAAATTCTCGAAATATCCATGAAATACCATAGTTAGTGGAGTTTTTCTTTAAATACCTCAGCAATTACCGAAAGATCCAGGAAATCCCGTAATTGGTATGATCATCACGAAATTCCTCAGATATTCTCGAAATATCCAGGAAATCCCGTAATTAGTAGCGTCATTCCGAAATATCTCAGAAATTCCCCAAATATCCTGGAAATCCCATAATTAGTAGAGTTATCCAGAAATACCTCAGAAATTCCCCAAATATCCAGGAAATCCCTTAATTCGTAGAGTTATCCAAAAATACCACAGAAATTCTCGAGATATCCAGGAAATACCATAATTAGTGGAGTTTTTTTTAAAATACCTCAGCAATTACCGAAAGATCCAGGAAATCTCGTAATAGGTAAAATCGTCACGAAATTCCTCAGATATTCCCGAAATATCCAGAAAATCCCGTAATGAGTGGAGTCTTTCTGAAATATTTCAATAATTCCCGAAATATCCAGGAAATCCCTTAATTTGTAGAGTTATCTAGAAATACCTCAGAAATTCCCCAAATATCCAGGAAATACCATAATTAGTGGAGTCTTGCTGAAATATTTCAGAAATTCCCGAAATATCCAGGAAATCCCTTATTTAGTAGAGTTATCCAGAAATACCTCAGAAATTCCCGTAATATCCAGGAAATTCCGTTATTATTGGTGTTACCACGAATTTCCTCAGAAATTCCCGAAAGATCCAGGAAATCCCGTAATTGGTAGAGTCATTCCGAAATATCTCAGAAATTCCCCAAATATCCTGGAAATCCCATAATTAGTAGAGTTATCCAGAAATACCTCAGAAATTCCC
This sequence comes from Theocolax elegans, assembly GCA_026168455.1. Lineage (NCBI taxonomy): Eukaryota > Metazoa > Arthropoda > Insecta > Hymenoptera > Cerocephalidae > Theocolax > Theocolax elegans. The sequence goes on from CM047425.1 coordinate 41,416,481, forward strand.
CAAATATCCAAAAAATCCCTTAATTTGTAGAGTTATCCAAAAATCCTACAGAAATTCCCGAAATATCCAGGAAATCCCTTATTTCGTAGAGTTTTCCAAAAATACCACAGAAATTCCTGAAATATCCAGGAAATACCATAATTAGTGGAGACATTACGAAATACCTCAGAAATTCTCGAAATATCCAGGAAATCCCTTAATTTGTAAAGCTATCCAGAAATTCCTCAGAAATTCCCGAAATATCCAGGAAATCCCGTAATTAGTGGAGTCTTTCTGAAATATTTCAGAAATTCCCGAAATATACAGGATATTCCGTATTTAGTAGATTCATTCCGAATTTCCACAGAAATTCGCATAATATCAAGGAAATCCCGTATTGGTAGAATCATCCCGAAATACCTCGGAATTCCCATAAGATCCAGGAATCCGTAATTGGTAGATTCATCCCGAATTTCCTCAGATATTCCCGAAATATCCAGGAAATACCATAAATAGGTGAGTCTTTCTGAAATATTTCAGAAATTCCCGAAAAATCCAGGAAATCCCTTATTAGTAGAGTTATCCAGAAATACCTCAGAAATTCCCCAAATATTCAAAAATCCCTTATTTGTAGAGTTAGCCCAAAAATACTACAGAAATTCCCGAAATATCCAGGAAATCCCTTATTTTGTAGAGTTTTCCAAAAATACCACAGAAATTCCTGAAATATCCAGGAAATACCATAATTAGTGTAGACATTACGAAATACCTCAGAAATTCTCGAAATATCCAGGAAATCCCTTAATTTGTAAAGCTATCCAGAAATTCCTCAGAAATTCCCGAAATATCCAGGAAATCCCGTAATTAGTGGAGTCTTTCTGAAATATTTCAGAAATTCCCGAAATATACAGGATATTCCGTATTTAGTAGATTCATTCCGAATTTCCACAGAAATTCGCATAATATCAAGGAAATCCCGTAATTGGTAGAATCATCCCGAAATACCTCGGAATTCCCATAAGATCCAGGAAATCCCGTAATTGGTAGATTCATCCCGAATTTCCTCAGATATTCCCGAAATATCCAGGAAATACCATAAATAGTGGAGTCTTTCTGAAATATTTCAGAAATTCCCGAAAAATCCAGGAAATCCCTTATTTAGTAGAGTTATCCAGAAATACCTCAGAAATTCCCCAAATATTCAAAAAATCCCTTAATTTGTAGAGTTATCCAAAAATCCTACAGAAATTCCCGAAATCCAGGAAATCCCTTATTTTGTAGAGTTTTCCAAAAATACCACAGAAATTCCTGAAATATCCAGGAAATACCATAATTAGTGTAGACATTACGAAATACCTCAGAAATTCTCGAAATATCCAGGAAATCCCTTAATTTGTAAAGCTATCCAGAAATTCCTCAGAAATTCCCGAAATATCCAGGAAATCCCGTAATTAGTGGAGTCTATCTGAAATATTTCAGAAATTCCCGAAATATACAGGAAATTCCGTATTTAGTAGATTCATTCCGAATTTCCACAGAAATTCGCGTAATATCAAGGAAATCCCTTAATTGGTAGAATCATCCCTAAATACCTCGGAATTCCCATAAGATCCAGGAAATCCCGTAATTGGTAGATTCATCCCGAATTTCCTCAGATATTCCCGAAATATCCAGGAAATACCATAAATAGTGGAGTCTTTCTGAAATATTTCAGAAATTCCCGAAAAATCCAGGAAATCCCTTATTTAGTAGTTATCCAGAAATACCTCAGAAATTCCCCAAATATTCAAAAAATCCCTTAATTTGTAGAGTTATCCAAAAATACTACAGAAATTCCCGAATATCCAGGAAATCCCTTATTTTGTAGAGTTTTCCAAAAATACCACAGAAATTCCTGAAATATCCAGGAATACCATAATTAGTGTAGACATTACGAAATACCTCAGAAATTCTCGAAATATCCAGGAAATCCCTTAATTTGTAAAGCTATCCAGAAATTCCTCAGAAATTCCCGAAATATCCAGGAAATCCCGTAATTAGTGGAGTCTATCTGAAATATTTCAGAAATTCCCGAAATATACAGGAAATTCCGTTTAGTAGATTCATTCCGAATTTCCACAGAAATTCGCGTAATATCAAGGAAATCCCTTAATTGGTAGAATCATCCCTAAATACCTCGGAATTCCCATAAGATCCAGGAAATCCCGTAATTGGTAGATTCATCCCGAATTTCCTCAGATATTCCCGAAATATCCAGGAAATACCAAATAGTGGAGTCTTTCTGAAATATTTCAGAAATTCCCGAAATATCCAGGAAATCCCTTATTTAGTAGAGTTATCCAGAAACACCTCAGAAATTCCCCAAATATTCAAAAAATCCCTTAATTGTAGAGTTATCCAAAAATACTACAGAAATTCCCGAAATATCCAGGAAATCCCTTATTTTGTAGAGCTTTCCAAAAATACCACAGAAATTCCTGAAATATCCAGGAAATCCCGTAATTAGTGGAGTCTTTCTGAAATATTTCAGAAATTCCCGAAATATCCAGGAAATTCTGTATTATTGGTGTTATCCCGAATTTCCTCGGAAATTCCCGAAAGATCCAGGAAATCCCGTAATTGGTAGATTCATCCCGAATTTCCTCAGATATTCCCGAAACATCCAGGAAATAGCATAAATAGTGGAGTCTTTCTGAAATACTTCAGAAATTCCCGAAATATCGAGGAAAGCCCGTAATTAGTAGAGTTATCCAGAAATACCTCAGAAATTCCCCAAATATCCAGGAAATCTCTTAATTTGTAGAGTTATCCAAAAATACCACAGGAATTCTCGAAATATCCAGGAAATACCATAATAAGTGGAGTTTTTTTTTAAGTACCTCAGCAATTACCGAAAAATCCAGGAAATCTCGTAATTAGTGGAGTCTTTCTGAAATATTTCAGAAATTCCCGAAATATCCAGGAAATCCCTTAATTTGTAGAGTTATCCAAAAATACCACAGAAATATCCAGGAAATCCCTTAATTTGTAGAGTTATCCAAAAATACCACAGAAATATCCAGGAAATCCCTTAATTTGTAGAGTTATCCAGAAATTCCTCAGAAATTCCCGAAATATCCAGGAAATCCCGTAATTAGTAGCGTCATTCCACAATACATCAGAAATTCCCGAACTATCCTGAAAATCCCGTAATTAGTAGAGTTATCCAGAAATACCTCAGAAATTCCCAAAATATCCAGGAAATCCCTTAATTTGTAGAGTGATCCAAAAATACCACAGAAATTCCCGCAATATCCAGGAAATACCATAATTAGTGGAGTTTTTTTTTAAATACCTCAGCAATTACCGAAATATCCAGGAAATCCCGTAATTGGTAGAATCATCACGAAATTCCTCAGATATTCCCGAAATATCCGGAAATCCCGTAATTAGTGGAGTCTTTCTGAAATATTTCAGAAATTCCCGAAATATCCAGGAAATCCCGTAATTAGTAGCGTCATCCCCAAATATATCAGAAAATTCTGAAATATCCAGGAAATCCTTTAATATGTAGAGTTATCCAAAAATACCACAGAAATTCTTGAAATATCCAGGAAATCCCTTAATTTGTAAAGTTATCCAGAAATTCCTCAGAAATTCCCGAAATATCCAGGAAATCCCGTAATTAGTGGAGTCTTTCTGAATATTTCAGAAATTCCCGAAATATACAGGAAATCCGTATTTAGTAGATTCTTTCCGAATTTCCACAGAAATTCGCGTAATATCAAGGAAATCCCGTAATGGTAGAATCATCCCAAATACCTCGGAATTCCCATAAGATCCAGGAAATCCCGTAATTGGTAGATTCATCCCGAATTTCCTCAGATATTCCCGAAACATCCAGGAAACAGCATAAATAGTGGAGTCTTTCTGAAATACATCAGAAATTCCCGAAATATCGAGGAAAACCCGTAATTAGTAGAGTTATCCAGAATTACCTCAGAAATTCTCGAAATATCCATGAAATCCCTTATTTTGTAGAGTTATCCAGAAATTCCTCAGAAATTCCCGAAATATCCAGGAAATCCCGTAATTAGTGGAGTCTTTCTGAAATATTTCAGAAATTCCCGAAATATACAGGAAATACCTTATTTAGTAGAGTTATCCAGAAATACCTGAGAAATTCCCGAAAGATCCAGGAAATTCCGTAATTATTAGTCACCTGAATTTTTTCAGAAAGTCCCGAAATTTCCAGAAAATGCCGTTATTATTGGTGTTATTCCGAATTAACTCAGAAATTTCCGAAATATCCAGGAAATCCCGTAATTAGTACAGTTATCCAGAAATATCTCAGAAATTCCCGAAATATCCAGGAAATACCATAATTAGTGGAGTTTTTTTTTAAATACCTCAGCAATTACCGAAGATCCAGGAAATTCCGTAATTGGTAGAATCGTCACGAAATTCCTCAGATAGTCCCGAAATATCCAGAAAATCCCGTAATAAGTGCAGTTTTTCAGAAATATTTCAGAATTTCCCGAAATATCCAGGAAATCCCTTATTTAGTAGATTTACCCAGAACTACCTCAAATATTCCCGGAATATCCAGGAAATCCCGTAATTAGTAGCGTCATCCTGAAATAAATCAGAAGTTTCCGAAATATCCAGAATACCACAATTAGTGGAGACATTTCGAAATACCTCAGAAATTACCGAAATATCGAGGAAATCTCTTAATTTGTAGAGTTATCCAGAAATTCCTCAGAAATTCCCGAAATATCCAGGAAATCCCTTAATTTGTAGAGTTATCCAGAAATACCTCAGAAATTCCCGAAATATCCAGGAAATACCATAATTAGTGGAGTCTTGCTGAAATATTTCAGAAATTCCCGAAATAATCCAGGAATCCCTTATTTAGTAAGTTATCTAGAAATACCTCCAGAAATTCCCAGAAATACCGGAATTCCGTTATTATTGGTGTTACCACGAATTTCCTCAGGAATTCCCGAAAGAACCAGGAAATCCCGTAATTGGTAGAGTCATCACGAATTTCCTCAGATATTCCAGAAATATCAAGGAAAGCCCGTAATTAGTAGAGTTATCCAAAAATACTACAGAAATTCCCGAAATATCCAGGAAATCCCTTATTTTGTAGAGTTTCCCAAAAATACCACAGAAATTCCTGAAATATGCGGAAGTACCATAATTAGTGGAGCCATTACGAATACCTCAGAAATTCCCGAAATACAGGAAATTCCGTATTTATAGATTCATTCCGAATTTCCACCAGAAATTCGCGTAATATCAAGAAGTCCCGTAATTGGTAAATCTCCGCGAATACCTTCGAATTCCCATAAGATCCATGAAATCCTTAATTGGGATTCATCCCGAATTTCCTCAGATATCCCGAAATATCCAGGAATACCATAAATAGTGGAGTCTTTCTGAAATATTTCAGAATTCCCGAAATATCCAGAAATCCCTTATTTAGTAGAGTTTACCAGAAATACCTCAGAAATTCCCGAATATCCAGAAATCCCTTAATTTGTAGAGTGATCCAAAAATACCACAGAAATTCCCGCAGTATCCAGGAAATCCATAATTAGTGGAGTTTTTTTTTAAACCTCAGCAATTACCGAAATCCAGAAATCCCGTAATTGGTAGAATCATCCCTGAAATTCCTCAGATATTCCGCGAAATATCCGGAAATCCCGTAATTAGTGGTGTCTTTCTGAAAATTTCAGAAATTCCCGAAATATCCGGAAATCCCGTATTTAGTAGCGTCATCCCCAAATATCAGAAATTCCCCTAATATCCAAAAAATCCCTTAATTGTAGAGTTATCCAAAAATACTACAGAAATTCCCGAAATATCCAGGAAATCCCTTATTTTGTAGAGTTTCCCAAAAATACCACACCGAAATTCCTGAAATATCCGAAATACCATAATTAGTGGAGACATTACGAAATACCTCAGAAATTCCCGAATATAAGGAAATTCCGTATTTAGTAGATTCATCCGAATTTCCACAGAAATTCGCGTAATATCAAGGAAATCCCGTAATTGGTAGAATCATCCCGAAATACCTCGGAATTCCCATAGATTCCAGGAACCCGTAATTGGTAGTTCATCCCGAATTTCCTCAGATATTCCCGAATATCCAGGAAATACATAAATAGTGGAGTTCTTTCTGAAATATTCAGAAATTCCCGAAATATCCAGGAAATCCCTTATTTAGTAGAGTTATCCAGAAATACCTCAGAAATTCCCCAATATCCAAAAAATCCCTTAATTTGTAGAGTTATCCAAAAATACTACAGAAATTCCCGAAATATCCAGGAAATCCCTTATTTTGTAGAGTTTTCCAAAAATACCACAGAAATATCCAGGAAATCCCTTAATTTGTAGAGTTATCCAAAAATACCACAGAAATTCCCGCAATATCCAGGAAATACCATAATTAGTGGAGTTTCTTTTTAAATACCTCAGCAATTACCGAAATATCCAGAAATCCCGTAATTGGTAGAATCATCACGAAATTCCTCAGATATTCCCGAAATATCCGGAATCCCGTAATTAGTGGAGTCTTTCTGAAATTTTCAGAAATTCCCGAAATATCCAGGATATCCCGTAATTAGTAGCGTCATCCCCAAATATATCAGAAATATTCTGAAATATCCAGGAAATCCCTTAATATGTAGAGTTATCCAAAAATACCACAGAAATTCTCGAAATATCCTGGAAATCCCGTAATTAGTAGAGTTATCCAGAAATACCTCAGAAATTCCCCAAAATCCAGGAAATCCCTTAATTTGTAGAGTTATCCAAAAATACCACAGAAATTCTCGAAATATCCAGGAAATACCATAATTAGTGGAGTTTTTTTTGAAGTACCTCAGCAATTACCGAAAGATCCAGGAAATCTCGTAATTAGTGGAGTCTTTCTGAAATATTTCAGAAATTCCCGAAATATCCAGGAAATCCCTTAATTTGTGTAGTTATCCAAAAATACCACAGAAATCCAGGAATCCCTTAATTTGTAGAGATATCCAAAATTCCTCAGAAATTCCCGAAATATCCAGGAAATCCCGTCATTAGTAGCGTCATTCCACAATACCTCAGAAATTCCCGAACTATCCTGAAAATCCCGTAATTAGTAGAGTTATCCAGAAATACCTCAGAAATTCCGGAAATATCCAGGATCCCTTAATTTGTAGAGTGATCCAAAAATACCACAGAAATTCCCGCAATATCCAGAAATACCATAATTATGGAGTTTTTTTTTTAAATACCTCAGCAATTACCGAATATCCAGGAAATCCCGTAATTGGTAGAATCACACGAATTCCTCAGATATTCCCGAAATATCCGGAAATCCCGTAATTATGGAGTCTTTCTGAAATTTTCAGAAATTCCCGAAATATCCAGGAAATCCCGTAATTAGTAGCGTCATCCCCAAATATATCAGAAATTTCTGAAATATCCAGGAAATCCCTTAATATGTAGAGTTATCCAAAAATACCAGAAATTCTCGAAATATCCTGGAAATCCCGTAATTAGTAGAGTTATCCAGAAAACCTCAGAAATTCCCAAATATCCAGAAATCCCTTAATTTGTAGAGTTATCCAAAATACCACAAAAATTCTCGAAATATCCAGGAAATACCATCATTAGTGGAGTTTTTTTTGAAGTACCTCAGCATTACCGAAGATCCAGGAAATCTCGTAATTAGTGGAGTCTTTCTGAAATATTCAGAAATTCCCGAAATATCCAGGAAATCCCTTAATTTGTATAGTTATCCAAAAATACCACAGATATCCAGGAAATCCCTTAATTTGTAGAGATATCCAGAATTCCTCAGAAATTCCCGAAATATCCAGGAAATCCCGTCATTAGTAGCGTCATTCCACAATACCTAGAAATTCCCGAACTATCCTGAAAATCCCGTAATTAGTAGAGTATATCCAGAATACCTCAGAAATTCCGGAAATATCCAGGAAATCCCTTAATTTGTAGAGTGATCCAAAATACACAGAAATTCCTGAAATCTCATCAGGAAATCCCGTAATTAGTGAGTCTTTCTGAAATATTCAGAATTCCCGAAATATCCAGGAATTCTGTATTATTGGTGTTATCCCGAATTTCCTCGGAAATTCCCCGAAGATCCAGGAAATCCCGTAATGGTAGATTCATCCCGAATTTCCTCAGATATTCCCGAAACATCCAGGAATAGCATAAATAGTGGACGTTTCTGAAATACTTCAGAATTCCGAAATATCGAGGCAAGCCCGTAATTAGTAGAGTTATCCAGAAATACCTCAGAAATTCCCCAAATATCCAGGAAATCTCTTAATTTGTAGAGTTATCCACAAACCACAGGAATTCTCGAAATATCCAGGAAATACCATAATAAGTGGAGTTTTTTTTAAGTACCATCAGCAATTACCGAAAGATCCAGGAAATCTCGAATTAGTGGTCGTCTTCTGAAATATTTCAGAAATTCCCGAAATATCCAGGAAATCCCTTAATTTGTAGAGTTATCCAAAAATACCACAGAAATATCCAGGAAATCCCTTAATTTGTAGAGTTATCCAAAAATACCACCGAAATATCCAGGAAATCCCTTATTTTGTAGAGTTATCCAGAAATTCCTCAGAACTTCCGATATCCAGGAAATCCCGTAATTAGTAGCGTCATTCTCCAATACATCAGAAATTCCCGAACATCCTGAAAATCCCGTAATTATAGAGTTCCCGAAATACCTCAGAAATTCCCAAAATACCAGGAAATCCCTTAATTTGTAGAGTGATCCAAAATACCACAGAAATTCCCGCAATATCCAGGAAATACCATAATTAGTGGAGTTTTTTTTTGTAAATCACTCAGCAATTACCGAAATATCCAGGAAATCCCGTAATGGTAGAATCATCACGATCCTCAGATATTCCCGAATATCCGGAAATCCCGTAATTATGGAGTCTTTCTGATATTTCAGAAATTCCCGAAATATCCAGGAAATCCCGTAATTAGTAGCGTCATCCCCAAATATATCAGAAATTTCTGAAATATCCAGGAAATCCTTTAATATGTAGAGTTATCCAAAATACCACAGACATTCTTGAAATATCCAGGAAATCCCTTAATTTGTAAAGTTATCCAGAAATTCCTCAGAAATCCCGAAATATCCAGGAAATCCCGTAATTAGTGGAGTCTTTCTGAATATTTCAGAAATTCCCGAATATACAGAAATTTCCGTATTAGTAGATTCTTTCCGATTTCCACCAGAAATTCGCGGTAATATCAAGGAAATCCCGTAATGGTAGAATCATCCCGAAATACCCTCGGAATTCCCATAAGTCCAGGAAATCCCGAATTGGTATATTCATCCCGAATTTCCTCAGATATTCCCGAAACATCCAGGAAATAGCATAAATAGTGGAGTCTTTCTGAAATACTTCAAGAATTCCCGAAATATCGAGGAAGCCCGTAATTAGTAGAGTTATCCAGATTACCTCAGAATTCCGAAATATCCACTGTAAATCCTTATTTTGTAGAGTTATCCAGAAATTCCTCAGAAATTCCCGAAATATCCAGGAAATCCCGTATTATTAGTGAGTTTCTGAAATATTTCAGAAATTCCCGAATATACAGGAAATACCTTATTTAGTAGAGTTATCCAGAAATACCTGAGAATTCCCGAAAGATCCAGGAAATTCCGTAATTATTAGTCACCTGAATTTTTCAAAGTCCCGAAATTTCCAGAAAATGCCGTTATTATTGGGTTATTCCGAATTAACCCTCAGAAATTTCCGAAATACCAGGAAATCCCGTATTAGTACAGTTTTATCCAGAATAATCCTCAGAAATTCCCGAAATATCCAGGAAATACCATAATAGTGGAGTTTTTTTAAATACCTCAGCAATTACCGAAGATCCAGGAAATTCCGTAATTGGTAGATCGTCACGAAATTCCTCAGATAGTCCCGAAATATCCAAAAATCCCGTAATAAGGTGCAGTTTTTCAGAATATTTCAGAATTCCCGAAATATCGGAAATCCCTTATTTAGTAGATTTACCAGAACTACCTCAAATATTCCCGAAATATCCAGAAATCCCGTAATTAGTAGCGTCATCCTAAATAATCAGAAGTTTCCGAAAATCCAGGAAATACCACCATTAGTGGAGACATTCGAAATACCTCAAATTACCGAAATATCGAGGAAATCTCTTAATTTGTAGAGTTATCCATAATTCCTCAAAATTCCCGAAATATCCAGGAAATCCCTTAATTTGTAGAGTTATCCAGAATTCCTCAGAAATTCCCGAATAATCCAGGAAATCCCGTAATTAGTGGAGTCTTTCTGAAATATTTCAGAAATTCCCGAATATACAGGAATACCTTATTAGTAGAGTTATCCAGAATACCTGAGAAATTCCTGAAAGATCCATGAAATTCCGTAATTATTAGTCACCTGATTTTTCAGAAAGTCCGAAATTTCCAGAAAATGGCCGTTATTATTGGTGTTTTCCGAATTAACTCAGAATTTCCGAAATATCCAGGAAATCCCGTAATTATGTACAGTTATCCAGAAATATCTCAGAAATTCCCGAAATATCCAGGAAATCACCATAATTAGTGGAGTTTTTTTTTAATACCTCAGCAATTACGAAGATCCAGGAAATTCCGTAATTGGTAGAATCGTCACGAAATTCCTCAGATAGTCCCGAAATATCCAGAAATCCCTATAAGTGCAGTTTTTCAGAATATTTCAGATTTCCCGAAATATCCAGGAAATCCCTTATTTAGTAGATTTACCCAGAACTACCTCAAATATTCCCGAAATATCCAGGAAATCCCTAATTAGTAGCGTCATCCTGAATAAATCAGAAGTTTCCGAAATATCCAGAATACCACAATTAGTGGAGACATTTTCGAAATACCTCAGAAATTACCGAATATCGAGGAAATCTCTTAATTTGTAGAGTTATCCAGAAATTCCTCCGAAATTCCCGAAATATCCAGGAAATCCCTTATTGGTGTAGAGTATCCAGAAATACCTCAGAAATTCCCGAAATATCCAGGAAATACCATAATTATGAGTCTTGCTGAATATTTCAAATTCCCGAAATATCCGGAAATCCCTTATTAGTAAGTTATCTAGAAATACCTCAGAAATTCCCGAAGTATCCAGGAAATTCCGTTATTATTGGTGTTACCGCACGAATTTCCTCAGGAATTCCCGAAAGAACCTGGAAATCCCGTAATTGGTAGAGTCATCACACGAATTTCCTCAGGATATTCCAGAAATATCAAGAAAGCCCGTAATTTAGTATTCCAAAAATACTACAAGAATTCCCGAATATCGCGGAAATCCCTTATTTTGTAGAGTTTCCCAAAAATACCACAGAAATTCCTGAAATATGCAGGAAATACCATAATTAGTGGAGACATTACGAAATACCTCAGAAATTCCCGAAATATACAGGAAATTCCGTATTTAGTAGATTCATTCCGAATTTCCACAGAAATTCGCGTAATATCAAGGAAATCCCGTAATTGGTAGAATCATCCCGAAATACCTCGGAATTCCATAAGATCCAGGAAATCCCGTAATTGGTAGATTCATCCCGAATTTCCTCAGATATTCCCGAAATATCCAGGAAATACCATAAATAGTGGAGTCTTTCTGAAATATTTCAGAAATTCCCGAAATATCCAGGAAATCCCTTATTTAGTAGAGTTATCCAGAAATACCTCAGAAATTCCCGAAATATCCAGGAAATCCCTTAATTTGTAGAGTGATCCAAAAATACCACAGAAATTCCCGCAATATCCAGGAAATACCATAATTAGTGGAGTTTTTTTTTTAATACCTCAGCAATTACCGAAATATCCAGGAAATCCCGTAATTGGTAGAATCATCACGAAATTCCTCAGATATTCCCGAAATATCCGGAAATCCCCGTAATAGTGGTGTCTTTCTGAAATATTTCAGAAATTCCCGAAATATCCAGGTAATCCCGTAATAGTAGCGTCATCCCCAAATATATCAGAATTTCTGAAATCCAGGAAATCCCTTAATATGTAGAGTTATCCAGAATTACCTCAGAAATTCCCGAATATCCAGGAAATCCCTATTTAGTAGAGTTATCCAGAAATACCTCAGAAATTCCCCTAATATCCAAAAAATCCCTTATTTTGTAGAGTTATCCAAAAATACTACGAAATTCCCGAAATATCCAGGAATCCCTTATTTTGTAGAGTTTCCCAAAATACCCAGAAATCCTGAAATATGCAGGAAATACCATAATTAGTGGAGACATTACGAAATACCTCAGAAATTCCCGAAATATACAGGAAATTCCGTATTTAGTAGATTCATTCCGAATTTCCACAGAAATTCGCGTAATATCAAGGAAATCCGTCGTAATGGTAGAATCATCCCGAAATACCTCGGAATTCCATAAGATCCAGGAAATCCCGTAATTGGTAGATTCATCCCGATTTTCAGATATTCCCGAAATCCAGGAAATACCATAAATAGTGGAAGTCTTCTGAAATATTTCAGAAATTCCGAACGAAATATCCAGGAAATCCCTTATTAGTAGAGTTATCCAGAAATACCTCAGAAATTCCCGAAAAATCCAGGAAATCCCTTAATTTGTAGAGTGATCCAAAAATACCACAGAAATTCCCGCAATATCCAGGAAATACCATAATTAGTGGAGTTTTTTTTTAAATACCTCAGCAATTACCGAAATATCCAGGAAATCCCGTAATTGGTAGAATCATCACGAAATCCTCAGATATTCCCGAAATATCCGGAAATCCCGTAATTAGTGGAGTCTTTCTGAAATATTTCAGAAATTCCCGAAATATCCAGGATAATCCGTAATTAGTAGCGTCATCCCCAAAATATCAGAAATTTCTGAATATCCCAGGAAATCCCCTTAATATGTAGAGTTATCCAGAATTACCTCAGAAATTCCCGAAATATCCAGGAAATCCCTTATATTAGTAGAGTTATCCAGAAATACCTCAGAAATTCCCCTAATATCAAAAAATCCCTTAATTTGTAGAGTTATCCAAAAATACTACAGAAATTCCCGAAATATCCAGGAAATCCTATTTTTGTAGGAGTTCCCCAAAATACCACAGAAATTCTGAAAATATCCAGGAAATACCATAATTAGTGGAGACATTACGAAATACCTCAGCGAATTCCGAAATATACAGGAAATTCCGTATTTAGTAGATTCATTCCGAATTTCCACAGAATTCGCGTAATATCAAGGAAATCCCGTAATTGGTAGAATCATCCCGAAATACCTCGGAATTCCCATAAGATCCAGGAAATCCCGTATTGGTAGATTCATCCCGAATTTCCTCAGATATTCCCGAAATATCCAGGAATACCATAAATAGTGGAGTCTTTCTGAAATATTCAGAAATTCCCGAAATATCCAGGAATCCCTTATTTAGTAGAGTTACCAGAAATACCTCGAAATTCCCCAAATATCAAAAAATCCCTTAATTTGTAGAGTTATCCAAAAATACTACAGAAATTCCCGAAATATCCAGGAAATCCCTTATTTTGTAGAGTTTTCCAAAAATACCACAGAAATATCCAGGAAATCCCTAATTTGTAGGTTACCAAAATACCACAGAAATTCCCGCAATATCCAGGAAATACCATAATTAGTGGAGTTTTCTTTTTAAATACCTCAGCATTACCGAATATCCAGGAAATCCCGTAATTGGTAGAATCATCACGAAATTCCTCAGATATTCCCGAAATATCCGGAAATCCCGTAATTAGTGGAGTCTTTCTGAAATATTCAGAAATTCCCGAAAATCCAGGTATCCCGTAATTAGTAGCGTCATCCCCAAATATATCAGAAATATTCTGAAATATCCAGGAAATCCCTTATATGTAGAGTTCCAAAAATACCACAGAAATTCTCGAAATATCCTGGAAATCCGTAATTAGTAGAGTTATCCAGAAATACCTCAGAAATTCCCCAAATATCCAGGAAATCCCTTAATTTGTAGAGTTATCCAAAAATACCACAGAAATTCTCGAAATATCCAGGAAATACCATAATTAGTGGAGTTTTTTTTGAAGTACCTCAGCAATTACCGAAAGATCCAGGAAATCTCGTAATTAGTGGAGTCTTTCTGAAATATTTCAGAAATTCCCGAAATATCCAGGAAATCCCTTAATTTGTGTAGTTATCCAAAAATACCACAGAAATATCCAGGAAATCCCTTAATTTGTAGAGATATCCAGAAATTCCTCAGAAATTCCCGAAATATCCAGGAAATCCCGTCATTAGTAGCGTCATTCCACAATACCTCAGAAATTCCCGAACTATCCTGAAAATCCCGTAATTAGTAGAGTTATCCAGAAATACCTCAGAAATTCCGGAAATATCCAGGAAATCCCTTAATTTGTAGAGTGATCCAAAAACCACAGAAATTCCCGCAATATCCAGAAATACCATAATTATGGAGTTTTTTTTTTAAATACCTCAGCAATTACCGAATATCCAGGAAATCCCGTAATTGGTAGAATCATCACGAAATTCCTCAGAATTCCCGAAATATCCGAAATCCCGTAATTAGGGAGTCTTTCTGAAATTTTCAGAAATTCCCGAAATATCCAGGAAATCCCGTAATTAGTAGCGTCATCCCCAAATATATCAGAAATTTCTGAAATATCCAGGAAATCCCTTAATATGTAGAGTTATCCAAAAATACCACAGAAATTCTCGAAATATCCTGGAAATCCCGTAATTAGTAGAGTTATCCAGAAATACCTCAGAAATTCCCCAAATATCCAGGAAATCCCTTAATTTGTAGAGTTATCCAAAAATACCACAAAAATTCTCGAAATATCCAGGAAATACCATAATTAGTGGAGTTTTTTTTGAAGTACCTCAGCAATTACCGAAAGATCCAGGAAATCTCGTAATTAGTGGAGTCTTTCTGAAATATTTCAGAAATTCCCGAAATATCCAGGAAATCCCTTAATTTGTATAGTTATCCAAAAATACCACAGAAATATCCAGGAAATCCCTTAATTTGTAGAGATATCCAGAAATTCCTCAGAAATTCCCGAAATATCCAGGAAATCCCGTCATTAGTAGCGTCATTCCACAATACCTCAGAAATTCCCGAACTATCCTGAAAATCCCGTAATTAGTAGAGTTATCCAAAAACCACAGAAATTCTCGAAATATCCAGGAAATCCCGTAATTAGTAGAGTTATCCAGAAATATCTCAGAAATTCCCGAAATATCCAGGAAATACCATAATTAGTGGAGTTTTTTTTTAAATACCTCAGCAATTACCGAAGATCCAGGAAATTCCGTAATTGGTAGAATCGTCACGAAATTCCTCAGATATTCCCGAAATATCCAGAAAATCCCGTAATAAGTGCAGTTTTTCAGAAATATTTCAGAATTTCCCGAAATATCCAGGAAATCCCTTATTTAGTAGATTTACCCAGAAATACCTCAGATATTCCCGAAATATCCAGGAAATCCCGTAATTAGTATCGTCATCCTTAAATAAATCAGAAATTTCCGAAATATCCAGGAAATACCACAATTAGTAGAGACATTTCGAAATACCTCAGAAATTCCCGAAATATCCAGGAAATCTCTTAATTTGTAGAGTTATCCAGAAATTCCTCAGAAAATCCCGAAATATCCAGGAAATCCCTTAATTTGTAGAGTTATCCAGAAATACCTCAGAAATTCCCGAAATATCCAGGAAATCCCGTAATTAGTAGCGTCATCCTGAAATAAATCAGAAACTTCCGAAATATCCAGGAAATACCACAATTAGTGGAGACATTTCGAAATACCTCAGAAATTCCCGAAATATCAAAGGAAATCTCTTAATTTGTAGAGTTATTCAGAAATTCCTCAGAAATTCCCGATATATCCACGAAATCCCTTAATTTGTAAAGTTATCCAGAAATTCCTCAGAAATTCCCGAAATATCCAGGAAATCCCTTATTTAGTAGAGTTATCCAGAAATACCTCAGAAATTCCCGAAATATCCAGGAAATTCCGTTATTATTGGTGTTACCACGAATTTCCTCAGAAATTCCCGAAAGATCCAGGAAATCCCGTAATTGGTAGAGTCATCACGAATTTCCTCAGATATTCCAGAAATATCAAGGAAGGCCCGTAATTAGTAGAGTTATCCAGAATTACCTCAGAAATTCCCGAAATATCCAGGAAATCCCTTATTTAGTAGAGTTATCCAGAAATACCTCAGAAATTCCCCTAATATCCAAAAAATCCCTTAATTTGTAGAGTTATCCAAAAATACTACAGCAATTCCCGAAATATCCAGGAAATCCCTTATTTTGTAGAGTTTTCCAAAAATACCACAGAAATTCCTGAAATATCCAGGGAATACCATAATTAGTGGAGACATTACGAAATACCTCAGAAATTCTCGAAATATCCAGGAAATCCCTTAATTTGTAAAGCTATCCAGAAATTCCTCAGAAATTCCCGAAATATCCAGGAAATCCCGTAATTAGTGGAGTCTTTCTGAAATATTCAGAAATTCCCGAATATACAGGAAATTCCGTATTTAGTAGATTATTCCGAATTTCCACAGAAATACGCGTAATATCAAGGAAATCCCGTAATTGGTAGAATCATCCCGAAATACCTCGGAATTCCCATAAGATCCGGAAATCCCGTAATTGGTAGATTGATCCCGAATTTCCTCGATATTCCCGAAATATCCAGGAAATACCATAAATAGTGAGTCTTTCTGAAATATTTCAGAAATTCCCGAAATATTCAGGAAATCCCTTATTTAGTGGAGTTATCCAGAAATACCACAGAAATTCCTGAAATATCCAGGAAATACCATAATTAGTGGAGACATTACGAAATACCTCAGAAATTCTCGAAATATCCAGGAAATCCCTTAATTGTAAAACTATCCAGAATTCCTCAGAAATTCCCGAAATATCCAGGAAATCCCGTAATTAGTGGAATCTTTCTGAAATATTTCAGAAACTCCCGAAATTACAGGAATTCCGTATTTAGTAGATTCATTCCGAATTTCCACAGAAATTCGCGTAATATCAAGGAAATCCCGTAATTGGTAGAATCATCCCGAAATACCTCGGAATTCCCATAAGATCTGGAAATCCCGTAATTAGTCGAGTTATCCAGAAATACCTCAGAATTCCCCAAATATCCAGGAATCCCTTAATTTGTAGAGTTATCCAAAAACCACAGAAATTCTCGAAATATCCAGGAAATACCATAATTAGTGGAGTTTTTTTTGAAGTACCTTAGCAATTACCGAAAGATCCAGGAAATCTCGTAATTAGTGGAGTTATCCAAAATACTACAGAAATTCCCGAAATATCCAGGAATCCCTTATTTGTAGAGTTTCCCAAAATACCACAGAAATCCTGAAATATGCAGGAAATACATAATTAGTGGAGACATTACGAAACCTAGAAATTCCCGAAATATACAGGAATTCCGTATTTAGTAGATTCATTCCGAATTTCCACAGAAATTCGCGTAATATCAAGGAAATCCCGTAATTGGTAGAATCATCCCGAAATACCTCGGAATTCCATAAGAATCCAGGAAATCCCAGTAATTGGTAGATTCATCCCGATTTCCCATATTCCCGAAATACCAGGAAATACCATAAATAGTGGAGTCTTTCTGAATATTTCAGAAATTCCCGAAATATCCAGGAAATCCCTTATTAGTAGAGTTATCCAGAAATACCTCAGAAATTCCCGAAAATCCAGGAAATCCCTTAATTTGTAGAGTGATCCAAAAATACCACAGAAATTCCGCAATATCCAGGAAATACCATAATTAGTGGAGTTTTTTTTTAAATACCTCAGCATTACCGAAATATCCAGGAAATCCCGTAATTGGTAGAATCATCACGAATTCCTCAGATATTCCCGAAATATCCGGAAATCCCGTAATTAGTGGAGTCTTTCTGAAATATTTCAGAAATTCCCGAAATATCCAGGATATCCCGTAATTAGTAGCGTCATCCCCAAATATATCAGAAATTCTGAAATATCCAGGAAATCCCTTAATATGTAGAGTTATCCAGAATTACCTCAGAAATTCCCGAAATATCCAGGAAATCCCTTATTTAGTAGAGTTATCCAGAAATACCTCAGAAATTCCCCTAATATCCAAAAAATCCCTTAATTTGTAGAGTTATCCAAAAATACTACAGAAATTCCCGAAATATCCAGGAAATCCCTTATTTGTAGAGTTTCCCAAAATACCACAAGAATTCCTGAAAATCCAGGAAATACCATAATTAGTGGAGACATTACGAAATACCTCAGAAATTCCCGAAATATACAGGAAATTCCGTTTAGTAGATTCATTCCGAATTTCCACGAAATTCGCGTAATATCAAGGAAATCCCGTAATTGGTAGAATCATCCCGAAATACCTCGGAATTCCCATAAGATCCAGGAAATCCCGTATTGGTAGATTCATCCGAATTTCCTCAGATATTCCCGAAATATCCAGGAAACTAAAAATAGTGGAGTCTTTCTGAAATATTCAGAAATTCCCGAAATATCCAGGAATCCCTTATTTAGTAGAGTTATCCAGAAATACCTCCGAAATTCCCCAAATATCAAAAAATCCCTTAATTTGTAGAGTTATCCAAAATACTACAGAAATTCCCGAAATATCCAGGAAATCCCTTATTTGTAGAGTTTTCCAAAAATACCACAGAAATATCCAGGAAATCCTTAATTTGTAGAGTTATCCAGAAATACCTCGAAATTCCCGAAATATCCAGGAAATCCCTTAATTTGTAGAGTGATCCAAAAATACCACAGAAATTCCCGCAATATCCAGGAAATACCATAATTAGTGGAGTTTTTTTTAAATACCTCAGCAATTACCGAAATATCCAGGAAATCCCGTAATTGGTAGAATCATCACGAAATTCCTCAGATATTCCGAAATATCCGGAAATCCCGTAATTAGTGGAGTCTTTCTGAAATATTTCAGAAATTCCCGAAATACCAGGATATCCGTAATTAGTAGCGTCATCCCCAAATATATCAGAAATTTCTGAAATATCCAGGAAATCCCTTAATATGTAGAGTTATCCAAAATACACAGAAATTCTCGAAATATCCTGGAAATCCCGTAATAGTAGAGTATCCAGAAATACCTCAGAAATTCCCCAAATATCCAGGAAATCCCTTAATTTGTAGAGTTATCCAAAAATACCACAGAAATTCTCGAAATATCCAGGAAATACCAATAATTAGGGAGTTTTTTTTTTGAAGTACCTCAGCATTACCGAAAGATCCAGGAAATCTCGTAATTAGTGGAGTCTTTCTGAAATATTTCGAAATTCCCGAAATATCCAGGAAATCCCTTAATTTGTGTAGTTATCAAAAAACTACCAGAAATATCCAGGAAATCCCTTAATTTGTAGAGATATCCAGAATTCCTCAGAAATTCCCGAAATATCCAGGAAATCCCGTCATTAGTAGCGTCATTCCACAAACCTCAGAATTCCCGAACTATCCTGAAAATCCCGTAATTAGTAGAGTTATCCAGAAAACCTCATAAATTCCGGAAATATCCAGGAAATCCCTTAATTTGTAGAGTGATCCAAAAATACCACAGAATTCCCGCATATCCAGGAAATACCATAATTAGTGGAGTTTTTTTTTAAATACCTCAGCACAATTACCGAATATCCAGGAAATCCGTATTGGTAGAATCATCACGAATTCCTCAGATATTCCCGAAATATCCGGAAATCCCGTAATTAGTGGAGTCTTTCTGAAATTTTCAGAAATTCCCGAATATCCAGGAAATCCCGTAATTAGTAGCGTCATCCCCAAATATATCAGAAATTTCTGAAATATCCAGGAAATCCCTTAATATGTAGAGTTATCCAAAAATACCACAGAAATTCTCGAAATATCCTGGAAATCCCGTAATTAGTAGAGTTATCCAGAAATACCTCAGAAATTCCCCAAATATCCAGGAAATCCCTTAATTTGTAGAGTTATCCAAAAATACCACAGAAATTCTCGAAATATCCGGAAATACCATATTAGTGGAGTAGTTTTTTGAAGTACCTCAGCAATTACCGAAAGATCCAGGAAATCTCGTAATTAGTGGAGTCTTTCTGAAATATTTCAGAAATTCCCGAAATATCCAGGAAATCCCTTAATTTGTATAGTTATCCAAAAATACCACAGAAATATCCAGGAAATCCCTTAATTTGTAGAGATATCCAGAAATTCCTCAGAAATTCCCGAAATATCCAGGAAATCCCGTCATTAGTGCGTCATTCCAATACCTCAGAAATTCCCGAACTATCCTGAAAATCCCGTAATTAGTAGAGTTATCCAAAAACCACAGAAATTCTCGAAATATCCAGGAAATCCCGTAATTAGTAGAGTTATCCGAAATATCTCAGAAATTCCCGAAATATCCAGGAAATACCATAATTAGGGAGTTTTTTTTTAAATACCTCAGCAATTACCGAAGATCCAGGAAATTCCGTAATTGGTAGAATCGTCACGAAATTCCTCAGATATTCCCGAAATATCCAGAAAATCCCGTATAAGTGCAGTTTTTCAGAAATATTCAGAATTCCCGAAATATCCAGGAATCCTTATTTAGTAGATTTACCCAGAAATACCTCCGATATTCCCGAAATCCAGGAAATCCCGTAATTAGTATCGTCATCTTAAATAAATCAGAAATTCCGAATCTCAGGAAATACCACAATTATAGAGACATTTCGAAATACCTCAGAAATTCCCGAAATATCCAGGAAATCTCTTAATTTGTAGAGTTATCCAAATTCCTCAGAAATTCCCGAAATATCCAGGAAATCCCTTAATTTGTAGAGTTATCCAGAAATACCTCAGAAATTCCGAAATATCCAGGAAATCCCGTAATTAGTAGCGTCATCCTGAAATAAATCAGAAACTTCCGAAATATCCAGGAAATACCACATTAGTGGAGACATTTCGAATACCTCAGAAATTCCCGAAATATCAAGGAAATCTCTTAATTTGTAGAGTTATTCAGAATTCCTCAGAAATTCCCGATATATCCACGAAATCCCTTAATTTGTAAAGTTATCCAGAAATTCCTCAGAAATTCCCGAAATATCCAGAAAATCCCGTAATTAGTGGAGTCTTTCTGAAATATTTCAGAAATTCCCGAAATATACAGGAAATACCTTATTTAGTAGAGTTATCCAGAAATACCTGAGAAATTCCGAAAGATCCAGGAAATTCCGTAATTATTAGTCACCTGAATTTTTTCAGAAAGTCCCGAAATTTCCAGAAAATCCGTTATTATTGGTGTTATCCCGAATTAACTCAGAAATTTCCGAAATATCCAGGAAATCCCGTAGTTAGTAGAGTTACCCAGAAATATCTCAGAAATTCCCGAAATATCCAGGAAATACCATAATTAGTGGAGTTTTTTTTTAAATACCTCAGCAATTACCGAAGATCCAGGAAATTCCGTAATTGGTAGAATCGTCACGAAATTCCTCAGATATTCCCGAAATATCCAGAAAATCCCGTAATAAGTGCAGTTTTTCAGAAATATTTCAGATATTCCCGAAATATCCAGGTAATTTCGTTATTAGTAGCGTCATCCTGAATAAATCAGAAATTTCCGAAATATCCAGGAAATACCAAATTAGTGGAGACATTTCGAAATACCTCAGAAATTCCCGAAATATCAAGGAAATCTCTTAATTTGTAGAGTTATCCAGAATACCTCAGAAATTCCCGATATATCCACGAAATCCCTTAATTTGTAAAGTTATCCAGAAATTCCTCAGAAATTCCCGAAATATCCAGGAAATCCGTAATTAGTGGAGTCTTTCTGAAATATTTCAGAAATTCCCGAAATATCCAGGAAATCCCTTATTAGTAGAGTTATCCAGAAATACCTCAGAAAATCCCGAAATATCCAGGAAATTACGTTATTATTGGTCATCCCGAATTTTTTCAGAAAGTCCCGAAATTTCCAGAAAATCCCGTAATTGGTAGAGTCATCACGAATTTCCTCAGATATTCCCGAAATATCAAGGAATCCCGTAATTAGTAGAGTTATCCAGAATTACCTCAGAAATTCCCGAAATATCCAGGAAATCCCTTATTAGTAGAGTTATCAAGAAATACCTCAGAAATTCCCCTAATATCCAAAAAATCCCTTAATTTGTAGAGTTATCCAAAAATACCACAGAATTCTCGAAATATCCAGGAAATCCCTTATTTAGTAGAGTTATCCAGAAATACCACAGAAATTCCTGAAATATCCCGGAAATACCATAATTAGTGGAGACATTTCGAAATACCTCAGAAATTCTCGAAATATCCAGGAAATCCTTAATTTGTAGAGTGATCCAAAAATACCACAGAAATTCTCGAAATATCCAGGAAATCTCTTAATTGTAGAGTTATCCAGAAATACCATAATTAGTGGAGTCTTCTGAAATATTTCAGAAACCCGAAATATACAGGAAATTCCGTATTTAGTAGATTCATTCCGAATTTCCACAGAAATTCGCGTAATATCAAGGAAATCCCGTAATAGGTAGAATCATCCCGAAATACCTCGGAATTCCCAAAAGATCCAGGAAATCCCGTAATTGGTAGATTGATCCGATTTCCTCAGATATTCCCGAAATATCCAGGAAATACCATAATAGTGGAGTCTTTCTGAAATATTTCAATAATTCCCGAAGTATCCAGGAAATCCCTTATTTAGTAGAGTTATCCAGAAATACCACAGAAATTCCTGAAATATCCAGGAAATACCATAATTAGTGGAGACATTTCGAAATACCTCAGAAATTCTCGAAATATCCAGGAAATCCTTAATTTGTAGAGTGATCCAAAAATACCACAGAAATTCTCGAAATATCCAGAAATACCACAGAATATCCAGGAAATCCGTAATTAGTGGAGTCTTTCTGAAATATTTCAGAAATTCCCGAAATATCCAGGAAATCCCGTAATTAGTAGATTAATCCGAATTTCCACAGAAATCCGCGTAATATCCAGGAAATCCCGTAATTGGTAGAATCTTCCCGAAATACTCGGAATTCCCATAAGATCCTGGAAATCCCGTAATTAGTAGAGTTATCCAGAATACCTCAGAAATTCCCAAAATCCAGGAAATCCCTTAATTTGTAGAGTTATCCAAAAATACCACAGAATTCTCGAAATATCCAGGAAATACCATAATTAGTGGAGTTTTTTTTGAAGTACCTCAGCAATTACCGAAAGATCCAGGAAATCTCGTAATTAGTGGAGTCTTTCTGAAATATTTCAGAATTCCCGAATATCCAGGAAATCCCTTATTTGTAGAGTTATCCAAAAATACCACAGAATATCCAGGAATCCCTTAATTTGTAGAGTTATCCAGAATTCCTCAGAAATTCCCGAAATATCCAGGAAATCCGTAATTAGTAGCGTCATTCCACAATACCTCAGAAATTCCCGAAATATCCTGGAAATCCCGTAATTAGTAGAGTTATCCAGAAATACCTCAGAAATTCCCGAAATATCCAGGAAATCCCTTAATTTGTAGAGTGATCCAAAAATACCACAGAAATTCCCGCAATATCCAGGAAATACCATAGTTAGTGGAGTTTTTTTTTAAATACCTCAGCAATTACCGAAATATCCCGGAAATCCCGTAATTGGTAGGATCATCACGAAATTCCTCAGATATTCTCGAAATATCCAGGAAATCCCGTAATTAGTAGCGTCATTCCGAAAGATCTCAGAAATTCCCCAAATAACCTGGAAATCCCATAATTAGTAGAGTTATCCAGAAATACCTCAGAAATTCCCCTAATATCCAGGAAATCCCTTAATTCGTAGAGTTATCCAAAAATACCACAGAAATTCTCGAAATATCCAGGAAATACCATAATTAGTGGAGTTTTTTTTAAAATACCTCAGCAATTACCGAAAGATCCAGGAAATCTCGTAATAGGTAAAATCGTCACGAAATTCCTCAGATATTCCCGAAATATCCAGTAAATCCCGTAATGAGTGGAGTCTTCTGAAATATTTCATAATTCCCGAAGTATCCACGAAATCCCTTAATTTGTAGAGTGATCCAAAAATACCACAGAAATTCCCGCAATATCCAGGAAATACCAAATTAGTGGAGACATTTCGAAATACCTCAGAAATTCCCGAAATATCCAGAAAATCCCGTAATTAGTGGAGTCTTTCTGAAATATTTCAGAAATTCCCGAAATATCCCGAAATCTCCAGTAATTAATGTAGAGTTATCCAGAAATACCTCAGAAATTCCCGAAATATCCAGGAAATCCCTTAATTTGTAGAGTGATCCAAAAATACCACAGAAATTCCCGCAATATCCAGGAAATACCATAGTTAGTGGAGTTTTTTTTTAAATACCTCAGCAATTACCGAAATATCCCGGAAATCCCGTAATTGGTAGGATCATCACGAAATTCCTCAGATATTCTCGAAATATCCAGGAAATCCCGTAATTAGTAGCGTCATTCCGAAAGATCTCAGAAATTCCCCAAATAACCTGGAAATCCCATAATTAGTAGAGTTATCCAGAAATACCTCAGAAATTCCCCTAATATCCAGGAAATCCCTTAATTCGTAGAGTTATCCAAAAATACCACAGAAATTCTCGAAATATCCAGGAAATACCATAATTAGTGGAGTTTTTTTTAAAATACCTCAGCAATTACCGAAAGATCCAGGAAATCTCGTAATAGGTAAAATCGTCACGAAATTCCTCAGATATTCCCGAAATATCCAGTAAATCCCGTAATGAGTGGAGTCTTTCTGAAATATTTCAATAATTCCCGAAGTATCCAGGAAATCCCTTAATTTGTAGAGTTATCCATAAATACCTCAGAAATTCCCGAAATATCCCGGAAATCCCGAAATTAGTAGCGTCATCCAGAAATAAATCAGAAATTTCCGAAATTTCCAGAAAATCCCGTAATTAGTGGAGTCTTTCTGAAATATTTCAGAAATTCCCGAAATATCCAGTAAATCCCGTAATTAGTGGAGTCTTTCTGAAATATTTCAGAAATTCCCGAAATATCCAGGAAATCCCTTATTTAGTAGAGTTATCCAGAAATACCTCAGAAATTCCCGAAATATCCAGGAAATTACGTTATTATTGGTCATCCCGAATTTTTTCAGAAAGTCCCGAAATTTCCAGAAAATCCCGTAATTGGTAGAGTCATCACGAATTTCCTCAGATATTCCCGAAATATCAAGGAAATCCCGTAATTAGTAGCGTCATTCCGAAATATCTCAGAAATCCCGAAATATCCTGGAAATCCCGTAATTAATAGAGTTATCCAGAAATACCTCAGAAATTCCCCAAATATCCAGGAAATCCCTTGATTTGTAGCGTTATCCAAAAATACCACAGAAATTCTCGAAATATCCAGGAAATACCATAATTAGTGGAGGTTTTTTTTAAATACATCAGCAATTACCGAAAGATCCAGGAAATCTCGTAATTGGTAAAATCGTTACGACATTCCTCAGAAATTCCCGAAATATCCAGGAAATCCCGTAATTAGTTGAGTCTCTCAGAAATATTTCAGTAATTCCCAAAATATACAGGAAACTCCGTAATTAGTAGATTAATCCGAATTTCCACAGAAATCCGCGTAATATCCAGGAAATCCCGTAATAGGTAGAATCATCCCGAAATACCTCGGAATTCCCAAAAGATCCAGGAAATCCCGTAATTGGTAGATTCATCCCGAATTTCCTCAGATATTCCCGAAATATCCAGGAAATACCATAATTAGTGGAGTCTTTCTGATATATTTCAAAAATTCCCGAAATATCCTGGAAATCCCGTAATTAGTAGAGTGATCCAGAATTACCTCAGAAATTCCCGAAATATCCAGGAAATTCCGTAATTAGTGGAGTCTTTCTGAAATATTTCAGAAATTCCCGAAATATCCAGGAAATTCCGTAATTAGTAGCGTCATCTCGAAATACCTCAGCATTTCCCGAAAGATCCTGTAAATCTCGTAATTGGTAGAATCATCGCGAATTTTCTCAGATATTCCCGAAATATCCAAAAAATCCCGTAATTAGTGGAGTCTTTCTGAAATATTTGAGAAATTCCCGAAATATCCAGAAATTCCCGTAATTGGTAGCGTCATCTCGAAATACCTCAGGAATTCCCGAAAGATCCAGGAAATCCCGTATTTGGTAGAGTTATCACGATATTCCTCAGATGTTCCTGAAATATCCAGGAAATCCCGTAATTAGTAGCATCATCCCGAAATACCTCAGAAATTCCCGAAAGATCCAGGAATTCCCGTAATTGGTACAGTCATCACGAATTTCCTCATATATTCCCGAAATATCCAGAAAATTCCGTCATTAGTGGAGTCTTTCTGAAATATTTCAGAAATTCCCGAAATATCCAAGAAATCCCGTAGTTAGTAGTCATCCCGAATTTTTCCAGAAATTCCCGAAATATCCAGAAATTCCCGTAATTAGTAGCGTCATCCCAAAATACCTCAGGAATTCCCGAAATATCGAGGAAATCCCGTAATTGGTAGAGTCATCACGAATTTCCTCAGATATTCCCGAAATATCCAGGATATCCCGTAATTAGTGGAGTCTTTCTGAAATATTTCAGAAATTCCCGAAATATCCAAGAAATCCCGTAGTTAGTAGTCATCCCGAATTTTTCCAGAAATTCCCGAAATATCCAGAAATTCCCGTAATTAGTAGCGTCATCCCAAAATACCTCAGGAATTCCCGAAATATCGAGGAAATCCCGTAATTGGTAGAGTCATCACGAATTTCCTCAGATATTCCCGAAATATCCAGGATATCCCGTAATTAGTGGAGTCTTTCTGAAATATTTCAGAAATTCCCGAAATATCCAGGAAACACCGTAATTAGTCGACTCATCCCGAATTTCCTCCGAAATTCCCGAAAGATCTAGGAACTTTTTGTCATAATTCCAGGGACACATAAAGTCTAAAAAAGATATTGTTTATTTATATAATTATTTACAGTAAAATGGGAATTCACAGAAAAATGCTTATTTTAGATATATTTCTAAATATAATTTGTTATTAATATTACAAATAATATATATTTATTATAATTTTTGAATACATACAATTTATACCTGGCACCACGACAATTAATTGTTGACAACAAAATTAATTATCGGTTGTGCAATTGTAATAATTAATGGTAAAATGTATGTATAAAAAGTTGTACGTACGTACGCAGACTACTGAAACTTCGAATCCAAAAAACTAATAAAAAACGACTCTTTAAAAAATTTGTAATAGTGGTAAATTTATCCTCGTATCAATGCGATCACAATGGACTCATAAAAAATGACATTCACTAAATATTTTTTACAGTATAAGGGGTTTTTTTACAGAAAAATTCACAATTTCACTTATAAAATTTTAATATTATGTAGATGTAGATATTTTAAAATTGTTTTTTTAAGAATACATAATATACGTATTTTTTCCGTGCGCAAAAAAAAGTTGTGAACATAACTTGAGAGAATGTGTATTTGTCTACTCATTCTTGATAAAACTCATAAAATTTTTAAACGTATACCCAATAATAATAACGGATCTAAAATGCAATGTAATGCTTTAAATACAGATGCAAAATTGTTTGAAGATTAAATAAATATTAATCGAGTATAACATACACTTTTCCAAATATCCATATGATATATACAATGGGTTAAAAATTAAATATATTAATTATTGCATTTTTAAGATAATTCTATTATAAACAGTATAGGCAAAAGAAAATTCAATTTTTAACAGTGGCAATATGAAATACGAATTACATTGAATAAATTTCAAAAACTATTAATTTAGGAGCATTTAATTTAAATATTTTTTAAATTAATATTTCAAAATTGTATGGATATAATCACTCTCTTGATAAAACTCATAAAATTTTTAAACGTATACCCAATAATAATAACGGATCTAAAATGCAATGTAATGCTTTAAATACAGATGCAAAATTGTTTGAAGATTAAATAAATATTAATCGAGTATAACATACACTTTTCCAAATATCCATATGATATATACAATGGGTTAAAAATTAAATATATTAATTATTGCATTTTTAAGATAATTCTATTATAAACAGTATAGGCAAAAGAAAATTCAATTTTTAACAGTGGCAATATGAAATACGAATTACATTTGAATAAATTTCAAAAACTATTAATTTAGGAGCATTTAATTTAAATATTTTTTAAATTAATATTTCAAAATTGTATGGATATATAAATAGATAATTTATATTTATATAACACAATATTTTAAATAAACAAGTATGTATTTATTAGAAATAGAAGGATATTTAAGAAATGAATTTGTTTATAATAATCAAAACAAATATTTGGGCTCTGCATAGTATAAATAAATTGGATATAATTATGGTTTAAAACGCAAATTTTGAAAGAGAGTGCAAATTACGAATCACGGGAGAAATGGAAGAAACAGGTTTTTATTTATATAGCGCTAAAATTTTATATATAATTCTATAAAAATAATACAAAAATTAATTTAATTAAGAAGAAAGTTTTATTACTATTAAAGTACAAAATATTAATGACATAGAACTTTTGGCGATGATCGTTCGTCATTAAATAAATTAATTTTAGAAGGTGAATTTCTATTTATAACGGTTTAAAATATTCCAAAATTTTAATAAGTTTTTAACTAAAATACTACAATTTAGTAAGTATATGTACTTTACTATTTTTGGTAAGTTAGTTTTTCATTAACATTTATAATTATTAAAATATAAATTTAAGCTTTATAAGAATTCATATAGTTTAAAATTTACAGTTAACATTTAATATGTCTTTATTTTTTTTTATAATTTTTATTCTGATTTCATTACACTAAATTTTGGTAAACTTTTATTTATAAATTATAATAACTATAGCAATACCTCCAAGGTGTTGTGTGAATATGTTTAATTTTTAAGGTGTCCATGGTAGTGAAAAAATAATACAATTTAAAACATTATTTTAAATAAATTAATTACGAAAAACCTTTTTCGAAATTAAAAATAGGGGGTTGGCGCGCGAAGCGCGCAGGGGGGCGAAGCCCCCCTTATATATATATATATATATATATATATATGTATCTATGTATGTACTATGGTCTCTGAAACTATATATATTATATATATATGCCCATATATGGGGAGTGAAAAATTTATATACACAGCGGCATATATTAGAACCCTGAAATCTTAAACAGGACGGCGGCGAACTATTTATATATTATATATATTTACACTGCCGCTCACATAAATTTGGCCACCCCATCAAAAATCTGTCAAACTTTGAAGTTTTGTACCTCTATAAGGAATCAACCGATCTAAAAAATTCAAAGTACGTTTTGAAGCTCGTATCAAGCCCTTCAGTATATGATATATTTTAAAAAATAATGCTTAATTATATTTTCATAAACAAATAAAAAAAATTTTCAATTTTTTTCGTCCATTTTCAAATTGGCATAACTTTGTTAAAAATGATCTGATTAAAAAAAATAAAATGGAGGTTAAAACTATGGTACTCTTCGTCAAAATGCGCTATGCAAAATTTCTGTTCATTTACTTTTTAGGGAAGTTTTTAATTTTATGAAAAAAAAAAATCATATTTTTTCCAACAGCTCATAACTCAAAAACTATGAGTCAAACTAAAAAAATCATAAGAGCAAAAATCATGCGATTTTACTCAACGAATACGAATTCAACGTAAAATATTCAAATTTAAAAAAATTTTTTTTTTTTAACAGGAGAAAAAGATTTTTATTTACAATTATTTGTGTTTATTACTAACGTACTTATGTTTTTGGTTGTATAAAGTTATTTATAATATGAAATTGATGGATTGAAGTTTGTTATTATTTTAATAAATCTTCGATGTATATCACTTTATTTGAATAGTTGTATTTATTTTTTAGTTTACACTTATGCTTATTTGCAACTGTATGTATTATATACGTAAAACAAAAAACATTGTCCTGGTAAAAAAAAAAAAATTTCATATTTGAAATTTTTTACGTTAAATTCGTATTCGTTGAGTAAAAACGCATAATTTTTTATCTTATGATTTTCTTAGTTTGACTCATAGTTTTTGAGTTATGAGCTGTTGAAAAAAAATTCCCTAAAAAATTAAATGAACAGAAATTCTGCATAGCGCATTTTGAAGAGGAGTACCATAGATTTAACCTCCATTTCGTTTTTTTTTAATCAGATTATTTTTATCAAAGTTATGCCAATTTGATAATGGACGAAAAAATTGAAAGTTTTTTTTTTCATTTGTTTATAAAAAATTAATTAAACATTACTTTTTAAAATATTTTCACCATATAGTGAAAGGCTTGGTACGAGCTTCAAAACGTACTATGAATTTTTTAGATCGGTTGATTCGTTATAGAGGTGCAAAACTTCAAAGTTTAACAGATTTTTGATGGGGTGGCCAAATTTAAGTGAGCGGCAGTGTGTATATATATATATATATGGGGTATTCCACGTGAAGTGGTCCGATCAAAATTTTAAAATGCACCAAATTTTGAGTACACATTGCAAATGTTTTTCAGAATAGAGAAAAAAATTTTTAGGTACTGGTATTTATTAGCTCAAAAGTTATTCTAACCTCAAAAAGTGAACTTTTTCCAGTTTTTTTCAACACCAGCTGGGTTCATCGCTATTTAAGCCAAAATCTATCAACTTTTACTATACAACATTATATGTAACATTCGTTGCTAATTATGTGTAGAATTTATTCTTCTGGGTTAGAATTTCTAATCTCAAGGTCAATGTTACTTAAACTACATGTCAATATTCAACTTATAAAAAGTGTAAGTGCGCCACAATTTGTATTTTTAGCAGCTTACAGGGGATTAGATGGATACTGAAACTAGTGGAGATACTTTTCTATCATTCGAAGGTAAGTGCATTAATTTTTTTGCAATGATCATGCTACTAGATTCATCGTTATAAGGCAACAAATATACATTTCTGTTAATATTTCGGGCACTCTTCCCGGATATTTTGGCCATAAGTGATCTTAATGATTTAGACCCACTCTGGAAATTTTTAGGCAGTTTCTGACTATAAAAAGACATCTTTTAGACAGTATTAGGTTACCAGAGTCCGGAGCAGAATTGCTGATTTTCACTATTTAAGGTTTAAATGGCTTACAAGAGTGTGACAGCATACATTTATGTCTTTAAAAGTATTTTTAATGAAAAGTTCGGAAAATTTTACAAAAAAAGTCATACTTATGTTTTTAGTGAAAAATGCATCCTCAGGGAGCTAAAAATTCATGAAAATGGGCATATAATGCAAAAAAGTGCTAAAATGTCAACTTTGACTTTCTGTAACTTAAAATAATGGCCCAGAAAAAATCTGAAAAAATTCAGGAGAACTACTGGATACCTCTAAAACATATTCCCATAGTTATAGCAATATTTATTTTTTTCATCTTCGATGTCACAGAGAACCACCCATATATATATATATATATACATTGTAACGCATCAATGTAATATTTGATTATATTACATTGCTCGTTACATTCTCTCTCTCTCTGTCTAGCCTGTGTATTAATCTTTACAGCTGTTGTAGTTCGACGTTCCACGATTTTCGGCGGTTTTTGCGGACGTTCGTACAGGTAAAAGTAGGGCAAGAGAGAAAGAGTTTTCAGTTCGTTAGTGCGAGAGCACTTAGACTAATATCAACCGTGAGACTAATATCAACCGTTAGACTGATATCAACCGTGTGATTAATCTCAACCGGCGAGAGATTAACTGAGACTTATTTTCAACCATCGTGGGAATTTCTTTGTTTATTCCTCTCTCCATTTTTTTATTGCCTTGTGCCGCTTGAGATCCTGAATTAATTTTTAAACATTTATAAAGCTGAATTTTTAGTTTTACATCCCTTACAAGAATTATAATACTAATCTGAAGGATTACTATAAATATATAAACATCATTATTACAATAACTGAATATACGTATTTAATACAAAAGATATATAAATAAATCGGATATATAATTATAATGAATAATATGATAACGTGACAGTGACAAGTTTGTGAAATCTAAACAATGTATTGCTGAATAATAATAATAATAATGTTGATACTTTTATAGTAATCCTTCAGATTAGTATTATAATTCTTGTAAGGGATGTAAAACTACAAATCCAGCTTTATAAATGTTTAAAAATAATTTTTTATAATTTTATAATAATATTTGTATTTTTAGCAGCTTACAGGGGATTAGATGGATACTGAAACTAGTGGAGATACTTTTCTATCATTCGAAGGTAAGTGCATTAATTTTTTTGCAATGATCATGCTACTAGATTCATCGTTATAAGGCAACAAATATACATTTCTGTTAATATTTCGGGCACTCTTCCCGGATATTTTGGCCATAAGTGATCTTAATGATTTAGACCCACTCTGGAAATTTTTAGGCAGTTTCTGACTATAAAAAGACATCTTTTAGACAGTATTAGGTTACCAGAGTCCGGAGCAGAATTGCTGATTTTCACTATTTAAGGTTTAAATGGCTTACAAGAGTGTGACAGCATACATTTATGTCTTTAAAAGTATTTTTAATGAAAAGTTCGGAAAATTTTACAAAAAAAGTCATACTTATGTTTTTAGTGAAAAATGCATCCTCAGGGAGCTAAAAATTCATGAAAATGGGCATATAATGCAAAAAAGTGCTAAAATGTCAACTTTGACTTTCTGTAACTTAAAATAATGGCCCAGAAAAAATCTGAAAAAATTCAGGAGAACTACTGGATACCTCTAAAACATATTCTCATAGTTATAGCAATATTTATTTTTTTCATCTTCGATGTCACAGAGAACCACCCATATATTAATATATATATATATATATACATATATACCACCGCCATATATATATATATGGCGGTGGTTAGATTATTGGCCAAGACCGCTGGTGTAAGTTATACCTCATAAACCTCATTAAATCACTAATTTTCATATATTTTAGAACATAACTTACACCAGTGGTCTTGGCCAATAATCTAACCGCCGCCATTCGAAAGCTTTTAAAAAATGTGATCTTTTGAGCGGTGATCAAAATCGATTGTGGCGTGGTCGCCTTTTTTGATATTCAATATTTCCGGGTGTTCTAACTCTTCGAGATTTTAAAATTAAGAATTGTAACCCAGGTAGATAAGTTCTAAAGATTATATTGAACAAAAGTTGTTTGAAAATGTTTTTTCAGAAAAATTAATAGATATTGAGATAAATGGCTCTAGAAATAGCAATTTCTCTAAAAAATTGAAAAATTTCCATTTTTCATGGTGACTTAACTCTTAGGCAAATTATTTTTAACACCTAAAATTTTTTTTCTACCTTCTGGAAGATATTTCCAGCCTGTTCTCAAATTTTGGAGCGATTTAAAATTTTCCTTGACGTGAAATAGCCCATAAATATATATATGGGATATTTCACGTAAAGTGTATGACGTAGCGTTTTCTATCGAAAATGATAGAATTCTCGGAACGCTGGTCACGAATAATATTTGTTATATTTGTTTATCCTCAACGTCGATTACTCGTAGAATAATACAAACCTTGTTTAGCTTCAATCTATTCTAATTGTTGTCTCTGGAACGGAAAATCTAGTTATATATTTAATTTTAAAAGCCGACTATCGGTAGAGCTAATACTCCTATCTACACGTGGTCCGATTCCGCCAACGAGAAAATGGCGGGTTGGTGGTTTCGTGGATAGGGAGGTATTAAAGATATATATATGTATGTATTAAAGAAAATCAATATTTATTCAATTTCACACTTCACTACTTACATATGATTTCTCGCCGATTTATAGGATTACAAAATTAATAACCTTGGTTATATCACGTCTACCATTCCATCAGATATAATTTTATTCCCCCCCCTTTATATTAATAATAACCTAACCCGAGATTCGCGTAACCTATCTTAAATAGTATGTGTATTGCGATACACAGTGAAACTCACTAATTACTATATTATTTATCACAATTTAATTACTCAAATTCCCATCAATGATTTTCCGAATTATTTAACAGAGAAACGAAAATGCGCGAAAAGATTCGTGTGTCGACGCCTCACGCACTCCTGATTTAATGTTTAATAGAAAATATGGCCGGCGCATAGTCCACTTACCGCACGCGAGCCTTTCCTCCTTCCCAATTGTTTTCCTTCCTTCTTACTCGTCTTTATATTGTTTCTAGGATAACTTCCCACAAGTCTCTCCTAAAATCCTAGCAATATATTCTCCAAATATACTAATAATCAATAAACAACAATAATTAATGCTCTTCGACGCTTAACTCGGCAATATTCTATAAAAATTTCTACGATTCTCAATATGGTGCTTCACCTTTTACAGATCGGCGGATACTGATTATTTCCGGCTTCTTGCCGGTTTCATCCCTTTAATTGCCGATTCGCGGCGCTAGCTTCCCTCATTTCCGTTCTTTCAAACCAAATCTATCAACTACGTCATTAAAATACTATATAGCCGCCGACGCTACTGCCATCTATTGCGGAGTTCGCAGTGTTAACTTAATACCGGCCGAATTGGATTTATCGAGTAGCTAGTGTAAAACGGCGTGCGCCTCCACTAATGCAAGACTCGTATCTCTATCTCTCTTTCGCACGTACATATACAATATCTCGATTCCCGCCTCCCCGCACCGGTGCACTCTCTCGGTCAGCCATATCGTGCGAGCGGGCGAGTTTACCCCCTCTCTACTGCCACCTGTATGCATGCGCGCAATATCGGTATGTCGCGCGTGCTTCTCGCTGTCTCTCTCAAGTTCGTGCGTGTTGGAGAGAGAGAGAGGTGTAGTGTTATTTACACGACGACCTGGTGTGAAACGACGGTGCTGGTGTACGTGGATTCGTGCGGATATCGATATCGTCGAATGAACAGTCTTCTCCTGGTGTGAGGTCATCGTCCGTTTGGTCGATTTTCTCATCTCCGTCGTCGGCTTCCATCATCCTCGGGTGCGTGCAGGTAAGTATGCTTTCCATATCATGTAAACATAATTAACCCATAACCCATCCCATTAATATCTCCTTTATAATCCTTTTTAATACCGGTGACGAGAATGGCTCGGGTTAAGTTATTTATTATCATTTTATTTATTCACTTGCTAATGTTTACCTTTCGCTAACCTCTCCCTGTCACATGCTAAACATGGTACTAACCCTACTCTATTATCTTACTTTCCTTTATTTATTATCTCTTTTCCTCCTATTAACGTTAATCATTTCCTTATAACTAGATTTAACATAATTTAATTTAATATTAACATAATTTTCTATTTTACTGGTTTCGCCATGGACAGGGAGGATTTCATTAAGTGTACTCGGTTCCAGTGCAGAAGTGTGTCTCTACCAGGGAGGAGGAATCTACGTTATAAGGTAAGTTAATTTCCAATTAGTCATTATTATTCGATACATATTTCATTCTTTGTTTATAACTTTCAGATATTCATCCTAAGCGTGTTCCACCCCTCAGAACCAGTCAGTGGTACTTCCTCGCTTCATTGGTAACAAGGAGTCTAGGAAAGGTGAGTACGAGTGATGCATAAGCATTGCTCGTGCTTATGTGAGTAATCTTTTCTTATCTTTTTATATATTTATTTCTTTATCTATATCTATATTTGATCCGTATTTTAATTTCTATTTATATTTTTCAGGTATGGACAAGTTCCCACCTTTCCTTTTCCTATCCATTAATTCCCTTCATGGTTTAATAATTTATTTTAAATACAGTGAGGTACTACCTCACAATACCCCCCCCCCCCTAAGTCAGGACACACACCAGCAAGGAGAGTGCACTGCACTTACAACAAAAGGCCAAAGCGAAAATCGTCACCGGACACACATAACCCAAAAAATCATTCAGTATTCTAACATAAAGCGTTACTTTTCTGCCCAAAAGGAATTATTCTTTTCTATGTATCATTCGGGGAAGATTTTGGGGAATACAACTACATCCTTATAAATAATAGTACAATCAAAATAAATATAGAGATAGGATAAGAATAAACTATTACTGTTACCATCCAATACTTACTATTGTTTATCCATCAGTTGTTATTATTATCCCATCATTATTTTGTCGGTCTATTTCCATCATTCTTATTTTTATCGATTCCTTATTATATCTGCCTTTATTATTATTATTATTGTTTTATCGCCTCAACTGTTTTATCATCTTATATATTTTAAACTATTATTACCTGAAATTAAATATTTCCATCATTAATTCTCATCCTTCTGGTTTCCTTCATGGATTAAAGAGGCAAATATTCTAATTTGCTCCTCAGCTGATAGTTTTTTGAGGGTTGTGACTATCATCTCCATAGGAGTTTCTTCTTTTTCGTCAGATTCCTTTGTGGTATTAGTCGGTCCCTTGGTTATTGTCCGAGGATGTCTGAGACGTTCCGAGAGTGAGGTTTATCTCCTTCAGTCTCCTGATGTGCGTTCGGGAGCGTCTGGGGCATGATATGGTTCGTACCACTTTTCGGCCACAGTTTTTGCAGTATTCGTGGCCCGTTGGTTTGGGACACTGCAAGGATGGGTGACTCGCCTTCCAATATGCATAACATGCGCCAAAGGGTGGGTCCACTGTCGGGTCGATAGGGACCGGATCCAAATCTCCGAACATTATTCCTCTCTTCGGTATTAATACCCGACGTTGAGTCTCAGTTGAAGTCCCCGGAGCTGTATCCCAACGGGTCATCTTGTGGGCCCTATTTAGTTCCTCGCTTGATTCTGATCGAGGAGGGGATTTGCGACTTCCATCTTTGTTTTCCTTCGATATCAGTCTGGCCCATTCTCTCTCTAGCTATTTTCTTTCTCTCTCCTCCTTACGTTCTCTTTCTACTTCTTCTTTCCAGTTTTCATTCTTTCTTTTCTAAATCTTGTCTTCTTTTACGCTCTTTTTCCTTCTTTTCTTCTTCTTCCTTTCTTAATTCTGTCTTTTCCTTTTCTTTCTTTGCTTCTTCTTCTCTTTTCTTTTGTTGGGCTCGGTCGGAGATTCGTTGGGCTTCTCTCCTCCTCCTTTCATCCTCTATCGCAAATAAGCGGAATTGTTCCTTGTAGGTGAATGAAATAGGAGGTCCTGGGGGAGAAGGGGACCGAGGAGGACTAGGAACTGAACTAACATAGTCGTCGATTGTCAGTTGCCTTCTCGGGTTGTACCTTCGAGCCCTACGTCTCGCGGACCGACTCAACCCCATTATGTGAGGGAGATCATCAAATACCGGGATCACCCCGGGTTGCTGTGGAATGGTCACAGCTGATGTATTCTCCCCGTGTGGTTCTTTCTTTGTTGTTCTAGGTGTAGGTGCAATTGATGCGGTAGGAGTCTTCTTTCTCCCTTGAGGTTCTTCCATCACTTCAAGTTTCCCGTTCGTTAGGACCGTGATTCCTCGAAGAGATTGGAGAAGCGTACGGTGAAGCTCTTCCACTGCCTCCGCGCTCTCCTTTTCCTCCCAGCTCACCAGGGGTTTTTCAGCTTCAGCGATCGGCTGCGTTGGGGATTGGTTCGTTGGAGGTGAGCTATTGGCTATCACTTCCAATAACCTTCCTTTTTGCTCCCTTACCCGGTCTGGGTGATTTTCCGGGGTGGGGGGAAGGTGTGTTGGATCCCATGGGTCAAACTTTATGGGTTCCTCCACTCCTGTCTCCCCTTCCATCATTGTCTCAATCCATGTCAGCCCTTCCTCCAGAACCTTCCTATCCTGCGAAGTGACAGGGAGGCTGACTTCTGGGGTTGGAGGGGTTGCTTCGTGGAAGTTCCATCAAATCTGCAGCTACTATGCACCATGGTCTATCTACTACTCTTGTTCCAGTCAATCCTTTTTGTCTTGTTTGTGGTGTTTTGTATTGCTGGCATATTTGGCATTGTTGCACATATTTGTTAACATCGTGCCACATGCCTTGCCAGTAATACTCCCTAGCAATGCGATCATACGTTTTCTCTACTCCACAATGTCCCGCGGAAGCTACATCATGAGCGTCATGCATTACCTTGTCGCGATAATTCAGCGGTACTACTAATCTCCACGTTTCTTCTAGCAATTCATCATATTTATATCTGTATAACATCCCATCATTAATTCTCCAATTTTGAAATCTCTCTGGAAATTTTTCCACGTCATGTAGTCTATTTAAATAGCATCTGTCTTTTATTTCTTCGAATGCCGCGGTTTCCATCACGTTTTCATCATTTGCGTCTTCGAACATGCGTGATAACGCGTCAGGTACGTGGTTAAGAGCTCCTTTTCTATGTATTATTTCGAAATCCCGTTCCATCATTTCTAATGCCCATCTCGCCAATCTACCTGACGGTTCTTTTTTATTTTTGAGCCATTTTAATGCTATTATTTCTATTATTTTCGTTCAATGTTCCATTGTTCGTCTCTTTTTGATGTGCGTTATCACTCTCGTCCGCTGAACTTGATGAATATTCTGAACCTCCTGAAATTATTTGTATTTCTGGGTATAGGTTCGCATTTCTTATGTGTTCCGTGTTCCTTTGTTGCATGAGTTCAGTCGCTGCAGCTTCTCTGGTTTGGACGACTGACCTATTTATATTAGCATTTCTTACCACATGTGACGAGTCTGGACTATGCTGTGGAGTAGTATTAAGTGTTCCTGATCTATTTATTCCAGTATTATTTCCGACATCTTCTCTCATTAACCTCTGTACTTCTGGGATTAATAATAATTGTTTATTTAGGTTATGTAGTAATATCTTTTGTGATGCTGATGTGGACTGTATAACTCCTTGTTGTGTCGTTATCAGGCTCATCGTTGTATTACCAACATATGTTGAAGCCATTGAGACTGTTGGTGTTGTGTTCGTTGTGGTTGATGTTGCTATTATGCATGGGGCTGTACTCGTTGGAACAACTGGTTGTCTTTCGTCTGGTATTGTAGGTTCTCTACTTGTTGATGGAATGTTAGAAATGTCGTCTTCCGTCGTCTGCTGGTTTGATTTATCTTCTTTTTGCTTTGATGCTAAATATTCTTCGAATCCATCAGATTCTATTCCTCTTATTGTTAATGGTAGTCCTGCTTGTCGTTCGTTGATTCGAGGGTTCCATGGTACATCTTGTCTGAATTGTCGTACACCGTCTCTAAACAAACGTGATACTAGTGTTGACTTCCTACCTTTCGTGCTGAGTCCCATTGTATCTAATAATACTATTAATTCTTCTGGTGTTAGTTGGTCTACTCTTGAATAAGCTTGTATTGCTTCTGCATCTTCTTTTAAAATATTTTCTATCCATATTGTGTTTTTAATTTTATTTCTTTATCTATATCTATATTTGATCCGTATTTTAATTTTAATTTATACTTTTCAGGTATGGACAACGTTCCCACCTTTCCTTTTCCTATCCATTAATACCCTTCTTGGTTTAATAATTTATTTTAAATACAGTGAGGTACTACCTCACAAGTGATCCGATCAAAATTTTAAAATACATCAAATTTTGGATACCCACTGCAGATATTTTTCAGAATACAGAAAAAAAATTTTAGGTACTGGAATCTATTTGCTCAAAAGTTATTCTAACTTAAAAAAGTGAATTTTTTCAAGTTTTTTCAACACCTGCTGGGTTAACCGCTATTTAACTCAAAATCTATCAACTTTTACTATACAACATTATATGTAACATACGTAGCTAATTATGTCTAGAATTTATCCTTCTGGGTTAGAATTTATAATCTCAAGGTAAAAGTTACATAAACTACATGTCAATATTAAACTTAAAAAAAGTGTAAATGCGCCACAATTGATTTTTTTGTCCAAAAGTCTAAAAGAAAGTTTGGAGCAATACCTTTCAAATGGTCTGTAGCATTTTTATGGCCTTTAATTCTGTAAAAAGTTATAATAATTTAAAAAAAAAGACAAAAAATTAACATGGTATTTTTCATTTAAATTTTTTAAAATATTTCGTGTTTCTTTAAATTATCATAACTTTTTACAGAATTAAAGGCCATAAAAATGCTACAGACCATTTGAAAGGTATTGCTCCAAACTTTCTTTTAGACTTTTGGACAAAAAAATCAATTGTGGCGCACTTACACTTTTTTTCAAGTTGAATATTGACATGTAGTTTATGTAACATTGACCTTGAGATTATAAATTCTAACCCAGAGGGATAAATTCTAGACATAATTAGCAACGAATGTTTCATATAATGTTGTATAGTAAAAGTTAATAGATTTTGAGTTAAACAGCGATAAACCAAGCTGGTGTTTAAAAAAACTGGAAAAAGTTTACTTTTTAAGGTTAAAATAACTTTTGAGCAAATAGATTCCAGTACCTAAAATTTTTTTTCTGTACTCTGAAAAAAAGTTGCAATGTGTACCCAAAATTTGGTGTATTTTAAAATTTTAATCGGACCACTTCACGTGGAATACCCCATATATATATATGTATACTCTCGCAAACTCACACGCATACGCGCAAGCACGCACGCACCATTGCGCTAAATTTACGGAGCAAATAAGATAATGAGTCTTTGTTGATTGTTGAATCTCGGCAGCGCTAAAGTACTTTTGCGCCCGCGGGTTTTTAAAGGGATACTGTAGACCCTATTTTTAGGGCGCAAAAACGCGAAATTCGTGCGAGTTATAAAAACGATTTTACTTCTAGACATTCTGACGTAAGATTTTCTGCTGTCAGAATCCCTTGTCAAAATTTTGGCCAGATTTAGAGCAAAAATGATAAGACCAATGTATACAACAAAACACAGAAATTTGAAAAAAAAATTTGTTCTTGCGTTTTTCCAAAATTTTATCGCTAATATAATGTATACTCAAAAAAATATAGATTCCCGGCCCG
The DNA here is from genome assembly GCA_026168455.1 of Theocolax elegans. Classification (NCBI taxonomy): domain Eukaryota; kingdom Metazoa; phylum Arthropoda; class Insecta; order Hymenoptera; family Cerocephalidae; genus Theocolax; species Theocolax elegans. The sequence continues at coordinate 41,457,463 of CM047425.1, forward strand.
GGCGATTGATACAAGCACCACTGGCGAATGTATTTTCACCAAGTGCTCTCTTCACCAAGACATCGTATGACCTCCGTCACTAATTAGCACCGGTTTGGGAGCATAAAAAGAGCGACGTTAAAATAATAATAAAAAAATTTTGCACACGGAGAAGTCAAAATTCACAAAAATAATTTTTGTTTTAGCGTGAAAGTAAAATATTGTATTCATAAATTTGGTGCCTAAAAATGCTAAGAGTTGCTAGAAAGTATGGATTTGAACTTGCGTTAGTTCCGATTGTAGAATATTAATTTTTGCATTGAAAAAAATAAATCGCAAATAAGTTAAAAAATACTCCAGGGTTGGGGCATTTTTGAACAAAATGCTTTTTTTCAACCGTAAAATAAACCGTCTTATCCATAAATGTCATGGAAAAAAAATTTGCCTTAAAAGTCAGAGACAAGTTCTTGAAGTTGCCATGGTTCCAAGTATAAAATTATATCGTTTTCGATAAAAAAAAATAAATAAAAAAGGTCAAAAATGTTCCAGTCTCCCCTATAACTGCTGTTCTTATCATTTCTCACTGATTCTCAACATTCTTTAGAATTGTTTTTATATTATTTAATATTTATATATATATATAAAAATTTCAAAGAAATATTATTAGTTTGAATACAATGTTACGTATAATTATGCGATTTTTAGCTGTATAAAGAACGTAATTATGGAGGTCGAAATACTGTTTTAAAGGGCTTTAAAGTTTAATAATCAGTGCCGTATCAACGGGCTTTTTCTTTATCTTGGTTTGAAGAGTATTTCTTGTAAATTACAGCTCATTAGATTTATAGTTTTTTTATAGTGGTGTAAACTTGGCGATTTTTGAAAAAGAGCTTCGTCTAAGAGCTATATTTCAAAACCTAATTATTCCAATTTGAAAAACCTACTAATCAATCAAAACCTTTTGAAAAGAGGAAACTTTTCGCGCCTATAAAGTCTCAAAATCTTCAAACTGAAAGAAATGGTAAATGTTCAAAAACACCTGTAAAAATGCAAAATTTTGTATTTATATTTCACTTTACAGACTGGCCTATATAGTATTTGTACTGATCTGAATCACATTTCTTGATAGATAGTAAAAAGACAAAGTGATCTACGTTGAGTTTGTTGAAAAATTTTAAAAACAAGTTGAGGAGAGCTTTTTAAAGATAGCTTAATTTTAGCGAAAGTTTAAAACTTTAAAAAATTCTAACTCGAAACCAGAATCCTCTAGGGGTCTAAAAATTTGGCTCAGGCAGTTTTTTGGATGTTCTTTTAGAAAAAAAATTAGCGATAAAATCGGTGACATGACCGTGCAGGGTTTGTTTAAATTTCACTGGCCTGCCTCATATATATATTGATGAAAATTATTTAAATAAATACTGGAGGATTATTAATTTAATAACTAATCAAATCATTTATAATACAATTTATGTAACGCAAGTTAATATGTATAAAAACTATAATTTATTTTTATTATTTTAAAATAAATGTTTAATATTATTACGCATTTCCTATTCCCTCAATACTCATTGTAGCACTCGTTCCGACCGCAAAATTCGAAAAATTGACGACAAACGGAGTACAAGAGAGCGTGTATAAGAGACACCCTCTTAATTAATTATATTTTTGTGGTAAGAAAATCTGGGGTAATAAACCGACGTAAAGACAATATTAAAATTAAGTATCCCTATGTCTATAAAACATTATTAATGTAGAATCACATCGAATTTGGAACAGAACAAACATTTTTAGAACTTTAATCTTATGAATATTTATTCAAATTATAACAGTTTTAAAATATATAAATAGGTACCTAAATTTATTAGTCGCCAATTCACCAAGTTCATAAAACTTAATTTCCTCCGAGAAGACATCTAGAGGCACATTGACAGGTCTTCGTAAACGACCTCCGCTTTGATAGTAATATAAAATAGCATCAAATGATGGTCGATTACGATCAAAGAAGTACTCGTTGCGCAATGGATCAAAATAACGTATTCTACGAGCAGGATCACCAAGTAATGTATCTGGAAATTGATTCAGTGTCCTAAGTTGGGTTTCAAACCGTAAACCGCTTACCTGAAATGAGTAAAAATATCATTCTTTATGATTTTAAAATTATAATTATAGTACTACTAGTACGGTTTTAATATTAAATAAAAACTGATACATAGGTTTATTTAATTCTAGAACTTCATTAGTATTATGACGTTTCAATTGAGTTGCTGATAATTATCTATAAAGTATTTCTCTCCATAATAATCTATAAATAATATAATATCGGTCATTCCGAACTAAATTGCTTTACTTTTGAATAAAACAGGCCCTATTTACTCTTTGTTCACTCTGGTTGCTTAAATTTCCCAGAGTACGGACTTTTCAAGAAACTAAAGGTGTTTCGTCCTCGATCCCCAGTTTGGACTCCTCAGTAAAGAACAAGAGATCTTAGCTTAGATGCCAGTCGCAAGATAAACCGCGGCACCAGCAAGATGTTATGCGGCTATATATGGGCTATTTCACGTCAAGTCATATGATGAAAATTTTAAATCGCACCGAATTTTGATAATAGGCTGGAAATATCTTCCAGAAAACAGAAAAAAAAATTTAGGTGTTAAAAATAATTTGACTAAGAGTTATTTCACCATAAAAAAATGGAAATTTTTCAATTTAAAAAAAAAAGCTATTTTCAAAGTCATTTATCTCAAAATCTATTGATTTTTTGAAAAAACATTACATACAACTTTGTTCAAAATAATCTTAAAAACTAATCTATCCGGGTTACAATAATTAATTTTAAAATCTCGAAAATATAGCACACCCTGAAAAATAAAAAAAATTGATTATCAAAAAAGGCGACCACGCCACAATTGATTTTGATCTAACACCGCTCAAAAGATCACATTTTTCGAGAGCTTTCGAATGGCGGTGGATAGATTATTGGCCGTTATTGTAAGTTATACTTCATAAACCTCATAAAATAACTAATTTTCATGTATTTTAGGACATAATTTACACCAGTCATATATAATGTTATTTCAAAAAAAATCAATAGATTTTGTGATAAATGGCTTTGAAAATAGCATTTTTTTAAATTGAAAAATTTCCATTTTATGGTGGAATAACTCTTAGTCAAATTATTTTTAACACCTAAATTTGTTTCTATTTTCTGGAAGATATTTCCAGCCTGTTCTCAAAATTTGGTGCAATTTAACCTTTAGACTGACGGCATGGCTCATATATGGGACAGTAATAAAATTATAGCTTTAATAATGGATATAGATATTTTGATGCATTTTTCTCAATAAGTAGGCTCTCTGATCTCTAAAGTATACAGCTGAAACTACTTTCAGATCGAGGTATTCAAACAACCCGTAGCGCGGGGGTGAAATATTTAAAAACTCGTCAAATCATTTATAATACAATTTATGTAACGCAAGTTAATATGTATAAAAACTATAATTTATTTTTATTATTTTAAAATAAATGTTTAATATTATTACGCATTTCCTATTCCCTCAATACTCATTGTAGCACTCGTTCCGACCGCAAAATTCGAAAAATTGACGACAAACGGAGTACAAGAGAGCGTGTATAAGAGACACCCTCTTAATTAATTATATTTTTGTGGTAAGAAAATCTGGGGTAATAAACCGACGTAAAGACAATATTAAAATTAAGTATCCCTATGTCTATAAAACATTATTAATGTAGAATCACATCGAATTTGGAACAGAACAAACATTTTTAGAACTTTAATCTTATGAATATTTATTCAAATTATAACAGTTTTAAAATATATAAATAGGTACCTAAATTTATTAGTCGCCAATTCACCAAGTTCATAAAACTTAATTTCCTCCGAGAAGACATCTAGAGGCACATTGACAGGTCTTCGTAAACGACCTCCGCTTTGATAGTAATATAAAATAGCATCAAATGATGGTCGATTACGATCAAAGAAGTACTCGTTGCGCAATGGATCAAAATAACGTATTCTACGAGCAGGATCACCAAGTAATGTATCTGGAAATTGATTCAGTGTCCTAAGTTGGGTTTCAAACCGTAAACCGCTTACCTGAAATGAGTAAAAATATCATTCTTTATGATTTTAAAATTATAATTATAGTACTACTAGTACGGTTTTAATATTAAATAAAAACTGATACATAGGTTTATTTAATTCTAGAACTTCATTAGTATTATGACGTTTCAATTGAGTTGCTGATAATTATCTATAAAGTATTTCTCTCCATAATAATCTATAAATAATATAATATCGGTCATTCCGAACTAAATTGCTTTACTTTTGAATAAAACAGGCCCTATTTACTCTTTGTTCACTCTGGTTGCTTAAATTTCCCAGAGTACGGACTTTTCAAGAAACTAAAGGTGTTTCGTCCTCGATCCCCAGTTTGGACTCCTCAGTAAAGAACAAGAGATCTTAGCTTAGATGCCAGTCGCAAGATAAACCGCGGCACCAGCAAGATGTTATGCGGCTATATATGGGCTATTTCACGTCAAGTCATATGATGAAAATTTTAAATCGCACCGAATTTTGATAATAGGCTGGAAATATCTTCCAGAAAACAGAAAAAAAAATTTAGGTGTTAAAAATAATTTGACTAAGAGTTATTTCACCATAAAAAATGGAAATTTTTCAATTTAAAAAAAAAAGCTATTTTCAAAGTCATTTATCTCAAAATCTATTGATTTTTTTGAAAAAACATTACATACAACTTTTGTTCAAAATAATCTTAAAAACTAATCTATCCGGGTTACAATAATTAATTTTAAAATCTCGAAAATATAGCACACCCTGAAAAATAAAAAAAATTGATTATCAAAAAAGGCGACCACGCCACAATTGATTTTGATCTAACACCGCTCAAAAGATCACATTTTTCGAGAGCTTTCGAATGGCGGTGGATAGATTATTGGCCGTTATTGTAAGTTATACTTCATAAACCTCATAAAATAACTAATTTTCATGTATTTTAGGACATAATTTACACCAGTCATATATAATGTTATTTCAAAAAAATCAATAGATTTTGTGATAAATGGCTTTGAAAATAGCATTTTTTTTAAATTGAAAAATTTCCATTTTATGGTGGAATAACTCTTAGTCAAATTATTTTTAACACCTAAATTTGTTTCTATTTTCTGGAAGATATTTCCAGCCTGTTCTCAAAATTTGGTGCAATTTAACCTTTAGACTGACGGCATGGCTCATATATGGGACAGTAATAAAATTATAGCTTTAATAATGGATATAGATATTTTGATGCATTTTTCTCAATAAGTAGGCTCTCTGATCTCTAAAGTATACAGCTGAAACTACTTTCAGATCGAGGTATTCAAACAACCCGTAGCGCGGGGGTGAAATATTTAAAAACTCGTCATTGAACTTGTCATCGTTACTACACTTTTTACTGAAATTTTGTTAGTAAATAACCTGTACGTTTTTATTGATAACTAAAGGAGTATTTTTGGGGTCTTATTACATTGTAATATCAAGAAAATTCTGTTAAAAATGAATATATAGTAATTTAAAAAATTTTAAAATTTTTATCATTCACCCGACCGTTGCCAGCCGGACTGGCTCAAATATGAGCCACCTGTGACCTTCACAACTACTCTAGAACTACTCTAGAGATATGAGGTGTTTTTATGTATAAATTTTGCACATCAAAAATATCAATTTATAAGGCAAAAATGCCGGCAGTCTAAAGGTTAAAATTTTCATTGTACCATTTGAAGTGAAATCGTATATATATATATATATATATATATATATATATATATATATTACGACGCTACTTTTCGTCGGGAAAAATCTAATTGGATTAAATTATAACCCGGCGGAGGTTCCGTCGTAGCGACGTTGAAAATGGCTAGATATCGCCGATTTATATTTGATTGGGCGCCTGGCGATATTTAACTAATAATGAAATAACTACTTTACAATACTACTCGGCAACCCGGCAAATCTCCACCTCGACTCCTCGTCACAGAGGGAATCCCGACGGCTGACCACCTCGGAACCGGCGGTTTTTAGAGTAAAGGGAAATATGAAATAACACTCACGAATTCAATAATAATCACCTTCAACGTAATATATTAAAACTTTTAAGAAAAATAATATAACAACTCCGGCACCGACACAATATTAACGCGATCCGCGACCGACTCTCACACGTGCACACTCTCTCCATTCCGTCCGTCCGGCAAATATATAAAAATATAATATTAATATAATTCGGCCGCCCGTCGGGCTAACCGTAAATATTACTCGCCTAATAAATCTTTCTCAGCTCCAAGACAACTCCGCTCGACTCTGCTTCTTGACTACAACTCTACTCTACAAAACTTCGACCAAAAAAAAATAACGGCTACTCTGCCCCAAAAATTCTACAACTCAATAAAAACACGACTATCTCCTCGGACGATCGGGTAGCGAATCGTCGAGACCGGCTTCTTCATCCGGCTCGCGGCGTGGCTTGATCCCCAAAATTAAGGATTTTCCTCCCCATCCTATCGCTATCCTTCTCTAACTTACTCTACTCCTTATCTACCGGCGTTGATTAGGGTGGTTGATTGCGTGATCGATACGCGTAGTCAGCCTTGATCTTATTTCCGTCAAGGCCGATTATCCAATAATAGTGGTTTACGTCACCACCAACCTGTTCATTATTGGGTCGATCACGCAACCAATCATCCCCGACACTCGGAAGGCGCGCAATACAAATAATTAATTACCATATTGGTAACCCAGTCGGTGCTGCCGCCCCGTGCCTACCGGCTATATAATTCATACTAACTATCCCGACACACTCATACAATAATTAATATTTAATTTCCAGCAACTATTTACAAATATATACACTTTAAAACTACTATAAATCGCCCCAAACTCTACCGACAGATCTACGTATTTTATTTAATTAACTAACTACTACGCAACGTGATTACAATAATTCATTAATCTAATATACGTGTGCGCGCTATATACTATAGTATATACGCATACATAGGTGTGCGCGCACCGTATATATCTATATATATGTATTCTAATATGCCGCGGTATACCTTTGCACGCATACATTAAATATACCGCGACTCCTACTCTACTCGCGCTCCCCTCGCTCCGCGCGCTCCCACCCATTATCCCACTACGGTCGCTCACTCGTGCTTCTTCGCGCGCGCAACACTCTCGCTGCTCGAGTGATTCCCCCTTCCCGCGCACCACGCCTAGTGCCGCACGATCGTCGCCGTCGGTGCCGCGTTCCCCGGTATACGGGTGTAAGGTGGGGGAGCACCCTGGCTCTCCCGACTACTAGTACGTAGTTCGGGCGTGCGCGCACCCATGCGCCATCTCAGCCGTCGTCGTCTGCTGAGCACGTGTGACGGTTGAGGTTAGGACGCCGCCTAACCTCCCGTCTTGTTGACATCAGCAGCGGATACGCCAGGTATCGTGAGACGACCTGGGCTCGGTCCTTGACTCACGATACCTCTCGGCCGTGGTCTGGGTCGTGATCCACGTAATACCATCGGGTATCGGTCGCTAAAAACTTACCCATACCGTGGGTATCAGTGTTTATATTAAAGTGCATCGGTGCACTTCGGTCCGCCTGCGAGGGATTCGCTACCTGCGACGCGATCGCGATCTAATATACATTAAAGTATGCATGCACATGACTTATAAATACAAGCCATGTGCATGTACTTGTGCGTTGTATATTTTACAACGTCACAATATATATAATAATATAATATAATATAACAACTCCGGCACCGACACAATATTAACGCGATCCGCGACCGACTCTCACACGTGCACACTCTCTCCATTCCGTCCGTCCGGCAAATATATAAAAAATATATTAATATAATTCGGCCGCCCGTCGGGCTAACCGTAAATATTACTCGCCTAATAAATCTTTCTCAGCTCCAAGACAACTCCGCTCGACTCTGCTTCTTGACTACAACTCTACTCTACAAAACTTCGACCAAAAAAAATAACGGCTACTCTGCCCCAAAAATTCTACAACTCAATAAAACACGACTATCTCCTCGGACGATCGGGTAGCGAATCGTCGAGACCGGCTTCTTCATCCGGCTCGCGGCGTGGCTTGATCCCCAAAATTAAGGATTTTCCTCCCCATCCTATCGCTATCCTTCTCTAACTTACTCTACTCCTTATCTACCGGCGTTGATTAGGGTGGTTGATTGCGTGATCGATACGCGTAGTCAGCCTTGATCTTATTTCCGTCAAGGCCGATTATCCAATAATAGTGGTTTACGTCACCACCAACCTGTTCATTATTGGGTCGATCACGCAACCAATCATCCCCGACACTCGGAAGGCGCGCAATACAAATAATTAATTACCATATTGGTAACCCAGTCGGTGCTGCCGCCCCGTGCCTACCGGCTATATAATTCATACTAACTATCCCGACACACTCATACAATAATTAATATTTAATTTCCAGCAACTATTTACAAATATATACACTTTAAAACTACTATAAATCGCCCCAAACTCTACCGACAGATCTACGTATTTTATTTAATTAACTAACTACTACGCAACGTGATTACAATAATTCATTAATCTAATATACGTGTGCGCGCTATATACTATAGTATATACGCATACATAGGTGTGCGCGCACCGTATATATCTATATATATGTATTCTAATATGCCGCGGTATACCTTTGCACGCATACATTAAATATACCGCGACTCCTACTCTACTCGCGCTCCCCTCGCTCCGCGCGCTCCCACCCATTATCCCACTACGGTCGCTCACTCGAGCTTCTTCGCGCGCGCAACACTCTCGCTGCTCGAGTGATTCCCCCTTCCCGCGCACCACGCCTAGTGCCGCACGATCGTCGCCGTCGGTGCCGCGTTCCCCGGTATACGGGTGTAAGGTGGGGGAGCACCCTGGCTCTCCCGACTACTAGTACGTAGTTCGGGCGTGCGCGCACCCATGCGCCATCTCAGCCGTCGTCGTCTGCTGAGCACGTGTGACGGTTGAGGTTAGGACGCCGCCTAACCTCCCGTCTTGTTGACATCAGCAGCGGATACGCCAGGTATCGTGAGACGACCTGGGCTCGGTCCTTGACTCACGATACCTCTCGGCCGTGGTCTGGGTCGTGATCCACGTAATACCATCGGGTATCGGTCGCTAAAACTTACCCATACCGTGGGTATCAGTGTTTATATTAAAGTGCATCGGTGCACTTCGGTCCGCCTGCGAGGGATTCGCTACCTGCGACGCGATCGCGATCTAATATACATTAAAGTATGCATGCACATGACTTATAAATACAAGCCATGTGCATGTACTTGTGCGTTGTATATTTTACAACGTCACAATATATATAAATAATATAATATAATATATATGCGACCGGTCGTCACAAGCTCTGTGAGAGTAAGCAAGATATTCTTATATCATTTAGGCCATCGGTCGTCATAACGGCCTTTTCACGCGTTTATATATATAAAAGAGTCGAAGATCTCCTTAACGAGTGTAGAGAGATAGTCGTCTCCATCTAGCGGTGGAAAAACCACCAGCCAGAGTGCGACGTATTAGACCGAGTCGCAGGTTATTTGAAGTAAAAATGAATTTATCGATCAGTTATAAGTATACGTGTGTATAATATAATATCGGTCTTTCCGAATTAAATTGCTTTTCTTTTGAATAAAGCAGACCATATTTATTCTTTGTCAACTATGGCTGGTGGAGCAATTTTCAGCCTAAACATTATTTTATGTCGTATCCAATCAATGATCTACACTTACAGGAAGGGATTCCACTTTCCGGGAAACGAAATTCGTTGCAACACTGAGAGCTGTTTTCTGGTACCCAAATATGAAAGAATTCATGTGAAAAAAATATATTCGAGCTTAATCGCCAATAACGCGGAAAGAAATAGACGTAGATACCCAAACTTAAATCCATTAATTAGTTAAGATCAAGTAGATATAGTTTTAAAAAAGAGAAGCTCTAATATCTCAATTTGAAATAGAAAAAATAAGATTTACATAAAATTTTAACGAAATTTAGTATTAAAATTTGATTAACTTTTTAGGCAAATATTTCGTCTAATTATTATTTTTTTCATAAACCATGCTCATATCGGCCACTTCCAGTTCGAAGCGCCAAACCTCGCTTTAGTCACCATCTTTGTCGCAGGTTGCTAAGGGGACTCCGTAGAAATGGTGAAAAATTGCCCGGCTTGGTTTCTTAATTTTACGTGCTCTTTTGAAAAAAATTTAAAGCAACTAGTTAGAAGTGTTGTTGAGCGTATAAAAGACAAATTGGATGAGGTCAGGGCAGATTTGAACCTGTTGTATTCACACGTGGATAGGGATAAAGAACTTGCGGAAACTCGCTGTGTGGAATTAAATTACAAAATTAAAGAACTAGAGGTGAAAACAACTAGCCTTGATAACAATCTGTTAAATAGTATATCAAATAATTCTAGCAAAACTAAAATGAGGGGTCTTAAAGCGGTAAAAGATTTATGTGAGATTTTAATATTGGGTCTACCAACAAACGTGGTAATGTAGGATTCAAAAATTGTTAAAAAATACTATCTATAATAAAGCTGCCGCTATTAGTAAACCAAATTATTGATTTTCGTTCGTGGATTTCTCGTCACAAGAATGACACAAGCTCTCAAAGTGCCGTATCACCTCACCAAATAAATAAGGGTTTAATTATTTGCATGTCATCGTCTTTAACTAGAAACATAATAATTGATAGAGCTCTTTTACTTAAAGGTTTAACTGATACAAATATTTTAGGTGAGAGAGATGTTACGGAAATTCACATTAGACCATGTATGGCTCAAGACCTTTCACGACATGTGGACTAAGGCGCTACGCAAATCTACAGAGTTATGTTACGCGAGACCTATCATTAATAATTGTAATGTATGTTTAGGAAAAGTGTGAGGCGGACCACTATCGTGTATTAAAACCAAATCAGACGTCCTTTTAACTTCCGCTATATTTCGTGATGACTATAAATAAAATCAGGACGGTTAGGTCCATTATTCTACTTCCATAATAAAAACATTTTCCATCTTAACATTAATAGATTCTCATGTTAACATTGGTAGATTAAAAACAATTACAGAATCATGTCTTGATAAATATGATTCCACTGATATTGTTTATCTTCCCGGTTATGTTCTTAATCGTCTTGATCGTGTCGGTAAAGGAGGGGTGTAGCAGCTTATATTCGAGAGGAGTATTAGATTAATACTATTGCTCATTCAGAACAAACCTTTTCTAATACATCTGAGTTTCTGATTTTACAATTAACTGGTAAAACTTTTTTGCTTATTTTAATAATAGTTTATTGTAGACCAACAGCAGCGCATCCATATAAATTTTGTGAAACTCTCTCAGATATTTTACTTCGTAACTATGATGAGGGACGATTTCACAGCATTAAATCTGCTTCTTGTTCCTTCGGATCCGACACATCATGCAGTGACGTCCTTGGAGTTCTAACACACGTGGGTTGACCTCTTTATGATTCGTGAACAGACATCTGAATACTGCTACTTTGAATTACAGACTTCTTTTGCAGCAGGGCATAATTCAATTAATCTGACTATTGATCTAGCTAGTACATTGATTAGTGAGAGAAAATGTTGATTATATAATCGTGGGGATCAATTTACAGTCTAGCTTCAGGTTTCATTCGACACATAAATTAATCACCTCTCACTTCCATTGACTGCTTATGTTCTGATTCAATTACTGATCAAATAAATGGACCTGACCGACAATTAGTGGTAGAAAACAGTCCTGAAAGTTACTTTCATTTTAATTTACCTTCGCTCACTCATTCACACGCGGGTAATTCTCATGACATCAATACATCCACTACTCTTCTCACAAATACTATTATTATATCTTTTAATGCATTAGCTCCTGCTAAACTTATTTCTTTGAGATCAAATTGTAAACTTTGGATTTTCCAGGAGAGTAGGTATAACATTAGAGCTAGAAATGCAGCTTACAGTAAGTAAGTAATCATATATCTAATGCTTTAGATATAAGTAAGTTTAAATCTTACTGACAAAAATATATGAAGCACCTACATCTGCTGCAATGTGGAAAACCCTGGAGAACATGGGTTGCAATCAAAACCTCTTCTATATCCACTTACCTTCTTCTCAACTTATACATTTAATGCTTATTCTGCTTCTGCTTCGAATCATATAACATCACTCCCCGTAGACTTTCATATTTTATTTCTTTTTGTACATAATCATTTAACATATAGCTCTTCAATTTTTTGCTTTTTCCCTGTTTCTGTTGAGGGTATTCAAAGAATTATACAAAGAACCACATCTAAAGCTGTGGGTATCGATGGCATGTCTGTAAAGATGATTTAACTTTTAGATCCACCGCTACATTATACCTGGCTGAACTTTTTATCTCAATCCTGTTCCCGGGGATATTATACAGGCAAGTGGAAAAAACCCATATTATTTCCCTTGTGGAAGTCGAGCAGAATAGAGTCGTGTTCTGATACCAGGCCGATAGTGAAACTTTGTGCACTATCTAAGTTGTTGAAATGGGTAATACATAACTAATTTACTTCATTTTTCGAAAGTAATAAATTATTATCAGATAGGCAAACAGAGTTTCGCAGGGGCTACCCTACTAAAAATTATCACGTGTTTATCACGTGGATAACTACGTGATTATTACGTGGATATCTACGTGATAATCACATGAGATTTTCGACCATTTTTTCACGTGATTATCACGTAGATATCTACGTGATAATCACGTGTTACATGAAAATTTTTGTATTTTTATAAATGTAATCTTAGTCACGGAATTGATGGGATTCAATTTCACAGAAACTAAACTGGCCATTCGGTTTGACAAAAAAAAATCCTTTATTCGCCACGTTATTATTATACGAGGCAAAGTAAAGGCATAGAATATTATCAAAGTCGCTTTTACCTTCCTACTTTGCCTCCATATAAGCTCTACGCGCACGCTAATCTATAGCGGGTAACTGGCAGCCACCTATCGGTCGAAACGGTTTTGAAATATGACTATTGCACTTGCTCACGGTATTACCAGTTACGACCGATAGGTAGCTGCTAGTTATCCGCTATAGATTAGCGTGCGCGTAGGGCTTATATGGAGGCAAAGTAGGAAGGTAAAAGCGACTTTGATCATATACTATGCCTTTACTTTGCCTCGTATATTAATAACGTGGCATATAAAGGATTCTTTTTGTCAAAACTTAATTGCCAGTTCGGTTTATGTGAAATTGCATCCCATCAACTCCGTCTAAGATTACATTTTTAAAAAAACAAAAATTTTCATATATCACGTGATTATTACGTGAATACCTACGTGATAATCACGTAGAAAAATGGTCGAAAATCTCACGTGATTATCACGTGGATATTCACGTGATAAGCACGTAGTTATCCACGTGATGATCACATGATAATTTTTAGTAAGGTATAGCACCCAGACTGCACTACTAGGCGTGTTCGATTACATTAGAAGAGCGATTGATGAATTCATGATTATTGATAAACTGCTATACAAATTATATAAATTGTGCTGTTCAGATACTATTTTGAGGTAGTTTGTTACTTCGTATTCTTTTGCACTGTGACGTACATTTTCTTGCGCGCTTATATCCGTCACGTTATCACTCTAATTTTTTTCTTGACGTTCACTTTCTAGTTTTCTTGCGCGTATTCTTTCTCTCATTACACTTTATTGCACTCTTCTTCTAGTCTTAATTTCTCTATTATTTCTTGTATTTTATTTTACTTATTTACTACTATCTAATGCTTGGGTGCTTACTTTATCTGTTTACAATATTTCGAGTTTTCTTTTCTTTGCTGCCAATACTTCGCTGTAATTTTCTTTAAATATTTGTGCTCTCCTTACTATTATTAAACATTATTATTACTATTATTCTAAATACTAAAAGACAGTTGAGTTCAAGTAAATATGTTTTGAAATAAAAGAAGCTGAAATTTCTCAATTTGGAACAAAGTTATGAAGAAAATAATAAATTGAAGAATTTTAGGCCAAAAGAAAAAATAAATGTTTTATATTAAATTGTGGTTGAAATTTCAGTAATTTCTTATTTTCTTCATAACTTCACTCCAAATTAAGCAATTTAAGTTTTTTTTTAAAACATATATACTTGATCTCAACTATCTTTTAGTATTTGGTTTGAGTACCTATCAATATTCGAATTATTAACGATCAAAATGAAAGTATATTCATTGAAATTATTATTAAATGTCGAATAACTTTCATAAAAGTGTCCATTGACAAGTAACAACTCGGCTTTCTTCATATTCTTATATTACAAAAGGCATATCGAAGTTAGGACAAGATGCGCTTCCCGTAGGAGAAATACTTCTCTTATATGTGTCATGTCCAGACTTGCACCAATTATTATAAAAATATTACAAGAAAGAAAATGGTTAATAAACCATTCGCGTTCCTCTCGCTCTTGTTTGACGAGGACTAACCTTATGTCTCCGGGAGTAGCGAGCGAAGTTATTTTGAGAGTAGAGATTCAGGATATAATGTGGGATTATAAAATAATATATTTTTTTATTTGTATTATTTATTCATTATTTCTTTAAATTTGTTAACATTATTATATAATTTCTTCTTTTTAAACGAACATTCTTTTCGGCTATCTATACGCTTTTATTGGTATATTTTGTACACCCTCCATTGTAGAGTAAGAAAAAAGGAAATGTCGATTTTTGAGGGTCAAACCAAGTTAAACCTGAATAAAAAAACTCTTATTCTCAATTTCAAAAGTCGTGCAACGTTTCGTCTGCTGGTTTCCAGACCTCTTCAGACACTGTTTATTAACAACAAAAAACAACAGAATTTACATAAGAATAATAAATAAATAAACAATAACTTCAACCACACACTTTACAGCACAAATAAATATTAAATACCTTCGCAAAAACGATGTATAGGATTTAATTCTACTACATTGTAGGATAAATTGTCAGAGTTAATTGTAAGTTAGTCAACTCGACTATATATACATACGTGTGAAGATTACAGATAAATAGTTTCGAGAATTAGACATTAATACATCAATACTCGGAGCAAAACAAACTGTTACAAAATCCTCTTAGAAATATTACTGAGCATTTGAGTCTCTTCTATCTTATTTATGGTACATTTGCAATTATTAATATGCAGCATCTCTGAAATATTGCGTGTTTTATATGAGGGTTCTTTGTCTAAAACACATACATTGTCAAAGTTGAATGTGTGATTATTCTGTAGCATATGAAGGCTGACAACAGAATCAATATTATACATATTTTTGTGTTCTCTAATTGTATCTTTTAATGCACGTTTTGTTTGCCCAATATAAGAAGAATTACACTCATTACAATTAAACTTATACCTAATGTTATGACATGTTCAAGTTTTTTGATAATATTAGGAACTGTACCAATGTTGAATTTTTCTAACATGCTAGAACATTTTTCTTAGAAATTTTTGAAGTACGGTAGAGAAAAGTAGCTAAATTTTTTATCGGCAGATATATCTTTTGGTATACAACATTGTTCATTTTTCGTACCCTAGTGTTAATATTTTTATTAACCAATTTTGTTGGATAGTCATTTTCTGTCAAAATGCGTCTAATAATATTTAAATTATCTTCATGAAAATCTGTGTGCGATAGTAATATCGCTCTATTAGTCAAATTAAAAATTATGTTGCATTTCTGTCTCAAAGTATGATTTGAAAAACAGTTGAAAAATCGGCAGGATCGGTATATAGAAAACCCGAGCGACTCCACCAGTGGCTGTTAGGCAACTATACGGCCCAGGAGTTTAACCAGGAGGAGGATGAAGCCACAGCAGTTTGCAACCGTCTCCAACGGAGAAATAGGTGGCTGCAGATGCTAGGTGAACATCAGGACGAGAAGTCTGATGAACCTAGCCCAGATCAGGAAATATATCTGGTACTGCGGGAGAACGCTGCGATCAAGGACAACCTGCGCAGGACGGTGCAGGATTTCAAGGACGTCGAGCTAGACGAAATGACGTCAGCCGCGACCAACTCAGAGCCACAACCCGAACGAGCGGAAGAATGGCTATCATTGGTCTCAGATGAGGGAAACACGTTTAAAATCCCTCGATCGTTCTCCCAGACCTTGGTGTAGCTTATCCAAAAAGTTAATGACCTTACGAAGAAAGTGGATAAGCTAATGTCCGAGCGTACTCAAACCGCTCAAAGCACGAGATTGGACGGTGCCAACCAATCTCACCATGTGCAATTTCAGGACACATATACGTGTCATGGTCCTGACGTGAGCGAAATAAGCGAGGCGCAAGTAAATGGCGAGCAACAACGCACAAGCGCCCCTGAAACAAAGCCTGATGGAGCTTGGAGGGGGGGGGGGATGGATGCGCGCAAATCACAGAGGATTCCGCAAGCGCACAGCTCGTCAAACAACAGTCGGACATTTTCAACACCAAGTTACTCTACGTCATCGAGGTTGAATGGAACACCTCAAGATGTTGGCGGCATTGTTAGGAAGTGGCAGGTCAAGTTCTCTGACGACAAGAGCCAGAGCATTGACGCTTTCCTAACCGGGATCGAGGATTGCAGGATCCTGGCCAACCTGTCAGAAGATGAGGTACTGCCGTCACTCTCTGAACTACTGACAGACAATGCCACCACGTGGTACCAGAATGAAAAACACAAGTGGCACTCCTGGCAAGATTTTGTGACTTCGGCTAAACGTTGGTACGGAATGAGCCAACGTTCCCAGCAGAGCATTATCGCCGAGTCCAAAGCACGGACTCAAAGTCCCGACGAACCGGTAAGGGACTATATGACGTGCTCCATCGCAATAATGCGAAAGATAGTCTCTACGCCAACTGAAGCACAGCAGCTCGATCATTTGTATCAGAACATGCTGCCACAGCTTCAACGGCTGTTCAAGAGAGCAGAAGTGAGCTCAATTGAACAGATGCTAGACCTCGCCACGGAAGCGGAGCAGACGATAGAAGGCGAGAAAGTATATCGTCCATCACCTATGGAGGAAGGGTCTCTGCTTCCCGAAATGGCATATAAGCCAAAGCGGAAAATGTCTGGAGGATGCGCTGCGGCCCATCGTCTCCCAATTGTCGTCGACGGCTCGACAGTCCCATAGGAGAAGCCCAAGGTCCAGCTCTCCGAAGAAAGGCTTGCTGGCCAACCGATCTCCGAAGAGTAGGAGGTTTGGCAGGCTTAATGGCCCGAGCAAGAGCTCCGGACACAGGCAGGCGAAGAATGCTAGTCCACCGAGGGAAAAGGTGTGCTCGGGTAACGCCAAAGGGAGCGGTTAATCGGGATCAAAACCGCGACCCAAGAGCTTGAGTCCCCGCTCTCTCAGGTGAGTTCAGGACAGACCAGCTCCGACCGAAAGAACGATCCAGAGAGGAGCGAAAATGGGCCTCAAAAGGAGGAACGGTCCCAAGGAGCCAGCAGAGCAACCTTATCTTATAAACCAGAAGATAAGAGTAGTTGGTGGCTTCTCGTCGAAATTGAGGGCTTTTGTATAAGAGCCTTATACGACCCCGGAGCCTCCACAACCGTGATGGGACCCAGCGATCTGCAATCGCCGCAACATTGGGCAAGGAGCTCATTGTGGTGAACTCCGGACGCGTCAAGATGGCGGATTGTAGTTACCAACCGCAAAACGGTCACCTGATCTTACCTTTCACTGTCGGAAATGAGATACGTGAAATAAGAGTAGCGATAATACCAAATCTTGACGCCATACAACAGAGGCGGAAAGAGAAGAGCTGCGAGAGCTAGTAAGCAAAGTGCTGTCTAATACTTCTCCCAAAATCGGGTGAACTCAACTCATCGAGCACTCGATTGACGTGGGATCAGCTCGCCCGATAGAGCAGAAGTATTATCCGGTATCGAAGAAGATGCAGGAGGAGATGCACCGCCAAGTCTGAGAAATGCTAGATTTAGAGATCATAGAACCCTCAGTCAGCGGTTGGTCAATCTTTAGGAAAGTCAATGCACTAACGAAACCAGACGTTTATCCCTTCCCGTTCATGCAGGATATATTGCGCAAGCTGAAGAGATGTCGGTACATTAGTACTCTGGACATGAACTCAGCGTACCATCAAATACCTCTCCAGAAGGAATCGCGTCCTTATACAGCTTTCACAGTCCCGGGGATAAGACTGTATCAGTTTAAGCGGATGCCATACGGATTGGCATACGCTGACGCGACCTTCCAACGCATGATTGACCAAGTTGTTCGTCCTGATCTCGAGCAAAATGCCTTTTCTTACCTCGATGACATTATTACAGTCACCGAGACATTTGAAGAGCACAAGAAGTATCTCGAAATGGTGCTGAAAAGACTGACCGAAGCTAGCTATAATTGAGAAATAGTTAATGCAGTTTCGTAAGGGAAAGATGCAATCGATACAAATAAAAAAATGCAGTGAGCAGTATATAAGAGACAGTGCGAGAATAGAGTAGCCAAGTAAGTAAATTTTTAACGATAGAGAGAACCGACCAATTATGGGGCTGCCCAAAGCATTTACATCTTGGTAGAAAAAGTAGAGTACACTAAATAAAAGTCGGACGGAATACCCTGAACAGATACGGAACTGTCCGATGCTTGCGCATCACAGAGTCGCGGTACCAACTTTCATTTTTACTCGCAAAATTCTATTATATTTCACGTTAAAATAACTAATTTACACTCTTATTATTTTTATATTTTGAGAAATAGTTTAAATATTCGTCATTTTCTTGATTTTATTTAAACTAACAGCTATACAAACTTATTTATGTGCAAGTAAATAAAGAAGAATTGTTTGAATTTGTTAACTGTTAATTTCAGATGAATAAAAATTAATTTTGAATAATAATTAAATGAGTACACCAGAATTATAGTA
The DNA here is from genome assembly GCA_026168455.1 of Theocolax elegans. Classification (NCBI taxonomy): domain Eukaryota; kingdom Metazoa; phylum Arthropoda; class Insecta; order Hymenoptera; family Cerocephalidae; genus Theocolax; species Theocolax elegans. Next base: position 41,476,470 of record CM047425.1, read on the forward strand.
CTAATTATATTATTTTTGTATATTTTTTTTCTACACATTGTTTGGTAAAATAAAATTGCGAAAAATATTATTTAACTTTATTAATTATTATTATATATCCTGCATTGTTATATACAATTTTAAAATATTTTTGTTATTGGTTTTTTTATACGATTCGAAACATTTAGCATACCTTTTGTTTATAAATAAGAGGAAAAATTTCCAATGTGCCTATATCAGGCTTTATATTATTAGTTCTATACAAAAATTGGATAATCGTATGAAATTTACTGTAATAAATATATTGTTTTGTTTTTTAACATTTTTTTAGTATATTGTTTGTTTAAATCATTATTTATGAACATTGTATTAGATAGAATAATAGTACGAGCTACTTTAGCATAAACACTGGATTGTGAGATTTCAGTTATTATTTTTATTAATAGCTGAATTTTTTAATTTTCTCTACAAAATTAATTAATTTATCAAATATCTGATGCATTTTTTTTAACAATGTCGGAAATTTCCTTATATTAAATCGGTGATTTTATCCGACATTTGTATTGATGCTATTTGAGAGTTTACTTTACTTAATTTCCTTAATAAAGTTTTCTTTTTAAAAAATAATTTTGATAAAATCATTCTTTTCCCTCCTCTTCTTGTTTCTTTGCAATCGTTATTTTGTTGTACAGATTCTCCCATGTCCATTGAGCCTAGTGTTAATTTTTTTCTAATATGCCAAACTCTTCTTATATATTTATAGCTGCTCATCCTGTAGGCAAGTATGATTGATTAACAGAATTATTAGAGTCAAGGTGAGATTGGTTATAACTATTTGTACAGGTATTAATTTCGAATGATATCTAGGAAGGATAGTGACGATGTCGCTGGACTATTTACCGCAACGAAGAGGAAAGGGTGTAATCAAGCCCTCCTTCGGAAGGATAGCATTTAGGTGTAGGTTTAGTGATTGGTTAGACTCCAATGATTCTATTTTTCTTGAAAGCAATACTTTTCTTATTTTTATTTTTTTCAAGTAAAAATTAAATTAATAGTATACAAGCTCAATACCCATAAAAAAATTTTAAACTTTTTCCTTATTTTTCTTTGTATATCGACCTCAAAATTATTTTACGCGAGAAAAATAAAGAAAAAAGACCTTATTTTTTCTTTTGTCGTTAATTTAATAATCACGTATTTATTTATATTAAAAAATTATTCGTTTTTTTTCGTAATGATCTTTTTAAGTAATAAATAAAAATAAAAATTATTTTTTTGTAGTTTATTCCCACCGTTTTATTTAAATATATTATAACGAATAATTATTTATAATATTTAATTATGTCGTATTACTCGTTATATTCTCTCTCTCTCTCTATATATATATATATATATATATATATATATATATATATATATATATATATATATATATATATATCTGTCTAGCCTATGTATTATTATTTACAGCTGTTACAGGTCGGCATTCGACGATATTTGGCAATTCTCGCGGACCTTCGTAAAGGTAAAAGTAGGGAGAGAGAGAGTTTTTGGTTTGTAAGTGTGAGAGCACTTAGACTTATCTCACCCTGGGAGAGACTTATTTCGGCTTCTTTGTTTTCGCTTCGCGTGTAGCTTACGTTATTTCACCTAGAATTTGCTCATTTATCGCTTTGTGTCTTTTGTGATCCTGGTGCTGTGCTGGTGACCCAATGAACCCGTGGATTTTTGCTCAGCGAAGACGCAGCCCAGGAAGCCTAGGAGAGAAGCCATTGCGCAGACTTCGTCTGGTCATTTGATTTTCTATCGTGATTTACGCACTGTAAGTGCTAGCTTTGTAGTCTCTCTCTCACTCTCGTTCTCCCTTTTTTGCTCTTATGCGTATTTGACCTGCGTATTCGCGTGCAGCGGCATGCATTTATACTGTATTTGACAATATATTACTTTTACTTTGTTTAATTAAATATTGCGTCATTACTTATTTGATTTACTCCTTCCCTTTCGCGTTCGCTAAGTAAAGGATACCACTGCCTCCGCCTATACGGCTACTTCTATCCGTATTATTACTAAGTGGCTGATCGCGTTTCGAGACTATTTGTTTACCGGTTTAAATTGTTGTTATTATTTTATTTTATTTATTATTAAAAATAGTAAATCCGTTACAATACATATTATTTTTATATCATTAAACTTTTGATTAAAAGATAATAAATAAGATTCTATTGACAACCTTTTAGAACTGTAAATTATATATGGGCTATTTCACGTCAAGTGGTATGATGAAAATTTTAAATCGCTCCAAAATTTGAAAACAGGCTGGAAATATCTTCCAGAAGATAGAAAAAAATTTTTAGATGTTAAAAATAATTTGCCTAAGAGTTATTCCACCATAAAAAATGGAAATTTTTCAATTTTTTAGAAAAATTTCTATTTTCAAAGCCATTTATCTCAAAATCTATTAATTTTTTTGAAAAAACATTAGAAACAACTTTTGTTCAAAATAATCTTTAGAACTTATCTACCTTGGTTATAATTCTAAATTTTAAAATCTCAAAAAATGTGATCTTTTGAGCGGTGTTAGATCAAAATCGATTGTGGCGTGGTCGCCTTTTTTTGATATTCAATATTTTCGAGTTCCCTATCTCTTCGAGATTTTAAAATTAAGAATTGTAACCCAGGTAGATAAATTTTAAAGATTATTTTGAACAAAAGTTGTTTGTAATGTTTTTTCAAAAAAATTACTAGATTTTGAGATAAATGGCTTTGAAAATAGAAATTTTTTTAAAAAATTGAAAATTTTCCCTTTTTCATGGTGGCATAACTCTTAGGCAAATTATTTTTAACACCTAAAATTTTTTTTCTATCTTCCGGAAGATATTTCCAGCTTAGTTTTCAAATTTTGGAGCGATTTAAAATTTTTATCGTACCACTTGACGTGAAATAGCTCATATATATACTTATAAACACATTGAGGCTATTATACACACATATTTAGGCACTATAAATATTTTTTTTTCAAAAAGGCTCCATATATGAATAACTTAACCTATAAACATGCACGATTTTTGTTTTATTATTAGCTAGCGCTATTTTTACGTTTCGCTTGTTATTAACTATTTCTAAAATCCGATGGGGTCCAGTGTATTGATCGCCTAATTTGTATTTCTTCCCTCCTTTTAATAACCAGACATTATCCCCTGCCTGAAATTCTTGATGATTTGCTTTCCTGTCGTAATAGAATTTTGACTTATGTTTAGAGGCTATCAATTTTTCTCGTGGTATTCCCTGTATTTCATTTAAACGTTATTGTAAATTTATAATGTAATCATCATACACTGGAACTCGTTCTCGTGAATCTAAAGGTTCGTTTAACGGTAATCGCGCTTTTCGTGCAAAAACAATTTTAAAGGGTGTGTAAAGATGATCCTCATGTACCGATCTATTATACGAAAACGCGGCTAATTCGCATAAGTCATCCCATGCATTATTTCTTTCTATCACTGTTTTTAAATAATTGGGTTAGCTGCTATGGGAACGCTTCATCGGAGTTGAACTGAGGGTGATAAGCAGTGGTTTTAACTTGTTTAATCTTAATAGTATATTACACATCTAGGGAGGTAAAGTATTGGTCAGTCCATAGCACATGTAAATTGACACCCGAGCCAAAGGCGAGGGTGGCAAACATGTGCTATGGGGTGACCATTTTACCTCCCGTGGGATGTATACGAGTTTTCACCACCAGTAGGTCGAAAATAACACATTCCTCTTTCAGTGGCGGGAGGGAATGTGGTACTTTCGGTCTACGGGTGGTGAAAAAATTTTTGCTACTTCTCTAAAAAGACATCTTAAGAACGAGGCAACTTGATCGGTAATAATTGAAAATGGGGTGCTAAAAATTGAAAAGTGTCGACGAACTAACGCTTCGACAATCGCTGCCGTGGTCGCGACGGGTATGGGTATCGGAAATACAATTTTATTGTTATTATTTCGAAATCTGGGGAACGGTCCCACAAGATCGATCGATATGGATTCCATAGCCAAGTACGCAATATCTGTTATTATCATACAACGTTTAAATTTAACGCGAACTAATTTTTTTATTTAAGGAAATAGGATTTTGTCGATTTTGGTGAACAAACCATGTAATTACTTATTTGGCGACGTTTCGATGGATATCCTCCATCCTCATCAGGCTATACCTTTATTGATAATATCAATCAAAAAGTTTTTTAGTAAACATCTTTTCTTACATATTATTAGTTTGTAACAAAATTATGGCAGTTAGTATTGCAATTACTTACTATTTCGTCATTCGTATAATGATATAATCATATATATAATCAATACACATCATTAATTAATATTGTTAAAATACTGTTAGCAATATAAGAGAAATATTTTTTTAATATTACAAAAAATATTTCTTGTAAGATTTTTGAACTATTTAAGGAAAGTATGTGTAATAATTTGGAAATGGTTAAAAAACATGTTTGTAATATAATAGAAAATATTGTTACCATTGTAACAGAAATATTTTTTTAATATTATAGAAAATATTACATGTAATATTTTGTGATATTTTTTTATATATTTCCGAAATGTTTCTAATACGTTTTTTAAAATATTACACAATATTTCCTTGCAATATTCCAAGAAATATTTCTGTAATATTTCTGAAACATTATCCAAAATATTATTTGTGTATGTGTACGATACAGTGTATTTGTTTGTAATTTTTTCGTAAGATTAAAAAAATATTTCTACAATATTTTATGAAATGTTTAGCTGCAATATTACTACAAATATTTGCTTGAAATATTTCATGCTGTGTGGGGTGATATTGATGTCTGGAAAAGCACTTCCACGAAGGTGTCAACGTTCGCAAGTAGTTTCAAATTGCACTTTCAAAAATGTTATCTAATAACAAAAATCTTTAATTATTACTCCCATCCTATTTCTACTTATATTTTGCTTAAACTCCATGTTTCTGCAATAGAAACTACTGAAATCAAAACAGCACAATCGATAAGTACTTATGACCATATCATAAATTTGTTTTTAATTAAACATTTATATATTTCACTTAAACTCCATAAAAAGTTTATGCAATAGAAAGTACTAAAATCAAAGCGGAATAATCGACAAGTATTTTTTATCATACCGTAAATTTGTTTTTAATTAATCATTTATATATTTTTTTGCGTTAACTTCATAAAATGTTTCTGTACTTGAAAGTACTGAATCAAATTGAATCAACAAGTATTCATCTTTACAAATACAAATATTTATTAATTCGATTGAATACGGTGGTGCAAGTATCATTTTATTTAAAGAGAATAAAAAAGAGAGAAATTTTTTTTATTAGTTTTGCAGAAATTAATTTTGATAAATGAACATTATTATATTATTTTATAAAATTGTTTATCTATTGCAGTAAGACATGGCAAGAATAGACATTGTTTACTGAAAGAGAATAAATAAGAGAGAATTACTGTTCAATAGTTTTACAGAAATTAATTTTGCAGAAATTAATAAAATTATTAAAAAATTGTTTTTTTTTCTGTAAGACATGTCAGGACTAGAAACGAAAAGTGAATTTGTAGGATATAATTCTGATAAAATATTCAATTTAAGAGATATTTTATTTTTTAAAATATTTCAGTACTTTCAATTGCAGAAACTTTTTATGGAGTTTAAGGAAAGTATATAAATGTTTAATTAAAAACAAATTTATGGTATGGAAAAAAATACTTGTCGATATCAATTTGATTTCAGGACTTTCAATTGCAGAAACTTTCTACGAAGTTAACGCAAAAAATAAATAAATGATTAATTATAAAAACAAATTTATGGTATAGTAAAAATACTTATCGATTATTCCACTCTGAATGCAGTACTTTGTATTGTATAAACTTTTTATAGAGCTTCAGTACAAAGTATATAAAAAAATGTTAAATTGAAATAATAGTAAGTAGAAAAAAGTGGGTGTTGAAATTCAAGATTTCTTTTATCAGATAAAGTTTTTTAAACTGTGATTAGAAACCATACTTGCGAATGTTGACACCTTCGTGGAAGGTGTTTTATAAATTACTATCTAGAGACACAAATTGAACATTAAACATGTAATAATAACAAATAAATAAATTATTACTATTCCGAACAAATGTTTGTATTCAATCGAATTAATAAATATTTGTATTTGTAAAGATAAATACTTGTTAATTCAATTTCATTCAGTACTTTCAATTACAGAAACGTTTTATGAAGTGAACGCAAAAAAATATATAAATGATTAATTAAAAACAAATTTACGGTATGGTAAAAAATACTTGTCGATTATTCCGCTTTGATTTTAGTACTTTCTATTGCATAAACTTTTTATGGAGTTTAAGTGAAATATATAAATGTTTAATTAAAAACAAATTTATGATATGGTCATAAGTACTAATCGATTGTGTTGTTTTGATTTCAGTAGTTTCTATTGCAGAAACTTTTTATGGAGTTTAAGCAAAATATAAGTAGAAATAGTATGGGAGTGTGGGGATGTGTGTATGTGTATTATACACCGTTTACGCGGCCCCACACGTCCGCGTTGCCAGGTCGAGAGGATGGAGTGCGAGGTAATAATCTACAACAGAGATTGAGTTAAGAATTGCTTTATTCAGGCTATCGTCCGCAATAGGCGGACTCATGCGTCGAAGGTTCAGACGCGACTGACTCTCTATCGCGAATGTTGCGATATTACTAGTTCACTCGCTTAACTACAGATGCGCCCTCAGGCGTTACATTGTGGTACTAAGTCGCTAGGGCCGCCTGCCCACAGTGCTCCCCCCTAAATGTCGACCTGCATGAAATGCAACAAGGTCGAAATTTGACTGAAATTCTTGTGAAAGAAGGCCCTAAGAGTCATTTATTCTTTTTACAACAGTAATTAACAGTCTTTATACATTAATCACAATACGCTTAACAACAATAACCGTTTTAAAGATTCTAAAGTAATTAACATTAGTTCTAAACATTCGTCATTCATTAATGCTTTACAACTAGTTAAACAGTCGCATATCCTTAACTGTGCGTTGAACGCAAATTCTGGAAAATCCAGATTAACAATTTTGCTACGGTATAAACGCACACTTTATTTAAGGTCTTATTCCTCCATGCTAAACATAATCGTGCGCAGTGAAAAATCTTTGCGTGATTAATGCTACTACTGCAGTTGTGCAGTTCACAGTTTCTTTACATTGTTAATTAAATACAATCGCTTTTTTTTTTATTGCGGTGTCACAGCTAAATCTGTCTATTTCTATTCTAAATGACTCAAAATGTTAACCTATGGTTTGTCTCTTATCGTAACCAAATATCTACTGAACAAAGCACGGGCTTACCCTACGCAATGTAAATAGCGAGGTACCGATTCTCGTAAACATTTTCGTTACTGAGATCTATCGAAATTATAATGTTATACTATTCTTGTTATAATCAGTCTTACTAATTATATATCACAGTTTTTTCAGTCTTTGAATTAAACGCTTTTTTGCAGTATTCGTGAATGCGCGAGATTCTATCCAATTAATATAGTCAGTCTTGTTTGCATTAATCGTAGTTTTTCTTAATAGTTTTTTTTTCTTAAACAGTCTGAACATAACATTCTTTCTTATTTTTACAGTAGGTACGCGTGATTCTATACAGTCTATATTATCAGTCTTTCTGTTTCTTTTTAAAATACTAGGAATAAATTTTTTCTTTTTTATCACAGTAGGTTGCAAATTTGCAAGCGGTTCCGCGTTTCTTTCGTTCAAATCAAAAATTACATTTCGCGGTTGACTCGTCTTCGCGTTATCTACTAAAATTTTATTTTTTACTACATTTTTATTTCTATTTCGCATGATATCCGCTGATTTGCGTGAGTCGTTATTAATGGAATTATCTCCGTTCGTTAAAATATTATCTGATGCTCTCACATCATGGTCATAAGCTGTACTGTCGTTGGCCTTTCTTTGCGTGTTAACTGCTAATTGATCGTCAACACTATTCTCTTTATCCGCTTCTGCGTGAATTTGCGCTGTGGTAATTATAATATTTGCGCTATTGCCAATGACAGTATCGCTTTGATTATCAAAATTTCTGACGGTATTATCATCGTCGTCATCAATATGTTTATTCTGATTGATAACATCATTTTTGTCATTGTCAATGTCATTTTGATTGTTTTTTACATTGTCTGTCACCTCAGCGCGAATGAAATATGCTGGCTTTAAGTGCTCGGCATCTACTACTACGTTTTGACCATTTCTTTCGATCGTAAAAGTACGTCCGTTTTCGGATCGATCAATTACCCGATGTGGTCCCGTGTAAGGTCTTTCTAACGCTGGCTTAATACGTTTAGTTAATTGTAAAACGTGTGTGCAGGATTTCAAGTCTTTATATACGAATGGGCGCGATTTATTTTTGTGTTTTACCGGTACGGCCCTAACTCTTCGCATGTAGTCGCAGAATTCGTTCAAAAACGCGCTATTCTCGGCTTTGAATTCGTCGAAGACGCATAATTCTCCCGGAATGCGCAGAGACTTTCCGAATACGAAATCTGCTGGACACGCGTCCGTTTCTAATCTAGCGCGCGTTCTGAGGCCTAGTAATACCGTCGGAAGTATTCTTGCCCAATCTGCATTATCTGCGTGGCACATTATCGCCGCTTTGAGGTCGCGGTGCCATCTTTCTACCATACCGTTAGACGCTGGGTGATACGGTGTAGTGCGAATTCTTTTGATGCCCGTTAATTGCAATAATTCATTAAATAACCTAGACTCGAATTGTTTGCCTTGGTCCGAGGTTATATTAGCTGGTGCGCCATACCGCGCTATCCAATTGTCGTAGAACGCTCGGGCCACTGTTGCTGCCGAGGTCTCGTATAAAGGGATCGCCTCAGGCCATCTCGAAAATCTATCGATCATGGTGAGGATATATTTATACCCATTGCAGGCGCGTAACGGTCCTACAAGGTCTATATGTACGTGCATAAATCTTTCGTCTGGTGTGACAAACCGCTCTGGCATAAACTTATTATGCCTCGAGATTTTCGAGCGTTGACACGAAATACAGTTTCTACACCAGCGTTTAATATCTTTGCTAATCGCCGGCCAAACATAGTGCTGCCTAACCATTCTATCGGTTGCTATGGCGCTCGGATGTGCCGGATCGTGAAATAATTTAATAATTTCTTCGCGTAAGGATTTCGGAACGTAAGGACGCAACGAATCCCCTGACGTATCGCAGTAGAAGTCTAAATGGTTACTCCCCCACGTTAGTTTCTTTAGTTTCAACGAGAGTGTGGGATTATTAAGAATCTCCTTTAACTCATCGTCTTTTATTTGCTCTTCGCGCAATTTTTCGAGGCTAAACACGGTCGGAAACATAAACGCGTCTACATGAGTTTCTTTATCGGCAACGTTTTTGTCGACGGACGAATTAGCATCATTCTTTGTGATTTGAGTGTGATCAGTACTCGCGTCAACGCGTGATAAACTATCCGCCACCGAATTATCGTCACCTTTAATATACTCAATTCGCGTGTCAAACTGGCTGATATATGCCAACTGACGCTCACGTCTGACCGGAGCTTTATCCGTATTTTGTTTTAACGCGTAAATTAACGGTTTATGGTCCGTTAGAATGACAAAACTCGTGCCCTCAACGAAATAGTAAAAATACCTAATGGCTTCATAAATCGCTGTTAATTCGCGATCGTAAGTTGAGTACTTAGCTTGCGCGTTATTAAATTTTCTTGAGAAAAAGGCTAATGGTCGCCAATTCCCGTCTATTTTTTGCTCTAGCACGGCTCCCATTGCTACATCTGACGCGTCGGACACTATGCGCGTTTCCGCGTTCTCCTTCGGAAAAGACAAATACGAGACGTCAATCAAACTCTTTTTTATTCTATCGAAGGCTTTAATATCTTCTTCGTCCCATTCGATTACTCGTTTGTCCTTCTTTTTAGCATCTTTCAAGTGTCGCTGTAACGGACGCTGTTGTTCCGCGGCACGTGGTAGACTTTTCCTATAAAAGTTCACCATACCTAAAAACCTTTGCAATTCATTAACTGTGCGCGGTCGCGGAAACTCAGAGATACTTTTTATTTTCGCGTCAGTAGGCTTAAATCCGAATTTATTGACCTTATATCCCAGAAAATCGAGTTCTTTAACTCCGAACGAACACTTATCGAGATTTAATTTTAAATTCGCGTCTCTCAACCTTTCCATTACTACTTTTAGATGGTATTTGTGTTCTTTCTCGTTCCGCGAAGCTATTAAGATGTCATCTAAATAGACGAAAAGAAATTCCAAGTCACCCAACACTTTATTAATGTATCGCTGGAATGTTTGACCCGCATTCCTGAAGCCGAAGCCCATAGCTAAATACTCGTAGAGCCCGAAGGGTGTTATAATTGCGGTTTTTTTCACGTCCTCCGGCGCAATCGGTATTTGGTGGAACGCCTTGTATAGGTCTAGCGATGTAAAAATAGTTTTGTTATTTAGAAAATTCGGGAAGTCATGTAACTGCGGTACGGGGTAACGATCCGGAATGGTTATTGCGTTGAGTTTACGATAATCTCCGCATAATCGCCAATCTCCGTTTTTCTTCTTTACCATGTGTATTGGTGACGCCCACGGGCTATCAGACGGTCTACAAACACCTGCTTTACACAGTTTCTCTATTTCTGCTTTAGCAGCTCTTGTTTTTTCTACATTAAGCCGTCTAGCCTTGTGATAAATAGGTGGGCCCTGAGTCGCGATGTGATGCTCTATTCCGCATTCTGCGAGTTTTACAGGTTTATCTAAGCCGATAATTTCCGGGAATTTACTTAATATTTCCGCGTATTTGTGTTCGGGGCTCACTATTGAGATTGCGTACACGTTCGCGCTTCGCGTATTACCGCATACGTATTCCCCCGTGTCACCTTTGACCAGCCTGCCTAACTTTAAGTTGGGAATCAGGTAGTGGTGTACGATCGCGTCACCCCCGAGTATCGGGTAAGGCACGTCGGCTATTACAAATTGCCAATCGATTGCCTTTCTAAAACCGAAGTCTACAGTGCGCTTCGTAAAACCGTAAGTCTTTATTCGCGTATTATTTGCCGCGTGCAACTGAAGTGCTAGTGGCTTTTTCTTACATCTCGCTGGTCTTGGTACGACCGAAATTTCAGCACCCGTATCTATTAAATATACATCGCGCGTATTTTTATCAGTAACATGGAGACGAATTGACGAGCTTCCCGGCGTTTTTGCCTCCGCAACGCCGGGAGCAATTAGTTTTCCGAATTCGCAATCGCTGCGACGGTTTTTTCGCCCGTCTGTCCCGTATGTTTATTTTCTTTATTCACGTCCCGTTTATTGTACGTGCACCCGGTTGTGCAATACCGAGATTTCTCACCGTATTGATAGTGACCTTTGCATATCCAATTGCGTTTCGGCGATTTACTCCGATCCTTTCTCCCGTTGTTATCATTCGGCTGGCTACGCGATCTACCGCGTCCGCGCTGGAACTGACGTCCCTGATTTGGCTTTTTATTGCCATTTTCCCGATTTCTAACACTCTCGCGGTTGGCGTTGTTTCTACATACATGCACGGCCGATACCTCGGGTTCTGATACGAAGTTATCAGATATAGCATTGATCGCATCCACGCGTTGAGAATCTCTTTGAAAAATGTCGAAGATCGAATCGGCCTTTTCTAAAATTTTTACTTCGTCGCCCTTAGACAACTCGTCTTGAATATGCAACGCGATATTAGTTGGGATTCTATTTGCCCATAATTTGATAACTGATTTCCGCGGCATTAACTCGCTCGCGGCGTCAACTAGTTCATTGAAGTACGCGGAAGGTCTCCTATTTTTCAATTTAGCATCTGTCATAAACCTATTCAATTTCTGTTCCGGAGTTTCCGTGTATTTCCGTAAAAATGCTATTTTAGCTGCTTGATATTTATTGTCTGCCGGCAGAGCTTTCAGAATGTCGAGGTTTTCGCGAGATATTTCGTCGCCTAAATTCTTTAATAAATTAAAATATTTAACTTTGTCAGAAATGATGTTATTGTCCTCGAACTGCGATTCTAGCATGGAAAACCATGCTACTGGCTCATGCCGCCAAAACGATTGAAATTTAATATTAATTGACCTTGATCTGTGAGCATTAGATTGTAAGTTATTACTAAATCTTGGAAAATTACTTTCTTGTGAACCGCGTGCAAATTCTATACTATTTAGTCCGAAAGTAAATAAACGTTCGTCGTTATGTCCTTGTGATTGTCTAGTGTTTACATTTGGTAGGCCTAATCCGTCTCGATTATCCGGTAAACTAATGTTTGGTACTTGACTAGCTATGTTATTGTTTGACCTTGCGTGACGTTGTTGTTCAACTAAGCGCGTTAATTGCTCGACTTTGTTTCGGAGTTCAGTGTTTTCATTTCGTAGGATTTCTAAATTTTGGTTATCGGGTTCTATTTCCATATCGGTGGAATTATTATTTGCGCCCGAATTTATCGCGTTTTCCATTTTCGCCGGTCTAAATTGCTTGCCGTTACGAAGATATGAATTACTTTCTTTTTCTAATAATGGCTGTGGCCACTCGTATGTTCCTACAAAACCTGACTCTTTTCTACGTCTTTTCGTTGTGTACATGAGTTTACAGCATTGCCCTACGGGTATATCGCAGATACCATAATCTTCGCTGTAAATCTAATTATTACTCATGTACCTACGCGCTTGTTTCGCCTGACACTAGCTATTTATTCATTTTCGCATTGCTGCGCAAGCTGCCTGCTAGTTACCAAACTATAACAAGGTCGCGACCTTAGCTGAATGGCACAAGCTACGGCCTACACCGAACAACTCGCGCCGCAATGTCGAAAATTCCTAATCCCGTACGAATGACCGCGGCGAGCATTTGTTGCTCGTTCTGCGTTTTTCTCGAATTTATTTTGCATCATTTTATGCATCAAACCAACTATTTTCATTCGTACGTTTTTGTGACACCGTCGTAAAGTTACTTAAATAAAAATTATGAAATCGCGTAATTTTTCTTGATGAAATTATCCGGTGTCCTTGAACTTCGACTGAATTTATTTATTTATATTTCTTTACTAATTAATGACCATCGCCTCAATTTATTCAATTCTCGCAAAGGCGATGGTTTTGACCTTGGTGCAGTTATATTGATGATAACGCACCATGAGGTCTTGCCTTTATACCGGTCGATCAATTTTTCGTCATCGACCGGTTCGCAATTTACGCTCGCATTATACCTCCATGACGCTGTCTGTGAAAGAAGCGATGCTCGAAAATCTGGCTGTCCTTGTCTCTCAGCTTCTGCGACGCAGGCGATATCTCGCCGCTGTTGGACTCACAAAATGGCGGTCGGCACGCTGCGTACCGGTTGATCTTGAATCGGCCGCTGGCTCGTCCGCTCGGTGTGTCCACGCCGCTCGTGCTGATGAACAGTCGGGGTCACCAGTTGTGGGGATGTGTGTATGTGTATTATACACCGTTTACGCGGCCCCACACGTCCGCGTTGCCAGGTCGAGAGGATGGAGTGCGAGGTAATAATCTACAACAGAGATTGAGTTAAGAATTGCTTTATTCAGGCTATCGTCCGCAATAGGCGGACTCATGCGTCGAAGGTTCAGACGCGACTGACTCTCTATCGCGAATGTTGCGATATTACTAGTTCACTCGCTTAACTACAGATGCGCCCTCAGGCGTTACATTGTGGTACTAAGTCGCTAGGGCCGCCTGCCCACAGGAGTAATAATTAAAGATTTTATATTAGATAACATTTTTGAAAGTGCACTTTGAAACTACACTTGCGAACGTTGACACCTTCGTGGAAGGTGTTTTTTAAGTGCTTTCCAGACATCAATATCACTTTGATTTCAGTACTATCAATTGCAGAAACTCTATATGGAGTTAAAGCAAAGTATATAAATGTTTAATTAAAAACAAATTTATGATATGGTAAGAAATACTTGTCGATAACACTCTGATTTCAGTACTTTCAATTGCAGAAACTTTTTATGGAGTTTAAGGAAGGTATATAAATGTTTAATTAAAAACAAATTTATGGTATGGAAAAAAAATACTTGTCGATACCAATTTGATTTCAGTACTTTCAATTGCAGAAACTTTCTACGAAGCTAATGCAAAAAATATATAAATGATTAATTAAAAACAAATTTTTATGGTGTAGTAAAAATACTATCGATTATTCCACTCTGAATGCAGTACTTTGTATTGTATAAACTTTTTATAGAGCTTCAGTACAAAATATATAAAAAAATGTTAAATTAAAATAATAGTAAGTAGAAAAAAGTGGGTGTTGAAAATCAAGATTTCTTTTATCAGATAAAGTTTTTTAAACTGTGATTAGAAACCATACTTGCGAATGTTGACACCTTTGGGAAGGTGTTTTATAAATTACTATATCTAGAGACACAAATTGAACATTAAATATGTAATAATAACGATTAGTAATACTCTTTAAATAAATAAAATTTCATGTAAATATCTGAGATGTCAAATTCTTTTACTGGGCTATGTATTTTTCGATATCCTTTTCGTCTCCTATAAGTATATATATGTCTACTCGAAAAAGTTGAGACAGAGCTATAGGGGAAAACGAACGAGTGAGTGAGACACGCGTGATCTAGTTATTTTTTCATTATTATCTTAAACGGTCATCTTTTTTATCTTACACACGGTCGTCAATCATCTAATTTGCCGAGAAACGTGCGCGTAGCAGAACCTGTCAGTGACAATTATTGGTTATGTTTAATGTTGCTAATTTAAAAGTTTGTCAAATTCTTGGTTTTGGACTAGTTTTCACAGGTACAGTATAATAATTATTTAATTTTTTTATTTTTACTACATTTGTAAGTATCATGATTTAAATAAAAATAGTAAAAAAAATTTAGGAAATGTTTATTAATTATTTGAATAAATTATTTTAGAGAAGTTAAAAATAATATAATTATTTGTTAATAAAATTATTTATTTAACAATTTAGATTCTGGAGCCCAGTCATCAAACGTATCAAGCAAAAAGTGGAGTTATACATTTGTGGGATCTAAGGTCAGACCATAATGAGCAATTAATACCTGAAGCAGAAGCTTCTATTCAAGACATAGCAGTTGATGCAGTTTTGGGACTTAAATGGCTGCTGTTAACAACAGAGGTCATTGTTTTATATGGACACTTACCGGTGGTATCAGTGAAGAACCTACAAAATTAAATCCTAGGCATAAGTTAAATGCACATAGAGCATATGCACTTAGATGTAAGTTTAGTCCTGATAGTACACTTCTTGTTACTACTTCAGCAGATAAGACTGCCAAAGTTTGGAAAACAACAGACTTTTCCGAGGTGCAAGTTCTACAGCACAAAGCTAAACGATGGGTTTGGGATGTAGCTTTCAGTGCTGATTCGCAATACATTTTTACTGCTTCGTCGGATGGTGTTGCAAGATTATGGAATATAGCAACAGGAACTGTGAAGAGAGAATATCAAGGACACCAAAAAGTAGTTTCTGCTCTTGCCTTCAGAGATGAAGTGCTTCCAACCAGTTAAAAACAAAATAGACTGTGCATTATTAGTTCATTGAAGAATGTTGATGAACATTTCAGTATAATATATTTGTTAAGAAAGTGTAAAGACATTAAAAAATATAATTTATTATTTCTAATAAGAAAAATTTTGTAAATAAATATCCTTATTTCCTTTCTTAGAAGTTAATAAATAATTGTTTATTCAATTATTTTGGATGAAAAATATTACAATGTTATTATGATTAAAATTATAAAAAAATGTAAATAAAAACATAACATCAAGGAAGGTAGAATATAATTTTAACATTTTGAAAAAAAATTTATTATTTTTTATACACAACAGTTACATGTTCAAACGAAATGAATTATTAATAAAATTCCTATTAAATCGTAATTGTCCTGAATGAAATAAAAATTAATTTAAATTAATTGGATATAGAAATTTTAATTGTAAATATCATTTTTATACACAACAGTTACATGTTCAAACGAAATGAATTATTAATAAAATTCCTATTAAATCGTAATTGTCCTGAATGAAATAAAAATTAATTTAAATTAATTGGATATAGAAATTTTAATTGTAAATATCAAAAATCAATCGTATAAAAATATATACTTCATAATTATAAAAATGTATAAATTATTGATCATTATTGATCAATTAAACACATTATTTTTGTGCACTGTGCAACAATAATGGCTAAATATGTTTTAATTATTGATTATAATATTTTTGTATATTGTACAAAAATAATGTGCGTGTTTAATTATTGGATGCACATTCCATCATATACTTAATATATTGGTGTTTCGCAACCATAATTAAATAATATTAACAATTTTAAATTTATACAATTTTTTTAATTACGAGAACGTCTTAGGTTTCTGGTACTACTACTACTGCTATTATGATTATTGGTATTTACAGATTCTCTTCTACTTATTTCACTGATATCCAAATTATCATTTGTAGTTGGTTGAAATAATTTATTAGTTTGCACATGCAGTGGTGCACTTGTTGTGATAGGTTGCTTGATTCGTTTGTTAATTATACTATGTGGTCTTCTAATGGTATTTATTTTTGTTATTGATTTCCTTTTCATGTCAATAGTCTTATTTAAATTAACTAGCTTGCTAGCTAATTGCTGTTTTTGCGGTTTACCTTTTGAATTAACTTTATTAATTTTATCTGTTTTATCCATTTCACTATTTGATTCTCCTTTGGATGTGTTGACTTGCTTTAATTGTTCTGCCCTTTTTTTATTCACAATATGAATAGCAGCGCTTATTGCACTATTATCACCAGTAACATTTTTTTCATTTGCATTATTCTCTAATGTAAAGTTTAGTTTTGTTTGTCTCATTGTATCTTGAAGTTTATTTTTCTTTTTCTTGTTAGTTTTCTATGTTTTTTTAACATTCATATTTGTTTGAGAATTTCTTTGACTATGCTGTTCAGTCCAGCCATCATTTTTACCTTATTTTAGTATATGAAGGTTTCTTCACCGCTTGTTTTGTTTGTTTCTTTTTTGGAGAGCTCATCTGGCTAATATCATCATCTGAGCTTTCCAAATCTGATAAATCCTAAAAGAGAAGTAAATGAATAATTTTTTTCAGTTTTAAAGTCTTTAGTTTAAAAATACTTACACTTAAATTTAATATTGTCTCATATTTTTTCAACTTCCATTCCATAGGTGCATTATCTTGTTCAATTATTTGAATAAATGCTTCTTTTAATGTTAAAGTTTTAAAACATTCGAAAAAAGATTCTAAATGCTGCTTCATATTAGTATTGTCAATATCATCAAAGCTATTTAAGTCAAATTTTACTTCGATAGGATTTTCTTTTGTTAAGTTATAAAATACATAAACATGTTAAAGTAGATATTAGTTTCAAAATCTTTGCATTTCAGAAATGTTATAAAACAATAGTATAAGAATAATGCACGTACATCCACAGAACAATTACAAACATCTTCCAAATAAGATTTCAAATCATCATATTGTTTTTTTTCGTTTGTGACACGTGTCTATGTGTAACTTAAGATTTCTTACAAATATTGGAGTATTTACAATATTGTCCAAAAAGGTGTTTCTTTAACTACTTGATGCAAATCTATGGCCAATGGAATATCCAAAACTCCAAATGTTCCCTTATTATTTTCATTAAAAATTTGAACCGTATATGTTTCTATATGTTCGTCATCATCATATATTGCAAACTGAAAAATACATTCATCCTTATTAAACTTAATGCAATGAATTCCATTATTACGTTTCTTAACATCTGAGTTTTGTTCGCTAGATTTTATTTGTTCCATTTGTTCATTGTAATTAAGTTCCATTTCATTAAATATTCTATCTCTCTTCGGACTTTTTCCTTTTTATCGTTTATTTACTCATCTTATTAGTGAGATGCTATTTTTCTTTACACAGAAATACTTGTTTTATCTGTAACACTTTTTGCACGCTGTAATGTACACGCGGGTTACGTTTGACTTGATTATCTCTCACTTCACTCTATCTCTCTTTCTCTCCCGTGTAAGTAAATGTGATCCCCTGCACCTATGTGTTACGTGATATTTTTGAAGATACGGGAATGTCATATTATATATATATGGGGTATTCCACGTGAAGTGGTCCGATCAAAATTTTAAAATGCACCAAATTTTGGGTACACTTTGCAAATGTTTTTCAGAATAAAGAAAAAAATTTTTAGGTACTGGAATCTATTTGCTCAAAAGTTATTCTAACCTCAAAAAGTGAATTTTTCCATATTTTTTTCAACACCAGCTGGGTTTACCGCTATATAACTCAAAATCTATCAACTTTTACTATAGAACATTATATGTAACATTCGTTGCTAATTATATCTAGAATTTATTCTTCTGGGTTAGAATTTCTAATCTCAAGGTCAATGTTACATAAACTACATGTCAATATTCAACTTGAAAGAAGTGCAAGTGCGCCACCTTTGATTTTTTCATCCAAAAGTCTAAAAAAAAGCTTGGAGCAATACCTTTCAAATGGTCTGTAGCATTTTTATGGCCTCCAATTCTGTAAAAAGTTATGACAATTTAAAGAAAGACAAAAAATTCACAAAAATTAACATGGTAATTCCCATTTAAATTTTTTAAAAAATTTCGTGTTTCTTTAAATTGTCATAACTTTTTACAGAATTGGAGGCCATAAAAATGCTACAGACCATTTGAAAGGTATTGCTCCAAGCTTTCTTTTAGACTTTTGGATGAAAAAATCAAAGGTGGCGCACTTGCACTTCTTTCAAGTTGAATATTGACATGTAGTTTATGTAACATTGACCTTGAGATTAGAAATTCTAACCCAGAAGAATAAATTCTAGATATAATTAGCAACGAATGTTACATATAATGTTCTATAGTAAAAGTTGATAGATTTTGAGTTATATAGCGGTAAACCCAGCTGGTGTTGAAAAAAATATGGAAAAATTCACTTTTTGAGGTTAGAATAACTTTTGAGCAAATAGATTCCAGTACCTAAAAATTTTTTTCTGTATTCTGAAAAACATTTGCAAAGTGTACCCAAAATTTGGTGCATTTTAAAATTTTGATCGGACCACTTCACGTGGAATACCCCATATATATATATATATATATATATATCCAAAGGCCCCCCGTTTAATTTTAGAATTTGAAAATTTAAAATAATAGTTAAATTTAAGGGTTAAATTAGCTGTCTATAATGGCTCTCGCGCTATACTACGGGTTTTTACCTCTGTCCGCACTCTCTCACGGGCTGGAAAGCAAATAGACATATATATATATGAGGGAGACGAAAAAAAGGGAAGAGGAAAAAATTTCGTAAAGGAAATCAACAAGCAATTTCTTTGTCATGATTTTTCTTCAATATCCGTCAATGAATTTACATATAGAATTGGATGTAAAGTGAAGATAAATAAATAGAGAATACGAGGTTTGATCGATAACATATTGAATATAATGTAATAGTAAAAAAAAGACATCATAAATCTGAGGGGTTAAATTAGCTGTCTATAATGGCTCTCGCGCTATACTTGCGTCAGGCGCAAAAAAGGCGCAAAGTCTTTGGCTATTTTGCTATATTGGACCTTTAGGGTCGCTTCGCTCTTTTTTCGTTGTAGTTTAGCCGTGTTATTTTTCCTGCGTGACTGCATGCTTCCATATAATGTTTTATAATAACAACGGGTTCTCCTATTGGGTTTCTTTATAACGTATCAGCATTAACGTTACTTTTACCGGCTTTGAATACGAAGCTATGGATGTCGGACCTACCGAGTTTTTAAACCAAACGAGTGATTTATGATTTACTATTTTGAGAGAACGACGGCCTCGGAGATAGCAGTCCAACTCAGTAACGAGATACAGTATGGTTAATGCTTCCCTTGAATAAGTGTCATATTTTTGCTCGGGTTTTGTTTAATACTCGCAAAACATGAGCAACCGGTAGGTCGGTTCCTACCTCTGATAAAATTGCTCCTATTGCTGTACCGCTATAGCCTTACAAGTCACTATAAATGGTTTATTATAGTCTGCTAAAACTAAACTAAAATTTGTAGTACTAGTTGCGTATATAATTTTTCTCTTAAATCATCAAATACCTTTTGAACCTCGCTGGACTATACGAAAGGCGCGTCTTTCTATAAGCTTTATAGGACGGGAAAATTTTGGTTCAAATAGACCTTTTACATTACCCGAAATATATGTATAATTTTATAGGATTAGTCGGTACAAGTTCCCAACCTGATAGATTTTTCAATATTTCAATATTTCAATATTTCGACTACCCCCGTCTGCAAAAACCAATATAAAATTTTTTTGTTTTATTTTAGCGTTTTACTTGATACACCTATGTTTTTTCATATGCTAAGTATACAAAAATAGTAAAAAAAAATTCTGAAGGTGCCCTGGACCTTGAAAATCGCCATTTCAAGGTCAAATTCTTTGTTTTTTTGCTATTTCAGTTTTGAAGTATGTATATCTATGTTTTTTGATGCGGTGTGTTCGACAAAAATAGTAAAAAAATTCTGGAGGTGCCCTTGATCTTGAAAATTGCCATTCCAAGGTCATATTTTTTTGTTGCTATTTCATCTTCTAAGTATGGAACTTTATATTTTGTGATGTGCTAAGTATGAAAAAATAGTCAAGAAATGTACGAACCAAAAGTGCAGTGAACTACAATTACATCCGTGGAGATCTATAATGAGTTCTTCAAGCCCTCTTATCTAAAATAAAAGTAAATTATATACATAATTCAACAGTTTTTCAGAACAAACTACTAGTTCTGTTGAATTTTATAGAAGAAATACTCCGACTTTCGCTCTTAGCGTGACCCAGGACCAACGACGTGGACGTGACGAAAAATAATCCCTTCGAAGTGCTGAATTATCGTGAATCCCCTCGCCTCTCACGTACCGGGGTGCTAGATTATCGTGAGATCCCTCGCGTCACGTATTGAAGTGTTTGACTTTATGGTAACGTCTGCTGTGTGTGGCATTGTACGAAGCATGGTGCTACACATAAAGGAATACCACAAATGGAACACATGTACATTGTTCGAGATTCATCGTTACGCAAAGTGCATACGTGGCACCTACGACTTGTACTATGCTTCGGAAAATATCGTCCAAGTAATCAAGTGGGAGTCATTGCTGTAAGCACACTTATCAGTACGATAAAGTTTCAATAACGATCGAACAACTTGTAATCGAAAGGATGGGAAGGATATAGGCTCTTTATTTCTCATTTTATATAAAGAATGAGCATTAGATAAACGTAGATCAAGAAAGTGAAAAAAAGCTTGCTATATCACTTCATTGTTTTTACACTGATTCTGTTATAGACAACTGTCTATCGATATGATCAATACCACTTATATTTTTATAGTAGTCCTGAGCACATGTTGGTACTATAATGTCTTCTTTTGTTCGATAATTTTTTTTATTTGCGCGGAATTCAAATTCATGCACACTTGTAAGCATACGAACATTACGTTTATCTTCCCATTTGAGTGCCATCCAAATATAATTATGAGCGACTTGTACATTACCTGGTTCTAATTTGTCTTCTAGCTTTGGCATTACTTTTCTATTTGCTTTCACTGTACCGCAAATTCCTGTATCGCGTTCATGTAAAAACTCTGACAAAATAGATGGTGTATACCAGTTATCTACGTACATAACATGACCCTTATAAAAATAAAGTTGTAAAAATTAAGCTACAATATCGCCAGTAACGCCCAAATCCAACTTTTGATAATCAGTATCTCCACCAGTATTAACAACAAACCCTAATATGAATTCAGTCTCACAATCTACAATCATGAAGATTGATGCCAAAACGGTTTCTCTTTAAAGGAATACATTATTTGAATCGAAGCCTACCTTTCCATTGTAACAGACTTTCATCTATACACAAATTTTTTGGAGTAATAGCTGCTGAAATTTTACTTTGCAGGTAATCAATTATTGACTTTATTTTCGCTAAAGGGTGATTTACAATTTCTTCGTTATCGCGAGACTTTATTTGAGAAAAAATTGGAGTATGCAGTAAGGGATCATACACCAATAATGTTTCAAATTACTTTTTCGTATATGACACATTAGAATCAAAAGACCAAGGAATTTTTCAAGTTAATCTTCTGAAAGAGAATTCCAAGATTCTGTATATCGTTTTCCATTATCTTGAGTTTCATAAAGATTCGTCTCGTCAACAATCATTTGAAGTAATGATGAATCAAAAAATAATTTAGATAATCGATTGGATTAGTTCCTGATATACAAATATTCGGATTTATTTTTGAACTACCTTCGTAGTCTTTGATTGATGGATAAAAATACGCGTCGTGAAAAATTTCACTTTTATCATAATTATCTTCAAAATTTATGTCATCAATTTCTTCATTATCTACGTTTTCTTTTACCTCTGATTCGGATTCGCCACTACTCCAATCATCAATTTCCATTTTATCAAAGATAAGATAATCTGATGAAATATTTATATTATAACGTCACAAAACTTATAATAATACAACAAGTAAATGTGTACGTGTCCTATAAGAATTCTAATCGTAATAGATTATGAATCGATTGTATTGATCTGCTACGAATTTAGTATAATCCAATGGTAATAAATGTTAGACCTCTAAAAGAAAAAAAATACTTACTTTACTGTAAATACTTATAATTATTTATATTTTGGACCTTGTATCTACATAGATAATAAAATGAATTTTCCGATGGACATAACCAACTTCAGAGACAAAATATCGAAAAAAAAATTTTGACTTCAAAGTAGAAATTTCCATGGTGAAAAATCCTTTCAGGAATTTTTTTATTATTTTTTTTTAACGCAGCGCATCAAAAAACATAGATATCCACTCTTTGACTCAATGATAAAGATCTCTTTAGGACTTTTTTTACTATTTTTTTTATACTCAGCGCATCAAAAATATATGTATATATTATAACGAGAATTGTTTCTCGTTATGCTCTCCCCTGGACCTGTTAATAATCTATGTATCTAATACACTAAAATATGTTACAGGTGCCAGCGACGACATAGCTACGATGAACGCAAAGAGAGAGAAAACTACCGATGCCGAAATCGGTAAAGAGAGAGAGAGAACCACTTTTCTCACGCAAGTCAACCAGCGCGCCACTTACGGTACGCGTCGAACATTAACGCGATTTTGAGCCGGTAGAGACTTTTTCGTCGCCACGCGACTTACATCGGCTAGAGCGACTTTTCTTTGATCTTCGCACGACCTTTCGTTGGCTGTATTCATTACCCACTACGGATGACACCGGGGTTTTTGAGCGTCACCGAAAACAGAGTGTTCCCCGGACGAGGTATCCCTGGGTCGCCGCTTGCGAGCACGCACCAACCAACCTAGGTGTCAGAGCCGGGCGAGTCCGTTGGCCTTCGACTCAACTTTGTAAGTACCAGGTTCTTACGCGCACTTTATCTCTCTCCCTCTTGCTCCTTTCACGCCTCACGATGTTTTCGGCTTTTCGGGGTAATCGCGATTGCGTGTACGCACCTCATTCTTGGTGAAATCGCCACCTTGTACTATGTTGCTTGATTTGTAATTAAAGATTATCATTCACCTTAGACTCGCGTTATCATTCGTAGCAGTTCAAAAATCCCGAACCGCCCTCTCTCTTATTTAGCTTCGGTGTCGAAAGGACTCCGCCGAAGCTGAGACTAAGTTAGCCAAATGCATCTCGCGCACGTGAGCCGGGGTAACTCACGAACCCTATTCTCGTAGGGATTTGTTAACGGGTTTGCGGAGATCACACTGCACGGCGATCAATAAATTTCCCGTTACAATATATATATATATATATATATATATATATTTTGAAGCTTACATAGCAAAAAAAATTTGACTTTGAAATGATGATTTTCAAGGTCAAGGACACCTTTAAAATTTTTTTTACTATTTTTCTGTCATAAAGCATATCAATTTCACATTAAAACTATGAAATAGTTTGTGTTCGTTGGGTGGTCGAAATATCGATCATCCCCGTCCTCTAAAGTTTAATAAATTACTTAACCCTTTAACTGTTAATATGTATTAATCTAAACAAAAGATTAAAAAAATATTGAGGCTGACATGTTTCTGAGATCACTCTTACGAATGGCACTAATATAATAAAAAAAATGGCATCCTAACCTCTGTTTTATGAAAAATACTAAAAAAAACACGTTTTTTGGAACACGATTTTTTTTAAATCTCATTTTTTGTCAACTTCCCGTCTCTTAATCAACCTGCAATCAATTTTAAACGTGCACTCGATATCAAAATTGATAAAAAAATGCTTTTGCGAAACTTTTTTCCCCTCAGATTATTTAAGATGGTGTCCGAAGTGACAATTTTCACCTAATATCTTAAGATATCTCTAATTAAAAAATTATCAATTAAAAACAACGACAAGAATAATAAGTGCTTATAATTCATCAAGGAATACACTTGAATTTTTTCAGATGTTTCAAAAAAATTTTAAAAAAATTTTTTACCAAAATTTTATATAAATTTAAAAATTTTGATAAAATTCTATTATATTTCTGAAGTTATTTTAAATATTTTTTAAACTATGAAATTTGGTGAATGTATTTTCACTGTGATGAATATAGTCTAGGTCTTTGTTGTTGCCATTTTGATTTCATTTACTTCTTTGTTCTTGCTCGTATATTTCATACGATTGATTGCTGACAAATTTTATAGACGTTTCATAATTTTCATGTAATTGAAAATTACTTGACGTTTTTGAGTCACTATCGGTATAATTGTGAAATCTTGAATTTTTCATGTTCATATAATCATTGTTTTCCTTTCTTCTTTGTCATATATCTTATTGATTTCCGATCATTATTTTCGATTTCCTCCATTATATAAATCAATTCATGCATTTGCGTGTTATTTAGATTTTCAAAGGGAAGAATTAATTCGTTAAATTCTAAATATTATTTCGAAAATTAATTTTTGAATCGTTTCTACGAAAAAAATCGGTGCCTAAGATTCGGGCTTGTTGTACAGGGAACGAGTCATGTACTAAATTGAGTTCAAAGAGATATCCTTCGAAATCTATTTTAATTTTGCCACAGGTAGTTAATGAATGGTCAGTTATGCCTTTTAACTATATAATATTATTTTCGTCAATTTTTATGCTTGAGTCTGCCTCTGACACTTCAACTAGACTTACCAATGCACCTGTATCTAGCAAAAATTTTAACAGACCTCTTAATTGACCGGTATCGAGCACAACAACCGGAGCAGAAATTTGGCGTAAATTTATTTTCGCAATGCGGAGGGGACGGTTGAGTGGGTTCCCGCACTTGAAGTAGAGGGAATTTGATTCGTAGCCTCTCTCTCGACCCTACTTGGAGAGAGAGCAGCGGTGTTTCCCTGATTTTGATTTTCTTCTCTTATTTCTGTTTGTACTTTATAATAACTGCGCTTTATGTGACCGGGTTTTCCGCAATGGAAACAAGTAATCGATGGTCTTATATTATTATTCGATTCGTTATATTAACCTTTAAGGAGCCGGAAAGCCGATATATCGGCTCAAAAACATAATGCTAGGCTACCTATTAATCCTTAAGTAAATTGATGAGCTAAGTTCGTATCTGAAGTTGGTTTAATCTTATCACTCAGAGTCAAGGTCAATGAAGGTCATTTGAAGTTCAATTCTAGCAATATGGTTTGCATCATTGCAAAAGATATATCTTTATGTTTTTGGAGTCACTGAATTCGGCTTTTACGTCATTTTGACCTCAAATAAAAAGAGAGATGAAAATTTCTTCAAGGTCAGGTTGAGAATATACCCAGGGAAATATTTAAATTGGTTTTTATGTTTTTGAGAACGCTTGATACTGAATTTTCTCATGCAACTAATCGCATTTCTGTCAATATCATTATTCAGATAATTCTCTGAATCTATTCTTGTGAAAGTAGTTTGCCAGTGAAATGACAGAAATACTTTTTGCTAGAAACGTATATATCATCATAATTTAGGTCGTACAATGATAACTAGAAATTTATTCTAGAAGAAAAGATAGTGAATAGGAAAAAATTCTTGATTTTTGAGCATACGTATGACAAGCAGATCATATGTTTCTTTCTATTTATTTTCAAACAGTATCGTAATAGCAAATAACATAGTGACGTATTTCAAACAGTATTTCGATATGATCGTATAATAGAAAGACACCAGGTACAAAATCATAGAGGATACACTTGACAAAAGCGTATTCATGCTGTGACATTAGTCACTTATAGAACTCCTGCATATAGACAACCACCGGCGTAGAAGAGAGGCCAATTCCATTCTCGCCCGCTTGACGAAAACACCGTCGTTGTGCGCTCAGACACAAGAGCAGTCGTCTCAACGATATAAGTCCGGGGAAAAGACGAGATTCGACGATTCGCTTGCGACAAGCTATTGCTAACCGTTACTCTACCGTCACTCTACCGCTACAATACTTTCGTACTTTTTATTCCATCGTTTGAGTTGAATATCTTCTCTCTTTTTTTCACTTTGATACTTATACAAAATTATGGTATTCAGCGTAACAACTCATAGAGTCTATCACCAGTCTACAACATAAATTTTCTTCCTTGAGCCAAAATACTGAGTGCTTGGAGTAGTAAATCAGTAGTGGTAAATCAGAACCAGAAGAAGAGTATGCTGACAATAGGACTGATGAATCACAAACAAATACTTCTTCAGAAATCATTGATGATCCTAAGAGAGATGACGATATATTTTTCGATTCTGTCTATTTCTCTTTTACAAAAGCTTTGTAGGTCATACTAACTTTTATGAAAATATTCTTATACCAGAGCTTACTCCATTAGCTTACTTTGAATTTTTTATGGATTCGAATATTTTGAAAGTAATTTTGGAACAAAAAATCTCTTCCAGAAGCAAAATCCTGATAAATTCCATTCTAATATGGCTCCATGGAAAGATGTAACAGTAGCCGAATTGCGAATCTTTCTTGCTCTAACTATTAACATGGGCCATGTTCGTAAGTGTAATGTCAAAGATTACTGGAGTATGGATCCTCTATTATCCACTCCAATATTCAGAAAATACCTGACCCGTAATAGATATTTCCAAATTTTACGTTTTCTGCATTTTGAAAATAATAGGTACAATACATCACCCTACAAGAACCACCCTCACCACCCTCACCACCCTCTGAGGAAAATTAAACCTGTAATAAGTATCTAAATCAGAAATTTTCCTCTGCTTTGCATCCTAGGAAAAACCTTTGTATTGATGAAAGTTTGATGCTGTGGAAAGGAAGATTGAAGTTCGAGCAATATTTACCCTTGAGAAGACACAAGTTTGGTATACAATTTTTCGAATTGGTTGATTGTGAGACTGGATTCCTATTACGGTTTATTATCTATACAGGAGCTGATACAGATTATGAAAAATTTAATTTGGGAATCTCTGTAGATATAGAAGTTGATTTCCTAACACCATATTTCAACAACGGTCACGTTATCTTCATAGATAATTGGTACTCGTCTCCTCAACTTGCTAATTTTCTCCACGACAAAGATACTGGTATACTTGGGACCGTGAAGCAAACCAGAAAAGGAATGCTCAAGCTTGTCAGTAAATTGAACCGCGGTGAAATTGGAGAAGCCCATACCGATTCTTGATTAGCAATAAAGTGGATGGACAAGATAGAAGTTTCCATGATAACAACAGTCCATGAAGTTGGTTACGCAAGTACAGGGAAGAAACATTGTAGTACTAACAAAGATATTATAAAACCAATATGTATAGTGGACTATATGTTTGTGTATAGTGTACAATAAAAATATGGGAGGGACTGACAACATAGACAGGCAATTTTCATTGACAGAAACAAATAGAAAATCTACTAAATGGTATTAAAAACTTTTTCTTCGCTTATTTGATTTTATTTTGGTGAATTTTCATGCATTTCATAAAATGAAAAGTACCACTAATAAAAAGATTTCTTATCCTGATTTTTGTTTAGAAATGATGAGAGACTTACTGGGGATAAATTTTTCTTCCTAAGAAAATTGATCATTCTTTCCTAAGAAAATTGATCAAGGGAAAAAGAAAGAAGACAATTGCTGCTTATGTCTCATGAATAAAACCAGACATCGAAACACTTACGAATGTAAAACTTGTCAAGTTGTTCTATGTATAGGTCCGTGTTTTGAAACTTATCACACCAAAGAAGTCTTATCTTGATCAAGTTGTAAAAAATTATAAAAAATAAAAGAAAGTCATAAAGTCAGATGTTATCGATAGATTGATATAGATCTTAGAAGAGCAATGTGAGAAAAATACAAAATAGACTTCTGACAAAATGGAAAAATGTATAAAAAAATAGGAAAATATAAAAAATTAAAAAAAATGAAAAAAAGAGCTACATTACTCATTACGTCCACGTCGATAGCTCTGGGTAAAGCAGAGGGAGAGTAGAAAATCTAAACACTCCACATTTCTAAAAAAAAAGTACGATTCAAAACACATAAATCCTGAGATGGTCATATACCCAGAAGAATGAGTATAATTATGTCTAATTATAATCAAACAGGTGTCAGATTCAGATGTAGCACCTAGGGATACTCTTAGATATAATTTTTGTCGAATATATATGATACTTTCTGCATTTGACCTTGAAGTGACGTTGTTTGACCTTGAATGACCATGATTATGAGCAGTTATCACCGATCAGACTCCAGATATGGATTCAGCACCCCACAAAATATTTGGATATCATTTTATTTTGAATATGTATATTATTTTCTGAATTTAACCTTGAATTGAAATTGTTTGACCTCGAATGACCGTGATCATGACCAGTTCTAACCGATTAAACTCCAGATTTGGATGCAGCACGTCTCGAAACCTGAGAACATGATTTCATTCCTATTTTACTGAACTAAAAATTTTTCATGACCTTCCAAAGCCGGAGAGCCGATATATCATCTCGGTCCATGATAGGAACATTGTACATAGTTGATGGGTGATACAAGACATAAGTTTGGGTACATATGCCTGCAGAGTATCTCGCGAATGGCGTGAAAGTTTTTACAATAAATTGGACTACTGTCAAGAAGTCGATGTAAAACAATCTGAAAACTTAGTAAAATAAGTTCAAGACCTCTAAAACTATTAAAACACCCGAAATCTTGCCTTGACTGGCTGGGCAGTGAGGGGTCTTGCTTTGAGTGGCTGGGCAGTGAGGTGTCCTTGCTCAGGCAAATTTTCGTCTGCATCAAGTCACCTATAGGTAATTTTCTGCAAAGGCTACTCTTTACCTTGGAATGTTCTTCATGGGTTAAATTCAAGGCCAGCAGTAATCAACTAAGTAAAAATCTACTAACTACTGCATGAAAAGTTTTTTACTGCCCTTACATCTGCAATTTTGATGAGTGTCCATATTATTGGAGGGTAAGGACGTTTGACCTTCAAATGACCTTTGGATCACGTTTGACACCCTATGCTATATATATATATCGTTGGATAGGGAATATTACTAGCTTTTCATTTCCACCATAAAAAATGGCGGTTCCGAGTTTAAAAACTCGACTCGACCTTTCAATGACCTTGAAAGTCAAGTTCAAGGTCAAATTAAATGTCACTATCAGATAGCAAAGGGAAACTTTCACCTAAAACATTTTCTTCGAAAATGCATATTTGCCAAGTTATTATGCCGTCCTGCAACTTTCGACACACCTTATATATATATAACGATAAATGGGCATTGAGAAATTCTTATATACATATGGGCTATTTCACGTCAAGTGGTACGATGAAAATTTTAAATCGCTCCAAAATTTGAGAACAGGCTGGAAATATCTTCAAGAAGATAGAAAAAAAATTTTAGTTGTTAAAAATAATTTGCCTAAGAGTTATTCCACCATAAAAAATGGAAATTTTTCAATTTTTTAGAAAATTTTCTATTTTTAAAGCCATTTATCTCAAAATCTATTAATTTTTTTGAAAAAACATTACAAACAATTTTTGTTCAAAATAATCTTTAAAATTTATCTACCTGGGTTACAATTCTTAATTTTAAAATCTCGAAGAGATACGGCACTCGAAAATATTGAATATCAAATAAAGGCGACCACGCCACAATCGATTTTGATCTAACACCGCTCAAAAGATCACATTTTTTGAGAGCTTTCGAATGGCGGTGGATAGATTATTGGCCAAGACCGCTGTTGTAAGTTATGCCCTAAAATACATGAAAATTAGTGATTTTATGAGGTTTATGAGGCATAACCTACAACAGCGGTCTTGGCCAATAATCTATCCACCGCCATTCGAAAGCTCTCAAAAAATGTGATCTTTTGAGCGGTGTTAGATCAAAATCGATTGTGGCGTGGTCGCCTTTATTTGATATTCAATATTTTCGAGTGCCGTATCTCTTCGAGATTTTAAAATTAAGAATTGTAACCCAGGTAGATAAATTTTAAAGATTATTTTGAACAAAAGTTGTTTGTAATGTTTTTTCAAAAAAATTAATAGATTTTGAGATAAATGGCTTTAAAAATAGAAAATTTTCTAAAAAATTGAAAAATTTCCATTTTTTATGGTGGAATAACTCTTAGGCAAATTATTTTTAACAACTAAAATTTTTTTTCTATCTTCTTGAAGATATTTCCAGCCTGTTCTCAAATTTTGAAGCGATTTAAAATTTTCATCGTACCACTTGACGTGAAATAGCCCATATATATATTGTGACAAGGCAAGTGTCCCTGTCATGGTGCGAAACAAGCACACACATCCCTACCTACCCGTTATCTAATATACTTTTCTAAACCCTATAAAAGCATGCCTAACACCGAACAAGCCACACCCTGGAACTAAAGCGAAGCCAGCACACACAGGAGTCGAGAAGACCAGTAGCCACCAAGAGGCCACGTACAGGGCGAACAGCATTCGGAGAGTCTGGAGACATTAGCTGAGTATAAAGTCAGCACAGGAACATAGACAGGGCACCGAGGTACAAAGTATAAGGAAGACGGCTCTTGTAGCAATCACAACAGCATATCCGTAGTAGCCTCAACCCTGAAGGAGCCACACAGCAGCAACAAAACTCGTACAGGAAGATTAACCTGTAAAGCATATTAATAAGTATGTTTTTAATACTAAGGAGCAGGTAGGAGTACACAAGACTGTGTACAGGAGTAGAAGTGTGTGGGAGCCAGGATTAGAGGTTATGTGAGCATAAACATTGCTTACATATACTAATTAAATAGCAAGGCGCCTGTCAAGTTACTCCTTACCGTGTAATAGCAGCCGCGCAGTAGACCTGAGGAACAACATCCGGAGCCGACGTCGTGAAGAGACGTCTCAGCAGCCAAGAAGTCACGAAATAGAGAGAGACAGAGAAGCGACACGTACTCACACGCCGAGCAGCCACGACCTGTTAACCACGGCAGTAAGGTTCGCCGTCCACCTGAAACCAACTCATAGATCGATTAGCCGATGATTAACAAGGAACGGGGTAATAATTACCAAACAGCAGCCTCGTCGTCGCCAACTCGTCCTCGTCGTCGTCGTCGTCTCGAACGAACAGCACAGTAGAACGCCGACAACAACACCAAGCCGCTCTCGCTATAAGACCGCGCTCACACTGTGCGGAGACGGTCGCGACGCATGCGCGCGGCGCTCTCGCAGGACGAAGGCAGAGAGCTCGGGAACACGGCCATGAGCGGACGCAACGCATAGATCGCCTCGACCGTTTTTTTCGTCACGAAAGAGAGTTTAGAGAGTGTGCATCGGGTGCAACCTAGAGAGAGAGTTCGTCGTGCAAGGTTTATGCAACGTGTTACCTATACCCGTGTTCCTCTCCTCGTAAAGTGTGTGTGCCGCTATTGCCCATTTCGCGCGTATCCGCACACGTGGCCGGCGTCGACATTTTCGTCGATCGAGCGGATATTCGATCGTGTATTAGCTACATCGTCGTGCGTGTAATTCTGACGAGCCAAAATACGAGCCATAATTACGCTATAATTAATTACGCTTAATTGTTAATAGCTAGCAGCCGTTAAATATAGCCGCGAACGCGACTGGCAACCATGTAATTAATCTGTATTAGTTAATAAATTCTCTTATTTTTATAACTGATATAGACTTTATCACCCGCACCCTAATCCCTAGTGCGGTGTGACAATACATATATATATAGTTTCAAGCTTTTTTTTAAATCAAAATTATTAATAATATGTGTTTTTGGATCTAGTTATTGCTTGTTTTAGATCATTATAAACTATTTTTACTGAATAGTGTGTAAGACTGTTTATTGTCGAAATTATTGTTCTGAGTGGAAAATTAACTTCGTGTATTTTGACAATCCGTATGCATTCTTTATTTAAAAATTTCTTCATCAGATTATTAATAATAGTTATTAACAATTTGAAAGAAATGTCTTGTTCAGGGTATGTTCAGTATTTTACTCTATAAAAATTATAATTTATAACATAATTATGTTAAAATTTTAAATAAAATTTGCAATTTTTTTTATTGACAATACTCTGAATAAAAGTATTTCTTGTAAGAAAATTTGTTTCATACAGTAATTTTTTTTTCTTTTGTTACAACTATATATTTGCACAGAGCGTGCATCAAGGATACACGTAATACTATTTTACGTTGCGCAACGAGATATATTTTAAAATGCAATTTTTTCACTTTTTCTACAATTTTAAATACAAAAATGTTTTTTCATCTGAAAATGTAATAACAATTATCTATTAATGTTTACATTTTTTTAAAAACATTTTCAACTAATTTATAAGCAAATGTTTAATATTTGTATAATTGTTATATAATTGTATGTTTATTACTAGAATAATTTTTTTTAAATATTTTAAAATATATAACTTGACGAATTTGTCAATTTTTTGTCATTGTGTTCATATATATTTATTAAATAATTCTTTAAGATATATCGTATTTTAATTTATATATAAATTATACTTATTTCAAATTTTCGCGGTGTTGGGGGAGGTGATATCCGCGTGATCGATTTAATAATTAAATTTTATACAAAATTATGTGTAATGATTGATTATTTACGTAACTAATAGAATAATAAACAATTATTACTTTATGGGGATTTTCTTTGAGGAAAATTTTTTTGGTTGTTCTTGATGAATCGAGTAATTTTTGCAAATTTATAGCTACTGTGTTAGTTAAAATAGTTGTATTTGCAGGTCCAAAATTTTTTTTCCTATACTTATAATTATTTTTTTTTTTTTTTTTTTTTTGTTATTTAACGTCGCTCTATTTATGCTGCCAGGGCTAATCAGCGACGGAGGTGAACGGTGTGTCTGTCAACAAAGCACATGTAGTTGAAACAGTGGTGCTTGTGTCCATCGGAAGATATCATCGGTCACTGTAATTAGTCTAATAATTACAGTTTCCTGTCCTCATGATGGAACCACCGCGATCCTCTTTACATCTTCGCGTCCCTAACGTTCCCTATAGTTCAGATGCCCGTGCCTCTCATGCACTGAAAAATGCACGAAACGCACGCGCACCTGAACTGGCGTCACATTATAGTGACACGCCGAGCCACTGAGTCGCGGTGTTCGAAAAATGCACATGAAAAAATTTTCAGAGGTACACGTCTGGGATCGAACCCACGACCCTCGGTGTGAGAGTCGGGAGCTCTACCCATGAGCCACCGCGGCTCTGCTACTTATAATTATAATTGCTTTTCTTTTCTTTCTTTATTGTCGGTCATTTTAAAATTTGAACGCATATAAATTGCAAACATTTTTTTAATTGTTACTATATTGTTTTGGATTGATCAAGGTATTAATTTGCAATTTTACAACTAACAAGGAGAATCCATACTCTGTGGGAAACGGATCCTTACCAAATTCTAGTATATAATTTCTGCTATAAAAGTATAAACATAGCCGAAGTTTTAGATTTCAACACCCTTTTTATGACAGATATAAGTAAATGACAAAAAATCTCGCAGAAAAAATCATTGACTTTGCATTAGGGGACTGGACCACTCGTCCTACACTGCAACGAGATAGAGATTTGATCTGAAGCATTTATTATGCCTAGGAGGACAATCCACCGTAAGGCAAAAGCAATAAAATGCATAATATATAAAATACATAATATATACAAACATAATTTATACAAATTTGTTAAATAAATGCATGAAATAAGGATAGATTAAAATAAATGCCAGCTGCATAAAAATTTTAAAAGTCTAAACTATACGTATAACACTAAATTTAAAATAAAAATTCAAAAATATAAATAGATACATCAGCAGAGATAAATAAACAAAAATCTTCCAAATTAATAAGGTAAACGTAACGCATTTTTTAACATTTAATAACGCCTGAATTTTACAGAAGTTCGCAACAATACTACATCATTAAAAAATATATTACCGACATTTTAACCCACTTAGGAAAACAATATATATCTGATTTTTATTTCTAACGGCTTCCCGCATTTAGATAGTCGTATAAGCGATTTTTAAATAACCCAATACTCGTACTCAATTTTAAATCCGGCGGCAAACTATCCCATAAATCCATGGCCTGTATTGTGAAGGATTTTTTATATGTATTTGTAGAGAGAACTCGTCTATCAAAAGAGGACTGACTAGTTCGCTCCGAACGCCGTAGATCGGGGTTCGGGGAAAGAAACAACTCATGTAGGTATTGAGGTTTATTATCAGTTAACACCTGATATATAAGCACACACATAAAGTAAAGGCGACGCTTACTTACCGACAACCAATTTAGTTTTTTATAAAAAACATCTAACTTAGCGTCTTTTCTAAGACAAAAGATGAATTGCACACATACATTCATAAGCCGACGTAATTTCGTGTTCAAATAATCAGGAATGTCGCAATATACGAGACACGCATAATCAAAGCACGGCATCACCAGAGATGCAACTAACTTCTGTTTCATCATTACTTACAAAAAACTGCCTCGACTTCGCAACTTATGCAGTATGCCATGTACTCTCGAAATAATGTTAGAAATGTGCGTGTTCCACTTTAAATTTTCGTTAAATACAACTCCAAGATTTCTGATCGAAGTAACTAAATCTAAGCTGCTGCACCGAGCCAATTAAGATTGCCTTAGTTTTGCTAAAATTAATATCAATTTTATGCTCATGTGCCCAATTTAACATCCTAGAACCATCACTTGGGAGTTTTTCAATACTGGTAATACATTCCTGAGGCTTACAATGTATATACAACTGAAGATCATCCGCGAATAACATACCTCTACTATAAAAGAGTCGACTCATTATTGAATTTATAAAAATAAGAAAAATGACTGGCCCAAGTGTTGAACCCTGAGGAACACCTGACGTTGTTTCAAAGTATTCTGAAAGGAGTCCATCATCTTGAATAACAGCCTGGGACTGACCCGACAGATAAAAATAAAACCAATCAATAGAGGCATCTGAGAAATTTAGTTGCTTTAGTGTTCTTAATAGATCATAATGGCTAATAGTATCAAATGCCTTTCTAAAATCAAACATTAGTAAAAATGTAACCATACCTCTTTCTGTAGCCAACCGAATGCCATCAGTGATTTTTAATAATGCTGTTTGAGTGCTGAATTTTCTTCGGAAACCTGATTGAAAACATGATAACATATTATTTGACTCCAAATATGCAATTACCTGCTGCGTGGCTAACCGGTCAAAAACTTTTGCAAAGTGTGTTAATGGCTTGGAAACTTTACTTAGTGGCACAATTACTGATTTTTTCTATAATCTTGGATATTTCCTCGTAGTGAGTGAAAAATTAAAAAAATCCGTAAGCATTGGAACAATACAATTTATAACATTTTTGAAATATATTAATGCTAGACCGTCTGAACTACGGCCTTTAGCCTTGGGAAGACAAAGAGAAATAGCTTCCGCCACCTGTTCATGAGTAATATTTTTAAATGTAAAACAAGGGTAATCAAATACTGGCTGTAATGACTTAATCTCAATTAGATCACCGATGTTACAATTCTTTAATTGAAAAGAACTTTAGCGGAGAATTAATAGTTTCATTTTTTATCCCCAACTTTCTTAAAAACCGCCAACACTTAGACTGGTCTGTGGTGTTGGTTAGGGATTGGGCAAAATATTCATTTTGTGCATTCCTAATTTCTAACTTTAATTATTTTCATAAAATTTTATACGCGTTCAACAGCACTGAATCGCGATGGCGTTTAGCTAGCTTATACAGCTTATCCCGCTCATCGTATTTCGCCCTAATCTCCCTATTCATCCAAGGAGCTGAGCGCGTACGGATTGTACGTGTCACCATCGGTGCCTGCTTATCCAGGTTAGAAATGAAAGAGTCCCGGAGAGCTTCACAAAAGATGTCCACAGACAATGAGGTATCAAAAGTAGCACGCAACCTAGTAAGAACATTACTTATCACTCTCGAGAACTCTGAATGTACACAATTATTAAAATCACGAAACGAATAGAGTAATGTTAAATAGTGTAATAAGTAATGTAAAAGGACTTGAACGAAGTACAGGAAGACAATAATCGATGATAATATAGTCATGGCCATTTATAAATGGGCTGCCTGACTGTTTTTTATCTTCAACCTTTGACTCAGCATCAACAATAAAAACATCGAGCCATGTATCACAATTTTCTCGATGATGGGTTGCATTAAAAGGCACGAGATAAAGTGAATATTCCTTCATAAGATCAATTAGATGTGCGCTATAATAATCAACTAACATAAAATTTGAATTTAAATCACTAGTAATAATAATATTATTGTAACGGTGAGAATACTCCTGCAATACATTAAAAAGTTTTGTTAAAACATGTCCCTTAGGACGTCGATACACAATCGCGAGAAGTCTCTTAACATTACGAATTGACAAATCTAAAATTAAATATTCCGTATCATTTATGTCAGTTATTTGAGGAGCCTCAAGTACTCTAAAAGAGATGCCATTTTTAGATAGCACGCTACATCTCCACCTTGCATAAATTCCCGTTTATTAGTAAAAGATGGTAGTCCTCGATCATTGCGTATTAGTACATACCCATCAACATTGTATACCGAATCAGAACGATTTAGGGTCAACCATGTTTCAGATAGTGCAAGGACATCCAAATTCTGCGAACTTATCAACGATTCAACCTCAACTTGGTGGTCTAGTATTGAGTTTACATTTACATGTGCAACTCTCAGATAAGCAGACGATGATGTAATAATTTCATTGTTCACGTCCTGACAAGGATCGTTAACATTACTATCAATATGAAGTCACGACAGCAATTTTTTAAGATCATCCTCGGATACAATTCAAAAACTCTCCGATTTATCGTTCTTTCGTACATATGTAACACTATCACGAGTACAAATGTACCTATATTTGAACGGCCCAAGTTTATTTTTTACTAGTAGGCGCAACTCATGAACGGCCGGAGGCAACATCTCATAAATATTAACAGGCTTCGAGGTAAGATTTCCAGCATTTTTAACGAGACTGCCATAAGTAATATTACCAAACTTACGCTTAACTTCCAACACAAAATTCCGTACTTCCGACTGCTTAAAACGAATAATAAACGATTTAGTATCTGCATTTCGCGAAGAAGGTTGACTAGAAGAAGGTTCAGTAGAAGAACCATTTAGCGCACGGTTTAAGGGAAAAGGGCGAGTATCAAGAATGTCACCATTAAGATGATCTAATCCGAGAACATGTAAAATATTTTTAGCTAAATCAATAAGAGAAATATCACAAGATGCAGGAATACCAGTGACTTTAATTTGTGTATTTGGTACTGCTCTGACATGCCTATCTTTTAATTGCGCAACCTCCGAACGTATATGTACATTTTTACTCTCCAAGTCCGTTATTCGCTGATTTTGTTGCTCGATAATACTCATGAAATTGTCTAATCAATTGGGTATTCTCTTTCCCACTATTAAAGAGAAACGCAGACTGCTGAGATGGAGTCATTGACCCCCAGTCAACTGGTAAATTCATGTTAACCACCAATGATGTACTAGCAGAAGCACTGTTAGAAATTAGATTCAGATTGCCAAAAGACACAGGGCTCAGATCACGATTAAAATTTAATGACAAATGACGAGCAGAAGAAGACGAAACATTGGCTTCCCTAACTTTCAGTAATTTTATATACGAGGATTTATCTACTGGGTTACCAAGTCTTAATGCACAGCATAAATCAGCGAGTTTATTCTGTAAATATCGAGCAGCACAGCCTGGGTGGAAAACATTACCACACTGGTCACAAACTTTGAGCAGACCTGCAATATTTTGTCACCCATTTATAAAACTAATCCCGCGGTTAATTTGTAAAACAGACAGAATTCCGCAACATACCAATCATATACAATAATACTATATTCATCAGTAACTTACATACATATTGCATAAAAAACGCTATTTAATGAGTTTTTACAGCAAAAACGCAAATGATACTGCTAATAACACAAGTTTAACCTTAAACCACGTAGGCATTAATAATATTACCTATATCACTATTTTAATTTATTTACGCAATGCCTAAAATTAATTAATTTTTGATAATCTTTGTGTATGCGCATATATATACAAAGTACAAAATAAAGCAAATATTTAAAGTATAGAATGCTTGGAAACTATTCGAAGTATATTAAATCCAAAAATTCTATTTAATTTTCCCAATAACCAATCCAAATTTCAATATTATGCATTTATGTCGACAATTTCATAATAAATATGGCTTTAGACATTATACTCATTTTAATAATTAAATTCAGCTAAAAAGTGTTTAATATCAACACATAATAATACCATAAAGATTGCGAAATTGGTATAAATAAAATTACTATAATGAATTAAAGTTTTGATATACAACAACTTTATCTAAAAACTTGTTAGTGACGACATCTAATGATAAATAAGATAAGAATAGATTAAATCGTTATATCACTAATCACACACAAACAATATCTATATTAACGACTGTCGGTAACGCACTCGCCAAGTGTTGATTTATAAAATCAAGATCAAAACTTAACCTAAAAATCGACACACTTTTTATTTCCTTCCTTCTTTTAAGCATTTGTTTCCAACACTGCATCCATTTAAAACTTTCAAAAAACAGTACAAACGACGACGCTCCTCACTCCCACTGGAATATTGCTCGTTCAGGTCAGGAAAGGCGACTAATCCGCATAAAACGTGATTCAAGAACGTACAACATTAGAAGTCACTCACGGCCAAATTAATGCAGTTGCATCCTTGCATTATAGCTTAAAACATACCAGCCGCATCGAGGACTTCTTCCTGCAATTTTCCTCCGAAGAGTTTAAAAAATAAATCGTTAAAACTCAAATAGTTTGAGAGCTGCATATATGGCGATGTTAGCGCTTACCGAGAGAGAGAGAGAGAGAGAGAGAGAGAGAGAGAGATAGATAGATAGATAACTTTATTAGGTTTTAGGGGTAGAAACCCCGTAAACACAAAAATACATACATCACTGACAGTGTAAAAATAAAATAACAAATTAGAAATTATAACAAATAAAATAACAAGTGATGAGATTACAATAAGAAAGCAAAAAGCGCATAAGAATATAAATAAAAATAAAAATAAGAATAAAAACGCAAGTAAAACGAGATAAAGAAATACAAAATGAGAAAAAAGTTATAATAAAATTAAAAGTAAAAACAAAAATAAATAAATAAATAAACAACAATGAAAATAAAACGCAAACGAGATAGATAATACAGTGCTAAATACAATGGGACGAGCGACAGCAGAATGAGTGTAAGGTAAGAATAAAAATAAAAAGTGAAAATAAGAATGAGTAAAAGAAAAAATTACAAAATTAATAGAATAAATTATGCTAAAAGAGAAAAAATAATACTGATAAAGAAAAATAAGAGAGAGAGAGAGAGAGAGAGAGAGAGAGAGAGAGAGAGAGAGAGAGAGAGAGAGAGATTAGATTTGATTTTGCTTTATTTTTGGGTATCTAATATAATCTAATTTGGGGTGAAACCCCGTATACACAAATGAACTCATAAAAGAGTTCTAACATATTGATACATGATATTTTACAAAATAAAATAAAATCAATAAAATTTCTATAAAATAAAAAAATATTTACAAGTATAATAATAATAAAAAAAAGTAATAAATAAAGAAAAGTCGCATTGTAAAAAATGAATCAGCATTGTAACAATTAGTAACAAATAAAATAAAATACAATAAAATAAGATAAAATAACAAGTAAAATAAAAACGCAGTAAAATAACTACAATCGTCTGGCTTAACTGAAATAGCATATGTCGACAATATATAAATAAATAAAAGCGACGTGAGGAAGAACGGGCAAGAAATGAAGCATCACGAATAATGAAATGTCTAGCGATATAGGAAGGGAAATTATGGGAGATGATGTTATATGCGCAGGTAGCAATAAAAAGGGATCTTCTAAGATCGACCGACAGCCAGCCTAACTTAAGACGGTACGGTGTCACATGCTCCCTCCATGGAATATTACCCCATACAAAGCGAACGCAAGCATTCAGTAGACGCTGTAATTTCAAATTCTTGGTAGCATCCAGATCGTGATAAACAGCGCAGGCGTAATCGAAATGCGGGAATATTAGAGCTTCGACAAGGCTCTTTCTGTTCTGGCGCAAAAGCGCTCTTTTAAAAAATCTTAAGGAGTGAAGAACTCCGTGAACTCGCTGCGACACAGATGCGACCTGACGAGACCAGTCCAGGGTGGGTGTAATCCATATGCCCAAAGATTTGACCTCAGATTCATAGTTAAGGAAATCATTTCCTATTGAAACCTTCGGGGCAGAATCAAAGACAATGCGCGAAATGAAAGCCTGACTTCCCAAGATCATCACTTTCGTCTTTTTGACATTTAGATTCAGACCATTTAATCTCGCCCAGTTGTCTATCGCATTAGCGTCTTCCGAAATCCTTTGTACACCCTGAGCAAGATCAGTTGGGTAGAACGAGTGATAGATCTGGGTGTCACCCGCAAAAATCA
This sequence comes from Theocolax elegans, assembly GCA_026168455.1. Taxonomy (NCBI): domain Eukaryota; kingdom Metazoa; phylum Arthropoda; class Insecta; order Hymenoptera; family Cerocephalidae; genus Theocolax; species Theocolax elegans. Next base: position 41,517,622 of record CM047425.1, read on the forward strand.
TATGGTCAGAATGCTTTAACACCCGCAGGAGGTCATTAATAAAAATAGAAAATAAGAGTGGGCCGAGGACACTGCCTTGCGGCACCCCCCTAGACGTGTCAAGCCAGGCCGAACCCCCCCCCCCCCCAGCTCATCCACAACTGATTGGGAACGTCCAACCAGATAATGGTAGAACCACGATAGAACCGTGTCCGAGCAACCTAAAGAGCGTAATTTACAAAGCATCAGGTCATGTGGCACCGAATCAAACGCTTTCGAAAAATCAAATAAAATAAGAATAGCGATCATTCGTTTGTCTATGGCTCTCCTAACGTCATCCAAGACACCAATCAAAGCCGTCTGGGTACTATGCCCCCGGCGGAAGCCTGCTTGTCTCTCAATAATTAAATTATTACCATTAAGATACTCTGTGAGTTGTTCGTGAACTAATCTTTCTAAGATCTTGGAGACTTCACAAAGCTTTGCTATAGGCCTAGTATCAGAAGGCTTTGGAAAAACTCCTGTTGAGAGAGATAAGTTGAATAGATCAGTAAGATGCGGTGCTAATTGAGCAGCTAACAGTTTCAACATTAGAATAGAGATTCCATCATACCCAATAGCCTTGGATGTGGCCCTTGAAATAGTAGAGAGGACTTTATGCGAGGTGGTAGGGGCAAAGTGAAAGGAAATTAATGGATAAGATGAGGGCAAAATGTCTACTGATGAAATGAGAGACAGAAATTGGGTAAGAGTGAAAGGACTGGGTGAATATGAAATAGAGGCATAGTGGGTATTGAGCTGATCGGGTGAAAAAATATTTAGAGGTGATTGAAATGTTTAGATACGGGACCCATGTTCCTGAGCTCTTTCCACATATTAGCCGAGTTAGAGGCTGAATTGATTCTATTATTATAGTACGAAAATTTATTGGAATCTATGTTATTTCTAACCAGACTACGCAAATCTCTGTACTTCTGGTAGTCTGAGCTCAGGCCAGTGGCCAAGTATCTTTTATATGCCATGTTACGAGATTTAATAGTTTGCTTAATATGAGGTGTGATCAATGATTTATTGATATTTTTGATGTTGATGAGTTTGGCGGGAGCGAGTGTGTCAAAAGTATGCAGGGTAGCTGAAACCAGGTTTGAGATTAGAATATTGATTGTAGCGGCGGTCGAAGAAATAGGCATTGGCGTATGTTGAGAGGAGGAAGGTGAACGGCCAGACGACGAGGTTGATGGGTGAGAAATTGAAGGTGAAGACGACTCAGTGGTAGTGCTTGAATGAGCTGAAAGATGATTAAAGGTATCGGAGAAAAGAGCAGCTGCCTCTGGCGGATCAATTATAGCAAGGTTCCGTGACCAGATTTTCCTTACCGCCGACAATGGCTTAGTAAAATCAAAAGCTAATACAATAAAATCATGTCCTGCTGCAAAAGGAACTGAAGATTTAGAATAAGAATATACTGGTGGAGGATTACGCGTTATAAATAAATCCAGTCAGGTATGAGATGAATGGTTGGTGAAATGCGCATGATGTGTAGGGTCAGATTTGATAAGGAAGAGGTTTAGTGAATCTATGTATGAATCGAACATGGCGGACGCCCCGTCCCCACCGCACATATTAATATTAAAGTCGCCTGTGATGACTACCTGGTCACAAGTATGTAAAAAACTATTCAACGTATCAAAAAATTGTGATGGGTAGGCCGCTGTGGGCCTCCTGTAGACAACACTAAATAGCAGCGAACTAATTTTATTACTAACTTGAAAAATTAAAAATTCCGGGGTGTTAGAAAAGACAGGGTCAGAGTGAGCCACAAGCCTAACATCAAGATTACTCTTGAAATAGGCGGCTACACCCCCCCCCCCTCCTTACCCACCCTGTCCAACCTGTGCAATGTGTAGCCAGGAAGGCCCAGCATGTTGGAGGAGTCATACTCTGTGAGAAATGTTTCTGAAAATGAAATGATATTGTGATTCAATGGAAGGATGAGTGATTCAACACATGAGAAATGTGTCTTTAGCCGGTTAATATTTACATGAAAAATGAAGAATGAATTGTTAGTAGGTGATGACGTCTGACCAGATGACCTTCATTGAGGAGGAGATGGATTATTGTTTGAAAATTTAGCCAAGTCGGATTCTGAGTGGATAGGGAAAAACTGCCCTCCCTTCGTTTTCCGCAAAAATACCGTGTAGTTCTTAATCAAAGGCCTAGCAAAACCCAAGTCTTCAGAATGACGCAACGCTTTACTAAGTAAGACGTGCAAGTCCTTGGGCCAGAGCGCACGCAAAAAAATTGATGAGCCCCCACCCGCACCAAAGAGGGAGTCCGCAGATAAGCCTTTGAGAAGGCGAGCCTTCTCCAGAATAAGATCCCTAATTGATGGGGAAGAAACCCGGAAAACAAGACCCTTACTGGCGTTTACGTTAACGTTATCACTACAACTAAGATTATTAATTAAATTAGAACTAGAACTAATACTAAAGCCGCTCGCAGTTGAGGACGAATATGCCGGTCCCGATTTTCTAGATCCCGTCTTGTTTCGAGCAAGCCAAGGACGAGTACTAATCACATGGGAGCTGACACGTGGAAGATCAATGGCAGATAGTATTTTAACAATGACCTCCTCTTCAGATAGGGCAAGATTCGCAGGAATGCCTAATACCAACAATTCACAAGTATCTGAAGAGGCTGCCGTAGACACCTCTGCCGACGAAGACCGACTGATCTGTGCATCGTTCAACCTGCCACGCATCTCCTCGTTCGCTGCTTCAAGCGCTCCCAGGCGGCTCAAGACACCGGAAAATCTTGCTTCCGTCGTCGCTTCCATTTGCGTAACCCGGGCGTTCAGTTCTCGAATCTCGCTCGTCAGCCCCTGCACCGAGGATTCAATGCGCGAGACCGTGCGCTCGAAGTTAGCCTCTAACCGGCTCGCGAACTCGGACAGGAGAGCGGACATATCTACGGCATTAGATTGCTGCGCGGATAGGCCGGGGCAACTCTCAGTGGGCGCGGCGCCGCGAGGTTGCTTAGCAACCTGCGCACATGGCGGCGAAGTGAGCGAGGCGACGCGCTTGGCCGTCCCAGTGGTGGGGGTCGCAGCAGGCAGACTGACGGTCGACGCGAGCTCACTAATAGAAAGCGCTGTTCCGGGAAGTGCTGCCCCCTCACTAGTCGCGGGTAAAGCAGTGGTCTTTGCCAGTCGGCAACAGCGCGGCTCGTTTGTGTCCGGTAAAATCGCGAAGCAGTTGGCGTGAATATAATTTCCGCAACGAGAGCATACCTCCGCAAGATCCTTTTTGACAATTCTGCGGCTGCAGACAAAGCAGGTGGTGCGCGTAGCCGGCAGCATCTCTCCACGGTGTCAAAATTAAGCACCTTGAGGAAGATGAGAGTTGCGCGACGAGGTTGACCCCTCAACACAGGTGAAAGCCAGTAGAGGCGCTGCTCCAACTGTGCAAAAACGTCGTTGAAGAGCCGCCAATTTGCCAGTGGACGATACCTAACCTCTCCAGCAATCCAATATTTATAGAGGAATTAAAAGGATTCCAGGGCGAAGAAAGTACCTGTTATTATATTAGATAACAGCCGCCACTCCAGGGAATCCCTTCCTCAAAGCTGAAACTCGTAGAAAGAGCGTGAGCAAAAAAAATAACGTTAAACTCAAGGAGGCGAAGCTTTGAGCGTCCAATATACCCACCAGAGAGAGAGAGAGAGAGAGAGAGAGAGAATGAATGAATAATATTTATTGGACCTTTTGGGGTAGAAACCCTATAGGCACTTTGGTAATACATTTGCGAATCATTTGCAATGAAAATTTCTTAAAACTACGCAACAAAAATGAAATATATATAAAACATAAACAAGATAAAAATAAGGTAAGATCGGAAATGAAAAATACTATGTAAAATATAAAATATATAAATACCACTCCGCAATGTAGTGTTCTGAGTAAAAACACGCTATTTACAAAGATAATATTCTAAGACGCTTGTACACGGAGAAACATTCGGCGTAGCTTCTATACTCGAAGTATACGAGGTGTACGGATTTGTGTGGTACCTGCTATCCTTTCAATCGGAGTAGCAGCTACACCGAACGGTGTACTAGCTACACCGATTGAGCGTAAAATCAGCTCCACCTCAATAGTATCGCGCTTATACTTTTTCTTAGAGTAGCCGTTACACGTTTGAAAAGAAGAACAGTGAGCAGTAGAACGATGGAATATTTTATAATATTTGTTACTTAACTAATATTTTTATTACTCAAAAAGTTCATTTTTACTTAAATTTTATTATTTTGGTCCGACAGTAAATTTAAAGTATAAAAGTACCAGTACTGGAACAGTTTTATAGTATTAGTTTTTGTTTCTTTTGTGATAAATTATTATTTGTTCTTATTAATTGTATTTTTTATGCCTATTTTGACTCTCAATATTAAATATGAGACAAAAAACTGATAATGTAAATTTGTACGTAAACTGGAACATTGAAAATAATTTTTTAGGTTATAATCTTGTTTTTTAAATAATTTATTTACAACACATAGTTGATTCTTCAAGCATAAAATAAAATCTTAAAAAAGTTATTAGTTTATTATAATGACTCGCCAAAAGGAAATTAAAAAATATAAGTAAATGTAAAATATATGATAAAGTGCATTCCACGAAACGGACATAATATGGAAATATGTATACCAATAGTGAAACATTGTTCCAAACGTTTGAGCATCTTTGAGGAGATTCCATCTATACCGACTGCCTTGGAGGTAGATTTTAATAATGCGTCCCTCACCCTTTTGGCCGTTACTAATGAGAAGGAGAAAAAAGGAGATGAGGATGATAACAAGCAAGTGTTAGATATGATGGATGCAAATAACTGAACTGTGAGAGGGGGTAAATGATTTGAGATGGATGAGTAATGGGTGTTGAGTTGATGTGCAGTGAAAACTTTTAGTGGTGAAGGGTGCGCCTTTGTGCAAAATCCCATATTCCGGAGATACCTCCAGGAGCTAGCTGGATCACTATTAACACTTAATTTATTCGCGAGAAATTTGAATTTACAAGAATTTATTAAATTTAAAACACTATTTCTGAGCTTCTTATAGTTTCTGTAGTCCAGCGGATCTCCTGAAATACGAAATTTTTTAAAAGCTTTATTTCTATCTCTAATGCACATTTGTATTTCTCGTGTGACCCAGGGTTTATGTCAATTTTTGATAGTAATGAGTTTCAACGAAGCAAGAACATTATAAGAATTTAAACTTGAATTACTAATGTTTGTTAAAAATGAGGAGACGACTTCAAATGAATTAAGGTTTGTAGAGTGGGGCTGGTCAGGCCAAGTTTGTGCTGATGAGTTATTCATGAATGATGCGAATGTAGTATCAAGGATTTGAAGGTTTACCTCTTCCAAGTTTCTCCTCCAAAACTTCCTCTCCCCTACTTTTTGTTTATTTGGCATAAATAATTCCAAACTAATGGAGTCGTGATCGGCCGTGAAAAGAGCAGTTGACTTAAGATATTTAAAACTTGGCACTGTCTCACGAATCAGGAAGAGGTCTATCCAAGTGTGGGAGAAACCGTTCGATGTCGTCGCATGATGTGTCGGTTCAGATGGGACAAGCGAAGGTCCAGTGCCGTCAGACTGGCTCTCATCATGTTAGCAGCCGCACTATTTGAGTTCATGTCGATATTGAAATCACCCGTGATTATAACGCTGTTGCAATCTGGTAGAATGTCCGAGAGAACCTCAAAAAATTCGCCCGGATAGGTAGCTGTTGGCCTGCGGTAGACCAGAGAGAGTGAGAGAGAGAGAGATAGATAGATAGATAGAAATCTTTATTTGGTCTTTGGGATTAAAATCCCGTAGACACTTAAATACAAATAAATCGTTGGCATACATAATTAAAATTAAAATAACAATAAATGTAAACAATAAAAGTAAAACAATATAATAAATTAATAACACGAAAAATAAAAATGGATACTGCAATTACAATGATTAAAATAAGTATATAACATTGCACAAGAGTTGCACAAAAATAAATAAATAAATAACAAAATTACAAAAATTACATAAATTACATTTACATATACATAAATTACAATTACAGAGAGAGAGAGAGAGAGAGAGAGAGAGAGAGAGAGAGATTGATTGAGTTTCTTTTTGGCCTTTATGGGGTAAAAACCCCGTAGGCACTATTTGAGAACAATAATATAAATGATGAAGTAAAAATCTTAAAACTAAACAAAAATAAACTTACAAAGATAGTAAAACAATGGAGTAAAAATAAAATATATACAAAATAAATAAATAAATACTTAAAAATAGTTAACAATAGTTAAAACGTTCGCAAAATAACATGTTCATATAACTAAATTATATAACCAATAAATAAATAAATAATGATATGAGAAGTAAAGAGGCCATAATAAATACAATGAATATACCTTACAATAAAACTAAAACTAGACAGTGTACATATATCGAAGCGTAACATGCAAAACGCGACTATGCAGCTTCGTCAAGGTGAGGGATGGACTGCAGTGTTAAACCTTCATTCGTGACCCGCGAAGACCAGGCTATTTGGTCGAGCCCAAACAGATGTTTGAATAGTATGATCTTGAACTTATCAATGAATGAAGGATTGAAGGTGAGTGAAGGAAAATGATTTAGGATGCGGGTAGAGGTGATAACAGATGACTTGTTTAAAGCTTCTGTGCGTGGTGGAAAATACATGAGTGATTTAGATGAATGGCGAGAGGAGGAACGGGGATTTTGGCCTGGGATATTGAGTTGGATGAAATGGTTTGCCAGATATGATGGTGAATTGTAAGCAATGATGTTATACGCCAGGGAACCAATGAGATATGATCGTCTGGACTCGACCGACAACCATTTTAAACCCAGTCTAAACGGGGTGACATGGTTACGTCTCGCTATATTGCGCCATACAAATCTCACGCAGGCAATTAATAGCCTCTGGAGTTTTAGGTTTTTAGACTGGTCTACATCATTGTAGACCGCACACGCATAGTCGAAGTGGGGAAAAATAAGTGCTTCCACTAGATTCTTGCGGAGCTTTACCGATTATGCCTTACTATAATAACGTAGCCATAAAGTGCAAAACCCCGTGAACACGCCTAGAGATTGTCATGACTTGCTTTGACCAGTCGAGGGTGGGATTGATCAATAATCCCAGCGATTTTACCACATTTTCGTAATCCAAAAAATCATCACATAATTTAACTTTTGGAGCAGTGTTCAGGTTAATACGAGATATATAAGCCTGACTACCCAGGATCATAACCTTCGTAGTTTTTACATTCAATGAAAGGCCGTTTTCCAATGCCCATTTTGCTATCGCGTTCGCATCATGAGATACGCGTTGAACACCAATGTCAATATCGGCTGGGAAAAACAAGTGATAGACCTGGGCGTCGTCGGCAAATAGCATATAATTGCTATATTTGAGAACCTTAGATAGGTCATTAATAAAGATGGAAAATAAGACCGGACGTAAAATACTGCCCTGAGGCACACCTGCATTCACTTCGAGCCAGTCAGACAGCATGCCAACCTCGTCCACAACGGCCTGTGTGCGGCCCACAAGATATCTGTAAAACCAATTGAGTACAGTGTCTGAGCAACCGATGTCGCCCAACTTTCGGATGAGTTGATCATGGGGAACTGTTTCAAAGGCCTTGGAGAAATCGAACAAGACTAAGATCGTGATCATTCTAGAGTCAATAGCTCTTCTTACGTCATCTAGTTCCCCCAGAAGAGCTGATTGAGTACTGTGGCCCTTTCTTAATCCCGCTTGCCTGGCTGATAATAAATTATTAAATTCAAGGTACTCAACCAGCTGATCATGTACCAATCTCTCCAACACCTTTGAGATCTCGCAAAGTTTAGCAATCGGTCTGGTGTCCGAACACGTCACTACCCTGCTCGACTTCGCCCACGGAAACAGTACAACCCTCTTCCAGCAATCGGGGAACCATCCAGCGGAAAGCATACCATTAAAAAGTTCCAACACTCGATGCCTTGGAAGAAGCTCTAACTATGGTCCGCTGTACTTTTTTAGCTGACACAGGTAGGAAAGCGAATGAAGGAGATGAGGGAAAATGACATAAATTAGACAGGATAGATGCAAATGAATGGATGGTGAGTGGTGGGGTATGGTTAGATATGGATGCGTAATGAACGTTAATTTGATGAGCTGAGAAATGTTTTAATGGTGATGGGTTCAACTTTGAGCCAAGACCCATGTTTCTGAGAAATTTCCAAGATTTAGCAAGATCCTTCTCATTATTAAGCTTCGTTTGCAAATAATAAAATTTGCTGGAATTGATGGTATTTTTATCCTGGTTCCTCAGTAGTTTATAGGCGTTAAAATCTGTAGAAGAGTCGGAACTGCGAAACAGTCTAAAAGCAGCATTTCTGGCCTTAATGTTAGCTCTTATCTCCTGCGTTACCCATGACTTGTGCTTAATTTTGACTGTAACAAGTTCAGCTGGAGCAATGATTTTGAATGTAAAGATAATTGAACTACTCAGAAAAGATAAAGAGGATGAAAGTGTGTCAAAATGATTTAATGATAGCGAATCCATACGAGTGGGCTTGTCAGGCCAAGTAAGTGTAAGCGAGTCAGTGACGGGCGGAGATGGAAATAATGAAATATGCGTTGATTTATCCATATATGAAGTAAAAGTGGTAGCAAGGTGATGAAGGTTGATCTTCTTCAAGTCTCTTTTCCAGAATATTTGACACCAGCCTGCGAATTATTAATCTTTAAGGAGATGCTAATAGCATCATGCTCCGCCGCGAAGAGTGCAATAGACTTAGTATAAACGAAAGCAGGTACTGGTTCGCGAACTAGGAAAAGATCTAACCAAGTATGAGATGATCCCACCGATGTCACTGCATGGTGTGTCGGTTCGGATGGAATGAGGAACAGGCCCAGAGTTGCCAGACTCCTTTTCAACATATTTGCTGCAGCACTGCATGATTTCATGTCGATGTTGAGATCGCCTATGATAATGACATGATTATAGTTAGGGAGTTTGTCAGCAAGACTATCAAATAATTCCGTTGGATAAGCAGCAGAAGGCCTGCGATAAACCACTGCCAGCGCTAGCGCCACAGTCTTTTTCACTAAATGTAGAACAAAGAATTCGGGAGCGTTTGAGAACATAGGGTCGGAGTGCAAGCCGCCTTTTCTTCAAAGTCTCGCAGCTAACGTCCAAAATATTGATGTAAAATATCAAAACTTAAGGACAACTGACTGCAGAGTTAAAGACTATTTGTAAAAATAGATACTGTTATCAGTACGCGTCCCTATGATGTTCGCTGCAAAATGACAAGCAAAATGACAAGCGACTTTGTACTCACCGCGAGAGAGAGAGAGAGAGAGAGAGAGAGAGAGAGAGAGGCTGATCGTCATTTACTAACGATTATAACTTTTTACAGAATTGAAGGCCATAAAATGCGAATGTTACATATACTGTTCTATAATAAAAGTTGATAGATTTTCAGATAAATAGCGGTAAACCCAGCTGGTGTTGAAAAAAACTTGGAAAAAGTTCACTTTTTGAAGTTAAAATAACTTTTGAGCAAATAGATTCCAGTATCTAAAAATTTTTTTTGTGTTCTGAAGAACATAAGCAATGAGTACCCAAAATTTGGTACATTTTACAATTTTGATCGGACCATTTCACGTGGAATATCTCATATATATATATATATGGGGTATTCCACGTGAAGTGGTCCGATCAAAATTTTAAAATGCACCAAATTTTGGGTACACATTGCAAATGTTTTTCAGAATACAGAAAAAAATTTTTAGGTACTGGTATTTATTAGCTCAAAAGTTATTCTAACCTCAAAAAGTGAACTTTTTCCAGTTTTTTTCAGCACCAACTGGGTTCATCGCTATTTAACCCAAAATCTATCAACTTTTACTATAGAACATTATATGTCACATTCATTGCTAATTATATCTAGAATTTATTCTTCTGGGTTAGAATTTCTAATCTCAAGGTCAATGTTACATAAACTACATGTCAATATTCAACTTGAAAGAAGTGCAAGTGCGCCACCTTTGATTTTTTCATCCAAAAGTCTAAAAGAAAGCTTGGAGCAATACCTTTCAAATGGTCTGTAGCATTTTTATGGCCATTAATTCTCTAAAAAGGTATATATATATATATATCTATATATGTACTATGGTCTCTGGAACCATATATGTATGTATGTGTGTGTGTGTGTGTGTGTTTTTTTTTATAAGAGAGGCCGACAAAAATGCACTTACGCACTGAGTGTGGGGCTCGATCGGCTTGACCTATACCCACTAAAAACCACCCTGCTATGATGGAAGTGCAGGGCTTCTCCTCTCGACTGATCATCCCCCCTCGGAAACCGCCGCGAGCCATATTACTTCTAGGGGTCAGTCTCGCCACATTGAGCCTCTCAAGGCGGCTATTCTGCAGGCTTGTCGGCAAGCCGCACCATAGGTTTTATTGCTGCTTATCGGACCTGCCCAAATCGAAGCTCCATACAAGATTACAGAGCTTACAACAGTTGCTAAAAGGGTCCGCCGAGGTTGCTTCGGCTCTCCGATATTGGGCATTAAGCCCGACAGAGCCCCAGCTACTGTTGCCACTTTCGTCCCTGCATTCAAGAGACGTTCCTTGAACGATAGCCGCGCATCCAAGGTGACACCCAGGTACCTCATAGTGTCCTCCGATCTTACAGACCTACCGTTTTCGGTAAAGGTGGCGTAACTCCTTTGCTTCGTTCGAGATATAAGCACCGTCTCTGTTTTTTCAGCCGCCAGACGCAACCCATGGTTGCTCAACCATCCCGATATTACCTCAATAGAGATATCTCCAAGGTATTGCACCTCTTCGATATTCTTACCGACGACGAGTAACGCCACGTCGTCTGCAAAGGCCACTATCGACGTCCTCCCTGGAAGCTGTTGTTTCAGCAGCCCGTCGTACACAACGTTCCAGAGAAGGGGCCCCAGGACCGATCCCTGTGGCACGCCTCCGGTAATACTATAGGAGTACATGCCATCCTCGGTGTCATAGAGGAGGGTACGATCCGCGAGGTAACTCGAGGTGATCTTTCGGAGGTAGAACGGCACCTTCAGATATTCCAAGGACAACATTATGTTGTCCCATCGGGCCGAGTTGAAAGCGTTACGGATATCCAAGGTGATAATGGCGCACATACGCCTCGAATTCCGGGTACCACTGATGGCACTGGTAGCCAGCTCAACAACTCGGCTTATGGCGTCGATGGTTGCTCGTGCAATAGTTGACTGCATCCTGGCACATATCACCCGCTCGAATTGCTTCCCGGCTATATCCAGTAGGCAAAGCGCACGGCACGAGGATGGCTCCTCCGGAGGTTTATTCCCCTTGGGGGGGAGCACCAGTCTCTGCACCTTCCACTGCGCTGGAAAGCATCCCGCTTTGAAACAGGCACTGAATGTGTCCGCAAAAATATGTGGCACATTCAGCGCAGTGGTCTTAATTTTCTTGGAGTCATTGTCAGCTCGGTTACACTAACGTCTGGCGGCACGACTGCATCGTCTGTCACCGTCAGACCCGTGTCAGTTGCTCGTTTCTAATGTTGTAGAAACAGGCAGCGCACGGTTCTGCCAAGGAAGTGCGGACACATGGATGTTGTGGCGCCCCTGGGTTTGATCTTGTTCATCACCGTTTTGTATGGTTTACTCCAGTGGTCGCGGTTTACTTCGTCCCAGAAATTACGCCAGCACTTACGCTTTGCCGCTTTGATGGCAGACTTAAGCTCTTTGCGTCTTAATTCATAATCCGCAGTTAGTTTTTGATACTGCGGCTTATTCCGAGCTCTCCCGGCTTACCCAGCTCTATCAAGAGCTCCTCCGCTTTTTTGCGCCGGATATTCGAAACTCTCTCTCCGAGTGGCTTCAGTTTTGGAGCCGTTCGAATTTGTCTCAGGGTGTCGGCGTAAAACCGCCCTGCCATCGCTTTGATCTTGATGGCATCTGGACGGACTGGCTTCAAGACCGCTTTCGGTCCTTTAACCAACCCAGCCGGCCCTCCGATATCCTTGGTCTGCTCCAGCCACTTGCGCTTTTGGCCTGATTTCTTGGCCTTGCGTACAACTGTAGCCCACTCGCGTGACTTCAGCTGGTCATTGTTGTTTCCGGTACTAGGTTCGACTGGTCCGATTCCTTGGCTGGTTGTTTTCCTGTTTGTGTGTGTGTGTGTGTGTGTGCACGCGCGCGGAGGAATATTTATTTAATATATATATATATATATTTTTTAAAATTGTTTTTTCAAGAATAGATAATATTTGTATTTTTTCCGTGCGCAAAAAAAAGTTGTGAATATAACTTGAAAGAATGTGTAGTAGTTTACTCATTCCTGATAAAAATAAAATTTTTAAATGTGTACTCAATAATAATAACGGATCTAAAATTCAACGCTTTAAATACAGATGCAAAATTATTTAAAGATAAAATAAATATTAATCAAGTAAATCATACACTTTTCCAAACATCCATATGATATATACAATGGGTTAAAAATTAAATACATTAATTATTGCATTTTTAATATAATTCTATTATAAACAGTAATGGGGAAAGAAAGTTCAAATTTTAACAGTGGCAATATAGAACACGAATTACATATGACAAGTTTTTCATAAATTATTAATTTAGAAGCATTTAATGTAAATATTTTTTAATTTAAAATTTCAAAATTGTGTGGATGTATAAGTGAGTTGATAATGTATATTTATATAAAAAAATATTTTAAATAAACAAGTATGTATTTACTAGAAACAGAAGGTTTTTTAGGAATGAATTTGTTCATAATAATCAAAATAAATATATGGGCCCTGTAACTAAAGAGATAAATAAATTGGATATAATTATGGATTAAAACGCAAATTTTGAAAGAGGGTGCAAATTACGAATTACGGGAGAAATGGAAGAAACAGGTTTTGATTTATATGCCGCAATACTGCTATCAATAGTTCTTTAAAATTAATACAAAAATTTATTTATTTAAGAAGAAAGATTTATTACTCTAAAAGTACAAAATATTAATGACATAGAACTTTTGGCGATGATCCTTCGTCATTAAATAAATGTATTTTGGGAGATAAAGTTCTATTTAGATCCGTTTAATATAATCCAAAATTTGACCGACACGGTGGCGGAGTGGCGGAGACGCACCTCGGCCGGTCACGGAAGTTAAGCAGCACTGAGTGCGGTTCGCACTTGGATGGGTTTGGTTTTCGTGGCGGGTTAGGTGTTTTTTCACACTTCACAACGTGAGCGGGAGGTGTGACACATTCGGTTTCGGTGTCAAGGCCTACGCAATGTGACTTTGACACCCAAAAAGAATGTTTCGAATACACCGGCCATCTCGGGTGAGGTTTTCCCTGCTTCACAGGTTTCCCTCATCCACGGGCATAACCCCGGGCGAATGCGAGATGGTGGGGTTTTTAAGGAAGGGATAAAGCACCCACACATAGGTGGTAGGTGGACACCGTTAAAGTCCCCCAGGGGATAAACGGTAGGAAGTGCCAGGAAAAAAGAGGGCACAAATCAAGAATAAAAAAAAAAAAAAAATATAATCCAAAATTTTAATAAGTTTTTAGTAAATACTACAATTAAGTATATGCACGTTACTTTTTTTGGTAAGTTAATTTTTTATCAAGATTTATAATGATTAAAATATAAATTTAAGCTTCATAAGAATTCATATAATTTAAAATTTACAGTTAACATTTAATATGTCTCAATTATTTTTATTATTTTTATTCCGATTTCATTACACTAAAGTTTGGTAAAAACTTTTATTTATAAATTATAATCGTATTTAAAAAAAAATTAAATTTTTGTTATAAAACCCAATGCACTGTATCAGTACACCTCCAAGGTGTTGTGTGAATCTGTTTAATTTCTAAGGTGTCCATGGTAGTAAAAAAATAATACAATTTAAAACATTATTTTCAATAAATTAATTACGAAATACCTTTTTCGAAATTAAAAATAGGTGGTTGGCGCGCGGAGCGCTTCCGCCTTGCTGGACGGCTTTGCCCCCCTAGTATACATGTAGATATTGGATAGAATATATCGTATATATATGTATATATATATATATATAGATCCACCCATATACATATATATATATATGGGTGGTTCTCTGTGACATCGAAGAGGAATAAAATGGATATTGCTATAACTGTGGGAATATGTTTTGGAGGTGTCCAGTAGTTCTCCTGAATTTTTTCAGATTTTTTCGGGACCATTATTTTAAGTTACAGAGAGTCTAATTTGACATTTTAGCGCTTTTTTGCATTATATGCCCATTTTCATGAATTTGTAGCTCCCGGGGCATGCATTTTTCACTAAAAACATAAATATGGCTTTTTTTGTAAAATTTCCTGTATTTTTCATTAAAAATACTTTCAAAGTTATAAATGTATGCTGTCACACTCTTGTAAGCCATTTAAACCTTAAAAAGTGAAACTCAGCAATTCTGCTCCGGACTCTGGAAAACTAATAGTATCTAAAAGATGTCTTTTTATAGTCAGAAGCTGCCTATAAATTTACAGAGTGGGTCTAAATCATTAAGATGACATATGGTCAAAATATTTGGGAAAAGTGCCCGAAATATTTATAGAAATGTATATTTGTTGCCCTGTAACGATGAATTTGTTAGCATGATCATTGCAAAAAAATTTATGCATTTACCTTGGAGTGGTAGAAAAGTATATCCACTTTTGTCAGTATCAATCTAATCTCTTGTATGCTGTTAGAATTACAAATATTATTATACGATTATAAAAAATTAATTTTTAAACATTTATAATGGTGGATTTTTAGCTTTACAACCCTTACAAGAATTATGATACTAATCTGAAGGTTTACTATAAACATATCAACGTCATTATTATTATTATTATTAAAACAAAATGAATTTAAACGTTCGGTGATAATACATATATATATATATATATATATATATATATATATATATATATATAATTATCGGTCTTTCCGAACTAAATGCTTTATTTTTGGAATAAAGCAGGCCCATTATACCCTTTGTCCACTATGGTTGGTGGATTTTCCCATAGTAAAGGCATTTTTTCAAAAATTAAAACAAACAATTAAAGGCGTTTCGTCCTCGATCCCCAGTTTGGACTCCTCAGTAAGGAACTGGAGATCATACCTTAGACGCCTGTCGCAAGATGAACTGCGAAGCCAGCAAGATGTTATGCGGCTATATATATAGAGGAGGACGACAATCTCTCCAACGAGTTAAGTCGTCTCCATCTAGCGGTGAGAAAGACCGCCAGCCAGAGTGCTACGTATTAGACCGAGTCGCAGGTTTATTAAAACACAATGAATTTAAACGTTCGGTGATAATATGTATATATAATTATCGGTCTTTCCAAAAATAAAGCATTTAGTTCGGAAAGACCGATAATTATATAAATATATATATATATATATATATTCTCACCGAACGTTTAAATACATTGTGTTTTAATAAACCTGCGACTCGGTCTAATACGTAGCACTCTGGCTGGCGGTCTTTCTCACCGCTAGATGGAGACGACTTAACTCGTTGGAGAGATTGTCGTCCTCCTCTATATATATAGCCGCATAACATCTTGCTGGCGTCGCAGTTCATCTTGCGACAGGCGTCTAAGGTATGATCTCCAGTTCCTTACTGAGAAGTCCAAACTGGGGATCGAGGACGAAACGCCTTTAATTGTTTGTTTTAATTTTTGAAAAAATGCCTTTACTATGGGAAAATCCACCAACCATAGTGGACAAAGGGTATAATGGGCCTGCTTTATTCCAAAAATAAAGCATTTAGTTCGGAAAGACCAATAATTATATATATATATATATTATCACCGAACGTTTAAATTCATTTTGTTTTAATAATAATAATAATAATGACGTTGATATGTTTATAGTAAACCTTCAGATTAGTATCATAATTCTTGTAAGGGTTGTAAAGCTAAAAATCCACCATTATAAATGTTTAAAAATTAATTTTTTATAATCGTATAATAATATTTGTAATTCTAACAGCATACAAGAGATTAGATTGATACTGACAAAAGTGGATATACTTTTCTACCACTCCAAGGTAAATGCATAAAATTTTTTGCAATGATCATGCTAACAAATTCATCGTTACAAGGCAACAAATATACATTTCTATAAATATTTCGGGCACTTTTCCCAAATATTTTGACCATATGTCATCTTAATGATTTAGACCCACTCTGCAAAGTTATAGGCAGCTTCTGACTATAAAAAGACATCTTTTAGATACTATTAGTTTTCCAGAGTCCGGAGCAGAATTGCTGAGTTTCACTTTTTAAGGTTTAAATGGCTTACAAGAGTGTGACAGCATACATTTATAACTTTGAAAGTATTTTTAATGAAAAATACAGAAAATTTTACAAAAAAAGCCATATTTATGTTTTTAGTGAAAAATGCATGCCCCGGGAGCTACAAATTCATGAAAATGGGCATATAATGGAAAAATGCGCTAAAATGTCAAATTAGACTCTCTGTAACATAAAATTCTGATAAAATTCAGGAGAACTACTGGATACCGCTGAAACAGATTTCCACAGTTATAGCAATATTAATTTTTTTTATCTGCAATAAAATGAATTTTTCGTTCGTAAATATGTATATGTATATAATATATAATTTCGGTCTCAATCGAACTTAATTCTTTAAATTAAAATAAAGCGGGCCTATCGTACTCTTTGTCCACTATGGATGGTGGAATATCACAGAGCACAGCCTTTTTTAAATCAACTAAGGGCGTTTCGTCCACGATCTCCAGCTTGGACTCCTTAGTAAGGAACTGGAGATCTTACCTTAGACGCCTGTCGCAAGAGTGTAGAGAGATAGTAGTCTCCATCTGGTGGTGTTAAAAAACGCTGTGCTCTGTGATATTCCACCAATTATAGTGGACGAAGAGTATGATAGGCCCGCTTTATTTTAATTTAAAGCATTTAGTTCGATTGAGACCGAAATTATATATTATATACATATACATATTTACGAACGAAAAATTCATTTTATTGCAAATAACCTGCGACTCGGTCTAAGACGTCGCAAACTGGTTGGTGGTTTTTCCCACCACCAGATGGAGACTACTATCTCTCTACACTCGTTGGAGAGATAGTCGTCTCTTTTCTATATATATAGCCGCAGAACACCTTGCTGGCGTCGCGGTTCACCTTGCGACAGGCGTCTAAGGTAAGATCTCCAGTTCCTTACTGAGGAGTCCAAGCTGGAGATCGAGGACGAAACGCCTTTAGTTGATTTAAAAAAGGCTATGCTCTGTGATATTCCACCAACCATAGTGGACAAAGAGTACGATAGGCCCCCTTTATTTTAATTTAAAGCATTTAGTTCGATTGAGACCGAAATTATATATTATATACATATAATTTTTTTTATCTTCGATTTCACAGCGAGCCACCCATATATATATATATATATATAGATCGTTACAGAAGAAAGGGAATCGTAAAACTCGCGTGTCCTATCATAGAAAAAGTACCTGCACTAGGAGAGAAACCTCTACGCAGTGTAACGATGGTTACAACAGACCTCGTGCAACATATAATGATCCCTATGATTGTGATTGTAGCGAGTTGTATAACTAAATTGAGGACATGGGTGCCCTATTCTCTTTGGAATACAACGAGCCACCTTTAGGAGATACGAAGGATCGACCTGGTTGTGTAAGAGTCCTCAGAGACTGGGGTTTCTCGTCAGCGAGGAGCATAGGGACCGCGAGAGCCCAAGCTGGTTAAGTACACTACCAGCAAAACGGCCGTCTGGGTGTGTCGAAATCTATATATATCTTGCAAGATGGTCTCCCCACTCCCCAGCTCCATCTGGGTAGAAGTGGCGGGTGTGCGTATTTACAGCTGCTAACTTCCGCCCAGTGACACCATCGAGGATTTCGCGAAGTCTCTGGACGCAATCGTCGACAGCGCACTATCCTCCCATTTTCCCGTTTGTAATTAGTGGGGAATTTAACGCCTGGGTAACGGTGTGGGCAGCGTAAGGACGAACGTTCTCTACACTGGAGTTGGAGGTTGCTAACAAGAGGACGACTCCCACGTATGCAAAAGAGGACAAGTCGTCCATAGTCGACCTAACCTTCATCGACCCATTCATGGTGGGGGAAAGGCTCGACTGGAGGATTAGAGATCGATACACGTGTATCGACCACCAGGCTATTGTGTACTAGCTCCAGCTGACCAAGGAGACCTGGGACTAAACTGCGGCTGGTGAAAAAGAGATGGGCACCAGAATCCTTTGATCAAGAGGTGATTCTTTGCTTCCTGGAGAGGAGTGGTGGAAGGAACACCCAACGAGAGAGCTCGAAACCTTGCGACGGCTATAACAGCGGCCTGCAAAGCATACATGGCCACGAATTTAAATCCTCGTGGCCGACCACCAGTCTATTGGTGGTCAGAGGAAATAGCGAAGCTACGTCGCGAATGTTTGGGGGCTAGAAGACTGCAATAAAGAGCAAGAAAGAAGCCGCAAGAAAGAGAAAAGAGCTCAGAACTGCCATCAGAGCCGCGAAGAGAAACGGCTGGCACGACTTCTGTGAGGAGATAGAAAACTACTCCTAGGGCAGGCCATATAATACAGTCATGAATAAAATCAACCCCAGGGGTACGGCAACACCAACCTGCCCTGAATCCCTCGACAGAGTCGTTCGTCATCTCTTCCCACAATAACGGGACAGAGCACTGGATACGGGCTTGATGGCGATAGACGGTGCGGTCGAGCCGCCGGACGTATCGGAAGATGAGCTGAGAGTAGGTGCCTGGAAAGTCATCCTCAGGAAGGACCCGGGAGCGGACGGCATACCCGGCCTGGCAGTTAAGACCGCGACGCTGAAGGCCCCTAATCCTTTTAGGGACACTTTCAACGCATGCTTTAAGGATGGATGATTCCCGAATCAGTAGAAAGTACAGGGATTGGTGCTCCTACCGAAAAGAAAAGTAAATAACGTTAGTCTTGAAAATAAATTTAAAAAAACGAAATTTTATCGCAAAGTGGATTTATTCGCATTAAATTATCAAATTTTCACCACTTAATTAACTTTGTCAAATGATTTATTTTCTGGAAAATAAGAAAATTTTGGAAAAACGATAGAATTTTGTTAGAAAAATATTATCTTTTTTTAACAATTCCAAATACCAGTTTAGTATTATTTTATTTTAAACTCTTATTATATTATTTGTATTCCCGCTTTTCCAGAAAAATATTGAGTTTTCCATAGATTTTTCAGTTATATATTGTTATGAGTTACAAGAAACTCGTATATAAAGTTCTTACATTAAGAAAAAAATGTATTACATTCAAAGAAATATTCATTGAATTAAAGAAATAATCAATTTGCGGGTATGCGATGAAAAATATTATTACATGAAAAATAGAATGTATTTTCGTCACAACAATAATTGTTTGACGTTAAAAAATACTGCATTGTATGAAAAAATTTTTTATCAGCCTAAATAAGTAATTAAGTTAAAGAATGCATTCATTAGTTTAAAAACATTTTTTTCGATTCATTGCAAATTTTTTTAAAGCAATCTCGCATGATTTTATGTGAAACAAAAAATCTTAAAACAACGATCGTGTTTTTACATTAATCGCTTCTTTCTTTGATGTGAGCATATATGCCATTAATTTAAAAAAATCAATTATTTTAATTGGGAAAAAAAAGTTTTTAAGTCAATTAAATATTTCTTTGAAATAATCTCATTTATTTAAAAAAAATTCTATTAATAAATTAGAATGTGTTAAAGAGATCAACTTACCACATCAAACACGAGTGATTTTTAATTATTTCAATTGATTGATAACATTATACTTACTTTATTTATTAGAATATTATTCCATTTGGGAATTTTTTTTCTTAGTTCTAATTCGCTTTAACATTCTACACATCGTATTGATATAAACGCATACGTTTTACATATAAACACTTAATATATTAACTAATAATCGCAATCGCTCGCATATCGCATTATAAATTTCATACATTTTCGTTCCTATACACTAACTGTTGTTACTTTCTAGTAATTGCGAGTTTTTTTTTCGATCTGTGGCATTATGTAATGTCATGAAATGGAAGTCTCTAAATCACTTTTAAAATATTACACTAATACTATTCCGTTTGTTATATATATTATATGCGTTAAAATAGGTATAGTTTTGTAAAGTCTTTCGAGATTACGCTCTTATAGAGGTACATTTTAATCTAATGATTTTTTTCTTTTCAAACATACTGACAGGTACACTTTGATCTTTTCTGGCACGCAGGGCACACCCAACCCCGACATCTATATCAATAATACCACTGTATCTGTACTTTTAATTACCTGTAATATTGGCGAATGCGAAACTTGTATGAATCTTTTTGCGTTATTTGTTCATCATATTTCTATTATTTATTGTGTGCGCATTGAACGCGTCAACTCGAAACCAACCACGTAGTAAGAGACACAAGTCACAATTACGTAAACATAAAACTGTTTTTCGAAAACTAGTGAAAGCACGAATAAATCTTAATCCTAAAAAGTAACTAATTGTGCAACGTGGTGGAGTTTTACCAGCTTTACTCGCACCATTTATATATATATATGGTTTTAGCAACTCTTGTGTCTAGGTGATTAATGATGTGGAACATGCTCCGAAAATGGTTCTCGTTCCATAAGAAAATTTGGAGCGTATGAGACGACAATTATTATTTGATAGTAGTATGAAATCCTTACAAACACGTTGTGCAACCATGAGTAGACTCGATGCAAACATGAAATATATTTTAAACTCCAACACATACAAAGAAGAAGGAGAAAAATAGAATCTTTACAAACAAGTTTTACAATGATATCTTTATTTTAGAAATAACGATACTCGTCACAATAAAACGAAAGCAATGAAATAAATGAATGATTTTGGCGATGATGAGGTAATAAAATTACGAGAATATAATATGAGGAAACGCTAGCGGAAAATGCGTGATTGAGACCGTTCCAGTCAAATTTCAAAAAATGGCTGTTAACATATTACACCATCTGAGAAGTTATGTAAATGCATAGTGGAACGATAGAGGTCAAATGATAATAGATGGCGCACCGATGAAGGGTATGAATATTATTGATCTGGTAAATGACACCGTAAGAAATAGAAAAAGAATGCCTCCACAGGGTGCCGCTCAGTTTGCATCATTACTTCAACGCACATCAGTTCCCAGATAATACATTGGAAACGAACGTCTTTGGAGAGAAATCGCGAAGAAATCGTCACCATCCAGTTCTTCATCGACAGATACGTACGCATATATTAGCAAAATTTGACACTACAAGTAGCACTCATTTGAAAAGAAAAGCAAGTTTCATTTCTACGGGTAGCTCGGACGAGAACGATCAAACCCCACATGCTAGTAGGGTTAAAACACCCGTGAAACCTACTAATTTATTGTTGAAGTCATGGCAGCGGCTAGCGGAGAAGAAAAGTTAGAAATGGATGACAGAAAGAGTGTACTAGACTCGTTAACTGAATTGCTTCCTTTTGAAATGCATGTACTCGGTTATAAATTTTATGGTCCAGGTACAAAACTAGCTGAACGACTTGAGCGTGGTCAAATTGGATTAAATTGGACTAAATGATTGTTGAGAATACGATATTGCCTATTCTGATAAGAAGACGAATCGAAAACAGGTCGACCGAGTTTTGGCTGAACGTGCTTGCGTGAACGTGAAACGTGAACTGCTAGTTATAAAAGAGCCCTAACGATGATGACTGTTTAATGTATGGTTAGTAAAATTACGTATGAAAATTTTTTCGCACGAGTCAAGAAAGCTATCAAGTGCAGGATAAAAGAAATCGTTAAAAGAGGTTGAGAATTATGAATAATCAATTGGAACTCTTGTATTTCGGGTTAGTACAATCCACCCCATATACTAGAGTGGACAAATTGTTACAAGCGACCCGTAAAACGTTTAAGGGGATGTCGGAGCTGTAGCCTCCATCAAAAGCCGCTCGATCTCGCGGCTTCGAATGACGCTGTAGTCAGGTGTCGATTTCTACGATAAACGTACTTAAAACATAAATTACAAATTTTGCAGCTACATAGAGCTGTTGAAATATACTTTCCCCCCTAGCTATAACTAAAATTAAGTTAATTGTAATATTACTCTTGGCAGCAAATGTTTATTTTTTTAAAGAAATGTGAAATACGTTGCGTGTAGCATTACGGTAGATATAGATTCATTGAATATGAGACGTATTTCACATTTCTCTAAAAAAAATAAACATTTGCTGCCAAGACTAATATTATAATTACCTTTATTTTAGTTATAGCTAGGGGGGAAAGTATCTTTCAACAGCTCTATATATCTGTAAAATTTATAATTTATGTTTGAAGTACGTTTATCGTAGAAATCGACACCTGACTACAGCGCCATTCGAAGCCGCGAGATCGAGCGGTT
Organism: Theocolax elegans; assembly: GCA_026168455.1. Taxonomy (NCBI): domain Eukaryota; kingdom Metazoa; phylum Arthropoda; class Insecta; order Hymenoptera; family Cerocephalidae; genus Theocolax; species Theocolax elegans. The sequence goes on from CM047425.1 coordinate 41,540,190, forward strand.
TTTGATGGAGGCTATAGCTCCGACATCCCCTTAATGCACAACGCGTGATTGAAAGGCTCGAGAATTAAGATACGTACAATAAGCACAAATTTGTTAGACGTAGATTTGTTCGACGTAGTTATTTATTTATTTATTTCAGCCAACATGGCCCAGAAATGGACTTGGTTTACAATACTAACTTAACTCAACATTCTTCCATACATCATACCTTATTTACATTTTTACATTACATTTTTCAACAATAATAGTAGTTCAATAATACTTTATTAACTTAAGATAGTCTTTTTTACAACCTTTTTTTTTATTTCGTATATATTTCTCCATACACACTTCCATTCAAGGCTCTGCTTTACAATCTAGTTTAATTCGTTTTACATAGCAATACCTAATTTCTTAAAACCTCATTTGCTTCCTTATATTTTTCAATCTTTTGCTTATTCTCACATTCTTTAATTTTCCTAATCCTACTGTCAATTTCTGCTATTGCATTGATCACATGTTTGTTTCCTACATCGCTTGTCGCATGTCTAATTATCTCCCTAAAATCTATTCCTAAGTTCCTAACAGTCTCTTTTGACATTTCGCATTCTGTTAAAAAATGATCTAATGTACCTTCTTGTTTTTCGCATAGCCTACATTTTCTTTTTGCATCCTCTAACCAGTGAAAATTCGCGTTTTCTAAGTTACCGCACCTAATTCTCGCCATAATTTGTATATCTTTTCCGTTTCTATTTCGTAGGTATTTTGGTAATTCATTGCACTTATGATTTTTATATCTTGGGTTGTACCTAGACTCTACAATTTTACTCCCTATTATTTGTTTTTCAATATCTAAGCTTCTTTCTAAAACTTCTTTATCTATTTCCTCTCCTTTCAATATTTTATCCTCTATATATTTCGTGCCAAATCCTAACCTGTTAAAGAACTTTTCTCTCTCTTCACTGTATTTTTCTTTAAGATTTCCTTTAACTTTTTCTTCCCAACATATTTTAAGTAACCTGTCATTTTCTAATTTAGCTATTTTTTGTTCTAATTTGACTGCCCTTAAACCCCATTGTATTTTCATTTTCCTAGTGTCAGTCTCTTTATATATTATGTACATGGGTGTACTATAGTCTAAATTTAAAATCCCTCTGATATAACTAGCTTCTATTATTTCTAATTCTTTAAACTCCTCCCATCTCCATATTTCTACCCCATATTCCATTACACTTCGTACTAAATAATTGAATAACATCATTCTCCTTCTGAAGTCTCCTTTACATTTCCTTTCCCCTAGCCCCCACGTTAATTTCGCAGCCACATGTCCTTTATTCTTTAACTCTTTTATGTGATCCTTGTACGTAGCTTCCTTAGTAAAATTAGAACCTAAATATTTAAAATTGTTTACCTCTTCTATTTCACTTTTTTCCCAAGGCCATTTTTCTTTTTTGCCATTTCTACCTTTATTAAAGACTAATATTTTTGTTTTTTGGCTACTTAGGATGAGTTTCCTACTTTTTAGAAATCTGTTTAATGTGTTTAGCATATCTATCATTGCAATCCTATTCTTAGACATAATGACTATGTCATCAGCATACGCCAATGACCAAATCCTTGTATTACCTACTTTTACCCGTCCTATTGTTCTATTTTCAAATTCTTTTTCTAAGCCTTCGATATATAAGCAGAACAGTATCGGGCTAAGAATACACCCTTGCCTAAGACCCTTTTTAGTCCAAAATTCTCGTGATATTTACTCCCCAATTTTTATCCTCATTTTAGTTTCTTCATAGATTCCTACAATCCTCTCTATTAAATATTTACTTATACCCATATTATCCATTACTTCCCATAGCATATCTCTATCTACCGTATCAAAAGCAGCTTTTAAGTCTACAAAGGTTGCGAAAATTTTTTCTTTTCTTTTTTTTGCCACCTGAATTATATGATTTAATACGTATATATTATCCATAGTCGATCTACCTTTCCTAAAACCTGCTTGTCCTTCCGGCAGCAGTTTTTTTTCCTCTACTTCTTTTTCTAACCTATCTCTAATTAACTCTGTGTATAACTTATAAGCAGTAGTTAATAACGATATTCCCCTATAGTTGCCTGTCACGTTACTATCTCCCTTTTTATATAGCGGGACAATTAAACCCGTTTTCCATTCCTGCGGCATTTCTTCCCCATCCCAAATTTTTCCCAATATACAAACTAAACTGTCCACTAAACCTTCTCCTCCATATAACCACACCTCATTCGGTATTCCATCTACACCTGCTGCCTTCTTCTTTTTTAAAACATGCCAAGCCCTTCGTATTTCATTCACTGATATCTTTTCTTGTTCCTTTCTTTCTTTAACCTGTATATATTTTCTATTTCTTCCCAACATTCTCTCTTCTGATCCTTGCAATAAAGTATTAAAATACTTTACCCAAGTTTCTTCATCAATACTGCAATCCGTTTTACTTCTTATTTTTCTTGACTTATTAATATATTTCCAAACGTCCTTTTCATTGCGTAAACTTCTTAGTTCCGCCTCTTCCAATTCCTTCATTTCACCTTTTTTCTCTTCACAAAAATTTCTCCATGCTTTCCTTTTATTGTTGTATACTTCTTTTGGAATTTTCCCTTTCTTCCACTCTCCTAGTGCTTTCTTAACACCTCTTTTCATTCTTGAACATGTACTATTCCACCATTTTCTCGTTCCTAATTTCCACTTCATAATTTTAATTCTTTTTTTCTTCACATTTTTCTCCACCGTTTCTTTAACTTTTTCCCAACCTGTTACTGCTGAATCTGAAGCATTTATATGATTCTCGATTATTCTAGTTTTTTCCCTAAATTCTATGATGTCTTCTTCGCTCCAGGTAATTATTACTTTCATCCCTTCTTTTTCTTCTGTAACTTCATTTTTATTTTCATTTGTATAATCACTTAACTGTAGACAAACAGGTGCGTGGTCCGAATCTATTCTCTCATCTACCCTAAATAGTTCTACTCTATCCCACATTTCTAAATTTGTGATTATATAATCAATTACCGAGCATCCCCTATTACCTAAAAATGTAAACTCCCCCTCCTCGTCCCCCTTTGCTACCCCATTTAGAATTATCCAACCGTTTTTTTCAATAACATCAATCATGCCCTTTCCTCCATTGCTAACACATTTATCTTTACTAACTCTTTTCTTACATATATTATTGCTGTCTAATCCTAAAAATTTTCCTTCCTCGCCAATTCTTATATTAAAATCTCCTCCTATTATTAGCCTACTTTCCTCAAGTGTTCTATTTTCCTCTATACTTTCCCATATTTTAGCAGCCACACCTGTATTATACACGGACCAAATTTCAATCTTACCACATACTTCAATTATTTCGGACAATGCAAGTCCCTCCGCAATCTCAATTCCTATTTTACTCCCCTCCCTTACCCAGTTTTTCCTACATCCTATCAAAAATCCTCCCTTCGCTCTACCTTTTCTTTTTTCTTTTGTTGCTGCAATAATTACCCACATAAATTCTTTATTTAATAATTTTTCTAGCTTCTTTTTATCTTTTTCTTCTACCCACGTTTCTGATAAACTAATAAAATCATGTTTTTCAATATACTTCCAAAAATCTCTATCCTTGTTCCAAATACCCGCTACATTCCAAAATATTATTTTTCTATTGTTTATCTTTTCTATACATGCCTCCGTCTTTCTACTCTTCCATTTCTGTTTTATACAAAATTTGTATTTCTACCATTCCTTACGCTATCACTATACCTCTCAGTTATTGGTTCGCCTGTTGCCTGTGTCCGAGCCCTCTCTGATTCAATTTCTTTTAATTTCTTTTCTACCCCTTCTCTTTCTTCCCATTTAACCCAACTGTTATTAAACATAATTTTGCCGCGACCTGCTCTAACTTGTAGTCCATCGATTCTTTTTTCTCTCACCCATCTATTTATTTCCTCTTGTTTTTTCCTTTCTTCATACGGTCGATCGTTTTCTATAAAAACCTTAGTGCCTGCTAATTTACTTTTGTTACGCATAATCGCTTGTTTTTCCTGAAAGCTACTAATTTTAGCTACTATTACTCTATTTATCTTCCTCACCTCTTTGACTGTGACGTCTATCTTTAATTTTTCTTTAATGAAATTCTCTGTAAAACTTTTTACATCTACTTCCCTAATGTCAGATTGTATACCTTTAATTACAATATTATCCTGCCTATCCTTTCTCTCCTTCTCTACAATAATACGGCGCATTTTTATAACCTCTCTTTCTGACAGATATCTGTTACTCGCCTCTGCGACTTGCGTATCGTATATCGCGGCTCGTTCGGTGATTCGGTTCGAGTCCGTGACGCGCCTCTTTTTCGCGTCGATTGACTCTCCCCCCTCGTCGAATCTAACCGCCAGCGCCTCCACCTTTGAATTCATCGCGCTTATTCTCTCGTTCTCTTTACTTTCAAATTCTTTCATTCTTTTTTCTAATTTCTCTATCCTTTCAACTAACTCTCGGTCCCTTACTTTTAATTCGTTTTTTATTTTTTCAATTTCCATACTTTCTTGTTTAATTCTACTCATTTCACTTATAATCATCTCCCTAAACTCAAATTTCTCCTTCTCTCTCGCATCATCGCTTCTTCTATGACCTATCACGTTTTTTTGAAACTTATCGTCCAATGTCGTTTGTTTTTTATCCAGCCCTGTTTTTGATTGATTCGCACTACTCTTAACATTCACATTCGTGTTCTTGTCTGTACCCTCTTTGGCTTTCATTTTATTTCTCGTATCCATTTTCTACACGCACGGGTATTCGCCTAACCTCTGTCTTACACTCGCACCTCGTGTATTCGACTTACTTATTGTATTCTAACCTCCAATTACACGCTTACTGCTCAACTAACTCTTATACCCTATCCTATGCTATATACCTATCACTTTATATATCGTTATAAACTTTATCACTTCCGCAATCTAATTATACAGTTTATTTTAATCATAAATCACATTTTCTTACGCAAAACTTAATAATTAAGCAGAGCAACCGCGCACACGTGCACTCACTCTCACGCCCTCTAACCAAGTCCTTGTTCGACGTAGTTATAATGTTTAGAATATTGATGATGTTTCGGAAGCCGATTTAATGGACATGAGATTATTGAAAACTTACAATGAACGGTTGATTTATATTTTGACCGTTATAGATATTCTTAGCAAACATGTATGAGTGGATCCACTACCGACGAAAAGTGGGATTAATGTTGCTAAAGCTTTCGAAATTATTTTAACCAAGAATGGTAGACGAAAACCGATATGCCTACAATCAGATAAAGGCTGCAAATTTACAAGCCGTGAATTCCATAAAGTTCTCAAAGAATTCCATAAAGTTCTCAAGCTATAACCTTACAAAATTGAGTAAATTTACAAAATTGTACGTAGTCCTGACATTAAAAGAGATATCGTTGTAATAGTTGTAAGAACAATTAAAGAACGAATATGGCAGTTCTTTAGTCATACGAATACCAAAAGTTATATCGATGCATTACAAAATATAGTCGAGGCTTATAATAATACAATACATTCAGTTATCTAAATGAAACCAGCCACAGTCACCATACATAATGCCGCAGAGGCACGTAAAAATTTGAAGCGCCGATGCGAATCTAAAGAGCAACCTGATGTAACGAAACATGTTAAATATAGTATTGGTAATTTGGTTTGTGTTAGTCGCGCGAGCAATGGATGGGGGCTTTTACGGGGAGGACCTTTGTAAAGTAAGATTGAAGATAAATAAGCAGAGATAATATCATGAAGAGGAAAATGTAGAAGTGCAAAAGAGTCACATCTGACAACTATTTATGGTCGAACGTTATGGCTGGAAAGATGGATGACACAGGGGGTGGTAATGAAAGTCTCGTTAATCGTAAAAATCTTCTGAACTATAAAAAACCTGTGGATTTATTTAGACATTTACACTGTGACGTATTTGATCAAGATAAATTATTAATAAATGGTGTTAACGTACGGGTTAGATTAGTTCGTTCCAGAGATAATTTTTCGCTTATGGATACAACCGGATTATTATCTGTTAATATCGAAGAGTCAAAATTGCTCGTTAGTCGTGTAAACATTGATCCTGGTATTTTACTGGCTTACGCTAAGGCTTTGTCAAAAACAACAGCAAATTACCCTATGACAATAATGCAAGTGAAAGCTGTAACAATGCATAGCGGTATACATAGCGAGACCTTGGATAATATAATATTAGGCCAATTACCGAAAAGAATAATTGTAGGTTTTGTTAAAAAAAAAGCTTTTAACGATCACCAAAATTTGAACTCGTACAATTTTGAGCACTTAAACATCAATTTCCTATATCTGTACATTGACGGTGTGTAAATATTTTTCTGCCCACGCGGGCGCAAAATGCGTTTTTGCGCCCGTTTTTTCGGGCGCAAAATGGCCTATTCCCGCCTGCTTTTTTTAAAGCATTTTTCACCCTTTCGGACAGAAAATAGTATGTGCACCACGGGCGCAAAATTGGGGATTCTGGCCCGAGGGTGAGTTTTCACCCGAGCGAAGCAATTTTGCGCCCTTGGTACACAATGTACTATTGAGACCGCCACAATCTAATTGTAGAAATAATAAATTATACGTTGATACCTATGATACGTTACTTTTGGATTCAGGTATATGCTTTCTAAACGAAGGCAATAATATTTCACGTAAATCAACCCTAACGGATACTGTCTTTTTACCTTTGATTTGACTCCTGATTTATCAGCAAACGATCAGTCACACTGAAATTTGATTAAACACGGGAGCGTTAGATTAGACGTAAACTTTAAAGAACCATCATATAGTACTGTAAATTGTATCGTATACGCCGAGTATGAAAATATATTGGAAATTGACGCAGAGAGACAGATAATAGTAGATTTCAGCAAATAAAAGTTGTGTGTAGATGGCGCTTTTAACTTCCATTCTAGAACATAAGGCATTCTGACAAATCGTAAGTTAGTTCGTGTAAAAATTTTCTACATCCATGATGGATACGATTGTTGACATTTAATGTTTCGAAGATATGGATCTTCTCGTTGGCTGGAGACTTTACTGAACACTGGATTCTGGCAGAGGTATTAAACGACTATCCGACGGCATAAGAAGACAAAACAATTGGTTGATGTATAATCATCACGTAGATTATTTCGAAGGTAACGTGACGAGAAAAATGATTTCAAAGACCTTGAAGGAGATAACAAAAAACGGATGAAAAAATTATACACGAGGTAAAGAAAAATGGTCGATTTTACATAAATTGACAGTGTGTAAAGTAATTCCCATATGGCAAGCTTGTAAAAATACCAAATACAATTATCAAGAATAAACATATATATATATATATATATATATATATATATCTATAATATATAAATATTTCGCCGCCGCCGCCGCCGTGTCTAAGAATTCAGAATTCAACATATATATATATATATGTTTTATATATATATGTCATATATATGTATATGTCATATATATGTATATGTTATATATATATATGTTATATATATATATGTCATATATATATATATGTTATATATATATATATGTTATATCTCTCTATAATATATAAATATTTCGCCGCCGCCGTCGCTTCCGCCGTGTCTAAGAATTCAGAATTCAACATATATGTTATATATACATGTTATATATATATGTCATATATATATGGGGTATTCCACGTGAAGTGGTCCGATCAAAATTTTAAAATGCACCAAATTTTGGGTACACTTTGCAAATGTTTTTCAGAATACAGAAAAAAATTATTAGGTACTGGAATCTATTTGCTCAAAAGTTATTCTAACCTCAAAAAGTGAATTTTTCCATATTTTTTTCAACACCAGCTGGGTTTACCTCTATATAACTCAAAATCTATCAACTTTTACTATAGAACATTATATGTAACATTTGTTGCTAATTATATCTAGAATTTATTCTTCTGGGTTAGAATTTCTAATCTCAAGGTCAATGTTACATAAACTACATGTCAATATTCAACTTGAAAAAAGTGTAAGTGCGCCACCTTTGATTTTTTCATCCAAAAGTCTGAAAGAAAGCTTGGAGCAATACCTTTCAAATGGTCAGTAGCATTTTTATGGCCTCCAATTCTGTAAAAAGTTATGACAATTTAAAGAAAGACAAAAAATTCACAAAAATTAACATGGTAATTCCCATTTAAATTTTTTAAAAAATTTCTTGTTTCTTTAAATTGTCATAAATTTTTACAGAACTGGAGGCCATAAAAATGCTACAGACCATTTGAAAGGTATGGCTCCAAGCTTTCTTTTAGATTTTTGGATGAAAAAATCAAAGGTGGCGCACTTGCACTTTTTTCAAGTTGAATATTGACATGTAGTTTATGTAACATTGACCTTGAGATTAGAAATTCTAACCCAGAAGAATAAATTCTAGATATAATTAGCAACAAATGTTACATATAATGTTCTATAGTAAAAGTTGATAGATTTTGAGTTATATAGAGGTAAACCCAGCTGGTGTTGAAAAAAATATGGAAAAATTCACTTTTTGAGGTTAGAATAACTTTTGAGCAAATAGATTCCAGTACCTAATAATTTTTTTCTGTATTCTGAAAAACATTTGCAAAGTGTACCCAAAATTTGGTGCATTTTAAAATTTTGATCGGACCACTTCACGTGGAATACCCCATATATATGTTATATATATATATGTTTTATATATATATGTCATATATAAGTGTGTGTGTGTGTGTGTGTGTGTGTACGTGTGCGTGTGCGTGTGCGTGTGCGTGTGCGTGTGCGTGTGCGTGTGCGTGTGCGTGTGCGTGTGCGTGTGCGTGTGTGTGTGTACGTGTCATTTGCTTTTTCAAGAATAGATAATATATGTATTTTTTCCGTGCGCAAAGAAAAGTTGTGAATATAACTTGAAAGAATGTGTATTAGTTTACTTATTCCTGATAAAACTCATAAAATAAAAACGGACCGAAAGTTTAATGTAATGTTTTTAAAAATATGATCAATTTTACGAAGATAAAATAAATATTAATCAAGTATAACATACACTTTTTCAAATATCTATATGTGAAATATACAATAAATTAAAAATTAATACATTAATTAATGCATTTTTAAGATAATTCTATTATAAACAGTAATGGCAAAAGAAAATTCAAATTGTAACAGAGGCAATATAAAATATGAATTACATTTAAAAAATTTTTCGAAAATTATTATTTTAGTAGTATTTAATTTAAATATTATTCAAATCAAAATTTAAAAATTGTATGGATATATAAGTAAGTAGATTACGTATATTTATATAAAACAATATTTTATATAAACAAGTATGTATTTATTAGAAACAAAAGGTTATTTAAGGAATGCCTTTGTTTATAATAATTAAAATAAATATATGGGCTCTGTAACTAAAGGGAAAAATAAATTGGATATAATTATGGATTAAAACGCAAATTTTGAAAGAGGGTGCAAATTACGAATTACGGGAGAAATGGAAGAAATAGGATTTTATTTATATACCGCTAAAATGTTATAAATAATTCTTTAAAGCTAATACAAAAATTAATTTAATTAAGAAGAAAGTTTTATTACTCTTAAAGTACAAAATATTAATGACATATAGAACTCTTGGCGATGACTTAAATAAATTAATTTTAGGAGGTAAAGTTCTATTAAATCCGTTTCAAATAATCTAAAATTTTAATAGATTTTTACTAAATACTACAATTAAGTATATGCACTTTACTATTTTTGGTAAATTAATTGTTCATTACCATATATATGGGCTATTTTACATCAGTGGTACGATGAAAATTTGAAATCACTCCAAATTTTGTGAACAGACTGGAAATATCTTCCAGAAGATAGAAAAAAAATTTGAGGTGTTAAAAATAATTTGCCTAAGAGTTATTCCACCATGAAAAATGGAAATTTTTCAATTTTTTAGAGAAATTATTATTTTCAAAGCTATTTATCTCAAAATCTATTGATTTTTTAAAAAATACATTAAAAACAACTTTTGTTCAAAATAATCTTTAGAACTTATCTACTTGGGTTACAATTCCTAATTTTAAAATCTCGAAGAGATAGAACGCCCGGAAATATTGAATATCAAAAAAAGGCGACCACGCCACAATCGATTTTGATCTAACACCGCTCAAAAGATCACATTTTTTGAACACACAAACACCAAATTTTTTTAAAAATTTAATTGGAAAATACCATGTTAATTTTTGTGAATTTTTTGTTTTTCTTTAAATTATCATAACTTTTTACAGAATTGAAGGCCATAAAAAGCTACAGACTACTTGAAAGGTATTGCTCCAAGCTTTCTTTTAGACTTTTGGATAAAAAAATCAATTGCGGCGAACTTACACTTTTTTAAGTTGAATATTGACATGTAGTTTATGTAACATTGACCTTAAGATTAGAAATTCTAACCCAGAAGGATAAATTCTACACATAATTAGCAATGAATGTTTGTATAGTAAAAGTTGATAGATTTTGAGTTAAATAGCGATAAACCCAGCTGGTGTTGAAAAATACTGGATAAAGTTCACTTTTTGAGGTTATAATAACTTTTGAGCTAATAAATTCCAGTACCTGAAAATTTTTTTCTGTATTCTGCAAAAAAATTGGCAAAGTGTACTCAAAATTTGGTGCATTTTAAAATTTTGATCGGACCACTTCACGTGGAATACGCCATATATATTATATATATATATATTACACCTTTGGTGTAAGTTGTGTCCTAAAATACGTGAAAATTAGTGATTTTATGAGGTTTATGAGGCATAACTTACAACAGCGGTCTTGGCCAATAAGCTAACCCAAGCCATTCGAAAGCTCGCGAAAAATGTGAACTTTTGAGCGGTGTTAGATCAAAATCGATTGTGGCGTGGTCGCCTTTTTTTGATATTCAATATTTTCGAGTGCCCTATCTCTTCGAGATTTTAAAATTAAGAATTGTAACCCAGGTAGATAAATTTTAAAGATTATTTTGAACAAAAGTTGCTTGTAATGTTTTTTCAAAAAAATCAACAGATTTTGAGATAAATGGCTTTAAAAAATAGAAATTTTTCTAAAAAATTGAAAAATTTCCACTTTTCATGGTCGAATAAACTTTTAAGCAAATTATTTTTAACATTTAAATTTTTTTTGTATGTTCTGGAAGATGTTTCCAGCCTGTTCTCAAATTTTGGAGTGATTTAAAATTTTCATCGTATCACTTGACGTGAAATAGACCATATATATGTATATGTATGTATGTATGTATGTGTGTGTGTGTGCGTGCGGCGTAATATTTATATAATATATATATATTTTAAAATTGTTTTTTCAAGAATACATAATATACGTATTTTTTCCGTGCGCCAAAAAAGTTGTGAACATAACTTGAAAGAATGTGTATTTGTCTACTCATTCTTGATAAAACTCATAAAATTTTTAAACGTATACCCAATAATAATAACGGATCTAAAATTCAATGTAATGCTTTAAATACAGATGCAAAATTGTTTGAAGATTAAATAAATATTAATCAAGTATAACATACACTTTTCCAAATATCCATATGATATATACAATGGGTTAAAAATTAAATATATTAATTATTGCATTTTTAAGATAATTCTATTATAAACAGTATAGGCAAAAGAAAATTCAAATTTAAACAGTGGCAATATAAAATACGAATTGCATATGTATAGATTTTCAAAAACTATTAATTTAGGAGCATTTAATTTAAATATTTTTTAAATTAATATTTCAAAATTGTATGGATATATAAGTGTGTAGATAATTTATATTTATATAAAACAATATTTTAAATAAACAAGTATGTATTTATTAGAAATAGAAGGATATTTAAGAAATGAATTTGTTTATAATAATCAAAATAAATATTTGGGCTCTGCATATAGTAAAAATAAATTGGATATAATTATGGATTAAAACTCAAATTTTGAAAGAGAGTGCAAATTACGAATCACGGGAGAAATGGAAGAAACAGGTTTTTATTTATATAGCGCTAAAATTTTATAAATAATTCTTTAAAAATAATACCAAAATTAATTTAATTAAGAAGAAAGTTTTATTACTATTAAAGTACAAAATATTAATGACATATAAAACTCTTGGCGATGACCCTTCGTCATTAAATAAATTAATTTTAGGAGGTAAAGTTCTATTTAGATCTGTTTAAAATAATCTAAAATTTTAATAGGTTTTTACTAAATACTACAATTAAATATATGCACTTTACTATTTTTGGTAAGTTAATTTTTCATTAACATTTATAATTATTAAAATATAAATTTAAGCTTTATAAGAATTCATATAGTTTAAAATTTACAGTTAACATTTAATATGTCTTTATTTTTTTTTATTAGTTTTATTCTGATTTCATTACACTAAATTTTGGTAAACTTTTATTTATAAATTATAATAACTATAGCAATACCTCCAAGGTGTTGTGTGAATCTGTTTAATTTTTAAGGTGTCCATGGTAGTGATAAAATAATACAATTTAAAACATTATTTTAAATAAATTAATTATGAAAAACCTTTTTCGAAATTAAAAATAGGGGGTTGGCGCGCGAAGCGCGCAGGGGGGTGAAGCCCCCCTAGTATATATATATATATTGTGCATAAAAATAATTTTATTACGAGATCTGCATAGTAAATAATAGCAACAAAGATTTAACCAATGATTTTATACCATAATTTACAATTTAACCATAAATATTTGCGGTACGATTTTTCTATTCAATTATTTAAGAATATAATACAATAGATCAATTACGTTATTACGGAAAAGTGGAATGATAGCTCTTATCATTCGAGGCTATGATAATCGTGCCTCTTTATCAATCCATCTGTTGACTGCATGGACTTAAAGTGGTCTTCTCTGCATTGCTATGAAAATTCTGGTATCACGGGTAGAACGTTTTCCTTGATCTTAGTTGAAGTGAAGCCAGATAGATATTACTTATATTGTAGGCAAAGATATTCAAAGCCAAAGTTCCTGGTCGACGGCTCCCAAACGATAGAGCACTAAATCGTTATCGATCTCACGCACCTTAACATTAGTCCCCTCCAGTAGACCTTAATTCCCCTACCCTGACTTGTGTTTGCCTGCGCACAGGTTTATAGCGTTTTCTTAAATCTAGCATTCGCTACAAGCTGCTTCAGGAAGAATTAAAAAAGTATACACCAAATGAATCATCTTAGAATTCTTTGCAAGAATGAAAAAAGAACTGTAAAGTAATTAGATATATTCAATATTAATTCAAAAACATTCAGACACTAATTAATTGCGAATTGAAATAATGTAATATATCAGTTAATAAAGAAGTCCCTATGTCCGCAGATTTCAGTTCATTACAAGTTCATAAATAGTTCGTACGAATTTATTTAATGGTTTGTACGAAATTACATTTATAGCTTAAAAATTAACTTAAAACATATTTTTACGAAGATTTACTAAATTTTTAGTAAAATTTCGTAACATTAATTTTTTTGTAACTTAATTTGGAAGTATTCTCAATGAACTTTTTAGAATTATTGTAAATAATAAAAAATAACGCCAAATATAGTACGTAAAGAGTTCATAACATTATCTAATTTGAAAGAAGACGCATATGGCTTCATAATAACTTTAAATTCACAAGGTATTTACATAATAATACCAATCCATTAATAGTTATAATTATACGAATTTATAGTTATTTAGCAATTTCAACAAAAATTGTTTATCTCAATGTTTTGGAAAATTCTTTAAATATTAGCAACAATTCGAAATTACACTAAATATATACTTATTTTTTTAATTTTTTTTAATTTATAATTTTACAATTTAATCGAATAAAAATGTAAAATATAATATAATGTGTAATTAATTAACCTAGCATTCAGTTACAATCAATTTTTTTAGTCAATAAAATAATAATAACAGTGTATTATATTTGCAACATTGTATATACTTATTTAATCTTAGTCAATTACACAAGAGTTTATAGATACTGAACATATTTCTACATAATACTGAAACAATTAAAAAAAATTAAAAATAATCGACATGATAAAACTTACACTGGAGTAAGGAATTTTAATTTTAATTTTTAATACGTAGTAACACATATATCATTACTTACAATATTTCCACACTATTCCTGTAAGAAGCTACATCAATCTAGTAACAAACGTGTTATTTTTCTACCAGAATAATATTTTCAACAACAAAAATTACAATATAAAATTATTCTTTGACCATTATACATATATTTCATGCTTTTTCATGATGTTTCACGGAAAGGAGATGAAGAATTTAAAATTTCATACAAAATTACTAAACTCTTTTTTATTACTAAATTCTTTCAAACAAATAATTATACGTAATAATTGAATTTATAAAAAATTTTTTCAGATTAAAATTCTGGCTAAAAGATTTATTTTCACATTTTATTAATTTTGTTTTATATTCAAAAATCTTTTATAAAAAAGAATATTAGTAATTGCAACCAAAAAATATAAATGATATTATACAATTACAATAATAAAAATTGAATATTAATTATAAAAGTTATTTTGATATTACACTTGGTATTACATTAAAAAAATGAAAGAAAAATAATATTTTAAATTTTTTAACCACCTTCCTCACGCATTTTACATCTTAGAAATAGAAGATGATGAAAAATGTTTGTAAAAAAAATCTATATATATGTAATAAAAAAAAAAAATAAAACGTATCGCCAAATAAAATATGTATTACATTAAATGATATATATATTATATTATATATGTTATCAAAATTTATTAGAGTAATAGTACTGTTTTTGTCGGTGTTCGTATTACTGTGACCACTTTTTATTACCGAAAACCCCTATAAAATATTTTTGGAATTCTTCTACTAAACCCCCCTCTTACCCCCTACCACTCAATCATTACATGGGGGATAAATTAAGACTGGTTGTCATATTCAATGTTGACCCTTCCTCCCACCTTCCTTCATCTTTAAAATAGGGGATAAAAAAAAGTGGTGGTCATATTGTTATTCACCTGTACCGAAACCCCTAAATTATTTTTGGAATTTTACTAATTTTATTTCCCCCCTCCCCCTCTTGCCCCTCCTCCATCTAGAAATAAATGGAGGATAAATGAAGAGTGATTATCATATCGCTATTCACCGTAACCAAAAACCTCATCTTAGTTTTTTTAGAATAAAAAAGAATGGTCATCATATTCTAATTCATATATACCGATAACCTCTATAAAAAATTTAAAAAATGTTCTAATTTTACCCCCCCCCCCCCTCATGACTCCTCCTGCACCTATCATTAGATGTGAGATTATTAGACGGATGAATTTTGATATATATATAAATGATAAATCAAAAATAAAATTTTAATTTTTTTATCCACCTCTCTCACTAATTTTACACCTTTGTAATAGAGTATGATGAAAAATGTGTAAAAACGTATATTTAACTGTGATAAAAAAACAGAACGAATCATCAAATAAAATATATATTACATTAAAATATATTATTTAAGCTATTAAAAATTATTAGACTGACAGTACTGCTTCAGTCTATGTTAGTATTACTGTGACCACTTTATTTTTACATTATTTATGTATGTAATGACTATTATTTATTATTAATTACTTATAATATTACTTATAGGTATGTTCTTAATATAATAATTTAATTTGGTACAAAAATATACAAACATTGGAGTACTGGCAAAAGTGCTTACACACTTTTTTAATATTTTATCCCGTAATTAGTGGAGTTATCCCGGAATACCTCACGAATTCCCGAAATATCGAGGAAATCCCGTAATTAGTGAAGTATCCCGAAATATCCAGGATATCTCGTAATTAGTGAAGTTATCCCGAAATAACTCAGAAACTCTCCAAGTATCCACTAAATCCCAAAATTATTGAAGTTAACCCGGCATACCTCAACAATGACCGAAATATTAAGAAAATCTCGGAATTGGTGAAGTTATCCCGGAATACCTCAAAATTTCCAGAAATATCGACATAACTTTTATAATAGTAAGTTTCAATATATTTTTATTCTTAATTTATTATACATATGATTAAATTTGCAAAATGTAAATGAAAGAGTAATATAAATATATTTTTTATGTATATAATTTTTTACTCGTTTCAGTAATGTACAGGAAGGCTTCAGAGAAAAACGGGCGTAACTCTATTATAAGTTGTTATGGAAACTTTTTTTTCAATTTTTCAATGTACTTATTAAATGTTTATATTTCATTGTTGCTTAGATAGTGTTCAGTATATTAACTAAAGTTCAAAACATTTTTGTTAATCAATTTCTGTTTTGTTAATGCATTTCTGTCTACTCGCATTTTCTTGAGATAGGCCCTTTTCCCTCAGTCTTCTTTATATATATACGTTGTGTGTGTATGTATATATATATAATAATTAATTGAAGACCCAAATATAATTTTACTATCTCAAATTTAACAATTATTTTAATGACGTTATAACAAAATTGTTTTGTAAATTACGTTTATTTCTTCTTTTAATTATTGTAAATAATGAGTATCTTTTTTATCGTTTTGTATTCCATGCAATAATTATCAGTGTAAAATTATTTTTGCATTCAATTAAATAATATATTCTTTCCCTGATATACACGCAACAGAAATTCCCTAGTAGAAACATTTAACGATTTGTTACTTAACTTTTTTAATTTCTTCCGCTTAAAGCTATTCTATTGTCAATAATTTTACATTCGGTTAAAATCATTAACTTTCTACTCGGGACCCCGTGGTAAAATAGGGCCCCTGGCGAAGGTACCACGACTTTATTAAAAAATATAGAAATCCATCGATCAACAGTACTGACACATTTTTATTTCTTATTTTTAATCATTTTTTATAGCGTAATAAATTGTTTTTATTGTTTTCAAATGAAGAGATCGATGAACTTATTTTTTAATAAAATAAACAAAACCTAACGCGCTATCGACAGTACCTCTGCGGTAGTGTGGAAACCTGTCTTTCAATGTGTATACAATTAAAAGTGTTATAGTTGTAAATCTATTTTACAATAATAAATTATTCTATTTTATTATATGATTTTTCAATTTTCTTAACCCTTTCACTAATGAAATTAAACATGTTATATTAGTAAAGTGTCTTTAAACAGTTGACAGTAAAGTAAGTTAGAAACATGTTATAAATAATTTACATTTATTTAAGTCCGGTATATTACATCTTTTTATTTTAATTCACCAGTTAAATGTTCATTTAATAAACTCTGACCTGTATAAATATATAATTTATTTTGAGTTATATATTTTCATTTTCAATCGATAGAGTATTTAAATTTATTAATTATCAATTTTAATGAAAGTAGTAATTATTTATATCTATTTCAGTATATTAATATTTATTTTTGCTAAATTATAGAGCATGTACCACATTTATTTTTTACATTTAAAATTTCATTTGATGTAAATAATTTTTTTATTACTTTTTACATCATTCTTTTAATTATAATTTTTAAACAATTCAATATAAGAAATATTTGCTATAAAAAAAATTCTAATATGACGATTTGAACCCACAGCCAAAAGATCTGTATAACAATGCATACGCCTTAAGCCACTTGACTACGGAGCGATTTCATAATACATATACGTAAAAGCAGTATATGATCATCTGCCTGACTTGGGGTATAAGATATATATTTATAATCATTAAAAGAATTATTCAGTAAATGTATATATATATATAGAAGTACGTTAAAAGTTAATATAGTTAAAATTATGAAAATATATGCAATTCGCTGTAAGTGGAAATTAAATTATCGCTTCTGTTCATCTGAATTTCCCCATCTTACACATATCGTCGTTTGAACATTCCCACTACTATCCCGTACCCCCTCCATTCAGTTTTTATTGAACTATGTGTAAGCTTCGGATACACTCCATGGGGCGCCGCCGTTGTCGTTTTCGTCCCGGGTTCATAACATTGCATCGGCAATCTCTTATACTAATCTCTGGCCAAACACTGTAGGGATAGATCTCATAGGCCGCGATCACATCAGAGTCGAGCATTTGGGATTCGAGCATCCAATCAGATTCAATCGCAAGTGTAGTCCACTCGTTCATATGGTATGGAACACGGAACATTAGTCCAGCAACATTTAAATCAAAAAGGGACATTGCAATAAATTTTCTAGAAGGTATTTTATTATATTGGATGTTGGATGTATATTTGCGATCAGTTGTAGGTAGTGGACATTATTTAAATAATGTGTAAAAGTGTGAAAAGGAGGTTTGTCGCTTAAATCTTTTGAAGTTTTGCTCCTACTAAAAAAGTAAAGAAAACTTATTTTAGGCTTTAGAAATATCTCTAAAGTAAGCCTAGCTGCGTTCGATTTTGTTTATTAGTTTTATTGCAAATTTAAAAAAAATTGTCAATTTTCAGCCATTTTTAAATTTTATATAATTTATTAACTGTTGCTTCTAAATACTTTTAATGTAGGAATTATTATAGGTATTCGTAGGCTTCAAAAGTGGTATCAATTCTATCTCCAAATATTTAGTTCTATTAAATATCTAATTTTTACAGCATACAGGCATCGTACACACTTCTGTTTAGGCTTATTTCGCTCCTCAAGAATTGCATTATAACGCAATATAAAAGATAAGTTGATGTTTCAACCGCAATTTGTTTAAAAGCGACCTTGAAAATTATAGTATCTAAACAATTAAAAAGACCATTAAAAACTTTTTTATATCGAGACTACAGAAAAATCATTTAATTTTTTTAATATTTTCTTCAATTTCTAATCTCATTTCTTTCATTGCAGTGTATTTATTTTTCAATCTGAAATTTACAGATACCCTAAAGCAAGTTTATATTATCGAATTTGACAAAAAATAGTAATAAACTTTTATATTTCAATTAAATTTTTTAAAAAACGACAGTGCTTTTTTAGAATTAATGCACAAGGAAAATAGTGCGAGAGTATGCGCGCAGTAAGCGTTTTGCACTCGCGACAGAAGTTGATCCGTCTATATCTCGCGATCTAATAATCCAATTTACATCATTTTTTCTTAATTTGGAATAGTACACAAAATATAAACAGCTGTAGGATTCAACTTAAAATAAAAAATTATGTAAGTGAGAAATTTAATACATATACAGCATTCCACGTCAAGTGGTTTAATCAAAATTTTAAAATGCACCAAATTTTAGGTACAGACTGCATATGTTTTACTAAAAACATAAAAGAATTTTTAGTTACTGTAATCTATTTATTCAAAAATTATTCTAACTTCAAAAAGTTTTTTCAAGTTCTTTTAACCACCAGCTGTGTTTATCGCTATTTAATTCAAAATCATGTTACATTGGTTGCTAATTGTCTTTAGAAATTATCCATCTGGGTTAGAATTTCTAATCTCAAGATCAATGTCTCATAAAATGTATGTCAACATTAACACTGCAATATTTTAACACGCCTTAATTGATTTTTTCATCCAAAAGTCTAACATAAGGCTTCAAGCAATACTTTAAATAGTCTCTTTATGTTTTAAACTTGTGCTCTGAATGGAGATTTCGACACTACAGAAACAATGTGAAGTAAAAGTATTTCTTAAATTAATAATTAATATTATTAATTTCACAACATACCATTCAATTATTATATGAAAAACTTCGGCAATGTTACACGCAAAAATGTAATTGTAAGCGCTTAATTAACATTTTTGAAATATTGACCTGGAATGTTTCATGCAAGATTACCGTAATATTGCAGACTGTTTCTCAAATTTTACTGCCACGACCTTGCAGAAAGCAAATGAGAAATATTACAAATTTAACTTGCTGGACAATTTAACCTGCCGAAGTTTGTTACAACTTAATATAAATTATCGAAGTTTGAGTTGAAAGATTTTTGTAAATTTTGTAATGACGCACATTGTAAGATTTGTTCGGTGAAGAAAATAGAACAGATTTTTTCGCATCACAAAAGCTTACTTTTATAATACGCATTACCTAATGCAATTTTTTCCTAATTTTATTACTTTACGGCTGTCAAATATCTTCCAGGAATCTTTCAAAAAAGTTTCCCGTAATGATAGATGGAAAATAAAACTATTTCCTTTCACGGAAGTTAGGTAGAAAGTTAACGGTACGTTTTCTGCTAAATATTCCTATTACGTTGCACATAAATTTCCTATAGGCTTTCTTAAAAGAATACAGTAAGGTCTGTTTATTATGAAAGCTTGCCTGAATCTTTCTGTTATCTTAATTCGTACCTTCCTGTAAGGTTAAATACAACCTTTCAAACGCGGTTACCATAATGTTAATATTCCAGTCAATATTTCGCACTATGCTTTTTTACACCTTTCATTGAATATTACGGTCATCTTTCAGAAAGCTTTAAGGGGGTATCATACTCATGTAAAAATTCAAATTTCGCGCCTCAAAATAGCAGACGAAAAAACAAATAATTTACTGTAACAAATAATTGAATTTTTAATTGAGTATGATACCCTCTTAATGAAGCTTACTACAATCTTCCATTAGAATCTTACACGAATCTTTCATTTGGAAACTTTCGTGCTATGTGGATAGTAACTACTGCCAATATGTAGCGAACAATAGGGCGGATGCTTTTTGGTGATATATTCGCAATGCATTGCCAATTCTCGCGGCAATATATTCGCAATATGTTTGCAATAACTACTATCCATTGCTCTGCAATATAGTGGCAATAATTAATATTTTTACGTGGGTATTAAATTTAATCGTATTCAATTGGATATTTCGAATGAAGTTCATTACGAATTATTTTGAATGCACTTTTTATAAATATTTATGTGAACAAGTTGTAATGTAAAGAATGAAGATTTAATGATAATTTGTTTAACGAAATTTTAATTTATATAAAATTTGTTAATAAAATTGATTTAAAATAACTAAAACAATTTGATTTAATTAATTAACAGTGAATATTTTCATTAACCTAAAGAGGGCCTGTAGTAGTCATATATTTTTTCATTAATTAAGAACATCTAAGTGGATACTTAAGGGTTATTTAGGTCTAAGACCTTGATTCTGTAATCAAAATGGAAATTCAAAATGGTGGAAGTATTATAGTAAATACTATATTGGGTGTTTTTTTAAAACTTTTAATTTGAATATCTCAGAAACGGCGGCACAAATCTCGGCACTCTAAAGGTTAATTAGTGTCAATATCACAGTATTATAAATTTAATTAAAATTCAGATCAATCAATTAAAATACTTTAGAAATTATTCATTTTCTTAGAAATTTGACCATTAAAATTAATCCAAACCATAAAATTAATTTAAATAATTAAAACAATTAAATCTGATTTAAAATAATTATAATTAGACCATAATCGGTATTCCCTATTTCGCTCGTTAAATTAATTGAATTTAATTCGGATCAATTAATTATAATACATTGGACACTATTTGATTCAACTATGAATTTAACTATTCAAATTGATTAAAATCATATTATATAAGCGAAAAGATTAAATTTAATTTAACCTAGTTAAGAACAAAGAGCTGTAATCAAAAACAATTAGACCTAATATCAAAATACACAATCAAAAGCAATAGCATATTGTTTCAAGCCAGTTCTTACTTTCTAGAGCATTTTTAATATTTCCATTTCTACTAGAGAAAATATTATTTCCATTTTAATGTCTGGAAAATTAAATTACACTCATGTAATGTCAATAAATTTGAATAATATATGGTGATGTATTCATTTTTTATGATAGTGATCACAAGATTATAATTTTATTACTGCGAATCATCGGTTTTTTGACACGATTGTACCCAGCACTATATACGTTATGTTCGTAACGCACGTTTTGAAAAGAAAAAATTTTACCAATTCATTGCATCGAAACATTTTGCTCCCGCACAAAGTAACTCCACCACATTTTTGATAGAAGATGTTAATTTTTTAGATTAACACAATGTAATTCAGTAGCAGTAAATTATTTAAAATTATTTGATACTATACTTTCGGATGCAACCGCTAGGTGGTGTATACCTTATTTTTTTATATTCGTTGAAGTAGGATATAATAAAATAGTTTTGAAAAAGAACAAAAAAGATATAAAAATTAAAAAAGAAAAAAAATGAAAATAAAAAAATTACAAAAGAATGATGGAGTTAACGCCGGTACTTCCCCGTCGTGACTCTGGATTTCAACTAAATTCGGCCTTGATATTAATAATTAATAATAATATTTGGGTTATCTGGTTATTGGGTTATTGGGAACAACGATGCGTAACAACATTCTTTACACATAGTATGAAAAAAATTTTTTCTTTTCGATCAAATATGCATTTGATTAAAACGCACTCGATCAAATTTCTTTTCGACCAAAATGTTTTCGATCAAATATCCGTTCGACAAAAAGATTTTCGATCAAACGTCTGATCGATCAAATGTCCTTTCGATCAAACGTCCTCGACAAAACGTCCGTCGATCATATGGTTTTCGACATTAGATCCGTAAACCCAATTATATAATCCATTATATTTTCTCTTACTAACACTGTCCCTGTCCTTTATAAAAACTCTTTTACTACTCACAATCTTGCCCGGTATCTCAATATGGAAGTAACTGAGCTCGAGTTATAGCGAGTGCACTTCTTTTATAGTATGAACCCCACCACCTCTCATAGCAGCAGCAGCGCCGCGCTTGAATCCCCACTTCAGTTTCGTTACCCCCATTTTCACAAGAGCGTATAAAATGACAATTCGTTCTTGCTGTAATCAGTTCACCCACAGCAGTGCAAACAGTCAAGATTACTATTATTCACATTAGTATAGTGTCATACAGTAGAGTCTAACGTGAGTCTACGATTCGGTGTTAAAATAAATCTCAAACTTTAAGACATCGTATCGTTTATGCATGATGAGCAAAGTTTATTCGAGTTGAAGATAAAGAAAAAGCTAAACGAATATAGTGCTCTAAAAATTAACGCTAAATTGACTGGTTAATATATAATACAAAAAAAAACGATTCGTTCACTAGTGATGTTAAGTATTTTAATACTGAAAATAAATCAGTTTACAAAACAACTGATTTAAAAGAGTGGTTTAATCAACATATCAATAAAAATATACAGCGAGAAATGGAAGAATTTGTCCAGTATCAAATAATCATGACAGTTGATGAAAGGAGTTGGAGATTTATAATAACCTTTTACTTTATCCTCAGAATCCACAATGATTACATCCAACCAGGTATTCGACTTATCGCGATGATGAGTTGGACCATAAGGAATAAAATGCAGACTAAAATCACCAATCAAGCTATTGAGATGATTACCATAGTAGTTATTAGTTAACAAATCAGAGTTCAGGTCACCTGCCAAGATAATATCTTGGTACAGATGAATAAGATCACCAAGTACTTGGAATACTCCAGACAAAACTTGACCTTTGGGACGACGGTAAACTGACAAAAATAGAATTTTTTGATTAAAACAAGGAGATAATTCGAGACACAAAAATTCATTAACATTAATATCTACGTTCACAGATTTAGAAAGAGACTTAAAAGAAATAGTATTGCGAACATAGCAAGCCACACCTCCTCCCTGTACAAAAGCTCTTTTTACTCCTGCCGATTTAATATTTCTATCACTTCTAATTAATACATAATTTTTTATGTTAAAAAGAGAGGTAGGCTGTGTTGGTGTAAGCCATGTCTCGGACAAAGATAAAATATTAATAGATTCCCTCACAAGAAAATCTTGAATATCATTAAAATGTTCCTTTAAAGAATTAATTTGAGCGACTCTTAAATAGGGATCAGATGAAGGAAGTATAATTGAACCACTGTCAGGTTTATAATCTGTCTGCACCTTCTGTAACTGTAATTTATTTAAATCAAATTGAGTTGAAATAATTATAGCATCAGTATGATCGCTGTGACGAACGTATATTAAACCATTTCTAGACCAAACATGTTTATAGTTAAGTTCACGAGCCTTGATTTTAGTTTGCACAAGCAATCTGTATATAGCTGGGGGCAGCATATCATATAATCTAATTACCGAACTATTTTCAGAAGAGGATTGAGTAGAGATAAGACTCAGATATGAAATTTCCCCATATTCACGTTTCACCTTTAAAACATGTTCCTTGATATCGTAGGATTCAAATTTTACAATATAAGAAACGAATTTTGACACATTTGGATGAGACAACGTAGATTTATTTAGTTCCTGATGCTTTGGTTGAAATTTACGAACCTCAATAATATCGCTCTCAAAACACGACAATTTTAAACAGTTTAAAATAGAAACAATCAAATCTCTCGGAGGCATAGTACAGTTTGTTGGAATCCCAGATACTTTTAGTTCAGACCCAAGGGGAACAGTAATGTACTCTTCATTTCTTCCAACTGAGCCTCTATCCTGTCCATACGAGACGCATTTTCACCCAGGAGAGATTTCATTGAGTCAAGCTGATTTGTTATCACTATGATTTTGAAACATTTTAGTAAAAATCATGGTCATTTTGTCAGAATCAGACATATTTGACCAGTCAGCTGGTGTACCCTGAGATGAAGTTTGAGGTAGTGCAGAAGTAGTCTCATGAGAAAACCGAGGAGCATGCCCATTAAAAAAAGAATTATTACCATTGAAAGACATATCTAATGCTTGTAAATGACAATTATTGATAGTATTCAGATTCAGATGACTGTCGATATTGCGTGATTTGTCGAAACACTGAGAACGATTTGATAGAGAAGTCGATTTCTCGTTTAGAGTTCCCTGGTATTCACGATCGATGACACGAAATGATCTGACACAACAGTTATCAGTTGGTTTCTTCGAAGTATAAATAATAGAGTAACTAGGATGAAAAAATTTACCACAGATAATGCATCTACGACTCTCATTCACAATGTTTCTGTTACACCTAGCACAGAACGGCATTTGAATTATAAAAACAAAAATGAAACGGTAACTAGAAAGAGAAGATATATAAATAAAAATAAAAAAAATTAAAAAAATAAAATAAAAATGTTAATCTATAGCATAAATTGACTGCAATTGAAAGTATTCAATTCGAAAACACCTTCCAAGAAGGTGTCAAAACCCGCAAGTATTGTGTTATTCTAATCAAACTTTGAAAATTGTTATGTGATAAATAAATTCTGCAATTCAATCTGACATTATTATTTTTTTAAATATTACGAAAATTTGATATAAAAAATTTCTGCAATTGAAAGAACTGAAATCAAACTGAAATCGACAAGTATTTTGAATCGTACCATAAATTTATATTTTAAATAAACATTTTTATATATAATATTACTTAAACTTCGTAAAAAGTTTCTGCAATTGAAAGCACTGAAATTAAACTGTAATCGACAAGTATTTTGAACCATGCAAAAATTTCTACCAATCTGAATACAGATTTTTTTTTATGAAAAGTATCTTACACTATTATTTTTTATTTCTGGCCCTCACATGTTTTACAGTAATTAATAAATAATATTCTAATGATATTAATTTGTGCAAAATTAATTTCTGCAATACTAACATTTCTTTTTTTATTCTTTTAAATAATAAAATAATACTTGCACCACCGTTGGTTAAACGCTTCATATATGTGTTAGTTCTGAATATATTAACTGATGTTACATTTTATAAATAATTACATACATCTTAGCTATTATCTTATTAATTAATTAATTAATTGGTAAAATCAAGTAGATTGTATATACGTATTTAAGTGAAATAACAATTATTTTACATAACTACTAAGAAAAACTTGTATTTAAAAAAATAACCGCAAGGCATTATACATGGAAACTTCTTCTTTTTTTTTTTATTATTTTAACGTCGCTCTTTTTATGCTCCCAAATCAGTGCTAATCAGCAACGGAGATCATACGATGTCTTGGTGAAGAAAGCACTTGTTAAAAATACAGTTGCCAGTGGTGCTTGTATCAATCGGCCGGGGCCGGGAATCAAACCTGGGACCTCCAGATTACGAGTCCGTCGCCCTACCGACCGAGCCATCGCAGGCCTCTTTTGGGAACTTTATTAGATAAAAATATGATGTCTAATTTTTCATTGGTGTTGTAGAAT
This sequence comes from Theocolax elegans, assembly GCA_026168455.1. NCBI lineage: Eukaryota > Metazoa > Arthropoda > Insecta > Hymenoptera > Cerocephalidae > Theocolax > Theocolax elegans. Next base: position 41,566,374 of record CM047425.1, read on the forward strand.
AATAAAATTGCCAGAAAGTATTGCTATATTTATTTATTATTACTCATTGCAGTTTCTTCACGGTATTATACTTTCATAAATGTAAAGGAATACATTAGTAAGTCAGAATTAACACATATATGAAGCGTTTAACCAACGGTGGTGCAAGTATTATTTTATTATTTAAAAGAATAAAAAAGAAATGTCCATTAGTATTGCAGAAATTAATTTTGCACAAATTAATATCATTAGAATATTATTTATTTATTACTGTAAAACATGTGAGGGCTAGAAATGAAAAATAATAGTGTAAGATATACTTTTCATAAAAAAAAATCTGTATTCAGATTGGTAGAAATTTTTGCATGGTTCAAAATACTAGTCAGTGCTTTCAATTGCAGAAACTTTTTACGAAGTTTAAGTAATATTATATATAAAAATGTTTATTTAAAATATAAATTTATGGTACGATTCAAAATACTTGTCGATTTCAGTTTGATTTCAGTTCTTTCAATTGCAGAAATTTTTTATGTGAAATTTTCGTTATATTTAAAAAAATGTTTATTTAAAATTCAAAGAAGTAGATAAAATAAGGGAGTTCGGATTAAAATTATTTATTTATTAGATAACAATGTCAGATTGAATTGCAGAATTTATTTATCACATAACAATTTTCAAAGTTTGATTAGAATAACACAATACTTGCGGGTTTTGACACCTTCTTGGAAGGTGTTTTCGAATTGAATACTTTCAATTGCAGAAAAATATTATGGAATATAAGTTACATATAGAAAAGGTGTAATTAAAATATAAATAACTAGAGAAAATATGGGAATTAGAATCAAAAATATTTTTATCTTATACTTTAAAATTTATCAGACAGATAACAATTTTATTTATCAGATAACAATTTTCAAAGTTTGATTAGAATAACACATATACTTGCGGGTTTTGACACCTTTTTGAAAGGTGTTTTTGATTTGAGTACTTTCAATTGCAGAAAACTATTATGGAGTATAAATTACTTATAAAAAGGTTTAATTAAAATATAAATAAGTATAAAAAGTATGGGAGTTAGGATCAAGATATTTATTTATTTCAAAATACTTGTCGATTCCAGTTTGATTTAAGTTCTTTCAACAGCAGAAAACAATTATGGAGTATAAGTTAAATTAGTATTTAAAGAAATAGAAAAATATGGGAGGTCGAATTAAAGATATGTATTTATCAGACAAGAATTTTGATAAGTGTGTTTAGAAAAACACTATACTTGCGGATTTTCACACCTTCTTGGAAGGTGTTTTTAATGTCAGTACTTTTAAATGCAGAAAACTATTGTGTTGTATAAGTTACATATAAAAAAGGTGTAATAGAATATAAATAAGTAGAGAAAATATGGGAGTTAGGTGCAAAATACTTGTCAATTCCAGTTTTATTATTAATTTACACCGTACTACTATACTGCTGTATATATAAAATAAAATAATAACTAATAAATATTATATTCCCAAACATAAGTGAACAATTAGTATTTTAATTTATCAATAAATAATAATGTAACTTTTTTAAAATATTTTTTACAAAATTGTTTTGTACAAATGTTTTTTCTTAAACACTTGTAATTTCTATTTATTCACAGTTACACATTTCTTTTCCTTTTTCAGTCCTTTATCACTTTCTTCTTGAATTCGTTAATGTCAATATCACTTTTTGGCTGAACAACTTCTACTTTACTCTCTTCAGGAGGTACAAATGCCTTAGCCCTTTTCTCCTCTCGTTTATAGTAGCCTCTTTGTGCATTGCTTCTTGTTCCTTTCGTTTTTTGGCTCTCCTTTGTTCTTCCTTAAAGAAGTATTCACAGAGGGGGTGGAAAAGGTGTGTATGGTTTCTTAATTTTTTTATTCTCCCTTATATAAGGTCCAACTGTGCTTCGACAAAATGCTCGCACAATGCCTTTTGTACCAGTGGCCAACATTCTTTCAAATACTTTTCCCTGAACATGGGAAAAAGTCGCAAAGGAACTCTCTTCTAGTAATAGATGTGGATTGTCTTTCGGCTTGAATTCAAATATTTTTAAAGACCACGCACTACCATTAACATTCAGCTCGTTTTCTCCTTCGGTCTCAGCCAGTTTTCTTTTATATTTTTAGTCTCAAATAGTTAATAATATCTATAAAAAGTAAAAAATAGTTACCTTTTTATAATAACTAAAAAAAATTAAATTAAGGAAGGTTAAAATTTGTAAAAGGTTAACAGTTAATTGACAATGTTAAAAGAAAAAGTATAATTACCTTGTGAGAGTATTTATCATTCAACGAGACAATAAGGTCCAACTCCTTTGTACCAGTGGCCAACATTCTTTCATTTCAAATACTTTTCCCTGTGCTTGGGAAAAAGAGACGCAGAGGAACTTTATGTGGATTGTCCTTCGGCTTGCATTGAGGTATTTTTAAAGACCACGCATTACCATAAACAGTCAGCTCGTTTTCTCCTTCGGAATCAGTCACTTTCTTTTAAATCTTTATTCTCAAATAGTCAATAACAAACTTTATTTTTATTTTTTATTTTTTCTGACACTATGAAATTACCATTAACATTTATCTCGTTTTCTCCTTGGGAATCAATCATTTTTCTTTTATATTATCTCAAATAGTCAATAATAATTTTTATCTTTGTTTATTATTCTTTCTGACACTATGAAATTGTGGGGATCAGGGTCTGTTGCCTTGATCGTATCGCCGCCACACTCGGCGTTACCAGGAGTTCGAGGTACAGGTACAATGATAGCTAGACAGAGATATGGTAATGATTAGAGTTTATTGTTACAAGCTCTCGTCCGCTCTTGCGGACTCATGCGTCGGAAGCTACGACGCGACTGCTGTCGGCGGTTATCCCGCTCTCTCTATATCGCTCGCTGTGAAGCTCCAACTGGTGGCTACTGGGGTAAATACTCTCTGTGCGTCTTGCCCACAGTGCTCCCCCCTAAATGTTGACCGGGGTTTTTTCAGGTTAACATTTACTTATTTCTCGAAGATGTATTTAACCCACTCCCCTGGTGTAGTAACTATACATTTTAACGATTCCACCTTGACTTGCTTTGATAATCTAAGTGTCGACGCTTTTACAATCTGTTAATTGTACCGTGTATTCTTGAGTTTAACTCTATCGAACTACATAGTGATGTCGTTGACACAATGTTACAATCTATCAGTTTCAACATTTCTAATTGTTTTAATTGGATAAATCCACTCGCTCGAAAGTTACAATTTTTATGACAGTTAATACTTTACAATCGCCAAAACGTTTCTGGACTTTACTTAAGCTAAATACGCTGATATCGAACAATTCGACTATTTGTTTAAACATACGCGCTGATATTTCTATTTCCGAAATGGATGATGCGCTTAACTGTTTGCGACGCGCAAATATCTCGGTTTCGACACCTCAGGGGTGTTATTTTCTTAAACACGGTTATTCTTCCAGTGCGGTATGCTTCCGCGTAGGTATTCGCCATAAAGCAATCGTGCTTCACGTCCTCGACGTTTCTAATTTTTCCACCGCTTCGAGCGGCTTGCGAGTGGGTTGTACTACGCTTTCTTAACAACACATTATTTCTGGGGTTAACCTAAAGCTTACCGATTTACATCTATTATCACGATTTATTACATTAATGGATTCAGTCTTTCGGTTTCGTTTTAACATACTGGGTATAAATTTCTTTGGCTTTCTAGTATTTGGCTTTGAACACGTAAGTGGTTCATCTTTATCACAATTATGATTACCGGTTCTCGCGTTTCGTATCGCGTCCGGTTCTTGATTTTTTGGAATCTCTGAGTGACTAGGATTATGTAACGTCTCGTTCGTTTCAGAGTTTTCCGCCAAATCGCGTGATTCGCAATATTGCTCGTCATTTGCGGAGCATGCTCCACTTGCTAAAATACTACTGGGCGTTACTACGCCCTGGTCATATGCAATGCCGTCATCGACTGTGTCTAAATTGTGATTATCGTTAATAACTTCGTCATTTATTGTATTTGTGTTACTTTGCTCGACGTCGATGTCAGCGTTGCTAAGTATTACATTATTGTGCGAATTACTCCCGTTCGCGGTGTTGTCTCTAACAGTCTCGGGTAGACTGGAGTTCTTAATTCTCTCGGTTTGTTCCGTCCGAATGAAGTATGCGGGTTTTAACAGTTCTATATTCATGAGTTTCTGTCGTCCGTTTACCTCAATCGTAAAATTACGTCCGTTAGCTGAACGTTCGATAACCTTATGTGGTCCGGTATACGGTCTTCCTAAGGCTGTTTTACCGAGTTTAGTTAAGAGAAATGCGTGTGTGCATTCTTGTAAGTCCCTAAATACGAATGGTCGTGATTTACTATTGGGGAATTCGGGTAAGTGCGGTACGGGGTTTCGATCCGGAATCGTTGCTGCGTTCAGTTTTCTGTGATCTCCGCAGATTTGCCATTCTCCGTTTTTCTTTCTAACCATATAACTGGGTGGAGCCCACGGGCTGTCCGACGGTCTACAGATGCCTTGCTCGCACAGCTTGGCTATCTCGGCTTTTGCAGCCTTCAATTTCTCGCCGTTCGAACGCCTAACCTTATGGTGAGTGGGTGGGCCACGGGTCGTGATATGATGAACTATCCCGCATTTCGAAAGTAACGCGGGTTTATCGATGCCGAGCGCGTCCGGGAATTTAGCTAATATGTCCGAATGCCTGCGATCCGGTCCTAATACGGATATGGAAAAAACTTCGGCGTTGCCGGTTCTCCCCCGTACGTATTCATGCGTATCACCTTTTGCCAGCCTGCCCATTTTAAGGTCAGGAATCAGGTGGAAATTCGCGATCGCGTCCCCTCCTAAGATGGGGTAAGGCACGTCGGCTATAATAAAACGCCATCCGATTGCCTCTTTAAAACCGAAGTCTATAACGCGATTCGCGTATCCGTAGGTCTTAATACGCGTGTTATTTGCTGCGTGAAGTTTCAACGACAGCGGTTTGCCTTTAAATCCCGTCGGTTTAGGTATTACCGATATTTCTGCTCCTGTATCGATCAAAAACATATCGCCCGTTTTTTTATCTTTTAATTGGAGACGTATTGACGAAAAGCCCGGTACGTTTGTCTCCGCAACGTCGGGTTTACTTAGTTTTCCGAATTCGTTCCCGTCGCGACACAATCTATGCTTTTACTTCCGTTTAACTCTTTTTTATCCTTCCACTTGCACTCCGGTGAGCAAGATCGCGCTTTGTCGCCGTATTTGAAGTGATGCATGCAAATCCAAACGCATTTCGGCGGTCTACTTTTATCGTTTCTTCGAAAGCCACGCGGTGTTGGACCTCGCTCGTAGCTGTGGCTACAATTACGCGTATCCCTTACATCGCGCCTATCTAGCGGCTGACTCGGCTTCCGCGTTGGCGATTTACTCGTGTGCGCGGCCATTATGTGAGGATCCGACAAAGGAGTACTCGCCGTGGATATTGCATCCAACAGATCCACACGGCACATATCGCGCTGCATCCTTTCGTGCGCGAGGTCGGCTTTGTCGAGTATTGTGTCCTCTTTCTCGAAAAACAACCTATCCTCGATTTTATCTAGGACTGCAGATGGCAGTCTGTTGGACCATATTTTTAACACGGTTTGTCTAGGCATAAGGGTTCCTGCCGCGTTAATTAATTCGTTGAAAAACGTTGACGGTTTACGGTCGTTAAGTCGCGTGTCAGTCAGCAGTCTGTTTAATTTCTGTTCTTCTGTCTCCGTATATTTCCTTAACACTGCTTTTTTGATTGTATTGTATTTATTGTCCGGGGGGAGAGCTTTAAGTATGTCGAGATTTTCCCGAATCAAATCGTCTCCGATATTCTTTAATAAATTGCAATATTTCATTTGGTCCGCGATAATATTATTTTCCGTAAATAACGATTCTAACATTGCGAACCATGCCTCCGGATCGTGTCTCCAAAAGTTTTGGAATTTAATATTTATTGTCCTTGACTGACGACTATAATCCGATTCGATATTCAAACCGCGTATGTGTTCCGTGTTATTATCTCCGAATGTAAACATGTTATTATCACCTAATACTCTTTCGAATCGCGTTGTGTTTACATCGTTCGGCCCTAGTTGGTTACCGTTATTAGTTCTGTTTACGTTAGGTTTGCGACTTTGCGTGTTGCTCGCCTTTGTTGTTGCGATTAATTCGTTCATTAGACGTTTCAAGCTTTCGATTTCTGTCTTGAGTTCTAAGAACTCGTCCTTGGAAATTTCTATGGTTTGTTTACGCGGGCTCGTTTCCATCGCGGTATCCATTTCGTTAATTTCCGGGTTTCCTATTGTCGGCATGTTTCTTCTGAATATTTTGCCGTTACGCAGATAAGAATTTCTACCTAATTCTGCTATTGATCTTGGCCACTCGTATTGACCTACGAAACCTACTTCTTTTCTACGCTTTTTCAATGTGTGCATGAGTTTACAGGATTGCCCTACGGGTATACGCAGATACCATAATCTTCGCAATTTCACTAATTTTACTCATGCCACCCGCTCGTTACGTCTGAACTTTCTAATCTAACTGGCTAATTGACCTTACTCTGGGTTACGAGTAGTTGCCAGTTACCACGCTATAACAAGGTCGCGACCTTAGCTGCATGGCACGGTTACGACCTGAGTCGACTACCCGCGCCCCCGAGCTCGGCTTCCCTAATTTTACACGTTATTCTCATCATATTGGTAAAATTCTTAATGATTGGCATCTTCATCCGTGAACGCCGTCCCGAGAATTTTCTGCATGCAATAGTACGCGAATTTTGATATAACAAAGTTTTCGTTCGCGAGTCCGTTTTATATTGATTTAATTGAATTCGCGTTACCGGTTTTTACGTTTACGGTAACGGTTTTCACTATGACGATATAACATTGAAGGTTATACGTTGTAGCTACTTGCTTCGGTGGGTCGATCGAATTTTACGTCAAGATCGCCCTTTTTACTTTATATACCTCCATCGCAATGCTGTACTCGATGTGCCTCCCGGTGGTGTTCGTATTCTCAGCTTCTACGGCGTAGGCAGTATCTCGCCGATGTTGGATCCACAAAATGGCGGTCGGCACGCTGCGTACCGGTCGTTCTGAGTATCGGCCGCTGGCTCGTCCGCTCGGTGTGTGTTTCCACGCCGCTTCCGCTGCTTAGAAGTCGGGGTCACCAGTTGTGGGGATCAGGGTCTGTTGCCTTGATCGTATCGCCGCCACACTCGGCGTTACCAGGAGTTCGAGGTACAGGTACAATGATAGCTAGACAGAGATATGGTAATGATTAGAGTTTATTGTTACAAGCTCTCGTCCGCTCTTGCGGACTCATGCGTCGGAAGCTACGACGCGACTGCTGTCGGCGGTTATCCCGCTCTCTCTATATCGCTCGCTGTGAAGCTCCAACTGGTGGCTACTGGGGTAAATACTCTCTGTGCGTCTTGCCCACATATATCTATATATATACGATGTGTGTAATGCTGAGAATAGCGCAGTAGCTCCCCCTTACGGCCACTTCTCAAACAACTTTTTTTACAACAGTTTTTACGTCTGTAGGCGTTCTCTACCGACCCTACCCCAGCCCGACGACCCTTCGAAATATAATAAAAAAAAAATGCTAATCGACGTATTTTTAATTGTACTTTTCAACAAAAAAAAAAATTTTCAATTGTACCCCCGTAGTTTTTTAGAAAAAAAATCCTAAAGTACTAGAATATTAATCCGCCAATAGCTCCTTTTAAAGTGGTTTTAACGTTAAAGGAAAGGTGCAGAAAAATTGTACCTTTTTTATACTTAATTGTACCACCGTTACTTTTGCGAAATAATATAATACAATAAATAAAAAATCAAAAAAATTGTACTGACATAATGCAAATATATTTCCAGTCACCGCGCATGCGCGGTCACCGGAAATACGAGAAACGCATGCTTATGGCGCGTTATTTAAAAGTCATGAATAGATCAAAAAATGCTCGAAAGATGTTATAAAAAATAGTCAACGATGTATATTCATTTATTTTCATAGACTTTACAGAAAATTCAATTGTACCACCTGAGGTTTTGAGAAAAAAAAAGTTATTGTCAGGTTACAGGTGGAAACGTTGGAAGCAGCGTGTGCAACAGCTGTTTAACAATAAAAAGACAAATTAAATATTCTTTTTTATTTGTTCTTAATTGTACCATCATTAGTTTGTTGGTTTACACATTAAATTTCAGCAGAGATAATTAAATAATAACCAGGGGGCAAGCATGGGCATCGCGCATGCGCAGTTGTGGCGTACGAAAAGGCGGGTGATTTAAAATTCAAAGAAACGTGAAAGTTGGTATAATGACTCTGAAAAAAATAGTTAAAAATGTATTTATATTTATATTTAATAAACTTTACAGAAAAATTACTTGTACCACCTGAGATTTTGAGAAAAAAAAAGTTATTGTCAGGTTACAGGTGGAAACGTTGAAAGCAGCGTGCACAACAGCTGTTTAACAATTAACAGACGTATTAAATATTCTTTTTCATTTGTTCTTAATTATACCATCATTAGTTTGTTGGTTTACACATTAAATTTGAGCAAAAATAATTAAATAATTACCAGCGGGCCTATGAAGGCAGGCGTCTTAAAATCGCGAAAAAAGCAAGTAACAACAAAAGTGTTTATTATTTATGAGGCTTATGTGGGTATTTGAGAGTTATGTAGACAGTCGTCTATAACTCGTTTTGGGTTGAAAAATTGAGAAGTAAGTACGGCCCCGTCGTAGTCAATAACCTGAGGGATAGTTTATTTTTAAAAACATAAAGCAAATCAACAATAAAAATATGGTCCACCCTATCTATGCATACATACATATAATTTTAAATTTCGGGGTTTATGACGCCCATGACAGAGAAGGAAGATACGTACTTTAGTACGATAAAAAGAGACAGAAAAGATTATGGAGCCCCGGCTCTATAAACCTGCCATATTAACAATGAGTGGGAAAGGGATAGGGTTATTGGAATTTAACATACGAGGCTCCATAACCCCCTATATCCAAATGTATATATATATTAAATTACGTATATAATATTATTTATATATATATATATATATATATATAATTATATGGAAAGGTATTTATCTGAACTCTTTATTATTGATTTGCTTTATGTTTTTAAAAATAAACTATCCCTCAGGTTATTGACTAAGACGGGGCCGTACTTACTTCTCAATTTTTCAACCCGAAAGAGTTATAGACGACTGTCTATATATAAGTCTCAAATACCCACATAACCCTCATAAATAATAAACACTTTTGACTTTTTTTATGAAAAAACTATAAAAGCCTTATAATAATGCATCTTCTTTAGGATTATAACCAAAAAACGAGGTTACAAGGTCAAATAACCGAGCGTTACTTGCTTTTTTCGCGTTTTTAAAACGCTTGACTTCATAGGCGTCACAACCGCACATGCGCATAGTGCGCCCGTTCGTTCGGCTAATTATTTACTATTGTTTCTAATTGATCCCATTAATAAATACAAAGTTTGACGATTGTACTATTACGTACAGATAATGTACATTTTTTTATTTACTCATAGTAGTAGAGTTAAATATCAATGATTTGGAGGGTACAATTACTTTTTCCACAAATTCTGGTAATTAATAATAATAATGCGACGATGGATATTTTATCAATGCCTGCCATGCATTTTTTCCCTTTTTTACGATTTTAAAATCTCGTGCGGTTGAAAATCTCGTGTGCATGCGAATCTCGCACTTCCGTTGGCCGCGCATGCGCAGTAGCTGAAAACGGACTGTCAATCAGACGATATTGCTTTTTTAATATTTTTGCGTTATACCGTTATTTTTTCGGAAAAGTGAGGGTGGTACAATTAAGTACGAAAAAGGTACAATTTTTTTACACCCTAATTAGGGCGAAGGAACGATTGTAAGGTGAGGTATCGGTGTTTTAATATTGCAATACTTTGTCATTTTTTTTCTCAAAAACGGTGGGGGGTACAATTAAAATTTCTTGTTTTTTTAGAAAGTACAATTAAAAATACATCGGATAGCATTTTTTTTTATAAAATTCCGTAGGTCGGCGGGCTGGGGTAAGGGCGGTGCGTTCTCTAACGGACTGGAAAAAATTTCGTCTCTTTCTATCTTTCGCATCTCCTATGACGCCATCTCTTTTTGTTTGCCTCGAATGAAAAAGAAAGTTGAAATAGCAAAATTCGAGAATCGGAATTCAGGAAGCAACATTAATAACTTCGAATTTCTTCACTACCCAGTCAGCACAAAACGTCTTAAAGACGTTTATAGACGTTATTAACACGCTTAAAACGCTTAATAACGTTTTAAAAACGTCTCCGAGACGGACAGTGCTACCTGGGTATGCACTTATGAATTCAAACCGGATTTATTGTAAATTGAAAATTAATATATAAAATAGATGTGAGATTTGTCGTTGCATAAATAGATAGTATAATATTAAATTTATGAAAATATAAAAAATCTGAGGGGTTAGTTAGCTGTACAATAAGGGCTTACGCGCCTGATGCATACTTGCGTCCAGGCGCTATCGCGCCTTTTGATTCTCCTAATAATTTAAGAATGTAAATATAATTATGTGATCCAATTTAACAATAACTTTACGTAACATGCCGTTGAATTATACAATAATAATAACGCATTTATGCGATACCTCAGAAATAAAGCCACTCATACACATTCGATGATTTAAATTGACTCTTTAACATAGTACTGTCACACAATTTAAAATAAAAATAGAAAGGTACCAAACTATAATTAATATTACGCTCTCAAAATATAAACTCAAGATATAAAAACAAAATATCGATTAATAGTCGCTTAATTATAAATTACGATAAAAACCAAAATATAAGTGAGTTCGAGTATACCTCTAAATATAATAATAAGTTTACACGTTAATCCGAATCTAGACTGCAGATTGTCACTTAATTAATTTAATTATAAGAAGATAATTAGATACAATATTTGAAATTCTATAGATAAACATCTGTCAACGAATAATTTACAGATATAAGTTATAATAATAAATTTACAGCGCACGCATCAATTAACACAAGGTAGAAATAAGTAGAGTATAAAATTGCAGATATTTTTGTAGTAGTTGTATGATCTAATGATCTAAACAACATAATAATTGCATATTCAGTATTTAAATTAAGTGAACGTATGTGACAATTTACATAAAATTTAAAATAAAAGTATAAATAACAATAAAGGTAAAATACAAGTAAGAATTAACACTTTAAATTAAATTTACATAATCCCTATTAAAAATTAAAAAATTTTCTAATAAAAACCATACAAATATATAAACAACGTAAATTGAATAAAATGGTCCTGGTAGTGTCCTCTAACGGTTTAGATAATGCCTTAAAGTAGTATGGAAGTTACCGACTGTCGATAACAATTGCCACGTGTTCGCAAGTACGATATTATAATATAACCTCTATAACCTTAAAATTAAACCTTAAAATTAAACACTGCACATTGTTCTTCACTAATACACAACCTTGAAATGAACAGAAGATGTGCTGAAGCAAGATTAACTGTCTCGTTCCTTGTCCTTGCATGTAAGATGAGAGTATAGTGTTGACTTGGCGTTTGAGGTTACGTATGTGTGTCTAGAAGTGCTTTAGATAAAGAGTCATTTACGGCTTAATTAATGCAGGTGCAAGTCCTACACTTTGGCGTAAGCTTGAAGCCGATTCAAAGACTCCTATCTGAAAAGCAAGTACTCCAAGTAGTACAATAACCAGGTTTAAAAGCCGAAATTATAGAGCGGTCAAAAGAAGCTGCTGCGAACACTTACCGCGAGAGAGAGAGAGAGGAAGAGAATGAGAGATAGAGAGAGAAAGAGAGAGAAAATAAGAGAGAGAGAGAGGGAGAGAGAGTGAATGAAAGATAAAGAGAAAGAGAGAGTAACAGAGAAAGAATGAAAGATAGAGAGAAAGAGAGTGAATAAGAGAGAGTGAATGAAAGATAGAGAGAAAGAGAGAGAATAAGAGAGAGTGAATGAAAGATAGAGAGAAAGAGAGTGAATAAGAGAGAGTGAATGAAAGATAGAGAGAAAGAGAGAGAATAAGAGAGAGTGAATGAAAGATAGAGAGAAAGAGAGAGATAATAAGAAAGAGCGATAGAGTGCGAGAGTGGGAGCGAGTAAGATTGAGGGAGAGCGAGGAAGTGCGAGAGTGAAAGTGAGTAATAATGAGGGACTGTGAGAGTGAGAGAGTGAGTAAGAATGAGGGAGTGTGAGGGAGAGAGAGGGAGAGTGAGGGAGACAGAGAGAGAGTGAGGGAGAGAGATAGAGAATGGGTGAGAGATTGAGAGGGAGAGAATGAGATAGATAAAGAGAGAGTGAGAGATAAAGAGAGAGAGAGAGAGAGAATGAGATAGAGAGAGAGAGAGAGAGTGAGTGATAAAGAGAGAGAGAGAGAGAGAGAGGGAGAGAATGAGAGAGAGAGAGAGGGAGAGAATGAGAGATAGTGAGAGGAAGAGAGAGAGAATGAGAGATAGAGAGAATGAGAGAGAGGGAGAGAATGAGAGATAGAGAGAGCGAGAGAGAGGGAGAGAATGAGAGATAGAGAGAGCGAGAGAGAGGGAGAGAATGAGAGATAGAGAGAGCGAGAGAGAGGGAGAGAATGAGAGATAGAGAGAGAGAATTTGATTTGATTTGATAATCATTTATTGGGCTACGGGGGCCAGCCCCCAAAGTAGCACATATTACAACGTAAAGAAATACATAATTTAGCTTAAATTAAAAAATAATTAAAGGCGCAATTATAGCAATCTAAACAATATAACAATATAAACAATATAAACAATAATATAAACAATATAACAATATAAACAATATAAACAATATAAACAATATAAGTGAGGTTACCAGGGCCATGCAAGCGCGACCTACCATGATGGAACCCCCGAGAAGACAATATACCTTCCTCTTCCACGCGCCTATCCCATGCCCGTCGGTCGAGCCCAGTAAGATAATCTCCCAAGCAAAGTTGGAAGGAGTGCAGGTTATCACGATTAAAGGTTAGGTCAGGAAAGTTATTGTGGAGTCTGGAGGCAGTAATGGCGAATGATTGGTTTAGCTCCTCCGTCCGAGGCGGATGATAGGTGAGAGGCCGACGCGGGAAGCGGGAGGAGGCACGAACCTCAGAGCGAGAATCAGATCGACTGAAATGGCCACAAAGATAAGACGGGGACGAGGATGAGACGATTTTAAAGGCCAGGGAACCTACGAGATAGAGTCTCCTGTGCTCGGCCGACAGCCAACCCATCTCCAGCCGACACGGCGTAACATGGGCCCGTCTTGGAATGTTGCCCCAGACGAAGCGTACACACGCATTAATCAATCTCTGAAGTTTCAGCTCGCGCGTTCGATCAACATTACTATAGACCGCGCATGCATAGTCCAGGTAAGGCCAGATCAGGCTCTCGACCAACGATTTGCGCGAACCCCTGGACAAGGCCCGCCTATAAAGCCTGAGGGTGTGCAGCACGCCATGCACATTCTGCGAAATCATCTGTACGTGCTTGGAGCAATCTAGGGTCGGCGTGATCCACACCCCCAGAGACTTAACGGCAGTCTCATACGGCAACGGCACACCATTCACACGAACCCGCTCAATGTTCCCAAGATCGAGTCTGGAGATGTAGTGTTGACTGCCCAGCAGAATAACCTTCGTCTTGGAGACATTAAGCGTCAACCCATTCAACGCCGCCCAGCTCGCAACCGCTCCAGCATCCCGCGTGATCCTCTCCATAGCCAGGCCAAACTCAGCAGGGGGAAACGAATAATATAGCTGAGTATCGTCGGCAAAAATCATGTAATTAGAATACTCCAAGACCGCAGGCAGATCATTGATGAAAATTGAAAACAATAAAGGTCCTAATACACTGCCGTGTGGGACACCTGCATGGACGGCGGACCATCCTGAGCGGTCACCCACATCCCCCTCAACAGCCTGCGAGCGGCCCTGAAGATAAGAGTAAAACCAGCAGATAACCTGATCAGAGCAGCCAATTGCCCGAAGCTTGCGGAGGAGAGCGCCATGGGGGACCATGTCAAAGGCCTTAGAAAAATCAAATAAAACTAGAATGGTAATCTTACGTTGGTCAATACCTCTGCGCACATCCTCTCACACCCCAAGCAACGCCGTCTGAGTGCTGTGCCCCCTGCGAAATCCAGCCTGTCTGCAAGATAAGATTCCATTCACCTCCAGATAGTCCGACAGCTGTCCGTGCACGATCCGCTCCAGCAACTTCGAAACCTCACTCAGCCGCGCTATAGGTCGAGTGTCTGCCATGCTACTGCACACACTGGATTTAGCCACTGGGTACAGCAACGCACCCTTTTCCATTGCGAAGGAAAATGGCCCGACCGAAGCGAGACGTCGAAAACACACGCCAGGTGATCAAGAATGGACGGACTCGCAAGCTTAAGCATAGAGACAGAGATACCATCGTCGCCAGTCGCCCGCAAGGCGGTCCTTCCCAATGCCCTACTAACCTGAACAGCAGTAACCGCCTCAAAATTGAAGCAACTTGAAGCAGTGACCGAAGCAAAAACCAGCACATCAGTCAAAACATGGCGTGAGATCGGATCAGAATGGCACGAGACTGCAGCATAATACAAATTCAGGTCGTCCAGGGGAATCAACGCAGAAGGAGAAGGTCTCGAGCGACCCGAAACACCATAGCTCCTAAGAATGCGCCACCTAGACTTGGTATCAGTAGCCGCGGTCAGCTCCTGATTTATGTACTCAAATTTAGCCGACTCCAGAGCATACGAGGCAGCACTTCGCAAAAGTCGATACCGTTCAAAATCAACTAGGATGTTGCTACGTTTGGCGGTTCGGTACGCTCGTTTCCTCTCCTTAATCAAACGACTGACATTAGGTGTGACCCAGGGTTTGCGTTTCGAACAGGTAACATGCAAACTAATCGGCGCCAATCGATCGAAGGCGCTTACAATAGCGTCGCTCAGGTTCCGCACCGCGGAATCTACAAGTAAATCGTCCCCATGCACATGAGAGGGACTACTGCGCATAGAAGAGTTCAATGTTGTAACAAGGGCAGAATCAGGGCTCCAAACGTAGACTAATCGTAATTGCATCATGGCCCGAGTTAGCCAAGAACGGTACGTCCGACTTCTAGCCAAGTTTGAGAGATATAGCCCGCGCAATGGGCATGATGCGTAGGCTCGGATGGAACTAGCACTGAGTTAAGTTCATTAAGCCTAGAATGCATAAAATCAACTGCGGCACCCGACCGGCTGAAGTTAATATTGAAATCACCCGTTATGATTAGGTGTTCATAATCCGGGCTCAATTCCGAGAGTAAGTCAAAAAATAAAGAAGGCATAGCCGCACCTGGACGTCTATAAACAACACAAACTAAAATCTTAAATAAACTGCAAGAAACTTCTAAAATAATGAACTCTGGTGTATTGCTAAAAACCGGGTCAGAATGCCCTATCAACTTAACTTTATATAAATCCCGAACATAAACACCTACGCCTCCTCCCCCTTTCCCCACGCGGTCCAGCCTATAAAAATTATAAAATTGCAAATTAATAATATCCGAGGCGTCAAGCGGGGTAAGAAACGTTTCCGTGATCGCAATAACATCGTACGTCCGCGGGTACACTAGAGACTCAATAGCCGCAAAATGAGATTTTAACCTATTGATATTAACATGAAAAACATTAAAATTAGGATTAGGATTACGCGTACTTAAAGCTGGTCATGCAGAGCTACCTGAAGGGCCATTTCGATCGCTGTCGGCAACTATATTCGGTCTAAACTTACTATAATCGGTATCGGCGTCCACAAGTAATAATTGGCTCTCTTTATTCTCACGCAAAAATACCTGGAGATTACGTACAATTGGCCTAGCATAGTGAAGTCGACTTGACTCGCGAAGAGCACGAGACCAAATAGCATATACATGCTTGGGACAGATCGATCGTATGTAAATGCTAGCAGTGCCTCCTTCACCAAAAATAGCCTGCGCGTTAAGGCCACTTAATCTACCGCTACGCGCCACAATCATATCACGTATATCCGCCGATGATACTTTAAAGACTAAACCGCGAGTCTTGGTCTTAGTCGCTGCGGGACCTACCGTCTGAGTCGCCGTGACAGGTGAGTCAGTCCTCGCATCTGTCTCCATAGCCTCATTGATGTTAACACCCGGCGCGGACACGGTCCGAGTGCGACGGCGCGGCTCCCACCTACGCGTAACAGTGACCTGGTGAAATAAAAGTCGTAAGCCCAGCGCACTAAGCAGCAACCTGACAATGTTGTCGTCCTCATGTGTGTCAGTCTCCGGAACGCCGAGCAAAAGAATCTCGCAAGTGTCTGACTGTGAGCGCGCGCCTGAAACCGATACAGAACCCAAAGACGAGGTAGCCGCAGATGACACACCGGTGCGCCCCGCGTCAGATGCCTGTACGCGCGCATTCAATTGATCAAAACGTTGATCGACAGAGTGCGAAAGAGCGCCCACCTCTTCCCGAACAGTCCGAATATCCGTCCCAACCTCGGCAGTTGCACGCGCAAGCACATCGACCTCAGTCCGGGTAGACTGTAGATCAGTATGCAAAGCTCCAAATTTATCATAAATATCCGCGAGCCGTTCATCGATCGTTTTCTCGACCCGTTCGGCAACGCTATTCTCGACTCGCGTGGCAAAGCTTTCTATAAAGTCTAAGAACCATTTAGGCGGTTCGTTCTCCATCGCGAGAAGTAAGTCACTGTGTGAGTGGGGCGAATGGTCCGACCCACCGGCACACGGTTGCTTAGCAACGAGCAACTCTGATGGCGACGGGGGCATGGCCAACCACTTTAGTGGGCAAGCAGCAGCGCTGGGCGTGGCCTGCGCGGCTAAGCTTGCGCTTGTTGTGGGAACGCCCGCAGTCGACGACCCAGGAGGTGCTGTCACCTTGCTCACCTCAGCAATAACGCAACACGGAGACGCGTCCCAGTCAACGCAAACATCAATACACTTAGAATGAACCTTATGTTTACACTTCGGGCACACTGTAGCTTGAGAATAGCGCGTAAACTTACATTTACAAATTGGACAAAGCGAGCTCGGCACCGCAGCGGACATGTAACGAGGCGCAAATTAAAACGATAAGTGACTCCAACGCGCACTACAGCGCATTCGCAGAGCAAGATTAAATGCTACACGCAGTTCATAAAGTCCACGATCACATCAAAACGGAGCAATCGACGACTCGCCAAGTCACAGCATACAAACCACCAGATGTCACACTGCAGACGGGTGAGCGAAGACGGCGACCAATCTAGTCCCCTCTATGTTATCATGGCTGCGCACCAAATCGACGTAGAGGCTACAAGGCCATGTCCAATAACAAGCAGTGCTGCCAACTCAAAAGATTCAACTAACAACAAGTCGATAAAACGTGTCAATTCACCAGGCTAACCTCAAAAACTGAACGGCAAAGATTCCCTCGAATAATATGCAGGTCCGATCCCGGAACACCGTAATTTATTTCCCAAGATGGCTTGCATATAGTAGCGTGCAAGGTTTTGAAACAGAAATGCCCGAAGGCAAAGAGCGGCAGCAAGAAATACACTGGAGCGCGCGCAAGAGCGTCTGCTTGCTACTTACAGAGAGAATGATAGATGTAGAGAGATTGATTGAAATCTTTATTTAGTATGTGGGGCTATGCCCCGTATACACAGTGATTTGCCGCTGAGGTACAATAACAATTTATAACGATAGAATAAATAATAAAATGAACAATAAAATAACAAAAATAACAAAAAAAATTAAAAATTAAAAAATAAAAATAAAAATAAGATAAAAAGATATATCGCCTAATCCTCCTTTAACGCAGCAATAAAATTTAAAAATATCAAAATAAAATAAAAACATAATATAAATTTACAATGTAGATAAATAAATAAACTAGATATGTAGTATATAAAAACAATGAATAATAAATAAGATAGATTTTACGCTTTCACAATGGTAGTTAATACGCAAGGATGAACAATAAAACAAAAATACATAACGCAACGCATCGCAACGCAATGGAAGAACAGATTAAATAAATAAATAAGAATAAATACTTAAAACGACGGCAAGGGAGGGCAGGTTATACTCTCTTCATTGACTCTTTTGTCCCAGGCTCGTCGGTCAAGCTCGCGGAGGTGAGACATGAGGTGTGATTTGAATGACGATAGTGACAATGGGTCGAAATCTGTGTGCGGAAGTTGGTTGATGAGTTTTGATGCTGTGATTAAGAATGAATTATTTAAGGCCTCCGTTCTTGGAGGAAGGAAAGAAAGGGAAACAGGGGGATGACGTGATGATGAACGAATGGAATGAAGATTATTAGAGCGTTGAGTGAAATGAGAAGCGAGATAAGCCGGAGAATTGTGAGCTATGATATTATATGCGCATGAACCAATAAAGAACGACAACCACCCCAATTCCAGGCGATAGGGAGTGACGTGGCCCCTCCACGGTATGTTACCCCACACGAAACGAACACATGCATTCAATAAGCGTTGCAACTTTACGTTTTTTGACCCGTCTAAGTTATCATAAACCGCACAAGCGTAGTCGAAGTGTGGGAACACCAGTGTTTCAACGAGGTATTTTCTTGTTGGTCTTGAGAGTGCACGTCTTAAAAAACGCAGTGAATGCAATACAAAATGAACTCTTTGAGCAATGGATGATACCTGTCTTGTCCAGTCAAGAGTCGGAGAGATCCACACTCCTAATGATTTGACCATATTGGTGTAGCTAAGAGAGTCATTTTCAATTTTAACTCTCGGGGCAGCGACAAAGTCAATCCTGGAAATAAAAGCCTGACTACCCAGGATCATCACTTTGGTTTTTTCCAGATTAAGTTTGAGTCCGTTGCTTGAGGCCCACAAGTTGACAGCATTTGCATCCTCTGAGACTCGTTGCACACCCTGAGCAAGATCAGCGGGATAAAAAGAGTGGTAAACTTGAGTATCATCCGCGAAGATCATATGACTTGAATGTTTTAATACTTGAGGTAAGTCATTTATGAAAATTGAGAAAAGCAACGGACCCAAGACGCTCCCTTGTGGAACACCCCGCGAGGTCTCACGCCAAGTGGAGTAGACCTCCTCGTCATCTACCACTGCCTGGGAACGACCCGACAGATAGTGATAAAACCAGCGAATAACTAAGTCAGAACATCCCATGGATCGCAATTTAGATAACACGAGCGAGTGCGGCACCGAATCGAAGGCCTTAGCAAAGTCAAACAAGATGAGTATGGTGACCTTGCGACTATCTATCGCCCTTCGAACATCATCAAGGACTCCCAGCAATGCAGTCTGGGTGCTATGCCCTCTGCGAAAACCAGCTTGTCTTTCGATAATACGATTATTAGTATTCAAGTAGCCTGACAATTGGTCATGGACCAACTTTTCTAGTACTTTGGAGATTTCGCAAAGTTTGGCTATTGGCCTAGTATCCGAAGGCGAAACTATCTCACTCACCTTAGCCAAGGGGAATAATAAAGACTTTTTCCAGTAATCAGGGTAAAAACCCAACAAGAGCAATGTGTTAAATATATGGACCAGGTGTGGAACAATAATGGGTGTTAATAGTTTAAGCATAGATACCGATATGCCATCATGCCCGATAGACTTAAACGAGGCATTTGTAATTACCGATACCACCCTTCTTAGGGTAATAGTCTCGAATGTGAAGGTGGGCGTAGCCGGATCCAGCGCCTGCCCCAAGACAGCGTTCAGATGACTGTGATCTAGCGGAGAGTCCGAGTGAGAAATATTAGTATAGTGTACATTCAGCTATTCGATGGAGAAATGATTCAATGGCGACTGTTTAGTACGAGTAGTCAATCCTATGTGTCTAAGTTCTCTCCACAACATAGCCGTATCAGTTGTATTGGAGAATTTATTGTTAAGATAATCGAACTTAAGTGTATCTATAGCATTTCTCACCAATGATCTACGTGATTTAAACTCTAGATAATCCGAATGTAAACCAGAGGATTGAAACCTTCTGTATGCCTGATTACGCAATTTTATGCTTTGTCTAATTTCGTGGGTGATCCATGGTTTCGGTGCGTGTTTAATTGAAATGAGTTTTCGGGGTGCAATTGAATCGAACGTCTTAATGATTATTGATGAAAGAGTAGTGATGAAGTCTGAAATTATAAAAAATGAGTTAGGTAAGTTCAAGTTGACGTCAATGTCTAAGTCTAAGTGGCCAGGAGCTAAGATAGAAGTATAGGATGGAGGGACAGTGGAGGGGCTTAGTGAGTTTGATGGGATTTGAAGTGAGGGACAAGAATTAAGGTTAGAGAGGAAGAGTGAAGATAATGACTGAGGATCAACCCTACCAAGGCTGCGTGTCCAAAACCTCCTGCCTGATTTACCTGCTTTCTTAAGATTAAGAACTAGGACGAGGAAGTCATGTCCGGCTATAAAGGGTTCTGACGATTTAACGTATGAATAGATCGGAGGCGGCTCACGAACCAAGAAGAGGTCAATCCAGGTATGCGATGAGTGATTGGAATTTGAATTGTATGTGTGATGTGTAGCTTCGGAGTTTATAAGGTGAAGGTTAGATGCGTGGATGTAGGATTTCAACATGGCCGCCGATCCGTCTGAGACCTTCATATTAATATTGAAATCTCCTGTAATAACCACTTGATCACAGAGCGGAAGAAAATCAGAAATAGAATTAAAAAATGCTAGTGGATAAGCAGCCGTTGGTCTCCTATATACCACCGCAAAAAGCAAAGAAAATGATGAGCTGTTAATTTGTAATATTAAGTATTCCGGGGTATTGGAGAATTGAGGCTCGGAGTGTGCAAGCAACCTAACAGAGAGACAATCTCTGATATATGCAGCTACACCCCCCCCCCTCCTTCCCCTCTCTGTCCAACCGGTGCAGGGAGTACCCCGGAATACGGAAGGAATAATCTTAGACACCTGGCCAGTTGAATTTCATTTATTCTGGTTTTGATTTTGATTTACGTTGTGATTGGAGGGGGAGAGGGCAAGTAGATCAGAGTCAGAATGAATAATAATGAGAGGCCCTCCCTTAGCCTTACGCAGACATACATTATAATTAAGAATAACAGGCCGCAGATATCCCAATTCAGATGCTTTACGCGAAGTCTTTACCCATAAATCGTGAATGGGTTTTGGCCATAACGCACGAACAAAAATATTAGAGTTGCCTCCTGAGCCGAAAATAGTAAGCGCTGTTTGGTTTTTTAACAAATACGTTTTTTCAATGATTAGATCACGAATTGAGGACGATGATACTCTAAAAACTAGGCCCTTAGATTTAAGAAGATGCATTTCCTGGGCGTCCTGGGAGCTCCTTCCCTTCGTACAAGTCCATGGTCGAAAACTAATTACATGGCTGATTAAGTGTGCAAGATTAGTTACAATGAGGATGCGTTCAACCAGGTCTTTCTCAGACAATATTATTTCCGCTGGTATTCCCAAGATAAGGATCTCGCATGTATCAAGCTCTGAGGGAGCAGGATCGCTCGCTTTCGACGATTTACATGTATCTTGTAAATTGTTTAAAAGATCGCTATGCTTTGACGTAACTTTTTCAATGTCTATTAGCCGCGAGTCTAAGAATGAAATCGCAGAGCCTGTTGATGATTCAACCCGGGTGACTCTATCGGATAAGGACTTAAGTTCCTTAGATAGGTCATTTACCGATGTTTCTATTCTCGACACGGAACGCGTAAGTGTTTCTTCCATACGCGCCGCGAAACTCGGGAGGAAGGCGGTCATATCTACGGTGCCAGTGCTTGAATCAGATTGACTCATAGAACAGGCGAGCGGAGCAATATTGCGCGGTTGCTTAGTAAATAGCGCGTATGGTGGCGAGGTGGGCGAAGCGACGCGCTTAGTAGATACAGTGGTGGGGGGACGCGCGGTGATTTCCTCATCGCGTACCGTCTCGTCGTCGTTCGAAAGAGACCCGAGAGGTGCTGCCCCGCTTGGGATAGCGGCGAATCAAGCGTTTTGGCGAGAGAACGCTAGAGAACAGATAACAAAGTAACATGAGATAATAAATACACAGATAAACATATAAATAGATAACTGAATAAATAAGTATCAATAACAACAATAAAAACAGTAAAGTAAACATAACAATAACAATATAAAATATAAAATAAAATATAAAATATAAAATAAAATATAAAATATAAAGAGAGAGAGGTGAGTGAGAATGAGTTACAGAGAGTGTGAGAGAGAATGAGAGAGAGAGAGAGAGAGAGAGAGAGAGATTGATTGATTGATTGATTGATACTTTTATTCGGTATTTTTAGGGGAAACCCCCGTATACACAATGCTTACATAAATTTCACAACGCAATAAACAATAAAAAATAAAATCGGAATAAAAAATGTAACAAATTTGTATAATACAATAATTAAAATAAAATAACAATAAAATAAAATAACAAACTAACTATATAACAAAAATAAAATAAAGCTGGCAAATAAAATATAAAATAAAACAAAGTATATGATGTAATTAATAAAATTAATATAAAATGATAAAAATAAGATGAAAAAAGATGAATATAATACAAATAAAAATATATATGTCGTCGAGAGATAAAACGTGGAATAACAATAAAAAAATAAATATGTATAAAATATGTATAAAACAGCGCACGCAGAGGTAAAAAACAAATAGGAAATAAATAAATAAATACATAAAAGCCGCAGTACAATGAATCATGAC
Source organism: Theocolax elegans (assembly GCA_026168455.1). Lineage (NCBI taxonomy): Eukaryota > Metazoa > Arthropoda > Insecta > Hymenoptera > Cerocephalidae > Theocolax > Theocolax elegans. Next base: position 41,589,180 of record CM047425.1, read on the forward strand.
TAGATAAGAGATTAAGTAAAGCCTAAAGATCGGGCAAAGGAAGACACTCTAAACCCTCATCAACCACTCTCGATTCCCACGCCCGTCGATCAAGCTCAGAGAGACGTAGTGCCAGTGAGGATTTAAAGGAAGGGAAGAGGAGTGGGTCGAAGTTAGTAAAGGGAAGATTGTTAATAAGGCGAGAGGCTGTGATTAGATAAGAATTGTTAAAGGCTTCGGTCCTAGGAGAGAGGTAAAAGAGGGAAAGGGGTGGGTGACGAGAGGAAGTTCGGGAAGAAAAGGAAGAATCGCGAAGGGTAAAGTGACTAGCAATATAGGATGGGGATCTATGGGAGATAATATTGTAGGCACTACAACCGATGAAGAGGGATCTCCTGAGCTCGACCGATAACCAACCAAGTTTGAGGCGGTAGGGCGTTACGTGCTCTCTCTAGGGTATGTTTCCCCACACAAAGCGAACGCAAGCGTTTAATAAACGTCGGAGTTTTAGGTTTTTAGTGGCGTCTAGATCGTGAAAGACCGCACAAGCGTAGTCAAAGTGTGGGAAAACAAGCGACTCAACAAGATGTTTCCTATTTTGTCGCGAGAGAACACGTTTGAAGAATCTCAGAGAGTGCAAGACTCCATGAACTCGCTGTGATATCGACGCAACCTGGCGAGACCAATCCAGGGTGGGGGTAATCCAAACGCCCAGTGATTTGACCTTTAAAGTATACTCGAGGGAACTGTCACCGATCATGATTTTAGGAGCCGAATCTAAGTCAATGCGCGAGATAAAAGTCTGACTACCCAAAATCAACACTTTAGTTTTGTTTACGTTCAGACTTAATCCGTTTGATCTCGCCCAGTTTTCTACCGCATTTGCGTCTTCTGAGATTCTCTGGACTCCCAGGGCGAGATCAGCAGGAGGGAATGAGTGATAGATTTGGGTGTCATCCGCGAAAATCATGTGATTTGAGTGCTTTAAGACCCTCGGTAGGTCATTAATAAAAATAGAGAAAAGAAGTGGGCCAAGGACACTTCCCTGAGGAACCCCCCTAGATGTGTCAAGCCAGGCTGAACTAGAGCCTAGTTCATCCACCACTGCCTGGGAACGGCCCACGAGGTAGTGGAAAAACCAGGACATTACCGTGTCGGAACATCCCAAAGATCGCAGTTTACGCAATAAGATATCGTGTGGAACCGAATCAAACGCTTTAGAGAAATCGAACAGGATGAGGACGGTGATCATACGCTTATCAATCGCTCTCCTGATATCATCGAGTACGCCAATTAGGGCCGTCTGGGTACTGTGCCCCCGCCGAAAGCCCGCTTGTCTCTCCATGAGCAAATCATTATTATTTAAATATTCCATTAATTGCTCATACACAATTTTCTCAAGAATCTTGGAGATTTCGCAGAGCTTAGCGATGGGCCTAGAGGCAGAGAGAGAGAGAGAGAGAGAGAGAGAGAGAGATAGTGAGAATGAGAGAGAGTGAGTCAGTGAAAGTGAGTTAGCCATCTAATTAAAAGTGTGGTTTATTCACCAAGATAGAGTAACTTTCTTTTGAAATAAATTCTGCGTGATGATAAAATAAACATCTATATTTCATAACTATAATTTGAATTCATTATTTATTGCTCTCTGCGTTTGACAAATAACAATACTAAATCTACATCTATCTACATTATATTAAACTTTTCTTTTTGAGCGATCTTGTAAAAACTTCCCAAGTAATGCGAAAAATACTTAAAACATATCTATTTCATGATAAATATGTATTACATAAGTTAATGCTTCATATTACTGACAAAAAAATACTAAGTGATATTAAAAAAAACTAGGGGGGCCGAGCTCCTCTGCGCGCTGCCGCGCGCCAACCCCCGCGCGGAAGTTTCTGTTCTCGCTGCGCCTGAGAACAGAAACTTATAAGGCACGACCGAATATAGCTCGCGCTTCGCGCTCGCACCGTTGGTGATTTCTGTTGTTCTATAAAATAATAATAATAATAAAAATTAGAATTGTAATTATAGTATGCATAATTATTATTTTGCATATACATATGTATTCTAATAATAAATTTAAAATGTATTTATAGTTGTTAAATTTTACATATTATTCTAATATTCTGAATATCAATGTATTGAAGAAAAAAGTGTTGTTCCTCAAAGATCTCAAAAATTTAAAAAAAAAATATTTGGTAAGAAAGAAGTAATAGGAAACATATTTCTGAAAGAAGAGTTAACGTGATTTGAAAAATATATATATATATATATACATAATTTTCATATGTTTATATAAAACCATATAGTTTTTTTTTTACATTAATGTTTCTTCTAAAGAATATTTGGTAAAACAATGTTAATGGCACATATATTTTGGACAGTAAAGGTAAGTAAATGTGATAAAATATTGTACTATTTAAATATGTCTATATGAAAATATATAATTAATTTATTTTTTCGATATAGAGCAACATTCATGTATATTGTTTAAATTTGTTAATTTTTTATATACTGGTATAACTGTTTATGTTGATTATGTTCCTGAAATTAAAATTTAATTTAAGAAAAATAGTTAATATTATTTAATATTAAAGATAGGCTTAAATTTAGAAATAATTCGTTATGTTTATTTAACGTCCAAGTCCAAATTTTTCAAGTTTAAGAACAAAGTTTTTTGTATAATTTTATTTAAAAATTTTAATTAAATTTTAATTTAAAATTTTAGAAAAATTTGGACATATTGAAAACATGCTTTTACGGTTCGACGTTTAGATTTCTTTTAAAATTTTATTTTTGTGTGTAGTGGTAAATATTTTTTATTGTTTTATATTTTTTTATATCAAATTTTGTTATAAAAATATTAGTTATTTTTAGTAAATAAATTTTTTTATTGTATTTCTTTTTTTTCTATTCGATTTTTTGTATTAAAAAATAAATAAAAAAAGAGAATTGTTATAAATGAATATATTTTTGTAAAAAAATAAAAGAAATTTGAAATTCAAATTTGGATACGGGACGCGGGTTACATAAAATGCGATATACATTGTACGTATCTGTATATGATGGCGCTGATGGTGCTATTTAAACGGACAATAAATATAGCGGATAGTTAGTTTATTTATTTTATTGTGTATATAAAATTATGTATATACATTATGTATATATATATTACGTATACACATAGTTTTTTTATATGATTTTCATCAAGTTTTACTGTGTGATATGAGTTATTGTAATATAAAGTTAAGTGAGCATTACAAAATAGCGGAAGCTCTTGTCCAGTATTTGTCCAATGCTGGCAGTGTTTGAAAATAATAGAATAATAACTATTTATGGATGGTAAATAATTTTTATTTATTATCTAGTTAATTTATTTATTGTATAAGATTTATATTTTATTTATTTTTGAAAACATTAAGATGTCATTAACTAACAAGGGAAGTACATGACCTTCGGGAAACGGATCTCATCCTAACTTTGGTATGTCTTTTATAATATAAAAATATGAAGAAAGCCAAGTTATCTCTTGCCAATGGCCACTTTTACGGAAGTTATTCGACTTCCCATAATAATAGCAGTAAAAATTACTTCCAATTCGGACGCTTATAACTCGAAAACAAATAAAGATAAACAATCAAAACAAAAACCAGAAGAAAGCTGAGTTCAAGTAGATATGGTTTGAAAAAAAAAGCTCAAATTGCTTAATTTGAAGCAAAGTTATGAAGAAAATAAGAAATTGAAGATTATTAGGCCAAAAGAAACAATAAATTTTTCATATTAAATTTTGGCCTAATAATCTTCAATTTCTTATTTTCTTCATAACTTTGCTTCAAATTAAGCAATTTGAGCTTCTTTTTTTTCAAACCATATCTACTTGAACTCAACTTTCTTCTTGTTTTTGGTTCGAATGTTTATCTTTATTTGTTTTCGAGTTATAAGACCGAATTGGAAGTAATTTTTACTGCTATTATTATTGGATGTCGAATAACTTCCGTAAAAGTGGCCATTGGCAAGAGATAACTTGGCTTTCTTCATATTTTTATATTATAAAAGACATACCAAAGTTAGGATGAGATCCGTTTCCCGGAGGTCATGTACTTCCCTTGTAAGTAATATTTATGTTTTTACATTTTATTTATGTTTTACATTGTCGAATACATTATAAGTAAATTTAAAGATAATTTATAAGATAATTATGAATTATATTATATTATTATTATTATATTCAAGGTATAACCGTATAGATACAATGTACATTGTATATACTATAAATACTGCTGTTAAATATGTCCCTGTCATTTGAATTTGTGGTTGAATTGACAAATCTTATCATGACAGACACACACGGTGAAAACTTGCACTGTACATAGATAGCATTACTGCACTTTTGTAATTATTCTTGTGTATTAATATTGTATAAACAAATATTTACAGAAGTAGTGCTGATACAAGTTCAAACAAAGGTTTCTTAGCTAGTAGTTACGGCAGCTGTGCTCCGCAATCATTGTCAACTTTCCAACATCCTAATCATTCGTTATTGAAAGTAAACGGTTTCACTCAACAAGTGTATCATAAATATCATTCACGTTGTTTAAAAGGTAAGATATTAAAAAATCTTGAAATTTACTTTTTGTAACTAAGTTATAAATTCTTGATGTGATGATGATTATTATAATATGTTTTCTTTTCTTCGCTAAAGAAATCATGTTGATATAAATCATGTTGCATTCATTATTTATAAAATTTACATCAATTCACTTTAGAATTCATGGAATCTCTTTTTATTGTAGAGCGTGAACAACTTGGTATAGGGAAGTTACAAGAGGTGAACATATACTTCCAATTTTGGTCATTTTTTCTAAATCATTTGAAATACCTTTATTATAAATGTTATTTGATAATATTAATATTTAGTAAGAAAGGTATAGCCTTCAATTTTAAGCAATTAATAAATTAGATGTTGTTATTGATTGTACTATCTACAAATTTTTATTCAATTTAGTAACGTTGGAATAAAAAGCATAATTGTTTATATACTCTTAACATTTTTGTCAACAAAGCGTTTATTTATACATCACTATAATTTTTATTTGTACAACAAATTTGATTAAACACCCAAATATTTATAATATTTTTCAAATTTGACATATAAAAATACTATTTTCACCCGATATTTTTTTTTACAAACAGAATATGCACTTTAAAATAGAACGGTAACATGGAAAATAAATACTGATTTAATTTCGTAACCTGAAACTGACCATAAAAATCACACAGAAATAATTTGATTAAACAACTAAAACTATGCCATCATTTTAATTTTAGGTGATTGCATTTTCGGAGGTAGCCCGTCGACGCAAAGAATTAATGGATGCATCCACGGAATCTCTTCAAAGGTTAATTCATATTCACGTGTAAGATTACCGAGCGTATTTGGTCGCAATCATTCAAGAAACTTTCTCAACATCATGAATTTACAACGTTTGTTGAATTTTCTGGTATCGATGCTACTTAACGTCTTTTCCGAAGGCATATTAAGAACTCAAGGATAAACAAGTGGCTAAGGAAATTTAAGGTTATCTAGATATGTTGTCAGATATTTTATATGAAATACGTCTTGATATTTCAAATTTGATTAACGAGTAAGTTATGTTTTATAAATATCAATATTTCAAAAGTGTCTAATATTCATAATAATAATTTAACTTATTATTTTTTTAACATTTTTATGATTTTTTCTCAATTGTTACATATAAAATAATTATTGCTTGCCACCCAATCATATGGATATAAACGAATTTTTCTTGACTCGCTTGCAAGATGAAGCTTAAAATGCTTATGATGTTGGTAATTAGTTATACCTACGCATTATTTATTTTAAATTCTGAAATTTCTCTTTTTTTATTAATCTAGTATTGAGTGTGGCTTTTGTGGTTAATTGCTACTGATAATTTTATAGAATTATAGTTACTATGGTTAATTCGTAGAATAATACTGTTTATTAATTAACCTTTATTATATATGTTATTTAATAATATTAATATTTAGTAAGAAAGGTATAGTCTTAAATTTTAAGTAATTAGTAAATTAGATTTTGTTATTGATTTTACTATCTACAAATTAGTATTCAATTTAGCAACGTTGGAATAAAAAGCATAATTGTTTCTGTACACTCCTATGTACTCTTAACAAGTAGTAGATAATAAAATATTAATAATATAATGTATTAAATTTGTATTATAAAAAAAAGTAATTGTAATTTAGAAATAAATTAAACAAAAATATTCTATATGCCATTTTATAATTTTCTAGTAAATTATTAATAAATAACATTATATAAATAAATTTACTTTTACATGATGTTAATAAAAGTTTTGTAACATGTTTTGTTACTTAAAAATAAATACTTATATATTTTTTTAAACTTCAATATAATATCTAATGAATATTATAATCTGGATACTTTTTTTATTAATATTTTTAAATTATAGATAAGAAATCAATATCAGTGACAATTTGGAAATATCTTCGTGCTGTTGATGATTCAGATGAAGAGACTACTTTTGAAGAATCTTATTGGAAACGTTTAAAGGTATTATTTTTTTATTTAATACAAAAAAATTTAAGTGTAAATTTAATATCTAATGAATATTATAATCAAGATACATTTTTGTATTTAAGCTTAATAAAAAATGAATTAAATTATGTTGAATTAAACTAAATTAAATCAGTTTTCATTTTAAGTATTTTTAAAGTATTTAATTATATTTTATCTTAATTTTGTTATATAAAATTGAATTAAAAAATAAAGTTAATCAATTATATCTCATAAAAAAATAATAATTAAAATATACCTATATAGAACATTAAATTTAAAAATAATTTGATCTTAATTTTAAATAAGTTTGAGTAACGTATAATTTTAAAATATATACTGAGATCTTGTTTTAATGTCATTTAATTTTCGTTCCAGATTTTTTTTTTCATACTTGTTTTATTTTCAAAGTATGGGGTCTAAAGGGACATTAATTTTTTACATATTCAGCTATAAGATCTTATGAGAAATTTTGTCTTGCATTTTTAGCTTATGCGATCTCATAGAAAAAAAATTTTTTATTTTTTCTTTAAGTCAAGTTCTAGTTGCAGGATCAAATACTGGTGATTAACATATAGTTTATGAAGAACATGCGAAGAAACTGGAATAATTGCACCCTGACTTTGGATTTTTGCTGCCTCTCTGAGAACTTGATAGAATTTTTTTATGAGCTGTGCGACTTGTTACATATCTATCTTGAGTAATATCTGTCGAATTAAAAAGTGTTATATTGGAAAAACTTTTGGAATTTTAAGACGAACATTTCGTTTATTTAAAGTTTTCTCGTAGGATTATAATTTTTTATATATTGCGAAAAAGTGTGCATGTTTTACTTTTCTTCACTATTTTAAACGTTTTTTCATATATATCTTAAGAAATTCATCTCGGATCAAAAAGTATGCAATAGAGAAAAGTTTTGTAATTCTGAAATGAATACTTTGTTTCTATAAAGTTTTTATGTACAATTTAAAGTATTTGATTTATTGCGAAAAATTACGTACTTTTGACTAATTTTTATTATTTTAATCGTTTTTACATATCTATCTTGAGTAATATCTTTCGGATCAAAAAATGTTTAATAGGAAAAAGTTTTGTAATTTTAAGATGAACATTTCAATCATTTAAAGTTTTGTTGTAGGATTACAATTCTTTTATGCATTCCGAAAAAACGTGCATTTTTTACTTTTTTCACTATTTTAAGCGTTTTTACTTATCTATCTTAAAAAATTCATGCCGGATCGAAAAGTGTTCTATAGGAAAAAATTTTGTAATGATGAGACGAACATTTCTTCTATTTAAAATTTTTATGTAAAATGTATACATTTCAAGATAATGCTACGAAATCGTTAATGCGCAATTATAAATAGTGCTGTAACTTAGATTTATTATATGCGATATATCTGGAAATAGAACGTTAAGAACTAGAATAGTTAAGAACTTTTTGAGATATTTGTGGAACATCGAATATATAGATATCATGAATTTGATCTTTGTGAGTCTCCAGTGCCAAAGATATTCAAAATCATGAATTGTGGACTATAGAAAAAAGTTTCGTACTATCAAAACGAAGATTTTGTCTACGATATAGTTTTTACGTAGGATGCATGTATTTCGAGATATAATGAAAAAAACCGTTTTTACAGGAAATGTAAACTAGTCTGTATCTGTGACGTGACTTTATATATATATATATGCGGTATTCCACGTGAAGTGGTCCGATCAAAATTTTAAAATGCTCCAAATTTTGGGTACACTTTGCAAATGTTTTTCAGAATATAGAAAAAAATTTTTAGGTACTGGAATCTATTTGCTCAAAAGTTATTCTAACCTCAAAAAGTGAATTTTTCCATATTTTTTTCAACACCAGCTGGGTTTACCGCTATATAACTCAAAATCTATCAACTTTTACTATATAACATTATATGTAACATTCGTTGCTAATTATATCTAGAATTTATTTTTCTGGGTTAGAATTTCTAATCTCAAGGTCAATGTTACATAAACTACATGTCAATATTCAACTTGAAAAAAGTGCAAGTGCGCCACCTTTGATTTTTTCATCCAGAAGTCTAAAAGAAAGCTTGGAGCAATACCTTTCAAATGGTCTGTAGCATTTTTATGGCCTCCAATTCTGTAAAAAGTTATGACAATTTAAAGAAAGACAAAAAATTCACAAAAATTAACATGGTAATTCCCATTTAAATTTTTTAAAAAATTTCGTGTTTCTTTAAATTGTCATAACTTTTTACAGAATTGGAGGCCATAAAAATGCTACAGACCATTTGAAAGGTATTGCTCCAAGCTTTCTTTTAGTCTTTTGGATGAAAAAATCAAAGGTGGCGCAGTTTATGTAACATTGACCTTGAGATTAGAAATTCTAACCCAGAAGAATAAATTCTAGAAATAATTAGCAACGAATGTTACATATAATGTTCTATAGTAAAAGTTGATAGATTTTGAGTTATATAGCGGTAAACCCAGCTGGTGTTGAAAAATATATGGAAAAATTCACTTTTTGAGGTTAGAATAACTTTTGAGCAAATAGATTCCAGTACCTAAAAATTTTTTTCTGTATTCTGAAAAACATTTGCAAAGTGTACCCAAAATTTGGTGCATTTTAAAATTTTGATCGGACCACTTCACGTGGAATACCCCATATATATATCGGAAAATAGGACCATAAACTTCTCTTGTCATGAGAACACTACCACCAAATTTTTAGCCAAATCGGTTGAAAACTTTTTGAGATATTTGAGGAAAACCACTTTTTTGGATGACAAAAATATAAGGCTCTCCCGTAGAACGGTCGTGCCTAAAAACTAAGAAAAATCATTTTTCATTATATTCTGTTTCAACAAATTGTGACTAAAAAATTTATTTTTTTATTTTTGCATGTGATGTATTAGAGCTTAATTGATATATAATTACCTAAAAATAGAGACAAAATACTCTTAACATATCATATAATAATATTAGTACAATATTATAGAATTAAATGTTTTATGAGTATTTCTAAAAAATTGACATTTCCGAAAAATTTGTCAATTTTAGTTTTTTACCGATAAAAAAAATTCTAAAAATATTAAAAAAATATTTTTTTTTTTACTCAAGAAAGTAGACATTATAATCTTTGAATTACGATATTGTGAGTTAAAAAATATTCGTTAGAATTGTAACGGCAAACGGTCCACGCGAGACGAAAATCATACCGATCGCGTGAGTTTACCGTCGAAGACACGTAAGGCGCATGCGCGAGCGCGTCGGAGAGCCGGTGTGCACGACACACCGGCAGTATCGTTCGAGTTTCGAACTAACGCGGTACCGCGAGTGCCAAGAGGAAGAGAGAGAGAGTCGAGGATATACGGGAGAAAGAGCTGACGGAGAGACGATTAGAAGGAGGGGAAGGAGAGACCGAACACCAGGAAGTAGCCAACTGGATCGTTGCGGATTTCAAGTAAGTCCTGGCCAGGCGTGCGCGAGTGATCGCGAATAGCGTAAGCGCGGGTAACGACGGGATACGCACGGTATCCCGACGGCGAGGCAAGCGAGAGGATAACCGCTCTCATCGCGTCTCTCTCTCTCTGCAACTTAGGCGCGTATACGGCGAACCGGAGTGCTTAACACTCCGGCACGACCCTAACCGCGTCAACGCATTTTACAGCCAGGTAACTCGTACCTGGCGAATCGTCCCTCGTCCTCGAGATCGGCCAACCCGTCGAATCTCAACGCGAATAGCGGCGGGCGCACACACACGTATTTTTTTAACCTGTTAACAGCAGGATAGTTGTTTACTTTTTAACCAAGGAATAGCATCGCCTTGGCCCGACCTTGTACTTTTCATAATTTGTCATAGCACCGTTTATTTCTCGTGATCGTAATAAATTTGTGTCTTAATAGTATACCCGACATAGTATTTTATTAATATTCCAACGCACCTTATCCCGAAGGCGAATACCGTCATGCCCCGCGGGTGTCGTGCATTGTACTGCGCGCGACACATAACTGAGTAGCCGAGTACGAGCATCGACGGAGGATAAGTGTGCACTAGGTAAGTGCACACATTGTACACTGGGAAGACGTCGTCGTGCGGAGCTTGAGGCTAGCTCGCACCACTTCAAGGACGGTTCTGACGATCGGTTAGCTGTCTGGTAAAACAGCTGATCGGTACACGGAGAATATTAATTTCCTGTGCATTGAGGATATGCACAGGACAATTAAAACCCTCCTGACGTACGAGAATAACCCTGTTACAAATGGCGCCCAACACGTGAGTTTCCTTGGGATAGGGAAAATTATTACGAATAAAACGTGAGTTTCCTCGGGATAGGAAAAACCCTTTCAAATAATTTTGTACTTCGGACGTGGTTATACATATAAACCGCAACGAGTGGTTGCGAGTACGTTGCGAGTTCGTCGCGACGAACATATGTAAACAACAACACGAGCCGAGTACAAACGAACATAATTCTTAGAATTAACACGAAATAATACTTATTATTTTCGAAATAAAACTTATTATTTTCGATTTAAATTAAATTTAAAATCCGATAGATAAATTTGCCAAAGTAATAGTTTATAACATTTAAAAATTTTATAAACAAATTAAAAATTTTTCCCCAAATTGAAAATTTTTGTTCAAGTTTTCCAAATTTTCCCAAAATTTAAAAATTTTCCAAATTTTCCCAAAATTTAAAAATTTTCCAAAATTTTCAATTTTTTCAAATTTTCCGGAATTTTCAATTTTTTTCAAATTTTACAAAATTTTCAGAATTTTCAAGTTTTTTCAAAATTTTTCGAAATTTTCAAATTTTTCGAAATTTTCAAATTTCTTGAAATTTTCAAATTTTTCAAGGTTTTCAAATTTTTCGAGATTTTCAAGATTTTTTTAAATTTTTCGAAATTTAAAAATTTTTCAAATTTTTTAGAAAATTTTCAAATTTTTCATATTTGCAAAATTTTTTTGTAGGTCTTCGGAATTTATCCAATTTTCCCAACTTTTTCGGAATTCGTAAATTTTTCCGAATATTTCGAATTATTTTGGAATCCTCGAAAAGGTATTATTTTTTTTTGCGGTAATCTGGAAAATTTTTCGAAGTGAATAGTACGAATTTACAAAACGAAAAGTAAAGTGTGCGCGTCATAAAATCGTAGACATCGCGAGCGATACCATATAGAAATTGTAATTTCTCGTCGTATATTTCTGCGTAGCACAATAGGCGAGAGAGAGACAATAGATTTGGTGTAAAGTGTACGCTAAGCTTTAACCAATTAATTAATTAGTTAATTAATTGGCATTAATTTAGTATTATAAAAATGTAAAGACTTATCATTAAAGTCTCCCTTTTTTATAAATTTTCTTTAGTTTCATTTATCAATCAGAATTATCTTGATACACGTCTCAATAAATTTTAATTGACGTGCTGAAAGATTGTGTGGGCAAAAATAAAACACTTATTGTTTTATTCGGGTTATTTTAATTGTTTTAAATTAAAGAGGTGATTGTAATACCCAAATTTAATATTTATTATTTAATTATTAAATTCCTACTCTGGCATAATCAAACCAGACTCGCAATAACCCACACAATCTTACCTTAGCGTACACGGTAGGACGAAGCCAGAGCAATCCAATAATTAGGCCGTATAGTCCGTATATATATATATATTTTTTGTATTTTGCGATTATAATTGTGCGCCTTAGGGAAAACGCGAGCGAACGACCCTACGATAGCCGCGCAATTGGACTGCCCTGGTAAAGCGAATTAAATTATTTTTCATATTTATTGTAAATTATTTATTTAAATCGTTATTATAAATATGGCGTGTTCGACACAACAGAAGATCGAAGACTGGTGTTTGTTTTATAGAGACAAAGATATTTGTCAATATCTTAACGACCTGTCACTTAAAGATACAGGCAATAAATTTGATAAGTTAAGTCGTCTGACAAAATGGCTCCTAGGAGATTACGAGCCAAGGGATTTCGTTGAAGAACCTGAGCAGAATGAAATCACCGTCTGGTACCATCGGGAGGAACTCAGGCAAAATTTCATCACAAAATACAGCTCGGCAGAACACCCGTGGGAGAACTCGACAATCGACGACAACACAAGCCATCCATTATTAACTCTCAACAACGATGAAAAAGTTAAAGAAAATATGGAAACAAGTCATAGAAGAGTTCAACACCTCCAAGACAATGAAACCACGGCAATATTACAAGAAACCACGGAATCAACACCAACGAATGATAAAGCTGCTGACAGTATTTTAAACGATGATCAACATACAAGCAGAATAAGACTCACTGCAACAGACGGAGGATCATTCGAAATCCCACTAGAATTCGCAAATTTTATGCAGGGAATGTAAGACACAGTCAAACAATTAACTGAAAAAGTAAACGCGCTGACAGCTGCGCAAGCTCAGCCTATTTTAACTAGCACCAGATTAGACCAGCCACGACACGAAGTCCGTAGCCAACGACAGCAAGTAGGATTCCAGGACACAATGACGTACCATTACCTGGACAATACAACCGAATTACCGCAACCTGACCCCCCAGCACTACTCGCAAGGAGAGTCGGCCAAGCCTGGGAGGGTGGGAACTTCCAAGGTCAGGAAAGACTTGGAAATACGAGTGGTACCAGGACCGAGAACAGCACCTGGCAGAGAAGTGCAGGACAGTCGCTGGGAGACGTCGGTCAAATTGTCCGGAAATGGGGACTACAGTTCTTAGCAGATGGCGACCAGAGCATTGATTCGTTTCTCGAACGGGTCGAGGAATGTCGGATTCTGGCCAATCTTTCAGAATCCGAATTGCTAAGCTCACTGCCACAGTTATTCAAAGGCGTTGCAGCACTCTAGTTCAAAAACGAAAGAGATACGTGGTCGACATGGTCCGAATTCCAAAAAGAAGCTCGTCACTGGTTCGGAACAAATAGGCGGTTTCAGAAGAGGTTGATTGCCGAAATAAATTCTCGCTATCAAGGACCCGGCGAGAAAACACGGGATTATATTACGTGTTTAGTACACATGATAAGAAGACTCGATCCAATCCCAAGGATCGAGCAGCAATTAGATACACTGCACGGCAACCTGCGCCCCGAAATACAGAATTTGGTGCGCAGGACGGATTGTGATTCAACCCATACTCTTCTCGATCTTGCTGTCGAAGCCGAGCTTACGCTGGAGGGACAGAAAGCGTATAGACACCCTCCGCCACCCGAGACTGCCCTAATCCCCGAGTCGGCTTATAAACCGAAGGAGGAAAAGAGGGCCAAGCAGCGGTGCAGCCGACAACACCAAATCCACAGACCAAGAAGAATCCGCCAGAGGACTTGGCGAAAACCCTGGCCAAAGTTCTCGAAGAAAAAATGAGAGAATTCGTCCTTTCGATGACTACATCCCGGAGCGGAATTGGTAAACCAAGGGAACCAAATCGAACCAAGAATACGAAGGGTTCCGCCGAAAGGACGTACGGCGGATCGAAAGAGAAAACAGACAATCAGAACGTGAGCGCGAGACCGCAAGCCGCACAACCATTGAAATGCTTTGGTTGCGGACGGCTAGGGTATAAGCGCGCAGATTGTCCGGACTGTTCGGGAAACGCAAACAGGAGCGGTTGAAAAGGGTCGTCCCCGTTCCTGCCCCGCGTAAGACCCGAACAGATACCCCGATCACAGCGGCGCGCTGTGAAGAGAGCTCGGCAACAAAAGAGTCGTCGGAAGTGCCGACGATAGAGGAAGAGATGCACGCCCAGTTTAAAGAGATGCTCGATGCAGGGGTGATCGAGCCATCAACCAGTGGGTGGTCGAGCCCCGTAGTAATGGTCCGTAAACCTAACGGGAAGTATTGGTTCTGTATTGACTATCGGAAGGTCAATGCAGTGTCGAAAACCGATGCTTACCCGCTGCCTAACATGGACGGCATACTACGGAAGCTCAAGAACGCGAGGTACATCAGCACGCTAGACTTGAGTAGCGCGTACCACCAGATACCGCTAAGACCGGAGTCAGCGGCTATAACCGCGTTCACAGTACCTGGGCAAGGCTTATTCCAATTTAAAAGGATGCCTTATGGCCTATCCCAGGCGGGAGCCACGTTCCAAAGGTTAGTGGACAAAATCATAGGGCCTGAGCTCGAGCCCTATGCATTTTCGTACCTCGATGATATAATCATCGCCACAGAGACCTTCGAAGAACATGAAAAGTGGCTAAAGTATGTCCTGAAGAGAATCAACGAGGCTAGTCTCACAGTGAATCGGGATAAAAGTGTATTTGGACGTACTGAGGTGAAATATCTCGGAGTGCTGGTAAATCGCGATGGAATCAGACCAGACCCCGAGAAAATCGAGCCGATCATCAATTATCCGGCGCCCAAGAATCTAAAACAGCTGAGAAGATTCCTTGGTATGGGTTCGTGGTACCGGAAATTCTTACGAGACTTTGCTACCTTGGCCGAGCCGCTGACAAGGCTTACCAAGAAGGACCGTAAGTTTGAATGGCTCGAGGAGCAGCAACAGGCATTCGATCAGATTAAGGCGCTGATCGCAACTGCTCCCGTCCTAGCGAGGCCGGAGTTCGACGTGCAGTTCGTTATACAGACGGATGCAAGCGACACTGGCATTGGCGCAGTACTTCTCCAGGTGATTAATGGAGAAGAGAGAGTACTGGAATTCGCCAGTAGGACGTTAAACCAGGCCAAACGCAATTACAGCGTTACGGAACGAGAGTGCCTGGCGGTTATATGGGCGATTGGTAAATATAGACCTTACATAGAAGGCTATCATTTCCGCGTTATAACCGACCATAGTAGCTTATGTTGGCAGCGTAGCTTACACAGTCCAACGGGTAGATTGGCGCGATGGGCACTAGAGTTGCAGGGACACAGCTTTGATGTGGAGCATCGAAAAGGCGCCCTGAACTACGTACCCGACGCGCTATCGCGGATGAGCGAGGAGGAGGCCCTCGCCATCAACGCAATATCTTGGGTAGAGGAGTCCCAAGACGAGTGGTTTCAGAATTGGCTGAAACGAGTTAAATCCAGTCCAAGGGATTTCCCTCGTTGGAAGTGTGTCGGAGGACGACTGTACTTCCACAAGCCAAACGAGTTGATCGACGAAACACTCGGAGACGAGGACGCGTGGAAGTTAGTGATTCCAAAGGAACACCGAAAAGCGGTCCTCGAAGAAAGCCACGACTCTCCTACGTCTGGCCATGCTGGACGTGAGAAGACGTTTGCCAGTCTGGCTAAGTATTACTACTGGCCAAGTTATTACGCCGACGTGAAGGACTACGTGCGCCGTTGTCTCGTCTGTCAACAGTGCAAGGTGGATCAGCGACCACCTGCAGGACTGATGGGAAAACGCACGGTCGAACGTCCCTGGCAAGTCGTGGCAGGGGATATCACCGGACCCTTTGTAAGGAGCAAGGGCGGATACGAATACATCCTCGTATTCTTGGATCTATTCACCCGGTGGGCGGAGTGTATACCAATTCGCAAAGCCAACGCGAAAACCATTCTCAAGGAGTTCAAAGAGAGAATAGTTTTAAGATTTGGTACTCCTGAGGTATTCCTATCGGATAACGGTACCGAATTCAAGAATAAGGCCGTCGACGAATACCTACAGGAGGTGGGGATACATCATACCACCACCCCGCCATATTTTCCCCAGGCGAACCCGGTTGAACGTGTCAACCGAACATTGAAAACCAGGATTGTGGCTTTCATAGAGGAAAACCACAATACCTGGGACGAGAAGTTGCCGGAGCTTGTATTCTCGTTGAACAACACCGTCCACGAGTCGACGGGTACGACTCCGGCAATGCTGAATTACGGACGAGAGCCTATGCCTCCTGGTACCATCAAGAGGAACCAAGAACAGGCTGGCATAGAAGAGTAGCAGCACCATAACATAAAATTGTGGCAAGAGCGACTTCGAAAGCTCAGGGAAATACATGAGTCTGCAGCTACACGCTCAGATCAACAGCATGAGCGACAAGCAAGCTATTATAACGCTAAAAGGAGGGACACACCTTTCACCGTAGGAGATATGGTGTGGAAAAAGAACAGAGTCCTGTCCTCAGCAGCTCAGGGTATTTCGGCTAAGCTGGCTCCGAAGGCGACCGGTCCGTATATCATAATAGGCCAACCAGGATCCAATACTTACACGTTGTTGGATAAAGACGGTAAGGTGACCGACCTGGCACACGCCGAACACCTTAAACACTGCATTTCACCGGATCTCGACGCAGATGAGGAAGAAGAACATCCGCCGAGGGACATCGTGGGAGAAGGGGCGACGCGCGACCCGCCCCATGCGAGCGTACAGTCACCAAATTGCGTGCTTCCTGCGCGAGTCATAGCGGGTGACACCAGCGTGCGGGCTCCTGCGCGAGTCAAAACACCGAACGTACGAAAGCGCGGCCGTCCGCGAAAATCCGCGAAAGCCGTCACGAGACCCCACGGTAGAAAGATAGTGTATCGCAGTGTAGTAACGAACGACGCAGAACACGTAATCGGGGGAACCGGATCATCGGTAGTCCGTAGAAAGACGCGCGCGCAAGCGAAGCGATAGTGAAAAATGTATTAATCACTATGTAAATAATTTGCTGACGTAGACGGATGCCAATACTGAACTCGATTCAACGAGTTCGCCGTCGAAAAGACGAAAGAGCACCAACGCTATTTTGTGTGTGCACGACACACCGGCAGTATCGTTCGAGTCTCGAACTAACGCGGTACCGCGAGTGCCAAGAGGAAGAGAGAGAGAGTCGAGGATATACGGGAGAAAGAGCTGACGGAGAGACGATTAGAAGGAGGGGAAGGAGCGACCGAACACCAGGAAGTAGCCAACTGGATCGTTGCGGATTTCAAGTAAGTCCTGGCCAGGCGTGCGCGAGTGATTGCGAATAGCGTAAGCGCGGGTAACGACGAGATACACGCGGTATCCCGACGGCGAGGCAAGCGAGAGGATAACCGCTCTCATCGCGTCTCTCTCTCTCTCTGCAACTTAGGCGCGTATACGGCAAACCGGAGTGCTTAACACTCCGGCACGACCCTAACCGCGTCAACGCATTTTACAGCCAGGTAACTCGTACCTGGCGAATCGTCCCTCGTCCTCGAGATCGGCCAACCCGTCGAATCTCAACGCGAATAGCGGCGGGCGCACACACACGTATTTTTTTAACCTGTTAACAGCAGAATAGTTGTTTACTTTTGAGCCAAGGAATAGCATCGCCTTGGCCCGACCTTGTACTTTTCATAATTTGTCATAGCACCGTTTATTTCTCGTGATCGTAATAAATTTGTTTCTTAATAGTATACCCGACATAGTATTTTATTAATATTCCAACGCACCTTATCCCGAAGGCGAATACCGCCATGCCCCGCGGGTGTCGTGCATTGTACTGCGCGCGACACATAACTGAGTAGCCGAGTACGAGCATCGACGGAGGATAAGTGTGCACTAGGTAAGTGCACACATTGTACACTGGGAAGACGTCGTCGTGCGGAGCTTGAGGCTAGCTCGCACCACTTCAAGGACGGTTCTGACCATCGGTTAGCTGTCTGGTAAAACAGCTGATCGGTACACGGAGAATATTTCCTGTGCATTGAGGATATGCACAGGACAATTAAAACCCTCCTGACGTACGAGAATAACCCTGTTACAGAATATTATTTGCGATTTATCAAATTGTGTTATATGAGAGTAACGCAGAACAGAAAAGGGTTAAATTTATTTGGCTACCCGTACTTTTCTTGCTACCGTTAAAAGGTACAAGTGTTCAACTTTAATACCTCATTTTTACATTAATTAAGATTTTTGCAGATAATCGTGTTTTTGAGCTTGACACCATATTTGGATACTACTAAATTATTGGATCTAGTGGCATACGGCTATAATAAATAATAAAATGGTGACCACCACAATAGTCATGTTTGCTCATAATAAAATTTAATAAGGGTACACTTTGCAAATACATTTAAATTATACTAATAAACCTACCAGTTTAGTATAGGCATTTATGCTTCCAAATCCAACGATTTAACACTAACTGAATAAGGTATCACGCTCGACAACATGATTACTTGCAAAAAATTCACAATTTTTTCGCATTTTAATTTGCTTAAACAATTGTGTTGCAAAAACGGATACATATATCGTAAGTATGTCCGAATTTCGAAAAAAACGGAAAAAATTCATCAGAAATGATATTTTCAAATGGATCCATTGATTTTTCCTTTAAGAAGCAGATTATTAAACGAAAAAAACAATTTGGGGCGTTTTGGTTAAAACTGCTTTTTTATAAATACTATTATTCCTAATTTATATTTAATTTTTTTCAGCTTTACAAAAAGGATTCATAAAAAATTTTAAAAAATCGTTTAGAAAAATAAAAAATTTACAATAATTATTAATCAATTTAAATAAATTATTAAAATTATTATTATAGCAGTGAATCCTTTTGTAGAATAAATCGTTTTTGATAATGGTTTTGACAGAAGAACAAAAATTAATGTAAAAGGCACTGGATCATATAGTGGCGATGCTTCTATGTTAAATGATGAGCACATATTCGAATTTAATAACATTCTCAAATTATGTACTCCATTCAATATGCAAGCAACTATTTTGTATTTATTGTATATATTGTATTTGTATATATTGGATTTGTATGTATTACAGTAATGGAACGGTACACATTTATGATAGTTTTAATGCTAAATGTTTGCAAGATGAACATAAAATTTATATCAAGAGATTATTTCCAGATAGTCGACAATTAAAAATTGTTTTTGAAACAGTACAATTTCAAAGTAATAGCTATGATTGCGGAATTTTCGCAATAGCTTTGCTGTCTCTATTGTATTTAATATAAGCCCATGTAATTTAAATTTCGATATTTCCCAAAAGCGTTCACATTTACTAAAAATATACGAAACATGTAATATTACAATGTTTCCAGTTTTACACCAATCAAAAGAAACGTCATTCATATGTTATAATTTTAATAAAAAAGAACAGAATTTCAATGCAGCAGAAATGAAAATAACAGAACAAAATTTTGAATAAAAAATAATTTTTGAACAACAAAAAATAATGAACTTATATAATACAGATAAAATATAGTTTGCGTTGATCCGATTACTCCAATGGAAATAGACTATGAAATCCCAACTTATAGTTCTCTTTGTCAAGAAAATAAAACTAAACAATTAAATGATATAGAAGAAAAACAACTAAAAAGAAAACAGCGAAACACGTTGAAGAGGCAAACAATGAATAGTGACGAAATTAAAAATGAACTAGAAAAAGAAGCATTGCGAAAAAAAGAAGCTTATAATAAAAGTAAAATTACTAACGATGGCAAAATATAAGAAAAAATACTAAAGAAAAAACATCAAACCAGGTTGAAAAGGCAAACAATGAACGATGACCATTTAAAAAATGATCGTGAAAAAGAAGCACTGCGAAAAAAAGCTTATTATAATGACGACAGTGGCCAATGTAATAAAAAAGAAAATAAAAAATTCAAAAGAAATTTATTAAAAAGGATGAAAAAAAAGATAAAAAGATAAAAAAGATACGGCTGCAACATATTACATTGTGAATAAGTAAAAAATTTATATTCATTACATCAAGTATAAGAAAAAATTAAAAAAAGGAAATATGAGAAAAAGCATTGTAATATTACTACTACTAAATCATTAAAGTAAATATGCAGAATAATGAATAAATGTTTGCGCGGAACATCATCAAGAAATTACTATAAGTTAGGTAAAATATATATTGCACTATCTAATTAATTGTAGCGTTAAAAAATTGGATTTATTACAAAAAAATTTGACTCTTAAAATGTATACCTTACCAGCACGTCCTCGCCATAAGAGTCGTTTAACAACATTAATATGTTGGCTAACGATGGAAGGAAAAATATATTTTGCAGAGCCAGTATCATCAACTGTGCACGAAAAATCACAATAACTCTCCGTTTAACGGGACTTGGAATATAGAAAAGGACATCAACTTTTCGTCAAATACACTGTTCATACACCTAACTTTCACATCCAATGTCGTAAAAATAGGTATTTAAAATTATTATTTCAATACTTAAATTTGTTGAAATTGTACAATTAAAATTGTATCTATATGTATACCATATATAAATTATTTAGCTAATACTACCATTCAAATGAAACCTTTACCTCATCCCAGCTGCAAAATAATTAGTTTACATGTCACACAATTATGTACAGACAATTCTCATATACATTTTAACAAGGTGAGGCAAAAATGACCTATTTTACCCATATTTTGATAAAATGGTAGGTCAATGTTTCCAAGATACATATAGACCGATTTGTCTGAAATATATAATAATGTAATAAATAATATTATACTATCAGGTCTCCGGTCTCTGACCCTTCGAAAAACGTTTTGTAATTAATCCTTCTTTAATATAAAATGTGTTTTTTCATATGAGGGGTACTTGGGTTTTTGAAAAAAACTTTTCTAAAAAGAAGTTTAAAAAAAAAAGTTCTAGTAAAATTTTGGTTTCAAAAACTTATATAAAAAAACGTTAAATAACTTTTTTTGAAAAAAATTATAATTTTTTTGAAAATTCAAGCATAAAAATATCCTACAAATGTAGCATACATAAATAACTATATAGGCATAACTAAAAGAAACTAACTAATCCTAATTAAGAAGATTTCCGTTTTGGATGCTCTCTGGTTCTCCGGTTCTCCCGTTTAGAATAACGACTACTTTAATAACACACACTATATAATAATAATATTAATTAAAAATAATACGCATTATATAATGAATATAAAATTAAAAATTTAATAATCAAATAAACTAAATGCATCTATTTTAAATGTACTCATTTGAAATAAGCACAATCAAAATACACCCGAGTGAGCGTTAGCGTGCGAGGTATCTGTGGCTAGTGATAATGATCGTCAGTCATTTTGAAACCCACACCAGGTGGGCCTCGACTAACTGAAACTCATTTAAGATTACGTCCAAACACGTCAACACTCATTTTTTGAACTGATTGTGTAATTTATACAACAACCCTCTCAGCTATTGATAATCGAAGTCGATCTACAAGTTCATTCGGATCATTTAAGTATACATAATCGATTGTAGTATTATATTGTGCAATTTTATATTGTGGTAAAGAACTGTGGTTTTGAAAAAAATTATGTTTTGGCAATGCACTTCCATATTTCTTTGTAAATAATGGAGCTATTATATAATTGAATTTTTTTCTTTTTATGAAATCAATGAGGCTCATCAATATTAGACTGTTTCTTATGAGCGCTCGTTGCTTTAAGTATTTGACGATAATTCAACAAAACCTTTTAAAGGATTTTTCATAATGAACAAATACGCGTAAAAAATTGTGATTAATATTTTTTTATGTGGGTGGTTTGCAAACTTAACACCCTAGTTACTCGGAAATGGTTTATCCAAATTTGTCAAAAATAGTCTATAAATTTGCCGCTTTCTCTCTACTATTTAGCCGTAAAAGCAAAATCGTCAAAAATTATTATTAACAATTTTTA
This sequence comes from Theocolax elegans, assembly GCA_026168455.1. NCBI lineage: Eukaryota > Metazoa > Arthropoda > Insecta > Hymenoptera > Cerocephalidae > Theocolax > Theocolax elegans. Next base: position 41,611,338 of record CM047425.1, read on the forward strand.
TTAATAAATAGGTGGGCAGAAAGATTCTTAGTGAATCTGCCGTACTTGTAGCGTACGGTTGGTGTACACGTAATTTAGCATGTCTAACTCCCAAATATTTATGACAAAACTGCGAAATGTCGCAGCGCTGTTGTATTTGATTTGCGGCTACATGAAATATGTTTGTATAAAATATGTACATTGGTTTGTATGTTTATTACACCGAGAAAAATACTAGAGTAAATTTTATTAAAATGATAAAAATTATTACTATAATTTATAATAATCTTTGGACATACTCGCAATGCGTTTACATTTAAGGAGGTGGCATACCCGGTGGGTTACCGACCGAGCAAAAAAAGACAATTATTGCATTTATTTAAAAAAATATGTAATTTAATGCAAAATTCAAACACCAAAGCTCTAGGTAATAAAATAATAAGTAATTCTACGAAGTTTCAGGTCAATACGATAAAGACACCCTAAAAAATTTCTGCACCGAAAAATCAGAGATAATCGTAATATCTATGGGATTTTTGAAGAAATGAATTATTTTTTTACCCATCTGATCATGTCCTGATAACGTAGAGATCACATTATGAACTTGGACATCATCTACAAGAAGTGTACGAGAATTGATTTTTTATTATTAAGCAGTATTATGGAATGCTCAAGTAAACAAAGTATATACAAATCATGTGTACTTCATAACCAAACTTAGATCAAAATTGATCATATATAAAATATATATAAAATCTAACGGGGTGGGTACTGGGGAATGCAAGGCTTCCGGGTAGGCTCAATCTGTCCCAACATACCAACCTTAAGTGTACTGTCCCACGATGCGGCCGAGAATCACTTTGATTCCCGTGCAATGCCGTTAACAACGTCAAACACCTCGTTTGACTTTAATATTGTGTGTTGGGCCCTATGCCCAAAATTGCCAACTAGTATAAATACCGGAGAGGGCGGTATTCGTGAGAGAGGACTATGACCGGTAAAAACGTTATCAACAATCGATATATTATGTTAATCGGCGAGAAAGATCGTCTCGCCGAGTCAATTTATTAAATAAACAGTCACAAGATAATAAATTAACAATTAACAATTCAAGGGGAGTCGTACCGATGACTACCCCCGAGGTCAGCGTGAAAACAAATCGTTAACTCTTATTAACGGACGAGAAATCAGCAACCGATCCGGGAATGATCGGCTGGTTAACCTGATGGCTATACGTCACACCGTGTGACGTATGGATCTCTGACGTAGGGAGCTCTGACGTAGAATCTGCCTACGTCACACGCGCCTTCTCTCGTGAAGTGGCACTCGCGAATCACCGACCTGTCTACCCGGGCGGAATTTGTCACGAGAGGGGGAAAAAGAGGAACGCTTCCTCTCCTGGACCGTACCAGGTAAATCGGAAAACTATCAACGGGACACGCGGGTCCAACGTGGTGCACCACACACCTTTGTATTCACGAGACGCCGCTCAAAATACGTTGAAACGGCGGGAACGAAAGCGCGTGATCTCCCCGTCAATCTCTCTGTCTCTCTCACTCCTTTGGGCAAATTGGCCTCGATCTCCTGTCTTTTCTGTGGACGGAATCCGGAGTGGTGGAGGCGTACGGCTTTGCTCGGCGTATTGGATCGTGTGGGGAAGCCTGTCCGCACCCACACCGTATCACACACACCCACGCTTCTCCGATAAAACACGATAAAAGAGACCGTTATCTCGGCCTGTATTTACACCGTGCGCGCGCTATATCGGTACTGCCAGTTGGTGGTTTTTTCTTTCTCGATCTTCCTTTAAGTATTTTTTATAGCATCTCTGGCATCTAAGCTTATCGAATTGCGAGTTTGTTGCAATCAGTGGATGTGCGAATTAATTAAATATTAATTTAATTTAAATAACGCATTGTTATATTATTTCTTTTAGGATAATGTCGTAATAGCGCTTCGTCATTAAGTAAGTGTATTCAAATGAATAATAGTGAGATACCTGAAAATCCTCCATAAAACAGTATTTTTACTATTTATGGGGTATTTTGGAAAGTATTAAAAAGTATTCTTAATTACTAGGAAATTTGGTAATAATACTTATTCGTAAAGGGTATATTCCAGGGTTGTAAATATTATTACTCTCGGTAAAGCTTAATATTTATCAATGTCAAATTTTAATAATCAAAATAATATTTTTGTATGATAATGGCAATTATTATAAAAAATTTATCATAATATTACAAGAAATTTCATTTACTTTAACAATTATTATTCATTTTTATAAGAATATTTTTAAATATTCAAAAGAATTAGAATTTATTAATATTAAAAATATTTATTTTTGCAACTAAAATGATACTCATACCAAATATTCATTATTCAAAATCTTATACAAGAAAGTAGTGAAATCATATTTCTATGAAGTGTGTAGACGAAGGCAAGTATTAAGTTGCTATTGTACTTTAACCTCAATTTCTCATTTTCCCCACTTCTATTGTAGAATAAAAAAATTGAGGAAATGGGTTGGAATTCTTGATTTTTTAATGAATTTAATATTATTAAGTATATTCTAATTGTTATTCATCTAGGCTGAAGCTATTATTATTCTACATTAACCTAATTATCAAATAATTTTGAAGGAAAAGAGTCAAATTCCACGATTTTATAACGCACTGAAGGGGTATCCTGCTTTGGAAGGCCTAAAAAAACCCGTTTTGTAGGGATTTTTTTTAAGATAGAAAAAAATAACCAACTCCAGAGAACTTTCAGGAATATTTTATTATATAATTGAACATAACAAAAAAATTTTTTTAAAGAAAAATATCAAAATGCAGCCGATTATTAGGCACATTTGTTGGGCAATCCGTAGTCCGAGTCTTCTATTGGCGGGAGTGATAGAGCTCTTAATCTTGATCTGCAACAGAAAGCCAAAAAAAATTTCATTTTCATACATGTATTTTCTATTTGAACCAAGAAAAATCCGAAGAAATTGTGAAATTTGAAATTTTTTCCGAATTTGAAGCAAAAAGTGCTTTTTACGAGAAAAAAAAATCTCTTCAATGTGCTGAAAAAGTCTTTTAGAAATTTATTTCCAAAAACCTTTTCGGTTCATATTGAAGAGTAGATAAATCTGAAGCTAAAAAACTTCGGATCCTTACGATAGCTTATTTATTTTTTTTGCAAACACGCCCGCCAGTATAGAAAAAGTGGAAAAACGAAAACTCGAGAAAAAGTGCTTTAAAGTTTATGAACTGGAAAAATGTTAATTTTCGACTACTTACGGCAATAATTCGCTAATCAGCTATTCCTGCGGCATACAATAGACCTTCAGCTTCCTCATGGAACTCATTTTGTTGAAGTTGTTCAACTCTACGGACCGTACGAGCTTCCTTACTGGAAAGAGACGAACGTCGTCTTTCTCGTTCAATCCGTTGTATGTCGACATTATCCGCAAACATTTTACATTGCTGGCCAATTTTCAAATTGAGTAATTGCATGGTATGCAAAACTGCTGAATATATCCTTCATTGAACATTTCTGCAGCCATATACGCAGCAATTTCTACGATTTTTTGACCAAAATTGAGATGTTTCGGATTTATGCGCCAGACAGTGGAATTGAACGATTCGTTCGAATTTTGCAGGTACACAAAGATTATATACCGATGACACATACTAAGGTTCAAAAGACGCTTCTATGAAAGCAAAATATTATTTCGAACAGCTGCTAAACCTTTTGAGGTATATAGTTTCGAGTTTAGAGACGAGGGGAGGAGCGCGCGCGTTTCAGTCTGACCGAGCACTGGCACTTGCTCGATGCCCCGTTGCGTTTAGTGCTGTATCTTCGGAAATACTACGAATCTGACTCTATAACTTCGGATATATGTTCTTATACATATAAGAAATAGATTTAAGCAATAAAAAAATCGATTTTTTGGACGTTCTAAATCAGGATACCCCCTTAAAATTTTCCAGTAAACGCTCATAAACTAATTCAATGAATTTAAGCATTGTTTAAAAACGTTAGCTGTGACTATTGACATTTGATGCTTAATATTATATAAAATATTATATCGACAAAATTTGTAAGATGGTACCAAATCCATGAATGATAGTGATCTTCACAAAAGTTTCCTACTTGAAAAATTTCATGTAAATATCTTAAGGTAACAAAACATTTTCTTTCTATTTTTTTACAAACCCTTAAATTGATATAATGATAGGAAAAAGTCAAATGTAACGCGGGTAAAAATGATAAAATTAAAAAAAAATAATTGTTATTGCGATTCGAACCTTCGGACCGCGTAAATCCGAAAACTTTTACCTACTGAGCCATTTTTTTGTATGTATAGGTAATTCCACGTCAACGCAATATGTCAAATTTAAAATCGCTCAAATTTTGCTAAATGATTATTTTCCAGTCTATAGTAACGCTTGACAAAAATCCAAACTGTTTCAATTTTTCATAATAATCTTTATTGGCAATCTTTTAAATCTATCATAATATCTGCTAATTATAAGTACTCTATACTATTTAGAGCTCATAATGGTAAAATGAACCAGTTTAAAGATATACATTATAATAATAAATAATATATAATATTGTTATAGAACCTTAAAAATCAGCTTGATCGATGAACAACTAAATGATATCTTACAAGGAGAGTACTTGAGCTTCGGTAAACGGATTTTGTTCAAACTTTGACAGAAAACTTTGAAACTTAGCTCAAGAGACCAGATCAAGAAGATATAATTTTAAAAAAATTTGCCCAAATCCTTTAATTTATCACAAAGACACAATATAATAGTACATTACGGTACGAGGAACGAAAGTTGAAAGTTGATAAAGTAAGATTCCACCACTGGTAGATATTGTTCTTGCGTTTTTAATTACAAATTAACCGAACATTAAATTAAGGGAGTTTCAAAGCCAATGAGACAAATTTCGCTATTTTGATAAAAAAATGCTTCGTACTAAAAAAGTATGCACTATTGTAAAAGAGCTGCTTTAGTGTACGCATAAATTCTTATGGCGCCCGCGGTAGATGCTCAATTTCATTCGAATGACATTATTTTCTTTCTTCATTTTATGACCTGAAATTTTATACACAGGTAGCCAGTGCCGATATCTATGGCAAGTATCTCTTGGTTTTTATAATAATTCATACTCTTTTAGTATAAAGCATTTTTATATCACAGTAATCGAATTTTCAATTCACTCGTTAAAAATTCACTTTAGAAACCCCCTTAATTAATTACAGTTTTAACATCAGATGTTATAATTCAAAATTTATTATGAATTAAAATTATAACTTTCAGTACTTTATTTTTATCACAACAAGTATAAGATTGCATGTAAATTATAAAGATGTTTTAAGTAAACATCTTGATAATGTCGCTATATTGATGTTTTATGGAGAATATTCAAAAACGGTTTTGCTGTTCTTATTTTCAAGTCATATATCTACTATTTGGATATATCACACAGTTTTTCACGCAGGATATTGAAGGCGCTTCAGTAACTATGTTTTGGGTAATTTGACACTAGTTTTATTCGGCTCTCGCGTTTTCCAGTAATTCGTGGAAGACTAATACATGGAAAGTTTTTGTCGTTACTGTTTTGCAGTTATTTTAAGTCGATCGCAGTCAGTACCAAAGTGTTCGCACGCGAGGACGCAGCTCCTTTGATACGCGTTTAAAATGAATTTACAGCGCCGACGCGGTAAACCACCGCTGGTGGATCAACAGTTATTAAAATCGAAATTATGTGCGCTTAAAGATCAAATAGTCATTAATGGAAAAATTGTTCCCGTAACTAATCGAGTATGGACTAATTTATCGGAATAACTGAATATCCAAGCAATAACAATTCACTCATATTGCCTAGCATCGCTATAATTTCCGAAATTTATTATTGCACGAAAATTCAGATGTTAATAGCAGTAATAATACAACCACATCCCTGGTAGAATTTTAAATATCAAAAATGGGCTTAAAGCTAAGTAAATGGCCAGTGAAACTGGTCAGGTTCTATCTCAAAATGAAACGCTTTTTCACACATTTTTCGACCATTTCTTAGATGGACGTAACCTTTAAATATGAAACAGCTTTTCGGGTAATCCTACAGAAAAAAAACTTAAAGCATACTGTGAAATTTGATCGGTTTTACCATTTGTATTAGATAAAGACGCTTATTTACGCTATTAAATAGTACTTTTAAAGATATTTTAACGTTTTATTATCATTTGAATGAGGCAATCACTGGTCACTAACTACTAGAAAGCTTGCGTAAAAGCCTTCCAGCAAGATTTCAACGCATTGATTCTGAGCGATCAAAAGACAATATTTCCAGCAAGCTTCGTGCAAGTTTTCAGCAAACCGCACCGAAAGTCATAGTGGAAAATGAAATTAAGCTGGCATGTAAACTTGCTGGAACGTTGCCGCGAATATTCCCCGATGGAAATTTTAAAAAGTAAATAAAAGTATATAAATGCAGCTAAATGTGACAATTGAGACAGTATTTACTTTTATTTACGTTTATTTACTTTTCTTTACATTTACTTACATTTATAACTTTAATTATATTTGTATACTGTTATTTACATTTCTGATTATTTCAAAGAAAAATTTACTGGCAGCAAATAATTTTTTATAATCGTATATAGAATTCATTACAGATATTTACATTTATTTAGATTTATTTACGAATGTATACATTTTTATCGTTTATATAAATTTATGTACAATTATTTACAGTTATAAAATAAACTGCAATAAATAAAATTATAGAAAATTATAGATAATAATAAATTAAATTAAAATATTAAAAAACTATTAATTATAGATACACTAACTAGATGAGTGTCTCACCTTCAGGTCACAGATCTTAACCAAACTCTGGGATACGTTTTGTAATATAAAAATATGAAGAAATTCAAAATTTTAGACTCTAACGCTCTGATTTATGAAAATTAAAAGCCACTGAAGCAAATTTTGAAGAAAAATTACTCCCATTTTAATCGCTTATATCTCGGAAACAAATAGAAATATACACTGAAACTCAAAACCACCAAATAACTGAGATGAAGGAGACATAGTATAAAAAATATAATTGGTTAATTTGTCTTAAAGTTATGCATAAGGAATATTGCTGCTTAATGTTTCAGAATAGTTCGGAGAAAGAATGCGGCAATTTCTAGTAAGTAGTTTGCAGAAAGCTTGCATAAAAGATTTTAGCAAGATTCCAATGCAATTTTTGTGAATGATCAAAAAACAATGTATCTGGCAAGATTCCTGCAAATTTTCAATAAAAAACGCGATACGATGCAGTGGAACATATAATTAGGGTTGCGTGAAAGCTTATTAAAATATTGCATTAATAAAACTGGTAATCTTTCGTGAAAGACAGCTAGATAGACTACTGTAATCTTTCTGGACACGCTCAAAAAAGTTACGTAACGCCTCGCACAAAAAGCTAGGAAGGTGATTGCTTTAGCTTTAAAATGAGAGGTCGAGTGTTTTTTTAACCCACTTTTTACCAATGTTGGAGTATTTTTTGTAAAAAAAACACACTTTTTTTAAAAATAGAAAAAAAAGGAAGAGACATAGAGAAAAATTTCAGAGCGAACAAAGATGCTATTTTACTCACAGAACATAGATCTGCAGCTTAAACGAGATTTGAACAAAATAATTCTTTTCCATGTTTTAGCATAACAAAAAAATTTTAAAAATCCCTTTTTTTATTTTATATTGTACTTGAAAAATGTTTAAGTTAACATTAATTGTATTAAAAAATTATAGAATAATATTAATTTTAAAAATACTGTATTAACTGAGACTCAATTAAAGATTTTTTAATTTTTTTATATGCGAGAAAATGGAAAAAATTTTTTTTTTCATTTCTGGTATTAAGATGCAGATCTACATTCTATGAGTAAAATACGATCTTTTTTCTCCTTGGACATTTTCTCTATCTCTCTTCCTTTTCTTAAAAAGCTGCTTTTTTTATTTTTTGAATATTTTCATACAATAATAAACTTGAAATACATTATGTTCAGTTTATTTCTCTATAAATGGGTATTTTACAATACCCCGTAATTTATTTTCAAATAAATTATTTATTTATTTTTTTATTTATTTTAGAAATACTATAATAATATTTAAGCTTACTAAAGTACTAATCTCATTCTTATGTAGTACTAATTTCATTATAATGTAGTACTGATTCTGTAAGAACTGGGTTCAAACTGAGGACGAATTTGGTATAAATTTCATGAATAGTATTTGAGGGATTGAGTGGAGTTTGGTCTCGAGTTAAGTCCCTTTTTAAATTATGATTGAAAATTAATCTAAGAGGCACCATTTATACGTATTTCAAATAAGAAAAAATGAGAATGTTTCCTTGCATTTCAAATAATACAGAACACCCTAAAAGGGCCTAACATATGCCCTCTTAGCCTGCTTTGGATCGATTAACTGCGCAGAGTAGCAAAAATAAAAAAAGTAAGAATAAAAAAAATAAAGTAGAATAAAAGCAACATAAACTTATAATACCTAATAAAATTTTTACTTAACACTACGCAAAATTGGTTTAATGTGAATTTTTTTCTTTTGTGAATAAAAACGAGGATTTAAGAACTGGAAGAGAGACTGATGAAAAATAGTTCAATTCGTAAAGTTATTTATATATATTTATTTATTATCTTAAAAATAGAAAAATATATTTTCGTTTTCATGAAAAATGTAACAGTACTTTTCGATACAAGAGTGAAAGTGTTGATTTTCTAACAAGTACGAATTTAACGCTCGAGCGAAGCGAGTCAAAAATCATCTTTCGCACTTATATATATACTAGGGGGGCTTCGCCCCCCTGCGCGCTTCGCGCGCCAACCCCCTATTTTTAATTTCGAAAAAGGTTTTTCGTTATTAATTTATTTAAAATAATGTTTTAAATTGTATTATTTTTTGCTACTATGGACACCTTAGAAATTAAACCGATTCACACAACACCTTGGAGGTACTGTTATAATGCATTGGTTTTATACCAAAAATTTAATTTTTTTTTAAATACGATTATAATTTATAAATAAAAAATTTTACCAAAATTTAGTATAATGAAATCAGAATCATAGTAATAAAAAAAATAAAGACATTAAATGTTAACTGTAAATTTTAAACTATATGAATTCCTATAAAGATTAAATTTATATTTTAATAATTATAAATGTTAATGAAAAATTAACTTACAAAAAATAGTAAAGTGCATATACTTACTAAATTGTAGTATTTAGTAACTACTTATGAAAATTTTGGAATATTTTAAACGGATCTAAATTGAACTTCACCTCCTAAAATTAATTTATTTAATGGCAAAGGATCATCGCCAAAAGTTCTATGGCATTAATATTTTGTACTTTTAGAGTAATAAAACTTTCTTCTTAAATAAATAAATTTTTTTATTAATTTTTATTATAATTTTATAGAACTATTTATATAATTTTAGTGGCATATAAATAAAAACCTGTTTCTTCCATTTCTCCCGTAATTCGTAATTTGCACCCTTTTTCAAAATTTGCGTTTTAATCCATAATTACGTCTAATTTATTTTTTCCTTTAGTTACAGAGCTCATATATTTATCTTGATTATTATAATCAAATTCATTCCTTAGAAAACCTTCTCTTTCTAATAAATACATACTTGATTATTTAAAATATTGTTTTCAATAAATATACATAATCTACTCACTTATATATCCATACAATTTTTAAATATTAATTTAAAAAATATTTAAATTAAATGCTCCTAAATTAATAGTTTTTGAAAATCTATTCAAATATATTTCGTATTTTATATTGCCACTGTTAAAATTTGAATTTTCTTTTGCCTATACAGTTTATAATAGAATTATCGTAAAAATGCATAATATATTTAATTTTTAACTCATTGTATATATCATATGGATATTTGGAAAAGTGTATGTTATACTTGATTAATATTTATTTAATCTTCAAACAATTTTGCATCTGTATTTAAAGCATTACATTCCATTTTAGATCCGTTATTATATTATTGAGTATACGTTTAAACATTTTATGAGTTTTATCAAGAATGAGTAAACTAATACACATTCTTTCAAGTTATGTTCACAACTTTTTTTTTGCGCAAGGAATAAATACATATATTATGTATTCTTGAAAAAACAATTTTAAAATATATATATATTATATAAATATTCCGCCGCACACACACACACACATACACGCACGCAAGCGCGCACGCACCCACACACACACCCACATACATACATATATATACATATATATGGGCTATTTCACGTCAAGTGGTACGATGAAAATTTTAAATCGCTCCAAAATTTGAGAACAGGCTGGAAACATCTTCCAGAACATACAAAAAACATTTAAGTTTTAAAAATAATTTGCATAAGAGTTATTCAACCATAAAAAGTGGAAATTTTTCAATTTGTTGGAAAAATTACTATATTTAAAGTCACTTATTTTAAAATCTATTGATTTTTTTGAAAAAACATTATAAACAACTTTTGTTTAAATTAATCTTTAGAACTTATCTACCCTGGTTACAATTCTTAATTTTAAAATCTCGAAGAGATAGAACACCCGGACATATTGAATATAAAAAAAGGCGACCACGCCACAATCGATTTTAATCTAACACCTCTCAAAAGTTCACATTTTTCGCGAGTTTTCGAATGGTTTGGGTTAGATTATTGGCCAAGACCGCTGGTGTAAGTTATGCCTCATAAACCTCATAAAATCACTAATTTTCACGTATTTTAGGACATAACTTACACCAGCGGTGTAATATATAATATATATATATGTGTTAATGAACAATTAACTTACCAAAAATAGTAAAGTGCATATATTTAATTGTAGTATTTAGTAAAAACCTATTAAAATTTTAGATTATTTTAAACAGATCTAAATAGAACTTTACCTCCTAAAATTAATTTATTTAATGACGAAGGGTGATCGCCAAGAGTTATATATATGTCATTAGTATTTTGTACTTTTAGAGTAATAAAACTTTCTTCTTAATTAAATCAATTTTTGTATTAGTTTTAAAGAATTATTTATAACATTTTAGCGGCATATAAATAAAAACCTGTTTCTTCCATTTCTCCCGTAATTCATAATTTGCACCCTTTTTCAAAATTTACGTTTTAATCCATAATTATATCCAATTTATTTTTCCCTTTCGTTACAGACCCCATATATTTATTTTAATTATTATCAACAAAGGCATTCCTTAAATAACCTTTTGTTTCTAATAAATACATACTTGTTTATTTAAAATATTGTTAATATAAATATACGTTTGTTAATATAAATATAAATATACGTAATCTACTCACTTATATATCCATACAATTTTTAAATTTTGATTGAAATAATATTTAAATTAAATGCTACTAAATTAATAATTTTCGAAAAACTTTTCAAATGTAATTCGTATTTTATATTGCCACTGTTAAAATTTGAATTTTCTTTTGCCATTACTGTTTATAATAGAATTATCTTAAAAATGCAATAATTAATGTATTTAATTTTTAACTTATTGTATATTTCACATATAGATATTTGGAAAAGTGTATGTTATACTTGATTAATATTTATTTTATCTTCGAAAAATTGTGCATATTTTTTTAAAAACATTACATTAAATTTTAGGTCCGTTTCTATTTTATGAGTTTTATCAAGAATAAGTAAACTTTAGTAAATTTGTAGTATTATTTTTGTCCAAAAATGTCCATATCTTGGACCAGAATTGTCTGCCATTCTCCAGCTTCAGACCAAATAAAAGGTAATTTTTCAACGTTTAAATAGATTTTTGGTTTGGGAAAAAAAATTGTGGCGAAACTCATTTTTTTGCATTTTAAGGTTTATTTTATGTTTTGCAAGTACCTATATATATATATATATAATTGGGGCAATTAAAGTTTTTTAACAGATTCTACAGAAAATTTCCAAACTTTCTTGTATTTAACATGTATAACAACAAATCAATAGGATTTGGGTTATAAAGCGATAAATATAGTTAAAAAATAAAAAATTTCATTAAATTTCAATTTTGTGATTGCAAACAGCATTAAACGCAATTAAAATAGCGCTCTAAAAATTTAGCTACATCTTCTTTAACCCATTTCTGAAAGATTCCACCAGAAAAATATTTTATTTTTTCACTGGATCAATTCACGTGGAATACCCCATATATATATTTTTATAACGTGGGCGTAAATGTGATTTTTTAAAGAAGAGCAATGCGTAAATAGTACATTTCGACACTAGTGCGAGCATTTGATTTTCTCCACGTGTGACGGTTTGCGCTCGAGCGAAGCGAGGGCGAAGAGGTCACACGAGGAGGAAATCGACTTCTCACACAAGTATCGAATAGTTCTTTTCGATAGGACGTGTGAGAGACTCAATTTAACGCACGCGTCTTTTGTTTCGCGTGCGCGGAATCGAGCCTCACGCACGGAGTATCGAAAATGTGTTTTTACGCACACTGTATCAAAAGATAATTGTTTCAAAATTAAAAAGTTGTACATTCTCATGAAAAATCATAAAATAATATTTTTATATGCTATGTTTGGTAAGCAAAATTTAATAAGAAATGTATGTTAAGTAATCAAATGTATTTCAGGTAATTTATTCATCATGAAGCTTCTGTTATTTATTCGATATCGGCAATAAAGAGCCTAACTCGATTTTTTAAATATTTAATATTTTTTATTATAAATTTTTAACTGAAAAATAGCACTCGGAACTTTTACAACAAATAGTATTTATTATAACATTCTACAATATGCGAGGTTACCAAATTTTTGGTTAAAACTCTTAATCGTTTCCCGGTGGAAACGTCGAAAATATAATTTGAAATAAAATAAAATCTTGCACGGCCGACTCTCTCAGAGGAGATTCCGTCGAATTTACAGTGGACCGGTTTCCACTGTAATCTACAGTAATTTTTAATTGGCGTTAACAAATTAATAAGCGGATTCCTTACGGAATATACTGTCACCACTACCACGAGAGAGATGTTTGGAAACTATTATTCAATAATAACGCGCGAAAAAACCCAACGTAACGCGACGTAATAATTAAACAAACCCCACGAACCCAACGATCGAAAAATCACTCCCGAATACCCACGACCACGTTTGACCAACAGTAATTTACTAACAAGGAGGGGTTCCACCTTCCGGGAAACAGATTTTGTTGCAACTTTGAGAGCTGTTTTCTGGTACCCAAATATGAAAGAATTCATATGAAATTCAATCTCATAGGCTGCCTAATTCGACGTCAGCATAATTCCACCGAAAATTCAACCATGTATCGGTACTTTTGCCGACACACAAAAAAATCGGAAAATTAGCTTTGTAAGCCCCGCTTTGAGGTTATAATATTAATGAAGGATTGAAGTCATAACGTCTTTCGAGGTGCCGGAGGCCGGAGGCTGCAATCTTTCATGCTGTGTGGGAGTGAACTAATACATAATTTTTTATACTACCTGATCATTGCATTTAAAAAAGTAACATATTAATCGATTTATTCTGTAGAATTTATAGAAAAATAACATAATTTTGCCACTCTAGTTTCAATACTCCAAAAAGCTTTTAAAAACGTTTCATTATAGTTCTGTTTCTATCCAAAATTGCAACCTATTTTCTACCCTGAGCATATTAAACATAGTCAGTTTATACTCGAAAAATCGTTTCAATTTCTACTAGAGAAATATGGGAAATTTTTTAAAGATAATATAAGTTGCTAACCAATACCCAAAAATTGGACACATTTCTTAGATAGGTAAACAGAAATGGCTATCCAATTTTAATAGCAACTTAATGTCTAATATAAATTAAGTAGTCTCAAAAATGGCAAAGAAATGTTAGAAAAAGCGAAAGTTGTCATTTATTACCCTGTATATAAGAAAAATGGCTAATAAATATGTATTTAATTTTTTGGATTTCTAGCAAGGATTGACTAACATAGTTATGCTGACTCAAAATTTTTCAATTTTTCTTAAAAATGTATTAACGAATTCCGTTAAATTTTGCATAATTGAAGATTAAAATTTGGTATCTCTGTTCTTTATTTATACAAAAATCTAGTTATATAAATAAATAATAAATAGCATAAATAATCGGTTATACATGGTAATCAATTCGGTGTTGATAACCCTTAAATATATTTTATATACACGAAGATTACGTATGTACATATGTTTTTCAGATATCCGACTCATCAAGAGCATTGCTAACAGCTAGTATATCAGCATTTACAAATTAGACAACCCTAGAAGAATATTGCGATAGTTTCTACGACAATCCTTTGTCGATGACAAATGTACCACTTATTACTATTGATGTTAACCATTATGTTAAAGACTGGGTAATGTTCTTAATTCAAATCAGAGTACACAAGCTATAGTTCAAGTATTTCACATGGCCTATATTGGTTGGCCCAACAGTTGTCTGTTGTGAAACTGATGGTAATATTATCATTACAATGGAACCAACAATTTGGGAAAAAACAGAGATTACTTAACCTCTTTAATTACTGGAAAAATTGATTCTACAAATTTATTGATAGACCAGTGGGATCAGGGTTTTACAAAAGATTCTAAGGAAACAGTAGCGACCCAGATTCAGATACAGACGACAATTTCAGCCAATCACTTACATCAACGAAAAAGGATGTAAAGCATAAAATAACAAATTGGGAACAGTCGGCGTTAAATATTAAGACAGAAATTGAATTAAATGTAACCAATCAAAAGGGGAACCATATAAATGCTCATGCGTATAAGAAAATAGTTAAAAGAATTATAAGAGAAGCTCAACATTTGTCAATGTGGTTAAATGTATTTAAAAAATCTCTGGATTATTTTCATTCTCAAACGTCGTCGGGCGCATCTGTAGAGTGCGAGATCCGCAAAATAAAAAGTGGTGTACTAAATGGAAGGGGAAATATTTGAGAGTCGATGATACCGTCACCAAATTAATAAAATATCGTCGCCTCCGAATAAAAACATTCTAACTCAGAAATCGCTTGGAAAATACGTTAACTCAGAATTCGCTTGGAGAACACGTTAACTCAGAATTCGCTTGGAGAACACGTCAACTCAAAAATCGCTTGGAAAACACGTTAACTCAGAATTCGCTTGGAGAACACGTTAACTCAGAAATCGCTTGGAGAACATGTTAACTCAGAAATCGCTTGGAAAACACGTTAACTCAAAATTCGCTTGGACAACACGTTAACTCAAAAATCGCTTGGAGAAGACTTTAACTCAAAAGTTGCTTGAAGAACACGTTAATTCAGAGGATGATTTTTGGCGCCTCGATTTAAGTTGGCACCACTACCAAAAATTTTTAACAGTTCAAGAATAAATAAAAAAACTTTCATATATTTATACACGTATTTTTTTTTTAATTTCTCTAAGCGGTCTTATTATACACTAATGCGTTCTCCTAAAAAAGGTGGAAAATTCTTTAAATATTTAAGAAAATCGTAGAAATTAGTGTTTTCGATAACTTTATGAAATCGATATTTATACGGGCTCTCCATAAATGTGTAAAAGTACATAAATTTATTTCTACTATAAAATATAGTACACAGGTGTATATTCTCTCAGATAAAAGTTGTCGCCTCAGCATAAGCGAGGATAATAATATAATTCATTTGAGGGGATTATCGGATATTACTCCAGAAGTGTAAATAAAACTATTCACCCTGTTCACTTTGATAATAGCTTACTTAATTATATGAATTTCTAAATTAATTCAATGCTGTTAAATTTTGTATTAATTAACTTAAATAATGAATTTAATTTTGACTTAATTATAATATATATATGGGGTATTCCACGTGAAGTGGTCCGATCAAAATTTTAAACTGCCCCAAATTTTGGGTACACATTGCAAATGTTTTTCAGAATACAGAAAAAAAATTTTAGGTACTGGAATTTATTAGTTCAAAAGTTATTCTAACCTCAAAAAGTGAACTTTTTCCAGTTTTTTTCAACACCAGCTGGGTTCATCGCTATTTAACTCAAAATCTATCAACTTTTACTATAGAACATTATATGTAACATTCGTTGCTAATTATGTCTAGAATTTATCCTTCTGGGTTAGAATTTCTAATTTCAAGGTAAATGTTAGATAAACTACATGTCAATATTCAACTTGGAAAAAAACTAACTTCGCCACAATTGATTTTCTTATCCAAAAGTCCAAAAGAAAGCTTAGAGCAATACCTTTCAAATGATCTGTAGCATTTTTATGGCCTTCAATTCTGTAAAAAGTTATGATAATTTAAAGAAAGATGAAATTTTTTAAAAAATTTAAATGGGAAATACCATGTTAATTTTTGTGAATTTTTTGTCTTTCTTTAAATTATCATAACTTTTTGCAGAATTGAAGGCCATAAAAATGCTACAGACCATTTGAAAGGTATTGCTCCAAGCTTTCTTTTGGACTTTTGGATAAAAAAATCAATTGTGGCGAAGTTAGATTTTTTTCAAGTTGAATATTGACATGTAGTTTATCTAACATTTACCTTGAAATTAGAAATTCTAACCCAGAAGGATAAATTCTAGACATAATTAGCAACGAATGTTACATATAATGTTCTATAGTAAAAGTTGATAGATTTTGAGTTAAATAGCGATGAACCCAGCTGGTGTTGAAAAAAACTGGAAAAAGTTCACTTTTTGAGGTTAGAATAACTTTTGAACTAATAAATTCCAGTACCTAAAAATTTTTTTCTGTATTCTGAAAAACATTTGCAATGTGTACCCAAAATTTGGGGCATTTTAAAATTTTGATCGGACAACTTCACGTGGAATACCCCATATATATATATATATGTGTGTGTGTGTGTGTGTGTGTGTGTGTGTGTGTGTGTGTGTGTGTGTGTGTGTGTGTGTGTGTGTGTGTGTGTGTATAAAGTATACTTTGCGTCGCAAGGGGGAATACAGTTGAACTTTCTCCCATACAAAATATTTTTTAGATAATCGCTAAAACTAAACAACGCAAATTTTTTAATATTTATATTAAAAACAATATAATCATGAAATAATGCAATTTCATAAAAATAAAGTACTAACACATCACAATATCAATTCTTTCAAATATTTATTCTACGATTTATAGTAGAAATAAATTTATGTACTTTTACACATTTATGGAGAGCCCGTATAAATATCGATTTCATAAAGTTATCGAAAACACTAATTTCTACGATTTTCTTAAATATTTAAAGAATTTTCCACCTTTTTTAGGAGAACGCATTAGTGTATAATAAGAACGCTTCGATAAATTAAAAAAAAAATACGTGTATAAATATATGAAAGTTTTTTTATTTATTCTTGAACTGTTAAAAATTTTTGGCAGTGGTGCCAACTTAAATCGAGGCGCCAAGAATCATCCTCTGAATTAACGTGTTCTTCAAGCAACTTTTGAGTTAAAGTCTTCTCCAAGCGATTTTTGAGTTAACGTGTTGTCCAAGCGAATTTTGAGTTAACGTGTTTTCCAAGCGATTTCTGAGTTAACATGTTCTCCAAGCGATTTCTGAGTTAACGTGTTCTCCAAGCGAATTCTGAGTTAACGTGTTTTCCAAGCGATTTTTGAGTTGACGTGTTCTCCAAGCGAATTCTGAGTTAACGTGTTCTCCAAGCGAATTCTGAGTTAACGTATTTTCCAAGCGATTTCTGAGTTAGAATGTTTTTATTCGGAGGCGACGATATTATGAAGGGAAATTCAAAATATTGCATACTTCCTATGACGCTGAAAAAATCATTCTACAGAAAAAAGACAATTAGAATGTGAAAATTTTGAAGACGATATTGGGCAAATGTATAAATCATCACAATTTACAAAGTATATATATTAATCGGTATTTACGAGCTAATTTGTGTTACTCAATATGTTTTGATTGTCGAGATCTTAATAAAAAATAAGACTCAATTGATCTCCACGAACACAAATTTTTATTAGTTGCCGACATTTTGGACGTATTTTAGCCGTCCCTTTTCAAGGCAATAAAAAAGCGCAGAGATATTAAATTAACATATTAGATGAACATAAACAATCACCATCGACATCGCACGCAACACCGCACAAAACCCTCCACTTAAAATATCAAAAAAACGAGGACCTCCCCGAAGGGAGCCCTGTACACTAGTGAGACTTAATACATCGTCGAGATCTTATCTGCGGGTCAAGATAAGCGGCAGCAAGAACAGCAACAACACATGTTGCTTGCGTTGACGGATCATATGCCCTTCAAGAGCTCTTTTAGTCAACAGACTTATTGCTCTGTGATCTAAGTGTCGTCTGTCAGGAAAACGGGCAGCGTAAAGTCTTGCTGTAGCTCGAAAATTATTATAACTTTCTCCTAAAACAATTATCATATTCTCAATCTCGTTTGGTAGATAATCAGCCATTTTTAGAGATAATTTTATGTATTTTTACTTTTTTAAAGAGTTTTGGAATGAAAAATCAAAAAGTATTTACAGTGTCAATATTTTCCAAATTTTTTTTCCTCATGAGTTTCAAACGGTCCGATCGAAATTTTTTATCTACATTTTATTTTAAGTATGGTAATCAGCCAAATGCAATTTTTTAAAAACAATTTATAAAATTTTATGATAATTCACTAAAAATTATTATTCGGGGGTTTATGGGGTCGCTGATTACAATTCAGGGATCAGTTTCTGAAATTTCGAAGATGGCGGACCCTGGACAGTCGGTAAAACAGCTTACTTTTAAAAAGTTGATAAAATCACAAAGGCAGATGGATTGAACGAGGAGATCCAGTTAAATGGCCTGCTTGTTTACCAGATCTAACGTCTCCAGATTTTTTAACAGTTAACTATCAATTGATTTTGTCAAAGTCGCAAAAGCCAGCTTCCAATACCATTTTGGGAGTAAGTTTTACCTGCTCTATCCCATCCCAAAACTCAAAGCAGAGATTTTAATTTACATAAAATAACTCTGACCTTCATAGGACCTTGAAAATGAAGTTAAAGATTAAAACCAATTCCGTCAAAAGATGTTCCCCATCGTCCTTTGCAACTTTTCGCTGAATTATTTTCATAACTAGCGTAGATTCCGAGAAATTTAGGTGGGGCATTTAAAATGGCCTTTAATCTTTATTTGAACTTGAAAAACTTTAATAAATGACACAAATAACAAAGCAGTTTAACCATTAAATAACCATAAAATTACAGGTTCTATGGCATTTAACCTTGAAATGATCTTTTGAAGGTCACGGAAAAAATTTCCTCATTTAAAAAAACAAAAAAACCACTCTGACCTTCAAATAACCTTCAAAATAAAGTTCAAGTTCAAAACCAATCTTGCCAAAAGATGCCCCCATCGTCCTCTACAACTTTTCCCTGAACCATTTTTTCATAGCTAGCGCAGATTCCGAGAAATTTGGGCGCGGCGATTAAAATGGGTTACCGTGTATAAATTGGATTTGTTTATAATTGACCCTCAACAATCGACTATTTACTAACACAATTTCTTGTTTAGCATATTATTCATTTATTTTATTTCTTTTGCGTTATCAATTAAAAAGTATATATGTATAATTAATTTAAGTAAGTTGTACTTTTTATTAAATTTTTATGAATATTTTCTCGCACAAATCGTCGCCTTTGAATAAAAAGGTGCCAAACGGAATACGGTTGAAAAAGGTGCCAATTTGCGGAGAAAACTTTTCCTTCTACATTATTAATTATGTATATTATAATGTATTTATATATTGGCTCTTGAAAATGACGGTTATACAATTATTAAGTATATGTTACACTGAAGTTTTATTATTGATCTACTAGCGTTATAATTTATACATGTAAAAGGTTTTTTAATTCTTCTTAATGTAATAAAAAATTGAAATTGATTATGTTAATATATATAAAATCTATGATCAGTTATCGGGAATTAAAATAGAATATCAACGGAATTATCTTTTATCAACATTTATTTACCAGGATATTTAACAATCTAATAATATTCGAGTGACATATCAAGGTACCTTTACGATCCGCCGAGATCGCTAAGCGCACTGTCGACTCCTTCCGATCTCGCGTGACCACTCGGCTCCACACAACTCGTAGACGAGCTCTCCGCCGCCCGGATTACTGGCCTTTATGTTACAACTTAATACTTATCAATAAATATCTCGCGACGACGGTGCAGGCATCTTCATCGTCTGAAGATTGCACCTTGTGTTTGGTCCGCGAATTACTTTAACTTTACAAACTATCGATATACCTCTTTCGAATTAGCCGATTCTACCTTATCGGCTCTGAAGGTCACAACATTCTCCCTTTCTCAGTAAAATTCGCATGTACTTAAATCAAAACTCGTATAACATAGTATTCTTTGCTTGACTCGACATACACTAAACAAAATACTCATCTTCGCCCGATAATATTTTTTCCTGTACAATGTTTACATTCGCTTAAAGGTACTATACGGCTATTATAAAATATTTACTTTCGTTTAGCTGCTAGTCGGCATATTTACAAATAAAATTTCGCTTTTATTAAATTCGTTTTTTTTCGAATTATGTCATTCATCATAATATATCAATATAATAAACTAATGTTTTCGGATCCGAACAGCTTAAAACTAACTCGAGTTGACTAAGTTTGTTGTTCTTTTTTTTTAATTATATGCTTAATAATAAAAGTTTCTTTAATGTATTCATATGTGCACATATATATATATATATATATATATATATTGAAGTTAAATAACACATACGGTGTTTTACCTAAAGTAGTACTGACACTCGAATTTAAGTCGCGTTCAATCTTTTTCAATTCAATATCACATTTAGTAACATCTTTTTCAGCGGAAATTTTAATAGCAGGAATAATTGTTTGATGAACTCGCTCAATAAGACCATTAGCTTGAAGATGCCTACTAGAATTTAACATGTATTTAATACCGTTTTTCAAACAAAATTGCTGAAATAAATGAGACGTAAAACTCGAACCACGATCTGAAATTATTCGCCCTGGTAAACCATACTGATTTATAAATTCTTGAAGCTTTTTAATTACAATAGCGGCCGACACATTCTTAACCGGAAATATTACTACGAATCGTGTAAAATTATCAATTAAATCAAAAATATATGTATTGCCGCGAGCACTTGTCGGGAACGGACCTACATGATCAATGTGTATCACGGCAAACGGACGACGTCCAGGCGGAATAGGATGCAGTTCGCCTTCGCCAGGCCCTGCTTTACGCTTTGCTAAAATACAGCATAAACAATTTTTAATATGCATACGGACATACCGTCGTAGTCGTGGAAAATAAAAATATTCTTCGACTCTTTCGCTGTTTTCTCGATACCAAAATGACTTGATAAGTCATGATATCTAATGACTAAAGACTTGCGCATCGCAGACGGTACTGCAAAGAATTGTCGCTCTTTATTATCACATGTAACTAACTTATATAAAAAACCATCTCGAATTGTATAGTTTTTAACAAGTTGCTTTTCGAATACCTCTCTCTCACCTTCTTTCTTTTTCAAAATATTAATTGTTTCTGTAAGTTTACTGTCCGTTCTTTGAAACATCAAAATTTCATTTTCACGCGTTTCTAAACTAAAAATAGTATCCGTGACTTGATTATAATTCTCTAAATTTACAGGTGCCCGAGAGAGTGCATCGACATGTTTCATAAGCTCTCCGCTTCTGTGTTTAATTTCAATATCATACTTTGACAGCTCACTCATACACCTGGAAATTTGAGAATTCTTAGTTTTCCACGTATTTATATGTATAAGACAATGTCAATCAGTTACAATAATAAATTTCAGTCCTATCAGTAGAGATCGCAGCCTCTGTAACGCCCACACAATCGCTAAAAGCTCTAACCTGCTAGAGTGATATCGCGTTTCTGCATCCGTCGTGCATCGACTTATGGCGTAAACCATGCGCAAAAAATCTTTTTCGTTGTCGCATTGACATAAAATTGCACCTAGGCCCACTGACGATGCATCAGTGTGTAATTCCGTTCGATATGCTTTGGGGTTATAAATTTTTAATATTGGTTCAGACGTCAATTTACCTTTAATTTCTAAAAACGCACGATCTTGATCAGATCCCCAAACAAATTGATTTTTCTCTTTTAAAAGCATTGATAAGGGTTTTGCGATTGTCGCAAAATCTACAACGAAACGTCTGAAAAATCCCGCTAAGCCAAGAAATCTTCGAACTTCATGTATATTTTTAGGTTGTGGAAAAAGTTCAATAGCGTTAATTTTTCTACTGCCGGGTTGTATACTACCTTGCCCAAGCGTATAACCTAAATAATCGACACGTTTCATTCCGAACTTACACTTGCTCAAATTTAATGTTAGATTCGCGTCCTTTAACAATTCTAAAATAGTTATTAAATTTTGCATTAGACAATCCCAATTTTCCGCATGAATACAAATATCATCGAAAAAGTTAAAAACTATGCCTTTCTTTCGTACGTGACCTAATATTTTATCCATTAACTTGGCGAAACAACGAGGCGCATTAGTTAAGCCTAACATCGCTCGTTCGAATCTCCCCGTTTGAGTTTCAGTAATAAATGCTGTATAGTCTTTTACCTCTTCTTCTAACGGCATTTGCACATAACCGAACGCTAAATCTAAAACTATAAAAAGTCGCGCACCACTCAGCTGTTCTAAAAGATCGTCAAAATTAGGAATTGGGTACGGAATTGGTCTAGTAACCTTATTAAGCTTTCTATAATCAACGACCTCCTTCCTTTTTCCGAACTACAAATGCTGGGCTCGCGAATGCTGAATTAGTCTCTGATATAATTCCAACACGCTTATAGTCATCGATTATTTTATCCATATCCTCACAAATCTCGCAAATTCAAACGATAAGGTTTGGATTGAACAACTGCATCTTTTTCAACCTCTATGTTCATTG
Organism: Theocolax elegans; assembly: GCA_026168455.1. Lineage (NCBI taxonomy): Eukaryota > Metazoa > Arthropoda > Insecta > Hymenoptera > Cerocephalidae > Theocolax > Theocolax elegans. The sequence goes on from CM047425.1 coordinate 41,634,318, forward strand.
TAATTTTATCGGTTACTCCAAGTTTGTCTAATTGTTTTGCAAAACATGACCTATAATTATTTAAAATTTCAACTAAATGAACCTTTTGCTCGGCCGTAATATCATCACCTGTTATAATTTTGTTATCACAAATTTAACTCTTTCGCGGCTCTTTTAATTCTATCGATTCTATACTTAAAATGGACTCACCGATTTCGTTATTGATATTAATAATTTCGCGATCATTACTGTTATGCAAAACTGGTATACAAATTTCTTGAGACTGAATAGATACATTAATAAAATTAACACTACCGGGTTCAAGTTCTACTCGTTCTAACGATGCTGCTTTATTATTTACAGTTTTTGGAAAAATACTATCGTCAATGTCGGCAAAAATTAAATCTGTTCCTGTTCGAGTGTACATCAAATCAGCTGATTCAGTAAACGGTCTCCCTAATATAATGTCGTAGCGCTGCGCCGTGTCAGGTACTACGCGCAATGTCATTTTACGCGGCTTCAAATTATCGACTTTTATAACCTCTTCAATTATACCATATGACGCAACATTACTATGACCGAATCCCTCAATACTCGAATTAACGTGCGTTACCTTAAAACCTTCGCGTATCACGGACTAGCGGTTATCGTACATATAGATGCACCCATATCAATATGCGCCGAAAATTTTGAATTACCGATATACACTGCACGAATAAACTTTTTTCCGGCTTCATCAATCGATCGCGTTTCAACCGTCTTACTTCCTCAATAGTATTGAGTCAATACTTACACTCGATTTAATTTGCGGACAACGTGACGCAACGTGACCAGGTAATTTACACGAAAAACACGTAAACTCTCGTTTAGGTTGCTTGCAATCGCGTGCTAAATGTCCGGACGTACCGCAATTGTAACATTTTACCACCGTTTTACGCTGTTCCGTAGTCGTCGTTGAACTCGCTACCTTCTTGTTGCCAGCGCCATCTTGATATTGTAGTCTGGAAATCGCGCCACCGGCCCCACCATCTCTCCTCGTAGGTACCAACGATCCGGACTTTCGGTCGCCTCTCGTCGCATGTTGTTGATCTCGCCTATCTGTCGCTCGTTCACGACGATTCTCATGTATGTTGTCAATCTTCACTAGGTCTTGAATCATCAAATCGGTCGTCATATACTCACGTCCCAATAAATATTGTGCTAAATCTTTCGATTTCAGACTCGTAGCAACTTCTTCACAAATTTCCTTGACAGTAAACTCGAGTCCGTTACACAGCCATATCTTTTCGAGTAAATAATCCTGTAGTGTTTCACTAACACTCTGTACTCTCAACATCATAGCTTTAAGTTTTTCACTCCGTGTGCGAGAATAAGTAAAAGCCGTCAAAAATGCTTCTTCAAAATCGGTAACTGTCTTAACGGTGTCAGCTTTCGAAAGCAGCCATTTCCACGCACCGCCTTTCATACGCGCTTTAGCAACGTTATACGCGAGCACATCGTTCCAACCGTTAAGCGCTTTAGTATTCTTGAAATCGACGATCCACGCTAGCGTCTTTTCGGGTCCTTCATTTCCGTGAAATTCGTAAATCGCGTCCTGCGCTGTTGCAATCGAAATCAGTTGACTTTGTTGTTCTAACCTTGCTCCATTTAAAACATCAAGATTGTTCGATTGGTTTGATACAATACGTGTAAGTGTATCAAGCGAACGCACTAAACTATCTTCATTCGTTAGGTTAGAATGCTGACTGCTCGTCGCACTTACTTGACGTAATCGGTCAACTTCTTCTTTATGTGCTTGAATTTGTTGGTTGTATAATTCTTTTTCTTCTGCACGACGCCTCTTTAATCTCTCTATTTCTTCTAACGCGTTTTTAAGTTCTGTCGCCATGTTGACATCTAACTCTTACATATAACTGCCATCTACTGTAGAGAAGAATCAGTTCTACGAACGACAAACCGTTCCTCGCGTATCTGAGAAGTGTTTACACTGCACTAACAAATAAATAGTCACTGTCTCTCTCCAATAAATGCACTTCAGTATATATATATATTTACTTATCGGTGCTAATCCCACTTCTGAATTATTGTTATAACTATTGTCATCACTCTGACAACCTTAACAATTTTTATGTCAGGATTAATAAATTAATACACTCCATGTAGTTACAGAAAAAAAAGGTTTATATATATATATATATATATATATTGAAGTTAAATAACACCATTACAAAAAAGGAGAATAACTAATAATTAATAACGTAACTTTGGCGTGAATAATATCAACGATTAAATAAGCACACAGAATTAGAGTAAATTTGCCCGCTCGTTGGGGAACCAAAACTAAATGACGCAGCACACTGCCAAATTCTCGCTTTGCTCTCATACGGAGATCCGACTCTCAACGCAGTCAACCATGATCTGGGCGGCCGGACGATTCGCGCCGACGATAGCGCTCCGATCACAACGCGGAAACTTGCGTATACGTACAAATTCTTAACAATATTAACAATAAATAATTTTTTTTAAATAATGTATAACCAAGCAAATAAGCCTGGTCACCTCAATGCTACTTAAGCTGGGTAAAGCGTCGGGAAATGCTACATACACGCGACTTTGAGACACATACAATTACATAGCCATTCACACACAATTAAGAGGGAGTAAATAATAGTCCCGGGAGAGAGAGAATCCCCGTAAAATTGGGGATCGGATGGCCTTTTATCATTTCCGTCTGATTTACAACTAATTTCTGTTACACTTCCAGTATTTACGAAAATAAATGTGATTTTATTATATTTTTCACTTATTCTTTTTTAGTAAACATTAATAGCATATAACAAGACTCAAATTTGATCTATTGTTTATAAGCTAAAAATTATCCTAGTAGAAATCGTATGCCATTAAATAGGTAATAAATAGATAAATAGAATGGTCGAAAAATGGGTAAAAAATAGACGAAAAATGTGCCCATTTTTATCCTCCCAATGAAACGCTTTTTTCCAATTTTTAACCATTAAGTAGACTAAAATATTACTTATATTATGTTTTGAGCTCATTTTTAGCTTATTAACATAGAACAAATTTGAGTCTAGTTTATGCTGTTAAATGTCTATGAAAAATGAACTAGTGAAAAATATAATAAAATCACATTTATTTTCGTAAATACTGGAAATATAACAGAAATTAGTTGTAAACCCGAAACTATACGAATTTTGAAGTTTATTGTTACCGGAAAGCTGGAAACATTATGCCAATGTCTTGAGGTTATGGTCATTCTATTAAGTGTTAAAAAAATGGGTGAAAAAGCGTTTCATCACAAGGTATTTAATACCAATGTTTAATTTCTAGTTATTAGATTAAAATTTCTACTAGGATATATTTTCTATAAATACTTAAAATAATTTAAGGAGCAAAAATTTTCTATTTAGTTAATCGATTTTTTCCTCGCATTCTTCTTTATTTTCGATAATTTCTTATTTAGTGTTTTGTTCTTGAGTATTTACTTCTTATGTATTTTCTTTTCTAATATTTTCAAATTTAGCTTTGATTTTATATCCTGTACATCCATTTTCTTCTACGTTTATATTCTTATCTACTTCTTCGTAATTTGGGAATTATGTTTCAACTGCAGTGAAGTTTGTTATTTATTTATCTGAATTTACAATAACATAATGTATAGTTTTACTACTGTAAATTTTGAAACAGGCGTATCATTAGATTTTGAAGGCGTCTTTTATGGAAACTGTTTCCTTTTATACCAAATACAGCATATACTCAAAACGTGACTTAATGCTGTCAACATTTCCTTATCTGTTGTGATCAAATAGGAAATACTTCTTAGTTCCCTGACAAGTTCTGAAACATATATATAAGTATTTAGTTTTAAATAAACCGTGAATTAAATGTATATATCACAAATACAAAAATTTTACTACGGAATAGTCTAATTATATTTATTTGCAATCAATATTTCCAGTAAGATTTTTTGTTTAAGTTAGATTTATGCAAATAAATCTCTTTCATAATCTGCATTTTCTTTTAATTTCTGCAACGTTTTCTTTAAGTTTTTTTAAATCTATTGTAAATTTGCAAATAAATCTGTAAGAAAATAATTAATAATGAATTTACTGGATAAAATTTATAATATACATTCTCATTACATTTTTTCTAATGCTAATTAATAAATAATGTTTTCTACTTTTCCGAAAAACATATGTCTCTTATAAACTATAACGGTAAGCGATTTATAGATCAGGTAAGGAATGAGTAGCAAAAAGGCAATACTGAGCGCGCAAACAAGGATAGTGCGGTGCGCAAATCGGTAGTTTAGATAGAGAGGCGACACATAAACGGGTATAGAAGTACAGATGCAGATACACGTTTTATCCATGCATTATCGTGCTCCACCTCGATTGAACTGTGTACGAGTACAAGTGTGGGTGTCGAGAGTGTTTACTCACACTATCCAATATATAGTGGGCAAATGGTGTATCATATTTGGATCCGACTGTCCCGTTTGCGCCTCCAATTTTACCTGATACGATTCAGGTGAGGAACCGTCTACCCCCTGTTGGAAATGCTCAGTTAATACCAATCTATACCGATAATTTTACAGTCTTCGATCATCTAAATTAATCGGTTTACATCGTTTAAAAAAGATGCCATATATTATTGTATATCGATTTTACTCGGATTCAGTCGAGAATATGTGCATAATCGGATATTGTTTAAGTTTATATGATTGAAATCTATCCGCAATAATGGGTTATATAACGGTAATCTATAACGTCATTTTTATGTATTGTTTTTTACGATTAAAAATAATCTGCACGAAGTCGGTTGCAATCGATTGATTAATGAAAAGTGCTTAATGAGTCGTTGTCGGAAATATACGACAGCAAATCTACTAGTTTCTGTTTGGTTTCAAATTAGCTGTTTAAACTTTCGCAGTCTATTTTAATCGTTTATAGTCGATTTCAAGTTTGTGTATTAGATAATAAGTTTTTGTCGAAGGTTACCAGTCCATATTCTGTCCGCCTTAATCGGTTTTAATCAAGAAAATAATTTGTACATTGATAATCATATTGTATCGGGTATTGTCGAATCAACTCTTGTCGGAAGTTATTGGCTGAGATTCATCAATAATTTAGTTTCATCGTGATCCATTTTACTTGTTAAATTATTCAATGTATCGCAGTCGGTTCTAATCGTTTATAGTCAGTTTCAATCAAAGTAATATTTTGCATGCTGATAACCCCCACGTATATATTAGTTATTTATGTACCTTGCGTGAGCCTCGCGTCATTACTGTTCGAGGCGGAAAATTTTGCTGCGCTCGCGACCGCGGACGTACTAACCATCCACGAAATTTTCCGCCTCGAACAGTAATGACGCGATGCTCACCCAAGGTACATAAATAACTATTTCAGTCTACTAATTCGTACACCGACTCTTACGTGCAGAGTGCGCTCCGCTTGTAAATACGTTGCATACATACAAGTAGCTCCTGCTTGTATGACAGCCTTCTATACATCCTCCTAGGACGTATAAGATGTTCTTACGTCCTAGGAGGCTATATGAAAAGCGCTCCGTAGGTCATATACGGCGATCAATATAATCTATGCCGCGCGAATCGGTAGAGTCAACGTGTTTGAAACGCGTAGTATATGTTTCGGAGATATATCTAAAGCTTTCTAAACAAAACTAGTTTAAATATAATGTTTTCGTTACTTTAATCATAGTTATCTTGTTATTGCTCAGATACCAAAATATTATATATATATATTTACAGCCTGCTAACCCGTACGGAAACTCTTACGCGCGGAGCACGCTAAAATACGTAAATACATCTTTTTTTTTTATATTTACAGCATTTTTAGTCTCTTGTGTTAGAGACTATTATGCTATTCTTAATTATTATAGTTATGTACATTTTACTTACATTTTTACAGTAGATGTACATATAAGTTTTACAATAAGTTTTAATACAATGTTATTGATTTCGCATATAATTTATGTGGTTAGATTCTAAATCTTAAGATTAGCCTGCTTAAAAAACGAATGGAGTGCATGATATACAGCTACTGTCGGGTTTACGAGCAGTACGGTTGCTGACAATAGTAGCTGTATTTTTAATTTTGCTAATTTTTTATTAGAGTAAGTCGTTGCAAATTGTATTTTTCACATTGAAACAGTACATGATTTAAATCTTCTGATTCATATCCGCATTCGCATTGAGTACTGTTGACATTTATTTTAGCTAGCGACGCTGTCAGACTATAATGATTAGCACGACTTCTGATAATAATCGTAATTATTTCTCGAGTCAACTTTTTTCCTTTAAACCATGTTTTGCTATTTCCATTGTGAAAATTTTTTACAAATTCAATGCCTCTACCATACTCAATGATGAAACTATTGGTGTTGTCTCTGGCTGTCCAGGGAAAACTGAAATTACAATTAAAGATACCAAAATCGTATCTAGTAACGCAGTAAAATTTTTAGGTGTGATATTTGATTATACGTTAACTTTTGAAAACCACGTTGACTACATACAAAAAAAATGTCTCAGAGCAATAAATATTATAAAATTCTTAAGAGGCACTTGGTGGGGAGCAAGCGCAGAATGTTTATCGTTATTGTACAAAAGTTTTGTACGATCTATAATAGATTATGGGTGTTTCATATATTACCCCACACAGCTAGCACAAATTAAAAAATTGGATTCAATACAAAATACAGCTATTAGATTAGCTTTCGGCTATAGGCTTAGTATACCATTTAATATATTATTATCTTAATCTAAATTACTGACTATTAAGGAACGTACAAAATTTTTATGCGCCTGTTATCTTAATAAAATATACTCGCACGACCAATTATTAGTACACGAAACAATTCAAAAAATTAAAAATAAAATTATAACGAACCAAATTGATGCGAACAAAAGACTACTCTTTACATGTATTGCAGATACAAAAGAACAACCCCTGCAAATATATTGTAAAATTAACTATAACCTATATACATACAATTATGAAATTTTCACCAATGAATTAGATATTAACACTGAATTTGGCAATTCACTTGCGAAATCCAATGATTTAAATATCACAATTGACCAACTAATTGCAAATAATAATGCCACTGCCATATATAGCACTTTTGAATGCGGTTGAATACACTTTAAACTTTCATAAGCATACAATTTTGGTATTCACAGACTCACTTAGCGCCCTACTTTCTTTAAAAAGAATAAAATTTAGCATAAAAACAAACCCTTATTTATATGAACTTAAAAGTAAAGTCGAAATTTCTGAAAACAAAATAAATCAAAATAAAATCAAATTCTATTGAATTCCTTCGCATAAGGGTGTCGTAGGTAATGAACTAGCCGACGTAAATACATCTAGTGCAACCAAATTCGTGCCCGACTGTATACGCGTGATTATATCAACTACTAGGACGTATAGAAACGCTATACATCTTAGTAAGATGTATACAAATTCTCCATATCGTCGGCCGTCCACTTGAAAATCGAGATCAACGTCTTCCAAACGCGTAGTACACAAACTCTAGCAGAAAAAAATATATACAAAAGTAAACACAAGTCGCGAATAAGTGCAGTGCATCTAATACTCGCGGTGTCAGATTGCCGAAAGTCGATGTGTCGTTGATCGCGTGCACCCGGGCCAACTCTTCTTCTCTCTCTCTCTCTCTCTCTCTCTCTCTCTACCTAAATACTCTTTTCTATCGTTCATTCAAATTATCTATATTATTTTCCATTTATTTCTATTAATTTCTCCGATATGTAAAAGTCGCCACACGGGTTATAACGCTGTAAAATCTCGACGTACATTCGACGCGTTATCGCGACTAGAGGAAAAATATTATTGTGAATGGATTAGTTATGCCTTGGACGCTCGCTGCTCTCACGACGGCGGCCCAACTACTATCCATTCACAATGATATTTTCCCTCTGATCGTATTAACGTGACATATATACAATAGTACATAAATAACTAATATATATCATAATATTGTATATTAGAAATAATATGGTGTATATATGTATAGAAAAATAACGCAAAATGAGTCATATATCTTTAATAACTGCAATATTACAATTAATAATAAGTAATTACTAAATATTAAACATTCTATGATAATAAATGCAAAGTGTAAAAAGTTAAAATGTTTTATAAGAGTTTGTTTACAAATGTTTAAAAATTATTGACATAATATATAATTATTTATATTGTTTAAAAAAGTGTTTATTACATAACTTTTAAATGTAAAATAAATTATTTTGTGAGCAACGAAACAGTCGTACGAATTATAAGGATGAAATAGTTATTTATGATACTATAGTATACTTACAAGGGAAGTACATGACCTCCGGGAAACGGATCTCATCCTAACTTTGGTATGTCTTTTATAATATAAAAATATGAAGAAAGCCAAGTTATCTCTTGCCAATGGCCACTTTTATGGAAGTTATTCGACATCCAATAATAATAGCAGTAAAAATTACTTCCAATTCGGTCGCTTATAACTCAAAAACAAATAAAGATAAACAATCGAACCAAAAACCAGAAGAAAGTTGAGTTCAAGTAGATATGGTTTGAAAAAAAGAAGCTCAAATTGCTTAATTTAAAGCAAAGTTATGAAGAAAATAAGAAATTGAAGATTATTAGGCCAAAAGAAACAATAAATTTTTCATATTAAATTTTGGTTAAAATTTCTTTAATTTTTTATTTTCTTCATAACTTTGCTTCAAATTAAGCAATTTAAGCTTCTTTTTTTCAAACCATATCTACTTGAACTCAACTTTCTTCTGGTTTTTGGTTCGATTGTTTATCTTTATTTGTTTCCGAGTTATAAGCGACCGAATTGGAAGTAATTTTTACTGCTATTATTATTGAATGTCGAATAACTTCCGTAAAAGTGGCCATTGGCAAGAGATAACTTGGCTTTCTTTATATTTTTATATTATAAAAGACATACCAAAGTTAGGATGAGATCCGTTTCCCGGAGGTCATGTACATCCCTTGTTAGTTAGTATACTTTGATATATATGACACGTTAATGCGATCAGAGGGAAAATATCATTGTGAATGGATAGTAGTTGGGCCACGGTCGCGAGTGCATCAGTCCCTGATGAGGAGCAGTAGCGAGCTCGAAACGTCGGACAGCAAATTTGGGGTTAGTATATTTTTGGTGCAGGGGGGCAGTCAGATTGCTTTATTAATAATTTGTTTTTATTTTCAGTTAGTGTTTTTATTTTTTATTTTTATTATTTTTATAGATTCTTCGGGGGTGATTATAAGTAGGGGCAATCTGACTGCCCATATAATTGACTGTAAGACCGATAAAAATATTAATTAATTTAATTATACTACAGTCGATATAAGTAATATTTTATCAATAATTATTAATAATTATTAGTATTATAAAAAAGATTGCGGAATACATATTATAATGAAATATATCTTTGCACCACGAAAGCAAAAGTATGAATATTTTATTACACCTCGAAGTCATTTGGTAATTTACATAAATAACGACCGTTATGTATGTCAATAAGCATAACTTTGCATTCAATCTCTTCAAGTACTACAACTACAACGCTGAAATGCAGCGCAAAAATAACTCATCTTCAAACACATTAATTTGTGAAATTTGAAAGTAACGTTTTTTATCAACAAAATATTTATAATCTGCCCATACTTTGAAGATATTAATTTTACGCTACAATTATGAGTACGTTGAACCCGCGCATATTCCATGATGTGAAAAACTTTATGTTTATAAATGCATTTATTATAAGCTTGAGCAGACATTCCTACAGATTACCCCCCCCCCCTGTTTAAAAAAATACGTGATATATACGCGTGAAGTAATACGTAAAATATTTTGTGTAGTTCCGTTCCAAATATATACGTGTAAAGTAAATGAAAAAAAATTCATTCTGTTAAATTTACATTTATTTTACGTGTTTATTTCACGGGTTTTATACGAAATTTTTACGCTTTTTTTACGTATTTACCTTACGTGTTTTGTTCACGTGTTTTTTACACGTATATATTTGGAACGGAATTACACGTAATATTGTACGTATCATCTCACGTGTATAAGCACGTGTTTTTTTCAACAGGGCCGATTGTAGCGGACTAGAAATTTTTATACTCATGGTTTTCATATAAAAATGGATTATAGTGGAATTCGATTAGCTCTAATTATATGATTACATCAGACTAATAAGAGTTATAGGTGATAGGTAATTCTCGATCAGAACTGACTCTACAAGATTAAACTTTAATCGAGTTTATAACTCCCGATCATAACCTACTGAAAATGTTTAGGCAGATTACATCTGACTATTGCGAAACGTGCGCAAATTCGAATTCTAGATTAGAACCGACTATTGCGAATCGTGTGTAGATCCGAATTCTTGATTAGAACCAACTCGATTACACGGCAAATTAATCTGCGACAGCAACCGCTTACAAAGAGTCTACAATTGAACTGCTACGGACTATATAACTGTATAGAAGTTATAAAAAAACGTATTACTACCCATCACCATCTGATTCTTACCGATTCTATTGGACTTTATCAAATTGACGAATTCCCAATTGAAACCGATCTGAACAGCTATATCTACTAGTTTTTTACAGCTAATTTTTGCGGAAATAAAAGATCCACCTAAAACTGATTTCATAATAATAATATCTCGCTATTAAAAACATTACAAACATTTTACCCGACATATTACGACGTAAACCAATTCTTTGTACTATTTCTTCTTTAACAAGCTGTTAGAATCTGGTTTTGCCGTTTCAAGAATCGATATCTCAACCGATCATGAATTTTGTAATCGGTATTGTTGGGTTTTAACTAAGCATTTCCAGCAAGGCCTCCACCCTCTCCCTTCCATCAAAATGACATCCTGTTGTATAAGTCGGTAGTTCGCGGAAGCCACACTTAGTAGCAAAGATGTGCGTGTCGTAGACAGCTCCTACGTGAGAACGAAATACCTCACGTATTTATCACGTCTAAGCGATCGGTCATCTACCGAGCGGTTACCGATCAACGAATTTTGATCGTTTCTTTTGCACTAACTTTGGGGATGGTTAACTGTACAAATCTTCCTCTTTGTTATTGTTATCAGAAACTATATTTATTGTCTACTTACTTAATAAATTAATTCGTCGAGAACGTCCATCTCGCCGACCAAGATAATCGACTCGTTCTTCGGGTAATTGTTCTGTCCGTCGAATGCCACCCTCTCTGATGTTTATCGTAATTGATCAACATTTGGACATAAGGCCCAACACATAATCTGAAAGCCAAATAATGTATTTCGTTTTGCTGACGAAATTACAGACAAAATGAGGAGATTTCTAGTCACACAGTTGGATTTCTTTACCTAGGTAGGTAAATCAGCATAAATTGAGCCTTACGTTTCCTAGAATCTACACCGTAACAACTGGTGCTTAATACGTAGATTTAGGAGGCAGGACAAATATATCCCAACGAGTTTGATATTGTTATCTAATTATTAATAACTTAATCAATTAACAAGTAGGTAACTACTAACTAATAATGAGTTCAGAGGTCGTGTATGGAAATTTTTGGTATACTTTTGTACCTACCCAAGACAAAATTTGTTCGTTGCCAAATTTAATTGTTATAAGCAATAACAATTTTTTCTTAAATAATCAATTATAATTTTTATTTTCTTCTCTTAGTACGATAATAGTCGATATAGTACTAGGTTGCAATCTTATTGGTTCAAAAGAAATTCAATTGGTTATTCAATCGAATTCGATAAATCGACCAACCATTTGAGATTTGAACACCCGAGATCCAAACCAAATAACGAGTATCACCTAAAGCTACGGAAATGCGACACTACCCAGTGAAAATTTTTCGGTAACAAGTAAACTGTGATAAACGTATGGTTTAACTGAATTTGGTTTGCACAAATCTTGGAAGCTAATAATCTAGCTCAGACCTTTACAAAATATATTGTAGGTTAAACCATTGTAAGAGGTCAAGAACACGGTAACTTAATTTATTCAATTTATATATTTACTAATTTATATGTTAGTTATAATAAAGTACCGTTAAGTCAGTGAAAAGAAAGAGCCAGTCAGCATTTAGTTAAAAATTGAATGTGATATTCATTATTAATAAATTAACTTAAATATTTTGCTTTTCTTAGTAGAGTAAGGCGATACTTACTCTTATCATCCAGTTTTATGTTTTACCGATTAAAGGTAACGCAGATATATATGGTACCAAGGGAGAACGCTGCGGTTAGGGACAACCTGCACAGGAGTCATACGGTACTGAGGAGAAGAGGACAAGCCTGGGTTAAAACTGGGTGAAAAAGCTATTCAATATTAACAATAAATAATTTTTTTTAAATAATGTATAACCAAGCTAATAAGCCCAGTCATCTCAATGCTACTTAAGCTGGGTAAAGTGTCGGGAAACGCTACATACACGCGACTTTAAGACACATACACTGAGAAAAGTAATTCTTTCATTCAAAGAAACCATTTCTTTGGTAGAGCAAAGTATTATTTCTTTTGTAGCAAATATCGATTTCTTAATAGTTAAGAAATATTCCTTCATAATTACAAACTTTTTTTTGTAAAAGAAGATTTTTCATTATCTTATACTAACTAAGAACTACATATTTCTTAACAGTTAGAGAATATGACTTTAAGAAAATAATCATATTTAGTGCAAAAAATATTAAAACCTTTATTTTAATAAGTAAATTTAAAATTAAATACGTTATTTATAAAATAAAGTATATTAAAAATTAGTGAGAAAGTTTTTTTCAAACCTTAAAACGTTGATACACATATCGCGTATAAGTGTAAGTCACATAAGGTATATATACGTATATCTAACCTTCGCGGAGGTCGCTCGCTGCTCACCGTTGTAGCGCCGTTGCTCCTTGTATACATACATGATACATAACGACGCAGTTTCGTACGCACCGGCCGGCATTTTAGCAACGCAGTATCGCACAATTCCGCCCATGTTGAAAAACCTTATAAAATCCGATAAAATAATGGCTCATTGTATCGGGGTGTCGATAAAAATTTTATAGTACAATATAGGGCGATTTCTTTTTTATCGGTACCTATAATGAATTCCCCACAGCTACGAATCACAAGTTCCGAAATTTAGTATTTATAAGTTTTACCAGGTAAAAGATATATCAGTTTCTATGAAACTATTAAACTTATAGGCTTTTATAGAGATATTCTCATATAATTATTTATAGAAATCTATTCACTTTACCAATATGAATTCAGAATCGGCATATATCGTAATAAATTGATTGAAAAATTATAAGCCTGTATAGATGTTTTACTACATGAATTACACAAGTACATCCAAGAAAATATTAATCGGGTTCTATAATAAAACAAATGACTTTGAAAAGGTTATGATTCATACAAATTTCCCGATAAAAATTTTAATAAGCACTTATCATGGAATTACTGTATATGTTTATGTCTTTTTTTGCTTTCTAATGGTTTATAATTCGAGTCTATAAGGTATTCCGGGTGAAAAAATCTCATACCATACTATACAATAAATGCCTATAGTATTTTATAAGATAAACCTCACAAAAGAAAAAAACATTTTATAATACAATATGCTGATCAACAAAATAAATGGGCGGTTCGTTTACCGGATCGTATGAGCTGAGACATCCATAAAAACAATCTTAATCAAATCGCTAATCCCATTCTACCAGGCAATCCCGTATTTATTATTTATAACAAATAGGCATGTATCCGGTTTTCGAATGTTTGACGTATTTATAAGGTTTTACGAGGTTCGACGCATGTAAGAGGCAGACGGCCTATCGGGTGTATCGGCTGCGCCAACAATAATACGAATTACATAAGTATACTTGCAGCGATACTCGTGTGACACTTTCATGTATCCTTAGTTTCGTAACCTTTAGTTATAAATGTTTTTCATTGTTATTCTTCATGCATATAAAGATAGAATTTTCTATGATATACTACTAGTAAACATGAAAGAAATATTAAATTTATTTTATATAAACTTATCCAATATAATAATTCTTTTCTTTTCAGGCATCAAATCGAACTCAATTACATGTTAATTTTTAGTATATTTTCAAATACAAAGAATATTCTTCCTCCAACGACAAAACAGATCTGGAAAACAAATAATTTTAATTCAATTTGAATGTGCTCTAAATTATAAAGCTAATTAATAGCAATAATTAATAGCTCTGAGTGAGTAATATTTTACATATACTCATATATATATATATATATATATATATATATCTCTATAATATATAAATATTTCGCCGCCGCCGCCGCCACCGTGTCTAAGAATTCAGAACTCAACATATATATATGTTTTATATATATGTGTCATATATATGTTATATATATGGGGTATTCGACGTGAAGTGGTCCGACCAAAATTTTAAAATGCACCATATTTTGGGTACATTTTGCAAATGTTTTTCAGAATACAGAAAAAAATTTTTAGGTACTGGAATCTATTTGCTCAAAAGTTATTCTAACCTCAAAAAGTGAATTTTTCCATATTTTTTTCAACACCAGCTGGGTTTACCGCTATATAACTCAAAATCTATCAACTTTTACTATAGAACATTATATGTAACATTAGTTGCTAATTATATCTAGAATTTATTCTTCTGGGTTAGAATTTCTAATCTCAAGGTCAATGTTACATAAACTACATGTCAATATTCAACTTGAAAAAAGTGCAAGTGCGCCACCTTTGATTTTTTCATCCAAAAGTCTAAAAGAAAGCTTGGAGCAATACCTTTCAAATGGTCTGTAGCATTTTTATGGCCTCCAATTCTGTAAAAAGTTATGACAATTTAAAGAAACACGAAATTTTTTTAAAAATTTAAATGGGAATTACCATGTTAATTTTTGTAAATTTTTTGTCTTTCTTTAAATTGTCATAACTTTTTATAGAATTGGAGGCCATAAAAATGCTACAGACCATTTGAAAGGTATTGCTCCAAGCTTTCTTTTAGACTTTTGGATGAAAAAATCAAAGGTGGCGCACTTGCACTTTTTTTAAGTTGAATATTGACATGTAGTTTATGTAACATTGACCTTGAGATTAGAAATTCTAACCCAGAAGAATAAATTCTAGATATAATTAGCAACGAATGTTACATATAATGTTCTATAGTAAAAGTTGATAGATTTTGAGTTATATAGCGGTAAACCCAGCTGGTGTTGAAAAAAATATGGAAAAATTCACTTTTTGAGGTTAGAATAACTTTTGAGCAAATAGATTCCAGTACCTAAAAATTTTTTTCTGTATTCTGAAAAACATTTGCAAAGTGTACCCAAAATTTGGTGCATTTTAAAATTTTGATCGGACCACTTCACGTGGAACACTCTATATATATATATGTTATATATATGTTATATATATATATGTCATAATGTTGATATCAACATACCCAAAGAAAAATTTTAAAAGCTTCTTTAACTGACATCATTAAGTATACATCGGTTAGAAAAATGGATATTTGAGATGTAACCAAAAAATTCGAACCTGCCACTGAAAAGTGTTGTCCATTTCGTTAGTGTTGAAGACATAACCTGAAAGAAAAAATTAAAAAAACCATAAAGCATCTGTGATTACATATTAGAATATTAATTAACACATAATTAAACACATAGAATTTTCAATTTAAATAGAAAAAACTTATCTGATGCAGCGGTTCAAAATGAATCTTCATGTCTCGTATTTTCTATCCTGACATCGTTGTCCGGATTACGCCTTAATACGTACACCGATCGCGCAACGATGCTCTGTCAACTCGTTTACACACTAAACGGCGACTATTTTTAATTTTTTTCTTTCAGGTTATGTCTTCAAGACTAACGAAATGGACAACGCTTTTCAGTGGCGGGTTCGAATTTTTTGGTTATATCTCAAATATCCATTTTTCTAACCGATGTATATACTTACTGTTGTCAGTTAAAGAAGATTTTTAAAATTTTTCTTTGGGTATGTTGATATCAACATTATATTACTTTATATACTTGAACTTGATATCACGTTGATATTGAGTTCGGCTAAACTTACAAGGGAAGTACATGACCTCCGGGAAACGGATCTCAACCTAACTTTGGTATGTTTTTTATAATATAAAAATATGAAGAAAGCCAAGTGATCTCTTGCCAATGGCCATTTTTACGGAAGTTATTCGACATTCAATAATAATAGCAGTAAAAATTACTTCCAATTCGGTCGCTTATAACTCGGAAACAAATAAAGATAAACAATCGAACCAAAAACCAGAAGAAAGTTGAGTTCAAGTAGATATGGTTTGAAAAAAAAAAGCTTAAATTGCTTAATTTGAAGCAAAGTTATGAAGAAAATAAAAAATTAAAGAAATTTGAACCAAAATTTAATATGAAAAATTTATTGTTTCTTTTGGCCTAATAATCTTCAATTTCTTATTTTCTTCATAACTTTGCTTTAAATTAAGCAATTTGAGCTTCTTTTTTTTCAAACCATATCTACTTGAACTCAACTTTCTTCTGGTTTTTGGTTCGATTGTTTATCTTTATTTGTTTCCGAGTTATAAGCAATCGAATTGGAAGTAATTTTTACTGCTATTATTATTGGATGTCGAATAACCTCCGTAAAAGTGGCCATTGGCAAGAGATAACTTGGCTTTCTTCATATTTTTATATTATAAAAGACATACCAAAGTTAGGATGCGATCCGTTTCCCGGAGGTCATGTACTTCCCTTGTTAGTATAAACTTTATTTTAGTTGTCAGTAATTGTAACAAAACCTTATAAAAACTTTATATCAATTTCAGATGAACTTTTGATACACTTTCGCCAAACTTGAACAGTCAGTTACATAAGTTCGGCTCAGTCTCGTTGGCCAACCCCATATCAAGTTTAGCCAAACCTAAATTTTATATAAAGTTCATATAAACTTTAATTTTTTACGCGTGGAAAAATCATTAATTATTTGAAATCCAGATACATGCCCATTCGTTGTAAATATAAAATACAGCAATACCTCATAAAATACGATAAACGAGTCAATAGCGGTTGCTTCTACGACAGGCGTAACCGCGATAAGATCCTGTAATCAAACCGCTCATTTATGTGACAATACTGATTAAACCTTATAAACGAACCACATAGGTTGCTTGACAATATTAGAATATACCGGTAGATTCGGATAAATAATGCTCGACTTTATAGTGAAATGTCCTATTCAACCCGATAAATTGCAATCATGAAAAATCATTAATTATTTGAACTCCAGATACATGCCTAATTCGTTGTAAATAGAAAATACAGCAATACCTCATAAAATACGATAAACGATTCAATAGCGGTTGCTTCTACGACAGGCGTAATCGATAAGATCCTGTAATCAAACCGCTCATTTATGTTATAATACTGATTAAACCTTATAAACGAACCACATAGGTTGCTTGAGAATATTAGAATATACCGGTAGATTCGGATGAATAATGCTCGACTTTATAGTGAAATTTCCTATTCAACCCGATAAATTGCAATCATGCAAAATCATTAATTACTAGCCATATTACCTCGGTCGCTAACGCTCCCTCGGTTGAATTCCGCTTTTGAGGTTAAATGTTGATTATAAAGTGTAATACTTAAATCAGTTAATTATAAATATATTTTAAATGTTTTAAATATAATTATTTTACCTAATTTTGTAACTAATTTTTTATAACTTTTGTCATGTGTTATAATCTGTTAATTAGAATTTATGATTGTATTATTAAAACAAAAAAAATTATAATATATATACAACTTATATTACCTTTACTCATCATGATATTTAACTATAAAATTTTATACTTGAATGTTGGTTAATTTTATTTTCTCTTTGCATTTACAGGCTTGACTGTCATATTATGAATGTAATATTAATCAATTGACGAATGTAATATCCCTGGTAGAAAATAAGGCATCAGTTATGGTCGGCTCGTCATCTATTGACCGTTTCAGGGTGGTCAGAAGATTAGACCAGAGTTTGATACGGACTACGCTCTTTAAATTTATAACCTCAAAGATTGCCTTAATATTTCGTCATTAAACTAAATTTTAGCATTTTTGACTTTCTACGCGATTACAGTAATAAAAATTAGACTATTTAAACTAACAAGGAAACTATTTGCTGATAATCCTCAAATCTCTTTTATTAGTGTTCGTATGCATAAATATCAGTTCATTACTACTTATATGCTATTCATCGATGAAGCTTAAATGACTTTTACTGTTGTTCGCATGCAAAAATTTTATTTTTAGGGAAACTGTACTTTGAACATGAGCATACACTTAAATTTATTTGATAAAGCTCAAATGATTTATTCTGGTATTCGTACACAAGAACAGGATTTCTGAAAAAAAAATTTTTTCAATTGTGACACTTTATTTCTACAATTTTTTTCTATTTTTTTAACAAACTGTAAATATTAAAAAAAATTTATTTGTTAAAGTTGTTTTTTTAATTGAAAAAAAGTGCTTATTTAGATCAATTAAGATTTAATTACTACATCCATATATGTTTCATATATACTTAAATACCTTCATATTTTGTTTATTTAGTTACAAACAATGTATTTGGAAGTAAATGTAAGATATGCTAGACAACTAATTATTATAGTATTTAAATTTTAACTTTAATGACTTTTTTGTAATCTTTCATTGTTAAAATAAATGTGAAACGCTATTTTTAAAAAGAATAACATTTTTTCTTATTTAGTTAAACAATTAATCAGACAAAAGTAAGTATAACTTATTTATATTCATTTATTATTTATATTCATATGAGTATATTTCTAACCTCAAAATCATTCATTATACGCGTACGGTAAACTTATGGTGAAATTCCGTCGGGTGTAAGCGGGGTTTTTCACCAGAAACTACTCTATTTTCTGACCACTGACGATAAAATTGACAGACATTATGGTCAAACGTATGCTCAAATTTCTACCAGGGATTATCTACAAGTTAAAAAAAATACAAATAAAATAGAGATTAAAATATGCTAAAACAGTTGCAAAATTGTAAAGACACTTTTGAATAATATATGTTGCAAAATTATTATATGTATAAATTATTTAATTATTTAAATGCCTCGATATAATTATGTTCAAAATATGGCTGCATTAAAAATAAAATAGTACCACATATTGCAGATAATTTATTATTTGTAAAAATGGTGTTTTTTGCTAATAATTTTGTTAATAAATGTCGCTAATAGCAGACAAATGATATTATTAATGTTTACAGTTATAAAAGTTATTAGTATTAAAATTGTAGTATAAAAAGTTTTAATGTGATGTAAAAAATTTAGTAAATTGAATTAAAATTAATATTGTCTGAATTATGACGCTTGATTCAGACAATTAATTATTTTAAAAATTTATTTTCCTTAAATAATTTATATTAAAAATGTCGCTTAATGTAGACAATTACTATTTTAAAACATAAGTTTACGGAAGGAAATTATATAAAGAATATCGCTTAATGCAGATAATTTATTATTTGAAAAAATAATTTTTTTTATGAGTAAATTATATAATGAATGTCGCTTGATACTTGAAAAAATAATTTTTTTATGAGTAAATTATATAATGAATGTCGCCTTGATACACACATTACAAAAAAAATTTATTTATGACGTAATTCATATAAATAATGTTGCCTTAATCAGACAGTTTGATACTTTATACATTTGTTCATTTTAATCAACTTTTTTTGTAACAACATTTTCAGTTGAAATTAATGACATTACTAATATTAAATTAATACTAAATTAAAAATTTAAAATCAATTAATATTTTATTTTTTTTATTTTTGAGTTTTTTAATATCAAAAATGAAATTTTATTTAAATATTATTAATTATTTCAAACCACTTCAGAAAAACTACATTAGTCGTATATATTATTGCAGTATCACTTAAATCGTTTTCATTACATTAAGTATTTCTCCTTCTGTATTGTGACTGTCATTGATGATTTTAAAAATTTTATTTTCAAATTTTTTTCATCTTTAACCCTCGATAATGCTACATATAATTGACTATGACTAAATACAGGTTTTGGTAAATATAAACCTACTTTTTCAAATGATTGACCTTGTGATTTGTAAATTGTCATAGCAAAACTTGGTCTAATAGGAAATTGTCGTCTTACCATATTAAAGGGAAGTTTATCCTTTGATGGACTTAAATCTATTCTTGGAATCATTACGATTTGTCCTGAATTTTTGTCCTGTTATAATTTAACCACATATAGTATATTGTTTTAATTCGGTAATAAAGAGTCTGGTGCCATTACTTAAAGCTCCATTTAAATTCATATTCCTAAGTAACATAATGATCATTCCTTTCTTTAACACTCATTTATGGGGTGGTAAATCATTTGGCATTAAAGAATTTAAAAATTCAATCGTAATTGATTCGTCTAATTTATTATTTTCATTATTATTAAAACTATCGATGATCAAATATACTTTACTGTCACCTTTAATTCTTTCAACAATTTCATTATTAATAGCTAAAACGTCATTATTTCTTGGAGAAAGTATAAC
Organism: Theocolax elegans; assembly: GCA_026168455.1. Classification (NCBI taxonomy): domain Eukaryota; kingdom Metazoa; phylum Arthropoda; class Insecta; order Hymenoptera; family Cerocephalidae; genus Theocolax; species Theocolax elegans. Next base: position 41,654,971 of record CM047425.1, read on the forward strand.
TTTGTATTTAAGAGTAGATAAATCGTTGTTGTTTATTTTATGTCCAAATATATTATCAATCGAATTATTAAAAGTAATAAATTCATTAGGAATTCTTGTTACTTTATTCTCAATTTCAAATTTTGTATCGTTTTTATTTTCTCCAATATCTAATATAATCACGTTTTAAACATACTATTTTGATTAATTAATCGTAAATAAATTATTATTTAAAGTTAACTTTTGGAATAAACGCCATAACGAAGTACTTTTATCGCATTATTCTAGTATTTGAGTTCTGTTTCCATAACGAACTATAGGTAGTGTTTGTCGAAAATCACCAGATGTTACTAATATTTTACCACCGAATGGTTTATTATTGCGACATAAATCTTTGACAAAAACTATCTGTAGTATCTAATGCATATTTTGAAGTCATTGATATTTCGTCCCAAATAATTAACTCAATATTTTTTAATATTTTACCTAATTTTGAATTGGAAGAAATATTACATGTTGATTGTTCATTTAAATTGAATGATAATTTGAATGTCGAATGTATAGTTTTACCACCTATTAATAAATTTGCCGCAATACCTGTCCAAGCAACAGCTAACTCTGGCATTTTATTCAATTTCACAAATTTTATTATAGTATTTAATAAATAACTTTTTCCACTACCACCAGGACCATCAATGAAATATAAATTGATTTTACTTTTATCGTTGAGGGCGTTTATTACAATATCAAATATTAGTTTTTGTTTAGTTGTTAAAGATTTTAGTAATATTTTTATTTCTTTAATTTCATTATTGATATCCTCAATAACATTCGAATCTAAGTAAATTTCATTATCAATTTTTGGTAGTTTAAATTGTTCCAATGTTAAATGGTGCATTGATAAAATGTTGTCAATAATTCTTAGAGCTTTTTGTTCTCCTAAACTTTCAGGTAATCTTGGGTCAAAAAAATGTTCTTTATATTTGTTATAAAGTTGCAATCCATCACAGTTGCAATCAAAAGATAGAATGAAAGCGAAAAGTTCACATAGTGCATGTGGAAATTAAAAGCAACATTTTTCTTGTAAACATTTATCCCATTCATTATCAGTAATGATTAAATCTCTCTTCATGCATGCTTCATAAAATGTATCATAAACAGTGCCATTAAGTGATCGTAAATCTTTAAATGATTCGGCACCACGTACATGTAGTAACAATAATCTAAGGAAAAATCGTTCTCTATCTTTAGGATTTACATGAAACATTCTTACTAATGTAGGTTTATTGAATTTTTTTCGTTGATTCCACACTTTCTTCATTTTATCGTAAACATAATATTGGGGCATTTCAGAATACAAAAATTGCTTTGCTTTTGCATCAGATTTATTTAATAAAAACCAACTTGTCAATGTTGTTGCATAATTTTTGTTAATTGATTTATGTTCAGATCCTTCTTGAAAATAAACATATTGTTGAACTTCAAGATGTAAAGCCAATCTATATATTGCATGTGACTGAGAGTGTTATTTGAATTCCTTCAAACGATAAATAGTCTCTGGCGGACAAACGTACCTCGTAGAAATATATTCCGAGATTTCATCATAATTTGTTATATTTTGTTTCTGCACCTTTTCAACTTCTACATTGTTAGTTTCCATAACTTGGCGGAAACCCGCTCTCAGATTTCCTGAGTTGGGTGAGGGTGAGTAACTCGGCCCCAATTCCGAGAGTCCGATATAGACCTCCTACGATAGTGGAGGAAGAGGATTGCCACTAGTGCGCCTCGAAGTCGTGTTGTTTCGCCGAGCCTGTGTTGGCGATCAACTGCCCAACATGCTATATGATTGATACACTAACACGCTTAGTTATTGAACACATGCCGTTGGCGGCTATACAATTCATCAGAGCAACCATGGTCATGGAAGACCTTACCCCAGACCGCAACCGCCGAGATGTCTCACAGAGGTGTGTTATCGAATGACGGGAAGCCTTCCAGGCTTTTAAAAGTATTTCTCCCGACGTTTCCTTACGTAGGTTCGATGCACCATAAACTCGCACGAGAAGGCATTAAGAGCGTCAAGCTCCGAGCCCGATCATGCCGACTACAATATTGTCGAAAGTGAGTAAAGTCGAAAACCCTTTTGGCCGGACTCTTTTATATTGTTCCGGCTCAGTGTATACCGGGGTGGGAACAGCCTAAAAATGTCTTCGAAAATCATTGTGGAGTTCAGCGTACCTTAAGGACTCAACTCAGTCTCTGGCAAGCCAAAGCAGGAGATCAACTGAGGGGAAATTCCTTAGAAATACGTTCCACACGCCTCGAAAGGGGCGAAACCAGCATTGTGCAGAAAGTTGTTTCGTGAAAATGGTCCAGGTAACTCGGGTTTACTCGGGTAGATAATAAATTTCCGTCTATCGTCTAGCAAGTGATGGGTCCACCACTGTGGGTAAAGGGCCTCGGCCGGAGTCATAGCAGCTCCCAAAAGCAAGGAACCTCCGAAGCACAACGTAGGGTTGAACAACGTACTTCCAAAAGTATCTTTAAAGCCGAGAATTAGTAGGTTTGCCGAAGTATCTCGTCGAATTGATCCTTTCGATTTTCAGTTGTGAGTTAGTATACTCGTTTAGAGAACGTCTCGAAGCATTGTCCTCTCCGAACAGGACTTATACCTTCGGGTATACAAAGTACCTATTACATCCGGCCGGATGGCTGGGTTTTTCTATTTGAAGAAATTCGAAAATGGCGGAGAGAATGATGCTGGGACGACGAAATCAGAGACGAGTAGAAGTCCCGCATACTGACCCAGTTTAGCCATGTACAAGTAGAGAGTCCTAAAGGCACTTGAAGCGTATAAAGGCTTTACCAGGCCGGATTTATAAGTAAGTCTTTTCGATCGGCAGACTGATATGAACCGGAAATTCGAATAGCATGGATGGACTAATGAAGGGAGCTCCAATGATACGAGGAACTCAACGACGGTCTTGAAGTGTGATCCAATAGCAGTATGCAGTATGCCTTGGCTCCCCACAACTGACCACATACCAAATTTACCGATCATGACGACAAAGGCAGGCAACCATACCTAGCCTTAATCTTGTAAATAATAAAACTGTCCTCGAACAGGTAGATCAAAAAGCTCGAAATCTTGTATATAATCAGAGTCGGGGCACGGCTAATCAAGCAAGTGCCCCGGGTGCGCAAACAGATTGGCCAGATGCCATGTAAATATCTAGAGCCGGAGTTCAACTAATCAAGTTGAGACCCGGATGCGAAGAGAGATTGGCCATATGCCTTGTAAATATAGAAATTAAATTAAATTAATCTGTATGAATCCAAAATGATTCGAAAGTGCACTGTTTGAGGCGTGGAGCTCATATCAATCAATCAAAGGCAAAACAGCCGGAGACCACGTCAATGATATAAACCGCACATACAAGATTAAGATTATTACAAATTAAATCAATCACAAAAAGCATGAAGATAACCATGCATGTAAATATTGTAAATATGTAAATAGTAGGAAAGGGAAAAATCTTAGTCCATAAGTAAGTCTTCTCCCGTCGAAATAGTCGATGTGTATATCTTTCTTGTAGGTTCTCACTCTAAGTTGCTCCGTTTATTCAACTTCATCTGTTTTGCGTTTTTCTTGCGATAATAATTTTACACTTTTATATACATAAACTTGCTCTAGGTCAAAAACGCCAAAAGCATTTTCTATACAAGACAATGCCCCCTTCCACTAAGGTGAAGAAGGCGAGGGCCATGAATCGAAAGAGACGAAGCACAGCCGAAGGTTCACGCATCGAACGCGCCAACGCGGAACCAGCTTGCCAGCCCTCTCATGGTACCGATGGAGTATTCAAAACTGACAGAAGCGCCCAAGAGCCACCAAACCCGAAGGCGGGACTGAAGGTGAGAATACTCCAACTGAACATGGGTAGATCGAGGGCCGTCACAGACGAAACTCGAATTCGAATGGCCAGAACAGGGATTGACCTCGCTCTAGTCCAGGAACCCTATGCGCCGAAAGACACGCTAACAGGGATTGGATTTAGCTTTGGTACAATTACAGGTGCCAGGCCCGACCAAACAACAGCGGCAGCTGTGATCCACAGCTCTTGCACCTTAACGTACACAAGGGTCTCCCAGTTCTGCTCTATCCATTGCGTCTGCTCCATGATGAGCGGTGCATTTGGACATTTCTACGTGGTCAGCTTATACTGCCAATTCAGGGACTCCATAAAGAGACACCTGGTGCAGTTACGACACATTCTGTCCTCGCTAAAGGATCAAAAGATCCTAATAGCGATGGACGCGTGGCCATGTGACCCTTCGGTGTTGGTGGACCGCATAGAGATCTATCGGGCGTTTAACAAATTCGCCCGAGAATTCGTTATCCCCTCAGATCGGAACTCCGAGGACGGTGACAGCGATGATTGCGACGTTACTCCACTAACACCAAACGCAGATGGCTAACCCAGAGCACAGGAAGCGGAACGACTGAGGTCATGAAACAACGAAAGCTCAAAAACACGCTTTCCCTAATGCGGAAAACAAAGATCACATACAAGTCCGAAATTACGAGATCCAAGAAGGAGAGCTGGAAACAGTTCGTCAGCCGGGAAAGCGAGAAAGATGTATGGAGTCTTCCATACAGGCTCGCTTCAGGCAAAGTATGAATGATGAAGGCTCTCAACACTGTAACAGGAGCTAAAGGATCCACAACGACTTGAAAAGAGACCTGTGACGCTCTACTAAACACTCTAGTGCCAGACGATGACATATCGAAGGAGACGGACTTTCACGTTGAAAAACGTAGAGCCTGTCTCGGAGGGCTAGACTCCTCCCTTCACCCGGCTTGAAATAGTTTAAGCAATCTATGAGAACAAGAATATGGTGTCTTTCCCAAGAGATGGAAGGAAGGAATGCTGATTACTATACTTAAATCGCCTGACAGAGATGAGCAGGAAATGAAGTCTTATAGACCGATTTGCCTGCTCAGCGTCATGGGTAAAACCCTTGAACGCCTCATTATAAAAAGGCTTAAAGAACAGCAACAAGACGAGCCAGGGCCTACAGGTATCCAAACATCCGGAGATCAGTTCGGATTCAAATCCGGACTGTCGACGGAGGATGCCATCATGAGGCTCAGGCAACTAGTCGAATGCAGCGAAAGTTCTTATGTGATGGCGTTCCCCCTAGACATCTCAGGGGCATTCGACAACTTGTGGTGGCCGAGTCTCCTTAGTGAGCTCAAGAGTCGAAAGTGCCCAGCAAGTTTGTTCAATTTGTTGTCAAACTATCTTAAGGACAGAGAGGTTTGCATCAAAGCAAACCTCCACTCAAAGAGTCCAGAAAGAAAGTGACCAAAGGATGCCCCCAGGGATCGATTTTCGGCCCAATCGGATGGAATCTCGACTATAACACCTTACTCAGGGATCTTCATAATAACGGGTTTAACGCTATAGCGTACGCTGACGACATAATCACCTTAGTCGAAGGCGAAACCCGAACGAAGCTCCAAGAACATGGACAAAGAATGATGAATATTGTCGAAACCTGGTGCGAACAACATAAACTGGACATATCGATCCCGAAATCGTGAATGATACTATTGAAAGGACGACTCGATGCTCGTAAGCCCCCAAACATTCAACTAGAACTTTGAAAAGCGACATCTCTGAAGCCAAAAGAAAAGTTCATGATGAACTTTTGAACGAGTGGCAGAAGAGATGGGAATCTACAGAAAAGGGGTCGACCACGCGCAAGTTCATCCGCTCTGTACATGACAGGACTAGAAAGAGTTGGTTACGGCCGAACCACTACACATCACAGTTCCTCACGGGACACGGGTCTTTTAAGTCTTACCTGTACCGTTTCGGGAAAAGCGAAGACCCGAGATGTAACTGTGGTCTTGAGCAAACTTCTGACCATATACTCTTTGACTGTCCCCGTGTAGCTAACAGCAGACAACCACTCATCGATGTGGTTCACAGGTATGGCCACTCGTGGCCATGTGACCCTTCGGTGTTGGTTGACCGCATAGAGATCTATCGGGCGTTTAACAAATTCGCCCGAGAATTCGTTATCCCCTCAGATCGGAACTCCGAGGACGGTGACAGCGATGATTGCGACGTTACTCCACTAACACCAAATTGGAATGAAAGGAAAAGTATAGGTGTTTCTAGAAAGAGGCCACTTCCCTGGCAATCCAGTGTGAAGCCGTGTACAGTGAAGCTGGTTAGACTCTCTCACCAGGATCTCCAGTCTGTACATCGAGCTTGAAAGGCATCCCCAAAGCCGGGATCGCCTGTTCGAACCCGATTAAGGGAATTGTCAGAACCCTCGACTTCGAACGGCCTCGTCTTAACGACGAGAACAGAGGGTTCAGACTCATCACGGAATGCAAAGGAATTTCTCCTACAAATTGCATTTATTCGAACGCTAGGCCACCTACCGCAAAACCTCCCCGGGGATCCGGGGAGTAATAGGGAGATGTGTTTCGGCATGTCGACAGTTGGACCAATATGACTTTACTATGGTACGCAGGGACTGGAAACTGAGCCCCACGTTGGCGTACCTCTGAGTCGAAAGTGAAACGCCAGCGTGTCCCCAGTATTGGGTTGGACTCTGCGTGGTATGTGGTTGTAAGCAGGCTTGACGGGTGTAGCGAGTTGACCCGGATGCCGCTTATGTTCGAAATTTGGATTATATGTCATTGTTACAAAAATGTCCGGTTTTCCATTATTTTGCATTATGGTTGTTTCATCTAAAAAGTTCTGTTGCATTGCTCTTGGGCTGCCTATAAAACTAGATGGAAAAATAACCATTTTACTAATAGAAATATTTTTATTACTATATCTATTGTTAAGTTGATCCATTAAACCTTTATATTGTTCTGTTCGTATATTATGTTGATCTTTTCTTATAAAATATAAACGATTATTTTCAACTTTCGTCCACGAATTGAGAATATATTGGTTGGATAAACTTTTGAGATTTAAACATGGATTAAATGCTTGTGGTATACTAAATCTGTATGAATAATATTGTAAAGCAGTTATATTATCTTATTTTCGTTCACCTGAACTTTTCATAAATGGTTCCCAACCTGAATCACCGTATGGAAATATTAATGGATATACCATTGGATCAATATCTTTGTTAATAATTGCAATTGTTTGAGGTTTTCTTTCCTTTTTGAAAAATACATATATCTGTATAGGAAGGTGGTTCTCCAATTTCTCCAACATATACGATAGCAACTTCATTGCAAACCGCTATTTGTGATTTATTTTTTAATGTTTTATCTCTAGTTAAATACATTTTAATTTCTTGAACTGGACGATTTAATTCAGTTGAACGTGCATGTTCTTCTTTTTCGATTTCATGCATCAGTTTATATGCATTTGCAAATGGATTTCGTTCACGTAGTACACTATCTAATTCTTGTATTAATTCGTTGTCTAAATTGTTCTGATGCCATTGAGATAATCTATAGTCATTTGCTATTTTATTGTCTAGTATATATAATTGGCCAAATTTTGGACTTTCAGATTCATTTGGATGTAAAGCATACGTATTGTGGTAAATTTGATCACAAATTTTTAATACTTGCAGTCTAGCAGTAGTAAAATAAGCTAATTTTGCACCAAAACTTGCAAATGCTAATAAATTGTTGTAAATTCTTATATTTTGTTTAAAATTTTTATCTTTAATAGATTGTCCTAATAAATAAGTTTTAAAAGTTTCAGGATACGGAGTGATACTTTCAAGTTTTACTTTGTTTCTATAAAAACAATCGGCATACTTATTATCTTTTTTTACTTCGTTTCTGAAATATATTGCTTCGCAAAATTGACATTCGTAAATAAGTTTTCCAAGGTAATTGCACTCGATTGTAGAATCATAAAATTCTGCCAACTTATGTACTTTGGTCATTTGTTTTCATTTTTACTTTTAGTTATTAGAATTTACTTTTTTCTAGATTGAGATACACCAGATTTTCGTTTTCAGTCTGTTTCACTTTTCATTTTAAAGGTTTCATTTTTTTCAACTTCAAATTGTGAAGCCCGAAATTTGTGTATTTATTCTGGTTCAGCTATTTTGTGTGCCTTAATCATTTGTTTTCTTTTCTCACTCTTTATTCTAGGGATTTCTTTTTTTTATCTGCAGATTGTGATGCTCTAAACTTACGTTGTCGTTCTGCTTTAGCTAATTTTTGTTCTTCAGTCATTTGTTACTCTTTTCTTGGTTTTTATTACTGAGATTTCTTTTTTTTTATCTGCAGTTGAGATGCTCTAAAATTACGTTGTCGTTCTGCTTCGGCTAATTTTTGTTCTTCAGTCATTTGTATTCTTTTCTTGGTTTTTATTACTGAGATTTCTTTTTTTTTATCTGCAAATTGAGATGCTCTAAACTCACGCACTCGCTTTGCCTCAGCTAATTTGTATTCTTCAGTCATTTGTTCTCTTTGCGTGCTTTTTATTATTGAGATTTTTTTTATCTTCAGAATGTGATGCTTAAACTTACGTTGTCGTTCTGCTTCGGCTATTTTTTGTTCTTGAGTCATTTGTTTTATTTTTTTGTTTTTAATTGTTGCTGATTCTGTTTCTCCATCTTCAGATTAAGATGGTCGTAATTTTCTTTTACTTTCTGATTTATTAATTTTGCTTTGTTGTTTTATTTCAAAGGGTTTGATTTTTATAACGTGTAGCTCTTTATTCTGTTGGTTAAAATTTTTTTTTGATAGTGATACTGTTAAATCTTTAATTTCATATATTTTTTTATATTTCTTCCTGTGATTTCTTCATATCTACATCTTTAATTTGTAGTTTTAGTGTGTCAGCAAAAGTAAGTTTTGTTTTTTTTTGTTATTTCTGTTTTACTATCATTAATAGTCGTCCTTTTTTCTTTTAATTCTTTATAAAATTGGTTATCTTGTTTAATTAAATCGATTGACTCATTAATCAATGGAACATTTAGCAATGAATTATGATATTAGCCGAATACTCTGATATATTATAATTTTTAAAAACTTGTTTTAATTATGAATTACAATTCTGTTTTTATGTCTCTGATTATTTGGAATACCACTTCTCAAAATAGGAAACATTTTAACTGATTGATTTTCATAAATCATTTCTAAATGGCTTCTCATCATTGATTCATCGAATATTATATTACAAGGACAAACACCATTAGAAAATCTTGCATTTTAAAATGTGGATTTAATTTCATAAATTCAAACATATGCCTATCAAAGAGGTACTTTGCAGCAATTAATTTTGACTTATAGTCAGTTAATCGATAGCTTTTTGAATTATCTATCCATTCAGATAGATTTGCATTGGACGACAGAGAAACGTGTATGTTTTGAAACAACCCTTAACGTTATATTATATAATATAGAGATTATTAATATTATTTAATTTTTTATCTTATTTTAATAATTTAAATTTTTTATTTAAATTTAATATTATTTTATAATTTAATTTTTACTTATAGGGAGTCAATCGATAGCTTCTTAAATCTGTTTTTTAATTAAATCTTAAGGGTTATTTATCTTGTTTTAAACCCCCCTTTATCTGAATTGTTAGATAATTAAAATAGCTATCGATCGACTGCCTATAAGTCAAAATTAAATAACTCAAAGTACCCCTTTTAGTCGGATAATGTTAAAGGGTGTTTCAAAATATACATGCTTCCCTTACATAGAAGCTTTCAAGGGTGTGTTGCCCAATTGGAATTCAGCAGAATGGATAGATAATTAAAAAAGCTATCGATTGACTCCCTATAAGTCAAAATTATTATTACTATTAGCATAATTTTGATGAAAATTTTTATTCAGTTATAATGAGTGTAGACTTAGTATAAAATTATCGTAAGTTACACAGAGAAAAAAAACTGCGTTAAATATTAATTAAATTAATTAATTTACTAATTATTACATTTTAAATTAATTTAAGGTCATTATAAATGTATGTTTTCTTTTCATATTATTAAATTTACTCTAACATAATATAAAATTAAGTATACTATAACAATTCTTGGGTTATTTAATATTGAAACGCAAAATATTAGGTATTGACCTTATAACATTTATTAGATGCAAAGAAGCAACAATTTAACAACAATCATTTTAATTGTAAATTAAAATGGAAACCATTTTTTTCGCAGAATTTGTTCAATTATCCATAATTTATCTAAAACGCCGCATTAGACAAAGGTAACTACGGTTTTTTTGATATTTTCCATTTTTAATATTTTACTCCAAATCTACTGGAAAGAGCACATTTCATATTCCTTGGATTTGAAAAAAATACTGTCACATCCTGGAGACGATGTCCAAGTGGTCAGGGTGCCATCCAGATCATCCGGACATCGTCTACCGGATAGTCTACATGCCATTCTGCATAAATATGCAAAAAATATTGTCACTTCCTGGAAACGATGTCCAGGTGGTCAGGGTGACCTCGGACATCGTCTACAGGAAAGTCTACATGTCATTCTGCATAAATATGCAAAAAATATTGTCACTTCCTGGAGGTGATGCCCAGATGGTCAGGGTGAGCTCCAGGTCATTCGGACATCGTCTACAGGAAAGTCTACATGCCATTCTGCATGAATATGCAAAAAATATTATCACTTCCTGGAGGTGATGTCCAGGTGGTCACGGTGAGCTCCTGGTCATCCGGGCATCATCTACAGTAAAGTCTACATGCCATTCTGCATAAATATGCAAAAAGTATTGTCATTTCCTGGAGACGATGTCCAGGTGGTCAGGGTGACCTCCAGGTCATTCGGACATCGTCTGCAGGAAAGTCTACATGCCATTCTGCATAAATATGCAAAAAATATTGTCACTTCCTGGAGGTGATGTCCACGTGGTCAGGGTGAGCTCCAGGTCATCCGGGCATCATCTACAGGAAAGTGTACATGTCATTCTGCATAAATATGCAAAAAATATTGTCACTTCCTGGAGGTGATGTCCAGGTAGTCAGGGTCACCTCCAGGTCATTCGGACATCGTCTACAGTATAGTCTACATGCCATTCTGCATAAATATGCAAAAAATATTGTCACTTCCTGGAGATGATGTCCAGGTGGTCAGGGTGACCTCCAGGTCATTCGGACATCGTCTCCAGGAAAGTCTACATGTCATTCTGCATAAATATGCAAAAAATATTGTCACTTCCTGGAGGTGATGTCCAGGTGGTCAGGGTGAACTCCAGGACATCCGGACATTGTCTACAGGAAAGTCTACATGTCATTACCCCTAGTGTCAACCACTCACAGGTAAAACCAAATGTGGTAAACGATAAATCTAATCGATCGCCAATTCCGTACGCCGTACGCCTTACACCGGAAAAATTTTACTTATAGTATGATGATATGATATAATATGATATGATTTGTAAAATGCGATAAGCGATTCAATAGCGGTTACTTGTTCGACTGGCAAAGCCAGGTACGATGCGTTAGGCAAGCCGCCCATTTCATGCATCGATCGTCATAAATCCCTATAAAGGTACCAGGTAAGTTGTTATATAATATTGAAATATGCTAGTAAGGTCATATAGTCGTTACTTGGCGTTATAGTGAAACGCCCTATTTAACCTTATATTTTTGTATTCTCTAAAAGACAATAACTGTTAAAATCCCGATAGAAATCCACTTGTTAAGGATATATCATTCTGTATTACCTGAAATAGGACTATAGATAATTCATTCATGTTCGGGTTTTTCATTATAAAATACTATAAGCTTTAGAGTGAAATAGCATTGATATACAGGTACGTGAAAAGTGGCAAATCCTTATAGTGCCCGGTAAATATAAATACAAAATATTTAAATATATAAATGTGTACCCGATATACTCCGATAAACTATTTTATGCTCTTTTATGTTACACGTTTATTCCTATAAAACCTTATAAAGAAATTTATTTTTATCGCATTTTATGAGGTGTTCATTATGAAGCCTATAGTTATAAGCTTATTCTTTCCGATTCCTATTAAATAATGTATAGCATTCTATCGCAAACTCCGGGTGCAAAGCCACATGAAGTACGATAAAAAAATTTTTTTTATATATGTATATAATATATAATATCGGTCTCACTTGAACTAAATGCTTTAAATTAATATAAAGCGGGCCTATCGTACTCTTTATCCACTATGTTTGGTGGAATTTCCCAGAGCACAGCCTTTTAAATTAATTAAAGGTGTTTCATCCTCGATCTCCAGCTTGGACTCCTCAGTAAGGAACTGGAGATCTTACCTTAGACGCCTGTCGCAAGATGAACCGCGACGCCAGTAAAAATAGGGGTTCAGGAAGTGGTTCAAAATTTTGATCTCAAAGTTGCTCTGGAGGGTGATGCGCTAGGACCATCGATCATAAAAATTTATGACGTTAAGCAAGAACTATGCTCAATAGCGCAGTCATATTTGGTTGACATAATAGTTCCCTACTTTCTGAAAGATACCAACTTGGTATTATTACATATTACTATTATTTATGCTTTAAAAAATAAATAAATGTATAAGTTATGTTACGTGTATATCCACACATTAATAACCTATGTATAAATGATTATTATTTATTTCCCAGATAATTGACAAATGCTGACTTCTCTGTACTAGCAGATTAAATAGTAGAATTATTTCCTCTCGAATACCCAAAAACATATTATGTTGATCCTGTGAAAAAATGTAATACAAAAAATAAGGATAAATCTGTACGATCCAGAGGCAAGTTAGTTGACAAATATAAAAACCGAAGAACATTTATTCTCGATGTAGAGAAGTTACAAATAGGTTCTACTGTTCCAATTGTTACGTTAGAAAAAATTCTGGTAAATACTTTTTTATTGTTTTAAACATTATTACTAAGTTTTAAAATTTCCTAAGCAGCATACTTTTATTTATTTTAGATGCAACTGATTACCTCAATAGTAAAAACTGGCTACGAATAAACAGGGAACCGACTGAGGTCTTAAAACATTGGAACTTAACTTACAGTTTACGTGAAAGCGATATAAAAAATAACGAGTATAAAGTTTTATCAGATATTTACAACAACTGGCCAATTTTAGAGGAGTCATCTGGTTATGAATTAGTAAGTACACGATAAGTAATAAAAAAATATATAAATACAGAAAAAATATATAAATAAAAAAATATATAAATAAAGAAAAAATATATAAACACAGAAAAAATATATAAACACAGAAAAAATATATAAATATAGAAAAAATATATCAAGCTTTTAAATAATTTTAGATCGAAAGAGACTTTTTTGTAAAACATTCAATCGCATTTGATCAATTTAGTTTACGGTGGAATGCTACTTTTAAGGCAGCCATTAAACTTTTTAATAAAATAAGTAATGATTAACAACTCATTATCTACAGTTTAAATCGAACTAATTCAGGTAAACTTAGACAATATTTTATAACCGTTTTTGTGTATAAAAAATATTTTGTTTATAAAAAAGCAATTTATTGTTTGTTATATGTTTTTAATTAGATTACGATACTTTCATGCAACTGAAGTTACTGAATTCATTATTAGCTCCGAAATCTAACCGAATTTGTTTGAAAACTGCAGGAAAAAAAAGAGATTTTGGAAGCCATCAAAAATCGAAGCCGAAGAAGGAATTGCTGTACATATAAAGGTTTATGAATTTATAATAGAATAATAAATAAAATTGATTTTTTTATAATTAAAATAATCATAATAAGCATTATATTAATAAAATAATACAATAATTAATTTATCTATACCATTTATATTATAATGTAGGTTTTTTTTATTAACAATAAAAATAATTTATTTATCATTCAATTTTAGATTCCCGGAGATATTGAAAATGAGGTGCTTAATAAAATTAAAAAAATGTCTGAAACGAAGCTCTCTGTTCAACCATTCGTTATTCTTGTAGGTCCTAATGTAAGTCAGATTGACAAGTGCTATGTTCGCGTTGACAGAGTTATGTACGAGATGCCATCATTATTAAGAGCATTGGATATTTTGTTTAAAATATATGTTACTTTTAATGTACCGTATCCCGGAGAGTGCGAAAAATTGTGTTATTTCGTTCAGTGGGCAATTTACGGCATTTTTACTGATTCTGATGTTCAAATTCCTGCAGTATGTACATTAGTGAATAAGATTCAAAAACGTTTAGCGTCATTTGAAAACTTATCATTCACACGCAGGGGTTTATAAATGCGCTTATATTACTTGCTCTCGCAAATTTATCTCGATACAAACTTTAAAAAAACATATGAGTAATTGTGATCGCAAAGAAAAAAATATATGTTTTATACGTAACAATTCAAATGAAAATAAAAAAATTAATGAATGTGAACGTAAATGTGTCGAAAGTCAAGAAATTTTGTCGTTAACAAATGATCAATTGCATGTTAAGTGTAACACTAATATCAATAACTTGAAAGCTAATAATTTGAGCGAAAATGAGATTGAAAAAAGTCTATTTAATATGATTGCAAAATTATATGCTAATCATTCAGTTTCTAATGCAGTTTTTGACGACGTTGTTGACGACATCATAATATTAGCTAATAATATTTCAAATAAATATAAAAGAAAATTAAAACTTAAAATTCCTGCACAATATCACAAAGACATTGATGATAGTTTTAAAATTTCACATACTATTAAAAATTGCAATACGCAATTCATGCGTTTTCAGTACTTTAAAAATGCTGGCTATTTAATTGAACCTTCTAAGTTGAAAATTGGCGAAATAGCTAATAACAAAAAAAGCTCTAACACTACTATTTATACAAAAAAAGAATGTATCATTTGTTTAATACCGTTACGCAAAGTTATTGCTACTTTTTTTAGAACTACCAAATGTTTATGATGAAATAATGCGTTACATTAAGAATGAGGTTTGTAAACCAAATTACATTTTTTCTAGTATTTATAATAGCGACAAGTGGCAACAAGTTTCTCAGGAATTTCATGAAAAAAATGTAATAGCATTGTATTTATACTATGATGATTTTGAAATATGTGATCCGTAAAACAGGAGGTTGTTATTTTTCTAAATTCTATTCTAAATCCAACGTGTCACATAATGCACGACTTTTATCTTGGAGTATGTCGTTATGACATGGCAAAAATCAGAAACAATTTTTTATTAAAAGGTTACTTTAGCTTAGAACAGTTAAATGATTGTTTAAAATATTTTGATACGTCGGATGTAGATCATGGAAATAAATTGTCAACGATTAAAGCTAGTCATATTCACAATGGTTATCTTATTGTAACATCAGCTGAAATGTCTTACTTAATTGTTCATTTTGGAATGATAGTAGGTGATATAGTTCCAGAGGACGATGATGCGTGGGAATTGTACTTGACATTGTATGAAATTATAGATTTGATAACGCAGTCGTCGATAAATGAAAACGAAATTTTGTATCTTGACCAATTATTGAAATCTCACAATAAACAATACCTTCACATTTTTAAAGAACCATTAAAACCAAAGTATGACCTAATTTTGCATATAACTGCATGCATTAAAGCTTTGGGGCCATGCAAACATTATTCTTGTGAAAAATACGAAGCTTTTCATAAAAACTCTAAAAGATATGCTCGAGGTGTAACTCGAGTTGTAATGTAAATCAAGTTAGAAAAGTTGTAGATGCGAATATTTCTTATGTAAAAATTAATGGACATTTATATCGACCCAATATGGCAATATTTCTATATACAAATACAATCGATGATCCTGTATTTGGATTAATTACAAAAATTATAAAAACGATAAATAATAAGATATATTTTGTATACAAAGAATACCACTCGATTGGATTTATGAATAATATAAAATCATATTTGATACAAATGCCTCAGAAGCACATTAGAGAGAACTGGTATTATTATAATTTTTCCATGTTTTAAGCGACCTATGAAAATTCATGTTACGGCAAAAGGCCGCTTTGTAATATCTTGTAGATATTCACAATAAATTGATTATATAAATAAATTTTCTATTTATTAATTAACGAATGTTTCATTTGTTAAGTTAATTCTAACTTTTATAATTGGAAGCAAAATTCTTATTTGATGTTAATTATAATACAAATGCAAATTATTATTTAGAGATATGTAAAAATTTAATCTTAATTAATTTAATGTTATTAATTTTATTCAATTTTATTACATTTAATTTAAATTTAATGCACATCATCAATTGTGAAACTGACTGATTCACTGAATTCATATTAAAATCACAATTCTTATTTGTAAGTTATTCGCGTCTTAACTATAAAGAATTTAAATGTAAAGTGCGTCTTGCTAATTCAAGTCATACAAAACTTTATTATTAAGTCATGAGACTTTCGCCGTATTTTAATCCACATTTCTTAACAGTTAAGAAAGATTCTTTCTCCCAAAGAATTACTTGTCTCAGTGTACAATTACACAGCCATTCACACACAATTAAGAGGGAGTAAATAATAGTCCCGGGAGAGAGAGAGAATCCCCGTAAAAGTGGGGATGCCCGTAAGGTGCGAGGCGTTTATCAAAAGCCCCGAGGAAACAGTGCGCTCGTGAAAGGACCAAGCTCGAAAGCACTAACAAGCCACAGCACAACTCCCGACTCAAGGCTCACGGCAAATCATCAAGATGACGGCGAGGAATACCGAGTCGCATCAGCCGAGTGAAGGGACATTCTTCCCGAGGACATCGAGACAAGCAGCGCACACCAGATAACTCCGCCGAATGTGGAGTCCGACTACGCCTGAGCACAAGGTTTCTCCAACATCCACGTCGAGATCATCGTACGAGCAGATGGGTTGCGAGTGAGTACATAAATTGTAAGGTGCCTGGTGCATGACAGAGCACATGACAACTATACTCTCTCTCTCTCTCTCTCTCTCTCTCTCTCTCTCTCTATGAAAAATCCTACACCATTCAGGCCATGAACCTATGGGACAGTCTACCAGCTGAATTAAAGCTCTGTACAAATTTGCGGATATTTAAGAGTAAACTGTTCTTATATCTGTTAGAATCAAACCAGTAATGATTTTATTCTGTAGAGTGGTTTTGTTATCAATATTTAGTCAGAATTATAAGTCTGCTGTATGGTTTAAGAAATTGTTTAATGTAAAATGCGCTGTGATTTTATTATTCTTAGAAAATGGAATTATGTATTTATGTATTCATCTATTCTTGAAGTAGTTGGCACTGACAAACTAACATGTAAATTTTGTTTCACATTATGTATTTTTATTTTGTTTGTATATTTTATATATTTTTTATAGTGTTCTTGCCTTACGGGGGATTTTCCTCTTAGGCATAATAAATGCTTTCAAATCTCTCTCTCTCTCTCTCTAAAAATCGGGCGAATACCCGAATATCCCTCTCGACACATCTTCTTTTTCGTTGACTAAAAAGTACGTATCTACAGTTGTTGAGTTTGCATAGTAGTTCCTAAGTTCTACTCAGCTTATGTGGCCGACGCGCAAAGTTGCGATAAACCGCGACTGTATGCAGCGCGTACAGGCGTCACTAAACGCGCGGATCAGCCAACACAGCCGCCTTTGATTGCGCAAGCGAGTGCGATACTTACTTTTGATTTTTTCCAATTAGATATTTTTATACATTTGACGAGTTATGCTTAATTAATTTAAAATAAACCTAAATGGAGAGGTGAACAAATTTAGTTGATTTCGCTAACCGAGCCCTTACCTTTCCCGGATCCTACTCACTATCCTTATTTTTAAGGAATTAATTCTTGTCATAGCAAGAGTCTCGGAGTCCACGACTCCTTTTGTATAATATGTTGCCGTCCCCGCTAACGTCGAGGAAAGGGGTTCGCCTCGAAAATTTATTTAAGTTTGGGATTGATATGTAATTTAATTAATAATTATAGGTATGCATACACCCAGAAGCGAGCAGAGAATTGTTACAATGGCGCCCAACTAAAACGAAACTAGTTACTGTGTAAAATACGTTAATATATTAAATATAAAACAAGCGAATTTCTAAACGCAAAGACAAAATTAACAATAAGTATATATTAGCATATATTACATTATGAGCTGTAAAGCATCATCTCGGTTAGAAAGCGTATTGAAATTCCTAAGCCGAATATTCATGATAAGCAAGGTGCAGATAAAACAAAATTAACCTTGGTAGATGTAAGCGATCATTATCAAGTTGTAAACTAGGCAAGCAAGTAAATCCTAAGCGATTGGAATGCGACAAACATTATCCTCCAATATCTACGAGAAATAAAATAAACCACTTTCGATTTATTCGCCCAATATAAAATTTTTTAATAACATTTTTATTTTTCACGCATCGCTATTTTCTTTCTGTCATATCTATACGAAATAATAATTAATTGGATAATTTCGTTTTTATTAACTTAATTTCTAAACAATGGCTTCAAACACTGACAAGCTTGGCAAATTTATGACTATTTACAAAAACAAATTAGTTGCGTCATTACCGGTTGAGGAACTCACCGAGAAACTCGAACAATTAGATCTCCCTGTTGAAAAAATCAAGGTGGATATCCAGCTCGATTTCGAGGTCGATTTCGAGCTGGATTTCGAGCTGGATTCGACTCGATTTTGCCTCGATTTGACTCGATTTTTGGCCTCGATTTCGAGCTGAATCCACCTCGATTAGTAACTCGATTTCGACCTGGATCGGCATCGATTTCGAGCTAGATTGGCATCGATTTCGGGCTGGATCGGACTCGATTTCGGGCTGGATCGGACCCGATTTCGAGCTCGATTGGCCTCGATTTTGGGCTCGATTGGCCACGATTTCGAGTCGATTGGCCTCGATTTCGAGCTCGATGGGCCTCGATTTTGACCTAGATCGGCCTCGATATTGAGCTCGATTGGCTTCGATATCGGGCGGCTTCGCCCTCGATTTCGACCTTGATCAGTCTCGATTTTGAGCTAGAATAGCCTTAATTTCGAACTGGATGGGCGTCAATCGGAAACTCGATTTCACGTTCGTTCGGCCTCGATTTTAAGCTGCAATATCCTCGATTTCGACCTGGATCAGCCTCGATTTCGAGCTTGATTGGCCTCGATTTTGGGCTGAATTGGACTCGATCGGGGATTCGATTTCGAGTGGGATAGAACTCAATCAGTGCCTCGATTTCGAACTGAATCGGTATGGATTGGGGACTCGATTTCATGTGGGTACGGACTCGATCGGGGCCTCGATTTCGACCTGGATCAGTCTCGAATTTCGAAATCAAAATTCCGGCAATCTAAAGGTTAAATAAGCTATGTTAAATTTTATAGGATCGTATTAATAATATTACACTATTTTGAAAACAATATCTTTTTATTTTTCTATAAAAATATAATTTCTGTTGGGTTTTTATTATATCTTACAGCAACGTAAAGGTTAAAACTATTATTTTCTTTACTTATCTTATTATTTTTGGACGTCCTTTTTAGATTTAAATATTTACTTCAAGTTTGCCAATACTTATGAGGTACTGGACGTATATATTGGTTTTCATTCACAGCCATTAAAATACAAATATTTTTTATTTTATTGGTTTCGATTACTTGTATTTGAGGATTTGTGGCAACAATCTTCTTAATAATGAATTGTTCATTAGATATACAATGTTCTGTTATTAGCTGCTTATACGCTGTGTACTCTTTGGAATTGTTATTGTCAATAAGAAATTGTTGCATTTGTATAAAGTCACCATTGACTGTTTGCGCATACGAATTATCTGATCGTCGATTACTTTTTTTTGAAAAATTAAACAAACATTTATCTTTAACAATTTTTTTATAAGCTGTTACATCTTCTGCAGACAAATTTAATTGCTGCAATACATCTTCATTTACTGGTAATGGCTTTCCAAAATATCGAAATTGTTCTGATTTCGTGCTTTTTGCAGTAATTTTGTTCTCGAAATAATAACAATAATCCATAACAGAAGAAAATTGTTTTAAAGCAACGTGTTTTTCTAAAATTATTATGCTTTCTTGTACTGTAAGACTTCTACAAATTTGACTAAGTACACCTCTTGCTGCATGAACTTTTGAAACAATTTTACCATTACCAGATTCAAATGGGTAACCATAATGCACCCATAGTGGTCCCCAATTGACTACACTCTGTGCTAGGTGAGTTAATTGGTGAACATTAAAAGACATTGCGTCTACTCCGTAATAAACCTCCGTTAAAGCAACAAATTTTCTTAATAAGTAATCAGCACGCTGTAATTCCAATTGATTAATTGACTCCTTCAGCAGTAAATGATAGCCTTCCACTAATAAAATCCAATGTTGTAGAAATTTGTCAAAATTAGGTATTTCAGCTAATATTACGGTACTGTAAAATAAAAGCCAATTCACCCACTCTTTAGCCTTCCAGTAGCTGCGATCATATATCATATGTTGAGCGATAATCTGGCGAGCTGTTGTGAAACCCTGAATTGCGTAATTTGTTTATCAATATTATCCATATAAATATTTGATATGCTCTATGGCTTATTAGAAGATTTAAACCAGTAGTCAGCAAATTGTTTTCATATTCCTAAATCTATACAGTGCATCACATCTGGTACGAATCCAGATTGAAATCGACGCCAATCAAGCCCGTATTCAAAATCGATACGCCAAATTGATCCCAAAATGAAGCAACGATTGAGACCGACCCAGTTCGTCAAGGCCAATTGAGCGCAAAAGCGAGGCCGATCGAGATTTAAAATCGAGACCGACCGAGCCCAACATCGAGACTTATCGAGTCGCCAATTAAGTCCTCGATCAAGGTCATCCAGCTGGAAATCGAGTACCCGATCGAGGCCATCGAGCTGGTAATCAAGTTGCCAATCAAGGCCAATCGATCGCGAAATCGAGGCCAATCGAGTCCGAAATAAAGGCTCGAGGTCGATCGAGCCCGAAATCGAGATCTATCGAGTCCTCGAGCGAGACCCCGATTTAAGCCGATCGAGCTCGAAATCAAGACCGATCCAGCTTGAAATCTAAGCAATTAGAGCACAAATTGAGACCAGTCGTGGTCGAAATTAACGCCCATTTTGCACAAAATCGAGGTTAATCGAGCGCTAAATCAAGCCCGAAATCGATGCTAATCAATCTCGAAATCGAGGCCGATGCAGGTCGAAATCGTGGCCATTCCAGCTTGAATTCGAGGTCGATCCAGCCCAAAATCGTGGCCTATTGAGATCAAAATCGAGTCCGATATACAGCCCGAAATCAAGGCCAATCGAGCTCGAAATCGAGACCGACCCAGCCCAAAATCGTGGCCAATCGGCTCAAAATCGATGCCGATCCAGGTCGAAATCGAGGCCATTCCAGTTTGAATTCGAGGCCGATCCAGGTCGAAATCAAGGTCATTCCAGCTTGAATTCGAGGCCGATCCATCTCGAAATCAAGTCCGATCCAGACCGAAATCCAGTCCGATCCACAGCACGAAATCGAGTCCGATCCACAGCCCGAAATCGTGGCCAATCGAGCTCGAAGTCGAGGCGGCTCCAGCCCGACATCGAGTCCGATCCACAGCTCGAAATCGAGTCTCCAATCGAGCTCGAAATCAAGGCCGATCCAGCCCGAAATCGAGGCCAATCGAGTTCGAAATCGAGTCCGATCCACAGCCCGAAATCGAGGCCAATCGTGCTCGAAATCGAGGCCAATCGAGCTCGAAATTGAGTCCGATCCACAGCCCGAAATCGAGGCCAATCGAGCTCGAAATCGAGTCCGATCCATACCCCGAAATCGAGGCCAATCGAGCTCGAAATCGAGTCCGATCCAGCCCGAAATCGAGGCCAATCTAGCTCGAAATCGAGGCCAATTGAGTTCGAAATCGAGTCCGATCCACAGCCCGAAATCGAGGCCAATCGAGCTCGAAATCGAGTCCGATCCACAACTCGAAATCGAGTCTCCGATCGAGTTGGATTCAGCTCGAAATCGAGGCCAAAAATCGAGTCAAATCGAGGCAAAGTCGAGTCGAATCCAG
This sequence comes from Theocolax elegans, assembly GCA_026168455.1. Classification (NCBI taxonomy): domain Eukaryota; kingdom Metazoa; phylum Arthropoda; class Insecta; order Hymenoptera; family Cerocephalidae; genus Theocolax; species Theocolax elegans. The sequence continues at coordinate 41,676,962 of CM047425.1, forward strand.
CTCGAAATCCAGCTCGAAATCGACCTTGAAATCGAGCTGGATTCCACCTCGATTTTTTCAACAGGGCTAAAATCCTCCGGTTTAGACGCAGACCGCAGAGAAAGATTACTTAGACGGTTAAATCTACCATATTTAAAAGATGATTTTATTCCAAGCAAGCAGTCCATGAAAGTCGCAGAACTGTGTTGGGAAAACGTACTCTGCGATTTTTTTCAAAATTTAAAACAAACAGCGATGCAAGTAGTCCAAACGATTCATTTTCAAGCGTAACGGAATAATCTAGTAAAACTAACTTCGTAGAAGCAACCTTACCAGTCGGTGAAAAGGTTTGGCTATCAGTTGCTAATATGCAATATTGGAAGAAATATTGCGACTCAGCTAATAGAAAAGCCGCGTTGCGCGAGTTTATGTTAGGAAATGCGAGCGATTATGAGGTGAATGCAAACCTTATGAAAACTTTTTTGCAATCGCGAAACACTTTACCGATAAAAGATTTTGAAGAAAATGTTACAATACGTAGGGGAAATAGAAATCCACCCCCAAACACATCGTGCCCAAATCGTAAATTTCAGAGCACCGCGTACTTATCTAAAACGGTAGCTTCGTGGAATGCTAAATTTTACGCTAACCTCAGAAGCGATGTTGACGAATTTTTAATGCGTTTAGACAAAATTATACCTTTTGCCGGCATGAGCGATGACGAAATGTTCACAACAGTATTGCAATTACTCGAAAAACCCGCGCTAATTTGGTACCGAACAAATCGTAATAATTGGAATACGTGGGAAGAACTTAAGAAAAATAAAAGATACGCGACTAAGGTCGATAAGCAATCGCAAAATAGCATTCAAGGGCCAGATGAGCTCGTTAACAATTTTATCGTGGCTATGCAATTAATATTTAGTAGAATGCCGAAAAAATTATCGGAACCCTAGTAAAAATCGCATTCTATTAAATAGGTAATAATTAGATATTCTAAATAGAATGGTCGAAAAATGGGTGAAAAATAGGCGAAAAATGTGCCCATTTTTATCCTCCCGGTGAAACTCTTTTTATCCATTATTTAACCATTAAATAGACTAAAATATAATTTATATTCTGGTTTGAGCTAATTTTTACCCATGTAAAAAAAAGACGTATAAATTATGCATAAATTATATTTAGTGAAATGTGGACAGTTTGTGTGGCGTCTATGTATAGAAATAAGCATACCAATATAATCCTGTAGATTGGGCATAAATTATGTTTGGGATTCAAGAACTTAATTTATTACAAACTTTAGAGGACAATATATCAATAACAGATACGTATACATCGAGATACAGATAATGTTAAAGTAAGTTCATTTTTGTACATTCCTAAGACTTAAATACAGAAGAAAATTATTGTAAATACAAAAAAGTAATTTATGTCTTCTTTAAGTAATCTTGTTTTTTGGCAAACTTATCTGTAAGAACTGAAAAAATAATGAATAATTTGACAGATTTATAATTATAAATATCTAGTACTATTGATGTTATAAATAGGTGAATAGATTAAACCTACTTAGATCAATAGCTTCAACACCATTAGAATCAAACCCTCGCTTAGCATTTATGCCTATATTTCGTTTGCCTGTAAAAGAGCAGGTTTGTAAGGATTCTTCCTTGAAAATGAGTTTCATTAATGCCCTTGCCAGCTCCGTTTGACTTTTACATATTTGTTGAGCTTTAGCTAGCTCAAAACTATTAACGTAAATGTTAGATTTCTTAATCAATTTTACTGTCTATAAAATAGAAAAAATTGTGAACTTTTATTATCCGTATAAACAAGAATAATAAATAATGAAATAGTAACAAAATTAATCATTTTTCTAAAACTTTTTCAAAGAATTATTTTTACTAGAAAATTAATGACTACAAAGAGAGAATATTTAAGGAGATATCGGACTCAGAAAGTGATCATTTTTTATATTTTTTACAAAAAAATGAATTTTTTTAAAAATTCTTGAAAAATCATATGTTTTTTCAGCATATTTCTGAAATATATTTTTTCAGTATCCTGAAAAAAACGTATGATTTTTTTCAGATTTTTAATTCATTATTTTAGATACAATTTTTATGTTTAAAGGTAAATCCTGAAATTTGGGTCTGGCATCCCGTTAAATTTCTAGCAAGGTATATTTAAAATTGGTACATTAATGTTAATTATAAGATCATTACGTTAATTACAATCTGCAGTTAATTATGTGCAAATCTCTATTACAATAAAATAAAATAGATAATAATTTACGTTTTCATCATTCTGCTTGTATCAAAGGGTCCTCGATGAGTCTTTTGGCGGGTTCACCTGTTCATTAACTGATAAATTAGCTTTCGTAGTTACATTTTCTTTGTTGCTTACACTAGACTCTTCGTCTAGTGCTGTTCTTTTTTTAAGTATATTTTGCTGAAATCCATTATTGCTTAATTACGTTTTTGTTTTAAAAAAGAAATAATTTGTTGAGTTTTTAAATTATTAGTACTTACATCTTTAGTATCTTCTATATCACTTTTATCACTGTTTATCTCTAAGGGGCGTACAATTTTCTTAAACATTTTTTGCGACTCTAAAATATGTTTATTTAACAATAACAAATATTAAGGTACTTTTTTATTATAGTTACTTGTTCATTTACATACCGCGAATTATGTACGTCATCATCAGAATAGCTTTGTACATAGTCCTCTACATCAACTTGATTTTCTCGATCAATTTCCTAAAATTAGCGTAGTATAGGTAAATTTGAAATTATTTGTTTAAAATAAAGTAAATGACACGTATAATATCAAACATCGTTATAACGCACAGGCTCAAATACGTCAATCAGATCATTAAAATTTGAAGGTTGTTTTTCAAGTAAGAGGTTAGCTTTTCCGGTATCTATAAACTCCTGTAATGCAAAAAATATTTTTTACCACACCACGCGTAAAGTGCGTACTGTACTCCCTCATTTCGAAGAGTAAAGTGACTCGAGTACGCCCTGCAAACTATCTTCGTGTTTGATAAGAGCAACAAAAGCAAATCGGAAATAAGGTTAGACCCAATCGTATTATCAATGTCACTTTACTTCTCAAAATAACGGAGTACAGCACGCAATGTACGCGAGGCGTGCTAAAAAATAGTATATGCACCACGGGAGTACAGTAAGCAAACCGGCACTGCAGAAATGCTGCCCTCGCTTCGCTCGTGCAGCAACTTCACGCAGTGCCGCCTTTGCTTATTTTACTCCCTAGATGCATAATCTACTATTTTGCAATAGTATGCGGAAAATTGTCGTTTTCTGCATTAGTTATAGTGCGGAAAATGCCTTTTTTCAATACAGTAAAACTAATGCGGAAAACGACAATTTTCTGCATACTATTGCAAAAAATATCGTTTGTACTCACTCGTGTGATTGCAGGGAGCCGGCTACTCGTGCCCGACAATCACACTCGTGCGGAAATCGCATTTTCCGCACTTGTTACAAAATATACTATTACTTAACATATAAAAAATATGTAAAGAAATAGTTGCGTTCTCGATATTTACGAGGTTATCTACTAAATATAAAATATTAAAAATTAAAGACCATTATTTTAATGTACAATTTACCTAATCAATTACAGATTTTTGTTACTTACATTATTAACGCTTTCTTCAATTGCTGGCATACCAATAGACCTCCCCTGTTGAAAAAACCTCATATAAACCTATAAAAAGAATTTATTTATCGTACTTCATGTGGCTTTTGCACCCGGAGTTTGCGATAGAATGCTATACATTATTTAATACGAATCGGAAAGAATAAGCTTATAACTATAGGCTTCATAATGAACACCTCATAAAATGCGATAAAAATAAATTTGTTTATAAGGTTTTATAGGAATAAACGTGTAACATAAAAGAGCATAAAATAGTTTATCGGAGTATATCGGGTACACATTTATATTTAAATATTTTGTATTTATATTTACCGGCCATTATAAGGATTTGCCACTTTTCACGTACTTATATATCAATGCTTTTTCACTCTAAAGCTTATAGTATTTTATAATGAAAAACCCGAAAATGAATGAATTATCTATAGTTCTATTTCAGGTAATACAAAATAATATATTCTTAACAAGTGGATTTCTATCGGGATTTTAACAGTTATTGTCTTATAGAGCATACAAAAATATAGGGTTAAATAGGGCGTTTCACAATAACGCCAAGTAACGGCTATATGACCTTACCAGCATATTTCAATATTATATAACAACTTACCTGGTACCTTTATAGGGATTTATGACGATCGACGCATGAAATGGGCGGCTTGCCTAACGCATCGTACATGGCTTTGCCAGTTAAAAAGTAACCGCTATTGAATCGCTTATCGCATTTTATGAGGTATTGCTGTATTAACTATTTACAACGAATAGGCATGTATCTGCATTACAAATAATTAATGATTTTGCATGATGGCAATTTATCGGGTTGAATAGGAAATTTCACTATAAAGGCGAGCATTATTTATCCGAATCTACCGGTATATTCTAATATTGTCAAGCAACCTATGTAGTTTGTTTATAGGGTTTAATCAGTATTATCACATAAATAAGCGGTTTGATTACAGGATCTTATCGGTTACGCCTGTCGTAGAAGCAACCGCTATTGAATCGTTTATCGTATTTTATGAGGTATTGCTGTATTTACCATTTACAACGAATAGGCATGTATCTGGATTACAAATAATTAATGATTTTTCATGATTGCAATTTATCGGTTTGAGTAGGAAATTTCACTATAAAGTCGAGCATTATTTATCCGAATCTACCGGTATATTCTAATATTGTCAAGCAACCTATGTGATTCGTTTATAGGGTTTAATCAGTATTGTCACATAAATCAGCGGTTTGATTACAGGATCTTATCGGTTACGCCTGTCGTAGAAGCAACCGCTATTGAATCGTTTATCGTATTTTATGAGGTATTGCTGTATTTACCATTTACAACGAATAGGCATGTATCTGGATTACAAATAATTAATGATTTTGCATGATTGCAATTTATCGGGTTGAATAGGAAATTTCACTATAAAGGCGGGCATTATTTATCCGAATCTACCGGTATATTCTAATATTGTCAAGCAACCTATGTGATTCGTTTATAGGGTTTAATCAGTATTGTCACATAAATCAGCGGTTTGATTACAGGATCTTATCGGTTACGCCTGTCGTAGAAGCAACCGCTGTTGAATCGTTTATCGTATTTTATGAGGTATTGCTGTATTTACCATTTACAACGAATAGGCATGTATCTGGATTACAAATAATTAATGAATTTACTTGATTGCAATTTATCGGGTTGAATAGGAAATTTCACTATAAAGGCGGGCATTATTTATCCGAATCTACCGGTATATTCTAATATTGTCAAGCAACCTATGTGATTCGTTTATAGGGTTTAATCAGTATTGTCACATAAATCAGCGGTTTGATTACAGGATCTTATCGGTTACGCCCACGTAAAAAAAATTTATAAAGTTTTTATAAAAATTGTATAAAATGGATTCTATACAATTTGTATAAAAAATTGGTCTTATAAAAACTTTATAAAATTTTTATAAAAAAGATTGGCTTTCATAAAAAATATATTTTTATTAAATTTTTAAATAAATACCACACTTTAAAGCACATTTTAAAGAAATTTACATACAAAAACGCGGTTCACTTTAGGCTAAATATAAATTGAAACATTTTACAATAGAAAAAGATAAATAATAAAGTAATTAAAAACGTTCGAGATAAGTTTTAAAATTTTTTTACGGTATTTTATAGGATGGGAAAAGTTTGTGAACTTGGGGAAACGTATTGCGCAACTTGGGAAAAGTTTGTGAAAATTGGGAAAATTTTTGCAAAACTTAAATGTTAAAGATTTGGGAATAAACATATATAACCTTAAAAACAGAACTGAAAAATTCATCAGCTGGCAGCGGTGGCGATGGGTGACTCGTACCGACGCTTCTACACACGGAGAAGCTGTTGATCGTACCTTTAAAATCGTCTAACCTGCAACAAAAATATTACAAAAACACAAAGTATCTAATGTACTCAATCGCTAAGTTTTTAAAAATTAAGAGAAAGGAGGACTTATCTGATCAAAAGTGTAGACGGAGTTTAATCTTCAGGTCTCAATATTCCGGCTCTCCCCTCACCGAGACTGAATTTTAAATTCTCAAAATCGATAATATTCCATGCTGGTCAATTGACGCACCACATATATCTAGGTTAAAAGTACGACTTCCGCGACGAATTTAGTGGTAAACTGTTTGATTAAGTAAAATACGACGGTAAACGTTTCGCGCTGCACTAAGCTCACAGGAATAAGACATCAAACTGAAGTTGGTTAGATTTCAAACTGAAGTTGGCTTTTTTCTCTATCATCAATTCAATTTATACAATTTTTATAAAAACTTTATAAATTTTTTTCACGTGGGCGCCTGTCGTTGAAGCAACCACTATTGAATCGTTTATCGTATTTTATATGAGGTATTGCTGTATTTTCTATTTACAACGAATAGGCATGTATCTGCATTACAAATAATTTATGATTTTGCATGATTGCAATTTATCGGGTTGAATAGGAAATTTCACTATAAAGGCGGGCATTATTTATCCGAATCTACCGGTATATTCTAAAATTGTCAAGCAACCTATGTGGTTCGTTTGTAGGGTTTAATCAGTATTATCACATAAATGAGCGGTTTGATTACAGGATCTTATCGGTTACGCTTGTCGTAGAAGCAACCGCTATTGAATCGTTTATCGTATTTTATGAGGTATTGCTGTATTTACCATTTACAACGAATAGGCATGTATCTGGATTACAAATAATTAATGATTTTTCATGATTGCAATTTATCGGTTTGAGTAGGAAATTTCACTATAAAGTCGAGCATTATTTATCCGAATCTACCGGTATATTCTAAGATTGTCAAGCAACCTATGTGGTTCGTTTATAGGGTTTAATCAGTATTGTCACATAAATCAGCGGTTTAGTATTACAATAAACACGGAATAGTTGATTAAATTTTTGGCGCGATATTTGTATTTCTCAAGTGGCTTTGGTGTTACTAAGAACACATAGAAATATTGGACAATGGAAATATTTTTTCTAAAAATAGGTTAATATGTTTTCATATTAGAAAAATAATGAAGTATAAACTTTATTACAAGAGAATGCTAAATAAAGAATACATACCAATTCCGTAACGTATTCTGAATTATTTTAAATGTTAACATGAATCATCGAATCATATAAAAGATTAACAAAATTGGATTACTTTATTGAAAATTAAATTATTATTTCTTTCCCTAGCGGAAATAATCATATGCGAATAATGTTTATAAATACTTAATAAAAGTTATTAGCTTTTATTAGATTTTCATAATACTTTATAAAGTGCGGATTTTGGACTGTAGTAATAATTTAAAAAATTTGGTGATGTTTATAAGATTTTGTTTAGTTGTTTTTAAAATTTCGTAAATATTTCTAAGCTTTATTTTAGGTTTTATTAGATTTTTGTATTTCGAAAATATCGTGAAAAACGATAAAATGACACTAATAGTAACTGTTGCATTTTCCTATATTTAACTGTTTTTAGCTGTTTCTAAGTGATGTATGCAAAAAAAACAAAACTATTAATAAAAGATTGCTATTGATAAATATTCATAAAAATTCTAAATACTTATTTACTGTATATAATAATTTAAAAAAGTTATTAGTAGTTATTAGCTTTTTTAAACTCGCACATTTCTTTTACTTTTGAAAAAACCTAAAAGCTAAAAAAACCACTATCTTTACTTTCATGAAGAATAACATTGAAAAATATTTATAATTAAAGGGCACAAAATTAAGAATACCTGCAAGTGTCACTCGAGTCTGACAGTTATTTCTATAACCATTACTAAAGTAGTTAAATATATAGGAATATTGAATATTGAAATATTTGTTCTAAAAGTTCGGTTAATATTTTTATTTTTAAAAAATAATGAAGAATAAACTTTTGTACAAGAGTATACTAATGAAAGAATACATATAAATGCCGTTACATATTCTGAATTATTTTACAGAGTTTACTTGAATCAGTGAATCTTATAAGAATTATTATATTGGATAAGTTTATATAAAATAAATTTAATAATTCTTTGATTTTTATTAGTAGCTTTATAATAAAAAACTTTTACCTTTACTTGCATGAAGATTAACAATAAAAAATATTTATAACTAAATAATTCAAAATTAAGATTACATGCAACTGTCTAGAGTTTGGCTGTTATCTTACAAACATTACTAATTAACTTAAACATAGACGTAGTATAAACTTTGAATATTTTGTTTATAAGTTATGTTAATATTTTTCCATATTTCAATAATTAAAAAGAAAAACTTATTTTACAAGAATATACTAATTGAATTACTTTTTAACAAGAGCATAGTGTATATATATGAGTATATGTAAAATATTACTCACTCAGAGCTATTAATTATTGCTATTAATTAGTTTTATAATTTAGAGCACATTCAAATTGAATTAAAATTATTTGTTTTCCAGATCTGTTTTGTCCTTGGACGAAGAATATTCTTTGTATTTGAAAATATACTGAAAATTAACATGTAATTGAGTTCGATTTGATGTCTGAAAAGAAAAGAATTATTATATTGGATAAGTTTATATAAAATAAATTTAATATTTCTTTCATGTTTATTAGTAGTATATCATAGAAACTTCTATCTTTATATGCATGAAGAATAACAATGAAAAACATTTATAACTAAAGGTTACAAAACTAAGAATACATGAACGTGTCACACGAGTATCGCTGCAGCATTAATAAATTAAGTATACTTATGTAATTCGTATTATTGTTGGCGCAGCCGATACAACCCGATAGGCCGTCTGTCCCTTCCATGCGTCGAATCTCGTAAAACCTTATAAAAGAACTGTATTGGTTGGTTTAAAATTATGGAATTTAACGGTAGACACCGATAGCCGTTAGTGGACAATATAGCGAAAAACCTTATAGAACCTTATTAATTCAATGCACACGAATACGTCAAATACTCGAAAACCCGATACATGCCTATTTGTTATAAATAATAAATACGGAATTGCCTGGTAGAATGCGATTAGCGATTTGATTAAGATTTGTTATTGCTGGCGCAGCCGTTAGTACCCGATAGGTCGTATGCCCAATACATGCGTCCATCCTCGTAAAACCTTATAAAAGAACTGTATTGGTTGGTTTAAAATTATGGAATTTAACGGTAGACACCGATAGCTGTTAGTGGACAATATAGTGAAAAGCCTTATAGAACCTTATTAATTCAATGCACACGAATACGTCAAATACTCGAAAACCCGATACATGCCTATTTGTTATAAATAATAAATACGGAGGTTACCTGGTTGAACGCGATTAGCAATTTGATTAAGATTGTATTTATGGATGTCTTAGCTCATACGATCCGATAAACGAACCGCCCATTTATTTTGTTGATCATCATATTGTACTATAAAATGTTTTTTTCTTTTGTGAGGTTTATCTTATAAAATACTATAAACATTTATTGTATAGTATGGTATGAGGTTTTTGCACCCGGAATTCCTTATAGACTCGAATTATATACCTACTATTAGAAAATAAAAAAAGATATAAACATATACAGTATTTCCATGATAAGAGCTTATTAAATTTTTTATCGGGAAATGTGTATGAACTATAATCTTTTCATAGTCATTTCTTTCATTATAGAACCCGATTAATATTTTCTTGGATGCACTTGTGTAATTCATGTAGTAAAACACCTATACAGGCTTATAATTTTTCAATCAATTTATTACGATATATGCCGATTCTGAATTCATATTGGTAAAGTGAATAGATTTCTATAAATAATTATATGAGCATATCTCTATAAAAGCCTATAAGTTTAATAGTCTCATAGAAACTGATATATCTTTTACCAGGTAAAACTTATAAAAACTAAATTTCGGAACTTGTGATTCGTAGTTGTGAGGATTTCATTATAGGTACCGATAAAAAAGAAATCGCCCGATATATTACTATAAAATTTTTATCGGCACCCCGATTCAATGAGCCATTATTTTATCGGATTTTATAAGGTCTTTTCAACAGGGTCTTTCTTGATTTTGTAGTAATATCATGCTGAAATAATAAATTGTAAATGTACCATTTAATGAACTACTTAAATTCTATTAGTTAATTGTTTTTTCGAATAACTCACGGGAAAAGTTGCATTGTTTGCAAAGATATTAGAATCATCTCGTGAATTGCAATGTGGCTTTGATAAAGTTAATTGCATTTCACTACTGCTTGATTCTATTTGAGTTTGCGAATTACCGGATCTGATGTCAAGAATGCTTGATTTAAAACAATTTAATATCTATTAAATAAATGAAAATTTGTTACTTTTCTACAATTCAAACTGTATATGTGAAGTAAAACATGAATTTAAAAGTAATGCTCACCATAAATATTTGAAACGTTACTTAAGTCAAACGAAATTTCGGATTTTAAATTATCGATACCGTCATTAGTTATATTGAAATTATCCATAATTTCACCATACCTTTCACAACCTTTGTTTTTTAGTTCGTCTAATATTTCTCGTTCAAGGACACTGGTAACAGTTTTTCTTCGTTTTGCTTTAGTCTTAAAAATGATAACAAATTTTAATAAATAAACAAATGAAACAAATGTTCTACACACTTCTCGGCGTTTAAAAATCGCATTCACGCCGACGGTATCTAAAAATATTGTTCGATACACGTTCGAATGATGATTTTCGACTGGGGCGATAAACTCGCACTTGTATCGAAAAGTACTATTACAAAATTGAGGTTATAAAAATATTAAAACGTTAATAATGTAAAATATGAATGTACACTTTACCAAAAGATGTCCGTCGTCGATTGAATCAACTGGATTTAAATTTTTCGGATGGGCATTTTTTCGACGTTTAAATTGCCTCTTATTGAGCGTTTTCAAATTAGCAATTTTTTAGATTTATTTAAAGCTGTCATTTTATCAAGCAGTATATTTTCATTACGTAGATTTATTAAATTCCTTTAAATAAGTACAATTTGTACGTTTATAATATTATGTATATAGATGTTAAAAATAAATAATACGCTTCTAGCCTTACGTTAATTAATTAAATAGACGTTATTAGAACTAAATAAATTGCATTTATTCAATAAATTGTCATTGAAGTTAATGAACGAAAAGAAATGGTTTATTTTGATACAGCCTGATAAGTAAATAACTAATTCGAACTTAACCTACATTATAGTTTCATAGAATTTATTATTCTATTCTAAAAATATGATTTATGTAGAAAAATTTAGTTAGTTAGAAAATATGACGTTCAAATAATTGCAATTAATTCTGCCTACTTCATCTTACTCTGTACAAACTTATAAATTTACCTTAGAAAATTGGAAAATAAACAGAGTATGTATATACATATGTAATAATGCGACCGAAGTTCTATAAAAATTATTATACTAATCGGGTAAGTAAACATTTAGATCATAAAAAATTAAAACTTGTAAAAAAAAGTAATTTGTTTGAACAACGAGTTAAAAGTGCGAATGTTTCGTCTAGTACTCAGGAATCACAAATCATAAAATATCATTTTTTCGGAATTTTTCGGTCTGCTTTTGAAAAAAAATTATCCGTGGAAAGTGAAATAACAATAAAAATTTGAATCAATAAATGTAAAGTCGATTATTTAAAATTAGTTTTTTCTGAAGGGTTTTAGAAATTGTCAAAAAGAAAAAAAATCATTTTTTTTAGATTATAACGTAATACACTTAGACAGGTGCAATTCCTGGTTCAACTAAACTAGATGGAGTGTCGCCAAAATGACAACGCTAATCCGGAAGATGAAAATTTCGAGGCAGTTAATGATGAAATGATGAATATTATAAACGAGGGTGAAAATGCAGTACGCATTATGTTCCTTTAAAATTCTTTCACAAAATTTTCTCTTGCTTAAAATAATGTATAAGTACATTAAGTCTTCAATTATAGTAAAATTATAATAAATTAGAGCTCATATATATTTTTAAAAGTAGCACGTTGTAACCCTACAGGAAATCGAATCCATTTTCGGAGTGGAAAACATTGAAATTATTAAGTAGTAAATTTATATACATTTTTTACAGAGTGTATTGAACGAAAGTATTCCTGATACAGATGATATAGATTCTGTGTGCAACAATTTACAAGCACCTTTAGATACATTTATTTCAAGTTCAGAAAGTTCAGATAAAAGTAGTTCTTGCGAGGACGAGAATTTTAATGACATAACTTTTGAACGAGTGATTAAATAGAAAATTATACAACGAAGGAGAGGTGACTGTTGGAGAAGCTATGTACCAAATTTTATCATTTTTTGTACGAAATGCATCAACCAAAACATATCTAACCGACTTCCTTTTATTATTAGATAACCTTCTTCCTAAATCCAATAATCTACCCGCAACAAATTATCATTTTTTAAAACTATTGTTTTCACTACTACCACCTGATAATAATATTATAAAAAATCATCAAATATGCGAAGATTGTCAACACTATTTAGGCTGCATTTCTAAAGAAGATTTTAAATCTGTTTGTGATAATTGCGGTAGTAATAATACTAGTGGATATTTCTTAGAATATGATTTAAAACAGACACTTAAAACTGCTTTTGAAGCGAGACATTTAATTGATTTAATTAACGCACAAGTCTAATGAAAAAAATGATGAAAATTATGTATGTGATTTTACATCTGAAAGCAAATACCGTAATCTTCAAAAACATTTGAAAGGTGAATATGATATCTGCTTACTCTGGAATACAGATGGATGCCCAGTATCAAAGAGCTTTAAGGGACAAATATGGCTAGTACAAGTATATATTCTCAATGTACCTCCTCAAAATAGGAGAAACCTTCAATTTCTTGCCGGATTGTATTACAGCATTGTACACCATCCAAATATGAATGGGTTTCTCAAGCCGTTTTCAATTATTATGAATAAATTTATTTACCAATGGTTTAGATTAGTATAATCAGTCAACAAATAAAATGATGTATAGTAAAGTAATTGCACCTGTAGCAACACTGGAGTATTGCGAACATCCTGGACTTACTTGTGCTACAGGAGCAGGCCATAATCGAATTTTTCCACCATTATCTCATAATATTTCTTTGCGTGCTGCACAGAGAGCGATTGAACAAGCGGATATCGCCATAAACAATGATATTGCACATATTAAAGGAGCTAAAGGAGTAACTATCGCTGCGACTATTCCACACTTTAATATTGCAAATTCATTTGTTCCTGACTACATGCACGCAGTTCTTGCTGGTCCCGCGTAAAAATCCGAAAGTTTGAGCCAAACTTCGCCCAAGTTTGTGTTTGTATAAACTTGGGGCAAATTTAGGCAATGAGACTATGCCAAACTTGACAACTCACGCATTCCAAGTTTGGGAGAAGTTTGCAAAAGTTATGCCAAACTTCCTATAAATTTCTTATAAATTATTTTGTTATTGGCTGAAATATGGGACAAATTTGTCCAAAGTATGGCGCAAGTGTAGGATTACTTTTGCTTCACTTTATTTTCAGTTTATATTAATTATAAAATTTGAAAAGAAATGAAATTAAAAATAATTTAATATTACCCGATTTACACCTGAAAGAAAATGCATCCATATTTTTCCAAAAGATTCCAATGTCCTCGGTGAATTTCATCCGCTTCATCTAAGTCGTCGCAGCACGTCATTTCAAGTCGACGTTGAGGGTTAGACTGATGCATCGGCGTCAAGAAAAATTTCTTAGTAACCAGTAAACAAGAAGTCATTTGATTGCTGGTTACTAAGCAACGTTTGTAAAATTTGCTTGACGACCAGCAATCAAATGACTTCTTGTTTACTGGTTACTAAGAAATTTTTCTTGACGCCGATGCATCAGTCTAACCCTCAACGTCGACTTGAAATGACGTGCTGCGACGACTTAGATGAAACGGATGAAATTCACCGAGGACATTGGAATCTTTTGGAAAAATATGGATGCATTTTCTTTCAGGTGTAAATCGGGTAATATTAAATTATTTTTAATTTCATTTCTTTTCAAATTTTATAATTAATATAAACTGAAAATAAAGTGAAGCAAAAGTAATCCTACACTTGCGCCATACTTTGGACAAATTTGTCCCATATTTCAGCCAATAACAAAATAATTTATAAGAAATTTATAGGAAGTTTGGCATAACTTTTGCAAACTTCTCCCAAACTTGGAATGCGTGAGTTGTCAAGTTTGGCATAGTCTCATTGCCTAAATTTGCCCCAAGTTTATACAAACACAAACTTGGGCGAAGTTTGGCTCAAACTTTCGGATTTTTACGCGGGGTGTTACAAAAATGTTAATGGTTATGTGGTTAGACAGTTGTAATAAAAATAAACTTTTTGATATAACTAAATTATCGCAAAGCATTTTACCACCCGATTTTATTTCTAGAACGCCGAGACCTTTGCAATATTTGCATTATTTTACTGCAAAAGAAATTAGAGATTATCTTCTCTGTTACCTTCCAATTGTACTAAAAGATATTTTGCCAAGAAAATATTACGAGCACTTTTTATTATTATCTTATGGAATTCGAATATTATTGCAGTCTAAAATCCACGTAAATAAAATCAGTTTAGCTGAAAAAATTCTCGACATTTTTGCTCGAAATGTAGAACATTTATATGGGTTGTAAAAATGTTCTTACAACGTCCACCAATTAACTCATATGGTCGACGCTGTGGGTAAATGGGGATCTTTATGGGTTTGGTCGACGTTTCCATTCCAAGATGCGAATGGGTATTTTAAAAAGATTAATCGTGGATAAAATAAAGTCGATGTCGAGATTGTTAATACAATAAAAATATTAAATGCATTTTATCTTTTAAGAAATATGGTAACAAAATACGTTCGTTAGCAATGCTCTGAAATAGCAGTACTTGGAGCAATTAAAAAAATTGATTTGAATTTGCACGAAATCGAAGGTTTATATGAATTAATTAATTCAAATGCGATTATAATTAATAATAACAAGATACTGGCTTACGCAAGGCTACAAATGGACAAGGAAATATTTACTTCACACATTTATTTACGACAAAAGAAGAGAAAAAATTCTGTAATAAATTGGAACAAGTTGCGTAATTTTGGTATTATCAAATATTTTATTTATGCCAATGATATTATTTATGCCTACGTGCAAGAGTTAGTTCCAAATTATACAGGAACACAATTTATTCACCATCAAATAAAAATAAATTTATGTCAAGTAATAATACCAGTGCGACTTACATTTCGTTACTCTGTGTTAGATGTTAATCAAATAGATGGAAAATTATTGTACATCAAAAATCATATATGCTTACCCTTGAATATATATGAAAAAAATGTAATTTTAATTATAATTTATAATGGAGAAAATAAATGTATTATAAGCATATTACTGTAACGATTAATGTAAATATTTAACAAAAATGTAAATATTAAATTGTTATTTTAATAAAAATTCTTAGAATTCGTTCCCATTAATATTATTTTTATTTCAAAATTATTTTATACATATATTATGCATAGAATATACATAATTTATATATGATTAATTCTATGCATAGACTAGACATAATCTATGAATAATTTATACATAGTCTATACATCTTTTTTTTACATGGGTAGTTTATAAACATAGATCAAATTTGAGTCTATTTATAGACTCTTTTTTTTAAATTATATGTATTTTATCTCAGCTTTTCATTAAATTTTGGTTTGAATGTCAACATTTGATAGATTAGAAGTTACAAGCGTTTGAAGTGAAGTCTCTATTTTTTGGAAATTTTGCTTTAATAGCGTATACTTTTAAAAAAACGATTGTTAGGGTCTGCGGCTCTGACTTTCTACATATTTTTATATTAGAAAACATATCCTACAAACTGGGCACGATCCCATACATATATGGGGGTCTCTTTATCAGCTTAAGTGGACGACGCACAAAGTCGTCATAAACCGCGACTGTACGCAGCGCATACAATCGTCACTAAACGTGCCGATTAGCGAACACGGCCGCCTTTGATTGCACAGGCAAGTGCGCTACTTACTTTTGATTATTTCAATTAGTTATTTTTATATATTATTCGGCGAGCTATATTTAATTTATTTAAAATAACGATATTTATATTAAAGATATTTATATATATATATATATATATATATATATATATATATATGGGTGGTTCTCTGTGACATCGAAGATGAAAAAAATAAATATTGCTATAACTGTGGGAATATGTTTTAGAGGTATCCAGTAGTTCTCCTGAATTTTTTCAGATTTTTTCTGGGCCATTATTTTAAGTTACAGAGAGTCAAAGTTGACATTTTAGCACTTTTTTGCATTATATGCCCATTTTCATGAATTTTTAGCTCCCAGGGGATGCATATTTCACTAAAAACATAAGTATGACTTTTTTTGTAAAATTTTCCGAACTTTTCATTAAAAATACTTTTAAAGACATAAATGTATGCTGACACACTCTTGTAAGCCATTTAAACCTTAAATAGTGAAAATCAGCAATTCTGCTCCGGACTCTGGTAACCTAATACTGTCTAAAAGATGTCTTTTTATAGTCAGAAACTGCCTAAAAATTTCCAGAGTGGGTCTAAATCATTAAGATCACTTATGGTCAAAATATCCGGGAAAAGTGCCCGAAATATTAATAAAAATGTATATTTGTTGCCTTATAACGATGAATCTAGTAGCATGATCATTGCAAAAAAATTTATGCACTTACCTTGGAATGGTAGAAAAGTATCTCTGTAAGCTGCTAAAAATACAAATATTATTATGAAATTATAAAAAATTATTATTTAAACATTTATAATGCTGGATTTTTAGTTTTACATTCCTTACAAGAATTATAATACTAATCTGAAGGATTACTATAACAGTATCAACATTATTATTATTATTATTCAGCAATACATTGTTTAGATTTCACAAACTTGTCACTGTCACGTTATCATATTATTCATTATAATTATATATCCGATTTATTTATATATCTTTTGTATTAAATACGTATATTCAGTTATTGTAATAATGATGTTTATATATTTATAGTAATCCTTCAGATTAGTATTATAATTCTTGTAAGGGATGTAAAACTAAAAATTCTGCATTATAAATGTTTCAAAATTAATTTTTTACATTTGTATAATAATATTTGTATTTTTAGCAGCTTACAGGGGATTAGATGGATACTGAAACAAGTGAAGATACTTTTCTACCACTCCAAGGTAAGTGCACAAATTTTTTTGCAATGATCATGCTAATAGATTCATCGTTATAAGGCAACAAATATACATTTCTATTAATATTTCGGGCACTTTTCCCGGATATTTTGACCATAAGTGATCTTAATGATTTAGACCCACTCTGGAAATTTTTAGGCAGTTTCTGACTATAAAAAGACATCTTTTAGACAGTATTAGGTTACCAGAGTCCGGAGCAGAATTGCTGATTTTCACTATTTAAGGTTTAAATGGCTTACAAGAGTGTGACAGCATACATTTATGTCTTTAAAGGTATTTTTAATGAAAATTTTGCAAAATTTTACAAAAAAAGTCATACTTATGTTTTTAGTGAAAAATGCATCCCCTGGGAGCTAAAAATTCATGAAAATGGGCATATAATGCAAAAAAGTGCTAAAATGTCAACTTTGACTCTCTGTAACTTAAAATAATGGCCCAGAAAAAATCTGAAAAAATTCAGGAGAACTACTGGATACCTCTAAAACATATTCCCACAGTTATAGCAATATTTATTTTTTTCATCTTCGATGTCACAGAGAACCACCCATATATATATATATTTATATATATATATATATATATATATATATATATATATATCTTATCTTCCTATATTATATAGTTACAGTATTCTATGACTGTTCTAGAGTCTTTCCTTAGGGCAATATCACCGCATCAATCCGCAGTATTTGCTGCCCTGGAGGCCCTCGTCATTTAAGCTTCACAGTTGGTCGGTTTCCCTTGTCGGCGATGGTGCCTAAAGCTTCCCCGATGCGTTCGAAAAGTGAAACTCTCTGAGAGCCTCCTATGGCATCGATTAACCCCGATGAGAGGTCACTTAGTAAGTGTACCGAAGCTCTTTACGATAGCCCGCCACCTTACGTCGGTTAGCCTTAAGCCGTAATCCTCGGTAGGGATGCGGCGGTGTTTAGCTCACCGCCGTCGTCCGCTTTCGAACATAAGCGGCATCCGGGTCAACTTCGCTTCACCCGTCAAGCCCGCTTGCAACCACATACCCCGCAGAGTCCAACCCAATACTGGGGACACGCTGACGTTTCACTTTCGACTCAGAGGTACGCCAACGTGGGGCTCGGTCCCAGTCCCTGCGTACCATAGTAAAGTCATATTGGTCCAACTGTCGACATGCCGAAGCACGTCTTCCTATTACTCCCCGGATCCCCGGGGAGGTTTTGCGGTAGGTGGCCTAGCGTTCGAATGTTCGTGAAGGGTAAAGCATTCGTCACTCCCTTCACGAACTCTCTACGGGATGCCATTCGAAAAATCCCCTGAAAGAGAAAAAAGCGTACAAACCAAAAGGCTTGTACGCTATAGCTTGTGAAGGATAAAACGTTCGACAATCCTTCCACAAGCCTTCCAAGGGATACCATTCGAAAAATCCCTTGAAATAGTGAAAAATCAACAAAAGTTTGTACGCGATGGTGTTTTTAACATCTCACCCAACGCAAAGTCTTCAGTTCGGATGTGTATCACAACTCGACTTACTGACTTTATACGAAGAGATTTTTATGAAAGGGACACCCTTCTGTGAGACATCCCAGCAACTTTCGTCTGGATGAGAAACTACTTCGGTCCGGATGTGCCCCAAGGCAGACCTCGAAAGGCCCACCTCGAAAGGCCCACCTCAGTCTTTTGACGCTGCACGTAGTACACCCCGAAGGATGTCTACTTTAATTTAGCGGCCGTCCCTTCATCCCTAGGTAGAGTCTCCCTTGACGAAGTCGCCCAGATGAATAGAATAATCGTTAACGGTATATCTTCGATAACTAAGCGTGTTAGTAACCAAGAAATATCGCATGTTAAACAGTTGATCGCCGACACAGGCTCGACGAAACAACTCGATTTCGAGGCGCACTAGTGGCAATCCTCTTCCTCCACTATCGTAGGAGGTATATATCGGACTCTCGGAATTAGGGACCGAGTCACTCACCCTCACCCAACTCAGGAAATCTGAGAGCGGGTTTCCGACAAGCATTATATAGTTACAACAAAAAGTTTGGAACTTAGACCCTTCACCTCCCTCCACCGTCCCTCCACTACACCCTCCACTTAACCCTCCACCGTGATTATTCGCCGTATTAGGAAAATCGCGTTATTACTCCAGCTAAGGTCTAATTGTATATTGTCAGATACACGAAATTGTGCAGAAATATATGGAAATGTATGAAAGTGTACGAAAATTTAAAAATAAAATCTTTTTTCTGCACCCTCCACCCTACATATATTATATTTTCAGCCTTATAATTCGTACATACGACTCTGTCGTTGCTCACAAAATAATTTATTTTACATTTAAAAGTTATGTAATAAACACTTTTTTAAACAATATAAATAATTATATATTATCTCAATAATTTTTAAACATTTGTATATTGATGCTTATAAAACATTTTAACTTTTTAAATTTTGCTTTTAGTATCATAGAATATTAAATATTTAGTAATTACTTATTATTAATCATAACATTGCAGTTATTAAAGATATAGGACTCATTTTGCGTTATTATATATTTATTTTCAGCCTACTAATTCGTACAACGACTCTTACGTGCAGAGCGCGCTCCGCTTGTAAATACGTTGCGTACATACAAGTGGCTCCTCGCTTGTATGATAGCCCTCTATACATCCTCCTAGGACGTATAAGGTGTCTATACATCCTAGGAGGCTGTATGAAAAGCGCTCCGTAGGATATATGCGGCGAGCAATATAACCTTTGCCGCGCGAACGGTATAGAGTCAACGTGTTTGAAACGCGTAGTACATGTATCGGAGATATATCTAAGGCTTTTCAAACGTAAACACAACTAGTTTAAACGTAACGTTTGCGTTACTTTAATCATAGTTATCTTAATATTGCTCAGATACGGAAGTACTACATATTATACATATATATTAGAATATTATATTTTAGAAATAATATAGTGTATATATATATATATATATATATATATATATATATATACACGGAGAAAAAAAGTTGAAGTAAAAATTACAATGTTGTCTAGTAATGCGGAGACAGACTGACGCAATCCAAAAATTTACCATAGTGTATAATAAAATTTACTACAAAATTATTAATTTTTACTACTATTCTGGTAATATTTACTACAACTTCAGTAAAATTTATTATACACTATAGTAAATTTTTGGATTGTGTCAGTCTGTCTCCGCATATATATAATAACGCAAAATGACTCCTATATCTTTAATAACTGCAATGTTACGATTAATAATAAGTAATTACTAAATATTTAATATTCTCTGATACTAAATGCAAAATTTAAAAAGTTAAAATGTTTTATAAGCGTCAGTATACAAATGTTTAAAAATTATTGACATAATATATAATTATTTATATTGTTTAAAAGAGTTTATTACATTACTTTTAAATGTAAAATAAATTATTTTGTGAGCAACGAAAGAGTCGTATGTACGAATTATAAGGCTGAAAAATTGTTTACGTACCATGGGTAAACATCGCGTCATTACAGTTCTCGGCTCAAATTTCGTGGATGGTAGTAACACGAGGCTCACCCAAGGTACATAAATAACTAATATGGATGGTTTCCTGTGACATCGAAGATGAAAAAAATAAATATTGCTATAACTGTGGGAATATGTTTTAGAGGTATCCAGTAGTTCTCCTAAATTTTTTCAGATTTTTTCTGGGCCATTATTTTAAGTTACAGAGAGTCAAAGTTGACATTTTAGCACCTTTTGCACTATATGCCCATTTTCATGAATTTTTAGCTCCCTGGGGATGCATTTTTCACTATAAACATAAATATGACTTTTTGTAAAATTTTCTGAACTTTTCATTCAAAATAATTTTAAAGTCATAAATAAATGCTGTCACACTCTTGTAAGCCATTTAAACCATAAATAGTTAAAATCAGCAATTTTGCCTCGGACTCTGGAAACCTAATGATGTCTAAAAGATGTCTTATTATAGTCAGAAACTGCCTAAAAATTTCCAGAGTGGGTCTAAATCATTAAGATCACTTATGGTCAAAATATCCGGGAAAAGTGCTCGAAATATTAGTAGAAATGTATAGTTGTTGCCTTATAATGATGAATATATTAGAATATGCATTGCAAAAAAATTTATGCACTTACCTTGGAGTGGTAGAAAAGTATCTCTACTTGTTTCAGTATCCATCTAATCCCCTGTAAGCTGCTAAAAATACAAATATTATTAAAAAACTATAAAAAATTATTTTTTAAACATTTATAATGCTGGATTTTTAGTTTTACATCCCTTACAAGAATTATAATACTAATCTGAAGGATTACTATAAAAGTATCAACATTATTATTATTATTATTGAGCAAGACATTGTTTAGATTTCACAAACTTGTCACTGTCACGTTATCATATTATTCATTATAATTATATATCCAATTTATTTATATATCTTTTGCATTAAATACGTATATTCAGTTATTGTAATAATAATGTTTATATATTTATAGTAATCCTTCAGATTAGTATTATAATTCTCGTAAGGGGTGTAAAACTAAAAATTCAGCATTATAAATGTTTAAAAATTAATTTTTTACATTTGTATAATAATATTTGTATTTTTAGCAGCTTACAGGGGATTAGATGGATACTGAAACAAGTGAAGGTACTTTTCTACCACTCCAAGGTAAGTGCATAAATTTTTTTGCAATGATCATGCTACTAGATTCATCGTTATAAGCCAACAAATATACATTTCTATTAATATTTCGGGCACTTTTCCCGGATATTTTGACCATAAGTGATCTTAATGATTTAGACCCACTCTGGAAATTTTTAGGCAGTTTCTGACTATAAAAAGACATCTTTTAGACAGTATTAGGTTACCAGAGTCCGGAGCAGAATAGCTGCTTTTCACTATTTAAGGTTTAAATGGCTTACAAGAGTGTGACAGCATACATTTATGTCTTTAAAAGTATTTTTAATGAAAAGTTCGGAAAATTTAACAAAAAAAGTCATACTTATGTTTTTATTGAAAAATGCATCCCCTGGGAGCTAAAAATTCATGAAAATGAGCATATAATGCAAAAAAGTGCTAAAATGTCAACTTTGACTCTCTGTAACTTAAAATAATGGCCCAGAAAAAATCTGAAAAAATTCAGGAGAACTACTGGATACCTCTAAAACATATTCCCACAGTTATAGCAATATTTATTTTTTTCATCTTCGATGTCACAGAGAACCACCCATATATATATACTCATTATATTATTTCTAAACTATAATATTCTAATATATATGTATAATATATAGTACTTTCGTATCTGAGCAATAACCCAATAACTATGATTAAAGTAATGCATACGTTACGTTTAAACTGGTTGTGTTTACGTTTGAAAAGCCTTAGATATATCTCCGATACATGTACTACGCGTTTCAAACACATTGACTCTATACCGATTCGCGCGGCAAAGGTTATATTGCTCGCCGCATACATCCTACGGAGCGCTTTTCATACAGCCTCCTAGGACGTATAGACACCTTGTACGTCCTAGGAGGATGTATAGAGGGCTCTCATACAAGCGAGGAGCCACTTGTATGTACGCAATGTATTTACAAGCGGAGCGCGCTCTGCACGTAAGAGTCGTTGTACGAATTAGTAGGCTGAAAAATTGTTTACGCACCATGAGTAAACATCGCGTCATTAATGTTCGAGGCGGAAAATTTCGTGGATGGTTCGTATGTCCGCGATCGCAAGCGAAGCGAGCGGCCAAGGATGTTACTACCATCCACGAAATTTCAGCCGAGGCTCTCCCAAGGTACTTAAATAACTAATATGTGTGTGTATAATATGATATATATATATATATACAACACGCATATCACAGAAAAAGACCACCCTGTCACCATAAAAATAACAGACCAGTATTTCGCCGCCGCCGCCGCGGTGCAAATTACAAATTACGGGAGAGATGAAAGAAACAGGTTTTTATTTATATGCCTCTAAAATGTTATAAATAGTTCTTTAAAATTAATACAAAAATTTATTTATTTAAGGTAGCTCATGTGCAACTCCCTAATTAATGTAGTGTTAATTCGATTTTTCATATTTTTTGACATAATACGCATTTTTAATTAATATAAACTAAAAGATATGAATTTTCATTACATTATCAACAACTAATTATCAATATATTGAAAATAAAATATATGGGCTATTTCACGTCAAGTGGTACGATGAAAATTTTAAATCACTCCAAATTTTGTGAACAGTCTGGAAGTATCTTCCAGAAGATAGAAAAAAAATTGTAGGTGTTAAAAATAATTTGCCTAAGAGTTATTCCACCATGAAAAATGGAATTTTTTCAATTTTTTAGAAAAATTACTATTTTCAAAGCGATTTATCTCAAAATCTATTGATTTTTTGAAAAAACATTCTAAACAACATTTGTTCAAAATAATCTTTAGAACTTATCTACCTGGGTTACAATTCCTAATTTTAAAATCTCGAAGAGATAGGGCACTCGGAAATATCGAATATCAAAAAAAGGCGACCACGCCACAATCGATTTTGATCTAACACCGCTCAAAAGATCACATTTTTTGAGAGCTTTCAAATGGCGGTGGTTAGATTATTGGCCAAGACCGCTGGTGTAAGTTATACCCCATAAACCTCATAAAATCACTAATTTTCATGTATTTTAGGGCATAACTTACACCAGCGGTCTTGGCCAATAATCTAACCACCGCCATTTGAAAGCTCTCAAAAAATGTGATCTTTTGAGCGGTGTTCGATCAAAATCGATTGTGGCGTGGTCGCCTTTTTTTAATATTCAATATTTCCGAGTGCTCTATCTCTTCGAGATTTTAAAATTAGGAATTGTAACCCAGGTAGATAAGTTCTAAAGATTATTTTGAACAAAAGTTGTTTATAATGTTTTTTCAAAAAAATCAATAGATTTTGAGATAAATCGCTTTGAAAATAGTAATTTTTCTAAAAAATTAAAAAAATTCCATTTTTCATGGTGGAATAACTCTTAGGCCAATTATTTTTAACACCTACAATTTTTTTTCTATCTTCTGGAAGATATTTCCAGCCTGTTTTCAAATTTTGGAGCGATTTAAAATTTTCATCGTACCACTTGACGTGAAATAGCCCATATATAAAGTTAGTGATGTGACTACGTTTGTCTTTACTTCCTCTACGATTTGGCAACATTGCACTCACTGACATATTCACCGCTCGCGTGTATATGTGTGTAAGTTGCGTAAAGGGTTTAAGTTATAATTTTGATGTGTTAACATTTTAAATATGAGTGATATATACAATTATAATCCAAGCAAAATTCTATAGAATAGTACATTTAAAAGTCTCGCGGGTTAAGATTGCATTGCAACGTTGCCAAGTGTGAAAACGGTTTCTTTAACCTCCTCTCTTACTGTCATTTTACAAGTTCAATATCAAATATTTATTCGGAATGACCGGCATGCTATGATTATTAAAATATATTTTAAAAACTTAGGTTTTCAACATTTTGTAACTAGTTTTTGATCCATTCATCCAGTATTTGTCAAAACAAAATAGCGTACTTCCTGCGGAAAATCACGAAACTGCCATAAGAGTAATGCTAAAAACTGAAACTTTGAACAAGCTTTATTTATTATTTTTATCGGCAAGTCACCCTCAAATTTCGCGACAGTATTTGTCATGATATTATTAATAATGTGTCAAAGTTTCATTTCAATCTGCAGTGTGTGGATTCGCGCTTGAGCTACCTTAAGAAGAAAGTTTTGTTACTCTAAAAGTACAAAATATTAATGACATAGAACTTTTGGCGATGATCCTTCGTCAGTAAATAAATTAATTTTAGGAGGCGAAGTTCTATTTAGATCCGTTTAAAATAATCCAAAATTTTATTAAGTAGTTATTAAATACTACAATTTAGTAAGTATATGCACTTTACTATTTTTGGTAAGATAATTTTTCATTAACATTTATAATTATTAAAATATATAAACTGAAGCTTTATAAGAATTCATAGTTTAAAATTTACAGTTAACATTTAATATGTCTCTATTTTTTTTTTATTATTTTTATTCTCATTTCATTACACTAAATTTTTGTAAAAACTTTTATTTATAAATAATAATCGTATTTATTTAAAATATATTAAATTTTTGCTATAAAACCCAATGCACTATAACAGTACCTCCAAGGTGTTCAGGAATCTGTTTAAATTCTAAGGTGTTCATGGTAGTGAGAAACTAATACTATTTAAAACATTATTTTAAATAAATTCATTACGAAAAATCTTTTTCGAAATTAAAAATAGGGGGTTGGCGCGCCGAGCGCGCAGGGGGCAAAGCCTTCCTAGTATATATATATATATATATATATATATATATATATATATGTATACAGGTAATTAATGAATGTACTAATACTTTTTATCCATTACTTAAAAAATATAAAGAAATTTTTGTATTTATACAGAATATTATTTTTACAATATGGAGGGTACAAGAGAATATCATAATTGCCTTATTAAGAATTCAATGAAAAATTCATAATTCATAACCAAGCGAATTATTAATATTTTGTGCTCCACAACTTAATTAAATTATTATTTTTTTAATGTCATAAAATATTCCATTTTTGTAAAACTAATCTTTTGTACGACTTTTCCTGAAAATATATTTGCCGTACAACAACAGAATTACATAGTCAGTTAGGTAAGTACACACTTTTACAGTGTTTCTATACTTATAATAATGAAATGTTTTACTTGTGCTAACAAACCGCCAAATATTAAATTTTTGATTATTTATGATTATTTTTCTTATTATAAATAATATATTTAACTAATTCTGTTATCAGCTAACATAAAATTAATTATATTCCGGTAACATTTAGTATTTGCTAATTATTTAAAATTTATGTTAACATAAGACATCTCTCTTAAAAAATGCGGCTACAATATCTGAGTCTTACATACATATGTACGTTAAAGGTATAGAGCGCTGTAAAGTGTACTTGGACTACCCCCGTTGAAAAAGTTCCTATTGATTCAGTATTGATTCTGTGATAAAATCATTATGGAATTAATAAATAATAGCTACTGATTTTGATCAAAGTCAATATTGACTCAGTAGTAAGTTCCCACCAAAACGCAAAACTGATTTCTTACTGAATTAGTACAAAATCAGTAATGAATCAATGTTGTATCATTATGGAGTCAGTACTGTATCAATTTTGAAATTATTCAATTGAAGAAGCGCAATGTGCCCTTAAAAATTCAGTATTCAATCAATTCAGAATCAGTGTCAAATCAATACCCTGTTAAAAAAATTGACGCTGATTCAGTACATATTTGTCTAAAAAATATATAAAATAAATTTTTTTAGATAATTCTCTAAAAAATGAGGTAAAAACAAATAAAATTGTCAAGAAAAAACATAAAATAAATAAAAAAAAGTATTACACATTTTTCTGTTTATGTTAGTTATTCACCCATCCACTTATTAACTGCGGTCAATGCTGCTTAACTTTCATTATCGATCATTTCTCAGTCTATTCTCAATGCTACATTCGCAAACAGTTACAAAGATAATAAAAACATATTTGTAGACATTTCAAAAAACCCAGTTAGAATTTATTTTAATGGTATTAATTTTAATGGAATAATCATATTTTTAAATATATGGACAATTTCATACAAGGAAAAATTTTAATGTACATATCGGTACCATATTAGAAGAACAATATATATTTAGTAATATATTGCAGCAATTTCATATTAATTGTAACTAGGCTTTTTGAAACGTCTACAAATATGTTTTCATTATCTTATTGTAACTGTTTGTGAATGTAGCAGATATAAGATAGTAAATCATGCAATAGAAAATACTAAAATCAGTATGGAAGTAATATTCATTCATTTGTACGCTATTAATTTCTCCATAATGTATTAAAACGTAAATATCTCTATTTTATTGGTTTAAAATAAAATACAAAAAATAATTTTAAACCAATAAAAAAGAGATATATACGTTTTAATACATATGGTGAAATTAATATGCACAAACGAATATTATTATTAATATTATATTGTTTATTTATTGATGTAAGATACGCCAGGGTTAACAATTATGAAATAAATTTCGTGTAGCATGCTTTTTGAGTAAAAGTACTAAATTTTTCAGCAGAAAACTTGATGATTCCATTTTCATTTCAGTATTTTCTTTTTTTTACTTAAGTTTTTACTTTTGTTTTTTTTACTTTTTGTTGCAGTATTTACTTTGCAAGTTTTTACAAAGTAAGATCAGAATTGCTAAAGTGTAATCGAAATTACATCATACTTGCGAATTTTTACACCTTTGTAGAAGGTCTTTTTGATATTTAACAATTGGATTAATGAAATATATGTACTAGAAATGTTAAATAATATAATCTTAAAGAGATGTTATTACTTCCATACTGATTTTAGTATTTTCTATTGCATGATTTACTATCTTCTATCTGCTACATTCACAAACAGTTACAAACAGATAATGAAAACATATCTATAGACGTTTCAAAAAGCCTAGTTACAATTAATATGAAATTGCTGCAATATATTACTAAATATATAGTTGTTTAAAAATATGATTATACCATTAAAATTAATACCATTAAAATAAATTCTAACTGTGTTTTTTGAAATGTCTACAAATATGTTTTTATTATCTTTGTAACTGTTTGCGAATGTAGCATTGAGAATAGACTGAGAAATGATAGATCATGAATGTTAAGCAGCTTTGACCGCGGTTAATAAGTGGATGGGTTGTCACGCCGCACTGGGGATCAGGGTGCGGGACTAATCAAATTAATACGCGGGGAGGTTATAAACGTAACTAAAGGATTTATTAACAAAAAAAACAACAATTGATTTGCAATCGAATTCGGGCACCAGTCGATTGTTAATTTAGTAAATAATTGATATCTCTAACGCAATCGCTTAGCGTAGCGCAGGGGAAAGAGGGGAAACGCGGGAAAGAGTCAACGTTAAGATGGCGGGGAATAATACGCGCACACACACGTGGGTGGACCGGGAATTCGTGACCGATAAAAGGAAAGAGGAAAGTGCACCATACGCACTCACCTTTCGAAATTGCAGCCGATTGATAAAGTTCTTATTCGCTGCCACGCTCTGCTTACACAGAAGGATTTATCGATAAAAATGTCGATGTCAGCAAGTAAATATCCAATTTTTACGCCGCGACCACACACACTCGACCGTAGTTCACGGAGCTCTGTTCTTCGTCGGCACTCGACTCGTCTCGTCCGTGCGCGCATGCGCCTTGCGCTGCTATCGGTACGAGGCGAGAGATCCTCGGTCCGATCGGCCGTCCTCGTACGACTGTGTCTCTCTTCCAACTGTCAAGAAGACGATTCAACGGACTACTGCCGACGTAGTGGATCTCTTCCGACGCTGACCTGCCGTGGGATTGACCTGGAGCTCCTGAGGAATTGTTACAGGTAAGTCGCTAAGCCGTAGGAGTTTATTATTACTTGTTTAGTGAATTTATAGTGGGGAAGGTTGATGCTCCCCTAACCTTTTAACTCCTGTTCACAATTCTTTCTTCCTATGTTGCTGTCCTATCTTCTCCTTCCTATAGTTATCCTTTTCCTTAATAATGTGCTTTGTCTCATTTATTATTATCTTCACAGGAATTCTACACGAGGTTCTAGTAGGCGATGGTCTTCCAAGGTAAGCATATAACAATACGTTTATGGCTTGACAGCGAAAATAACCCTGTGTTGGCGACCTATATACTGTGAATTTCAGTATTTGCGTTCGTTCTTACGTTTGTTTCTACTACTCATATCCCCACTCCGAGCATGAACGTATCGCCATGCATTAAGTATGCGCCAGGTGTAAAGCTAACGCCAGGCATGCACCAGCGCCACCGATTCTCGATACGCGCGTCAGTATTAGATATAGGGAGCGCTAGCGTTCGCTTGGGTGCTGGCGTTCCCTTGGGTGTATCCCTCTTGTAGCACATTTGTATTAGGAACACAAACAATGAGAATACGAGAATACAACAAGATAAGATCATTCCAAACAAATGTATGCAGTAAGATGCGTCGCAATTGGTTTTCGGTGCCGACTGCTCCTTGCTTCACATCAATTCATTAAATTAATTGCTACAACTTTATATAAATACTTTTTTGCTTAATAGGAAATACAATCACAAAATTCGTTTTGTTTAAGAAATAATTATATAATAATTTTCATTTTTTAATAAATTAATTTTTGTTTCTGATTAATATAAAATTGTTTTAATAAGAAGCGTTCATAAATTTTAATAATTACTCTCAAAAATATGGAACACTGGTGTGACGGACTGGTGGAGCATTTGATACCGAATACAAATTTTAAACACCTTACGATTCAATATGTTGCTGAAACTGTTCAAAGAAAGTTTATAATATAACTGCAAATATACTGTAAAAGTTTTTTATCAGTAAGATAAAACACAGGAAAAGAACTTCTTTGAAACTAACTGTACATAAAGTTACATGCATCTGGCAACATACGCTTTTTTATAGTGTTTTAACATAAATAACATTTTTTATCGCAATTTATATATTAATGTAAAAGACATAAACATAAGTTTAATAACATATATTACTTTTGAGCATTCTTGTACTATTTCTAGATACTTATTTTTCTTCAGTATTATTTTGTGGTTGTACTTGTTGTAGACACGTTTCAGATGTTGGTATTTCTTTAGCCAATGCTGCTGGCAACGGTTGTTGCATATTATGAGATATGAATTCTTCCTGCATGGGTATAAATTGTTGCATCGGCATTTCGTTTGTTGCATGGAATTTACTCAATTCATTGGTGACGCATACGAATGACCACCTAAAACAAAATTTAATTGTTTAGCATTTTTTTTCATAAGAAGAAAATTTCAAGCATTTGAGCGTGAAGTTCCTGAGCGCATTCAACCTCTTTATTATTAACAAGCGTTCTATAACATAAATGTATCATGTAAAAATACTATTACAAATAAACAATACCAATGTAATGATTGCAAACAGGGCCAGTGTTCATCCAATTGTATAATTCATGGGATAATTCATGCTGATGTTTTCTTGCTTTATTCTAGGAAATTGAAACGGTTTCTGGTCCACTATTTTACTTTCGACGATTACACAATCTGTGAACATTTAATAAATTCCTTAACTACAGAAAATTAGCCATTTTAATCTTAACCCTTAGAGGGTCGTCATGACACCATATGGTTAAAGGGTTTTAAGGGTTAAACTAACAGGTATGTTAAAACACGTTCACTGGGGATCAGGGTGAACGACTCCCATACAATAAAATAAACAACACTTTTCGTTAGCTAGAATATTTAATGATAATAAAAGAATTATACAATTGATGAAACGAACTACTAGTCACGGTCGCCAGCCGCGTTCACGCGGCAATTTTATATACATTTTTAACTCACGATTACCGCACACACACACACGCACAATTTTACAGCTTATTTGGAAGCTGGAAGAATGGGAAAGTGAGACAGGAATTCTCACCTATAGAAGCTCAAAAAACAATTCAATAAAAAATATAACCACCCTCGATAAATAATCTAAGTTTAGTTAATATAAAACTGTCTCGTTCGACGGCCCGACTCGGAATCGCCGAGTTTGTCGTGTTAAACCGAGCAGCGAGTCCACGCGCAACAGTTGGCTCTCGTTCGCTTGACTCGGCCGATCCGACGTACGTATTGTTTATGTGCAGTGAAGAACTCCGTCCCCGTACACCGTCTCAACTGCTGGATACTATCAACCCGGAGCCTCGTCAACAGGAACAATGCCAACAAAAGGTAAAATACTCTAGTTCCATATAAATAACCTGTATTAATATGAGTTCGTCCGAGTTTGTTTATATGTTTCAGGTGCGGCATGAGGAACGACGACATCAACACTGCACCGGATATTTCCACAGCTAATTCTTCCTCACCAGATTTCGGAGATGGCTGTTTTATCCTCACTTCAACATCGAGCTGGATGGTTCAAGGTAATGGTACCAATAACAGTGTTTCTTAAATTAATATTGAATTTTGTCGGTCTTGCTGAGCTAACGTCTAACGACTCTAAGAACTCCAAGTTGCTCGCTCGAAAAGGCACGACAATTCGCCGCATATCAATCCCGAGGACAACATTATGAAGGCCACAAGCCGCCAGACATAAACCAAAAGAAGAAGCAAATAAAATACTAAGTAATAAAATTGAAAATATTTTAATAAGAAAGAAAGAAATTTTAAGTCTATGTGTTTCGTCTTGGGACCGTCTGCCAGAACTCATCAGTGGAGCGCAGACGGTCCCTGCCCCAGACACACAAGCAGGGGCAGGGATCGTCTGCGCTCCACTGATGAGTTCTGGCAGACGGTCCCAAGACGAAACACATAGACTTAAAATTTCTTTCTTTCTTATTAAAATATTTTCAATTTTATTACTTAGTATTTTATTTGCTTCTTCTTTTGGTTTATGTCTGGCGGCTTGTGGCCTTCATAATGTTGTCCTCGGGATTGATACGCGGCGAATTGTCGTGCCTTTTCGAGCGAGCAACTTGGAGTTCTTAGAGTCGTTAGACGTTAGCTCAGCAAGACCGACAAAATTCAATATTAATTTAAAAACTTTTGCCTGGGCGAGTAAAATTATATTTTTAACAGTGTTTCTTTCCTCAAAGTTAATGTATTGTGGAGGTAATATCCTAACCTCACTTTACCTTTCCTTCTCCCTACCTGCAACTACGTTTTGACAACCTGCTGCTTTCCTCAACTCTAAATTCATTTCAGTATTATTTACTTATATTGTTGCAGGTACTCGAAGGAGATTTTCCAAAAGCGGAGAACCACCAATTCCTTTGAGAAGGCTGGATACATACGTCCTGACATCTTTCATGTACCTACTTTATACGATGATCTTCTGCAGGGCATGTTGTACAGGATTCAGCACAGGACCTCAACTTACTCTACAGGATTACTCACACAAGGATAAATATTGTACTATTCGGAACACTGACAGGGACAGTGATTTTGTGCGTGTGCTTATGTGCCATTGGAGTGCGTACTCCTTCCTCACGGTCTAGACTAGCTGGATTCCGAGTGAGTTATAAATTAATTCCTATAAGTTACGGGGCTTTGGAATACAAATATAACACTACGCTTACTAAGTGACATGCAGTTAGAACTGCCATGTCACAATGTATATGCAAAATTCATTTACCATTACCTTCCTCTTTAGGTACTGCTTTTCTATTATTTTTCTTAATCACAATATCTTTCTCTTCACCGTATGCGTATAACGAAGCGAGCGCGGTCACTTTATTTCGAAATTGAAGAACCCTTCTTGCACTTTTATTTTTTGAATGTGAGAGATCAGTGTATTAAAAAACTCCTATTTCTCGAAAGTTATTAACTGAAGAAAGTCTTATAAAACTTGGTTTGTTCAAATTCAGAAAAATATATTTATTGGAAAATATTTATACTGTTTACACATTAATCTTTTAATGCCAAAATAATTAAATATAATTGAAAAACGGTTTATAATACTCTGCATGTTAGGTATAATTAAATATAGGATATTTTCAATTTTTATTATTTGAAAATACGGCATGTTTCTTAAAAAACAAGTTTATTATTGAACTACTTCCTTCAGTGTAATTCTCAGTGACAAATTTAAGAGTCTAATGACAATATAAATGCAGGAAATCTTATCCTTCTGAATTCCAGTGTAGAGAGATAATAATCATATAAGTTGTACTTTTAGTATGTTGTTTTTAATTAAAAAGCACATGTTAGACAACAAGTTAAAATGGCTACTTTATATTATTCTTTATAATTAATAATAATTATTCAAGTATTCAATTAACGGAAAAAGCCAGTATGAAAAAAAATGATAATAATTTTTTATTCTTTATTTATGGTAAATTTAACAAATACAAATTTTTTATCTTATCAGGCATATAAAAATATTTAAAATATTTATAATATAATTTTCATGAAACTTACATTAAAGAAACAATGATCAGACGAAAGTATACGTAACAAGGCAAAACTAAATGTTAGTTCGCGGTGAATAAGTTACTCCCCGATTCTGTCATACCAAACCTTCTTTTTCTCTACTTTTTATATTTAATTAAAGCTATATATATAGTAAATAACTTTTAATATCTACTAGAATACTATGCAGTATACTATTATATTGTCGCTCAGATCTACAAGACTTACGCAATGAAACAAAAATTCTATAGGTAGCAGCCACTGGTCGTGTTCTGCGTTATACTGCGAGCACACTAGCGCCACGGACTTAAACGGTGGCCGGTGAAATTGTTTACATTCTATATACGATACTCGCACGCGCGATTACGAAAACCGGGCGCCCTGTCACGCCGTGCACCGACCACGGCGCCCGGCTCTGCCGTTGTTTCTTGCCGTTTTCAATATTCCTATTGCATTAATTACATTTGAAGTAGCAGGTTATATATATATATGCATATACATATACATATACATATATATATAAACACCAGTATCGGTACTTATGGTGACACTACGTGTTATCTTGGTGTTTTGAGGTTATAAAACATATGTAACGACTCAGATATGAGGGGGAGACTATTAATTGATAGAATAATGCATAAAAAACCAATAACCCAAATACCTAAATACGCCTCACGGGTAAAAAAGCACACTTTGACCTTATAATATTAATGAAGGATTGAAGCTATAACGTCTTTCGAGGTGCCGGTGGCCGGAGGCATTAATATTATAACGTCAAAGCGGGGCTCACAAAGATAATTTTCCGATTTTTTGTGTGTCGGCATAAGTACGGATACATGGTTGAATTTTCAGTGGAATTATGCTGACGTCGGCATAATTACCCCAAAGTAAGCACAATTCCCATTTCCTGTAAGAATTTGTCGGCATAAGTACCGATTGATCAATTTATACATATACATGTATTGATATATATATATATGTATACATATGGGTGGTTCTCTGTGACATCGAAGATGAAAAAAATAAATATTGCTATAACTGTGGGAATATGTTTTAGAGGTATCCAGTAGTTCTTCTGAATTTTTTCAGATTTTTTCGGGGCCATTATTTTAAGTTACAGAGAGTCAAAGTTGACATTTTAGCACTTTTATGCATTCTATGCCCATTTTCATGAATTTGTAACTCCCTGGGGATGCATTTTTCACTATAAACATAAATATGACTTTTTGTAAAATTTTCTGAACTTTTCATTCAAAATAATTTTAAAGTCATAAAAAAATGCTGTCACACTCTTGTAAGCCATTTAAACCATAAATAGTTAAAATCAGCAATTTTGCTTCGGACTCTGGAAACCTAATGATGTCTAAAAGATGTCTTATTATAGTCAGAAACTGCCTATAAATTTCCAGAGTGGGTCTAAATCATTAAAATCACTTATGGTCAAAATATCTGGGAAAAGTGCTCGAAATATTAGTAGAAATGTATAGTTGTTGCCTTATAATGATGAATATATTAGAATATGCATTGCAAAAAAATTTATGCACTTACCTTGGAGTGGTAGAAAAGTATCTCTACTTGTTTCAGTATCCATCTAATCCCCTGCAAGCTGCTAAAAATACAAATATTATTATACAATTAGAAAAAAATTAATTTTTAAATATTTATAATGCTGGATTTTCAATTTTACAACCACTTTAAGAATTATGATACTAATCTGAAGGATTACTATAAAAGTATCAACATTATTATTATTATTATTATTATTCAGCAATACATTGTTTGAATTTCACAAACTTGTCACTGTCACGTAATCATTTTACTCATTATAATCTCAGCTCTGATTTGTTTATATATTTTTTGTATCAAATACGTATATTCAGTTATTGTAATAATAATGTTAATATATTTATAGTAATCCTTCAGATTAGTATCATAAATCTTAAAGTGGTTGTAAAATGGAAAATCCAGCATTATAAATGTTTAAAAATTAATTTTTTATAATTGTATATTTGTATTTTTAGCAGCTTACAGGGGATTAGATGGATACTGAAATAAGTGCATAAATTTTTTATCAATGATCATGTTAATAGATTCATCGTTATAAGGCAACAACTATACATTTCTACTAATATTTCGAGCACTTTTCCCAGATATTTTGACCATAAGTGATTTTGATGATTTAGACCCACTCAGAAAATTTATAGGCAGTTTCTGACTATAAGAAGACATCTTTTAGACAGCATTAGGTTACCAGAGTCCGGAGCAGAATTGCTGATTTTCACTATTTAAGGTTTAAATGGAGTATAAGAGTGTGACAGCATACATTTATGCCTTTAAAAGTATTTTTAATGAAAAGTTCAGAAAATTTTACAAAAAACGTCATATTTATGTTTTTAGTGAAAAATGCATCCCCTGGGAGCTACAAATTCATGAAAATGGGCATATAATGCAAAAAAGTACTAAAATGTCAACGTTGATTCTCTGTAACTTAAAATAATGGTCCCGAAAAAATCTGAAAAAATTCAGGAGAACTACTGGATACCTCTAAAACATATTCCCACAGTTATAGCAATATTTATTTTTTTTAATTTTCGATGTCACAGAGAACCACCCATATATATTACAATTAGATATACACTTCATACCTAATTATATTTCACAATATTAATAATCAATTAATTATCGTCCACGCAGTTGATTCAAAGGAATAATTTTTTTACATCGATTTTTGGTGAACAAACAAATAAATAAATAAATAATTTAATACAATACATATAACACTAATTAAGGAAAAAGTAGTCAATAATAAAAATTCTTAATAAAAACAAAATTTGCTAGTCATATCACAGACGGTTTTGTAAAGGTATATAATTTAAATTTTCGAGACACGTCATTATACGTCTGTATCATATCACCTTGACAGTACAGATGACAGACATGTCAACAAAATTTGAATATTAATTCTCGTGTATTATTTACAACCAAAAATTATAATTTTAAATTTTAATCAATACAATTTAAAAATTTTTTTTATAAATTAAAAAAATTTTACAATTTTTGTCAATATTTATAAAAATTAGATGAAATCTAGATTTGTGTACCTTTGTTATTTAAAATTTGTAACTCCCCGTCAATTGTCGTTAAAAATTCTTAAAAATTAATAATAATTTAGCCGATATTTATTGTAATTTTTTTTCCTTATATTTATCACTTAGATTTTAAATTTTTGAGTATAATAAAATTCAAAATTTCGCGCGATATTTAGCAAATAATTAGGTTTGTAGTAAGTGATAACCATCTAT
Source organism: Theocolax elegans (assembly GCA_026168455.1). Classification (NCBI taxonomy): domain Eukaryota; kingdom Metazoa; phylum Arthropoda; class Insecta; order Hymenoptera; family Cerocephalidae; genus Theocolax; species Theocolax elegans. The sequence goes on from CM047425.1 coordinate 41,713,727, forward strand.
AGATAATTAACTCACGTTTCAAAAATTATATTCGAAGAAGAAAAGAACTATTACAATATAGATCGCAATTTGACATGGTTAATAATGCCATTGTCAAATTGGCTAAGGTTGTTTTCCAATTTAATGTAGGACACATTGGAGATACTACGGAAATTATACCTAATGCCAAATATGTGCAATAATTGACCAAGTAGTAAGTAAATCTATACTTATTCAAAATTGTATTCAAATAGAAACGTGTAGTATGTTGTAAATAAATGATTGATTTAATAAAGGTATAGCCTGATGAAGATGGAGGACTTTCATCGAAACGTCGCCAATTAAATAATTACTTGGTTTATTCACCAAAAATCGATATAAAAAATTTTTTCCTATATTTCACAATAATTCAAATATTATTAAATGTATGTTCTTACATCATTTAACATGTTAATATATTTTTGAACAAAAATGTTTAAGTGAATTCAATTAATTCTTTTACTTAGATCATGGAAACTCAGTGAGACTTTGTTTATATAGAACATATAGTACAATTCATTAGTCCTAGGCGTAGACCAATATCAAAGAAAATTGATCATGTTTCAACTAAATGGTGGTTCAAATATGACAATATGATAAATGAATTTATTGATCTTTACAAGCCAAAGAAACATTCCTCACATCTCAAGTAAGGCGGACTGTATTAATACCAGCCACTTTAGAAACCTCACAGGATGAGTGTTTGAAAAAAGACTAAGACAAGCTAAGTCAACAAAAATATATAATTTAATTGAATGTAGTATAAAATTAATAAAAACTTGATAAGACGGAAAAAAAAAAAAATTTTGTATTTCGCCCTGAGTATGCCTGGTGGGCTCATCAGTAGAGTCCAGGCATCTCGTCTCTAGATACAAATGACAGATATAAAAATTTTAGAAAACCAGCTCTATACTGACGAGGAAGACATGGGGTATATATGCCCTACCGATAGCAAACTTTAATAAGTGCCACATATTAACAGGTAGCCCCCTAACGCACTTACATAGAACTAATGTCTTAATCGTCAGAATATTGTTACATAAGGCATATTCGTGATCCAATGCCATATAATTTTAAAATTTGAATTTTCCAACTATTAGAAAAATTCGTGAATTTATTGCTTTTTTACACGATAAGTTATATGATAAATGAATTTATTGATCTTTACAAGCCAAAGAAACATTCCTCACATCTCAAGTAAGGCGGACTGTATTAATACCAGCCACTTTAGAAACCTCACAGGATGAGTGTTTGAAAAAAGACTAAGACAAGCTAAGTCAACAAAAATATATAATTTAATTGATTGTAGCATAAAATTAATAAAAACTTGATAAGACGGAAAAAAAAAATTTTGTATTTCAAATATGACAATATCAAGAAGAAGTACATTGTGACACCTATCTTCTCTATATGATGATAAATCATCAAAAACTCATGATTTTTACTTGGAATAATTAATCTCTGCGCAAAGTTCACGGCAAGCTTTTACTGTAAAAATCAAAGAATGAGCCGGTTTAGATATTTATTTTATTTTTATATTTTTATATGTTCCTACCCTCAAAATTGCAAATAGTAAATAATCACTTTGCTATAGCGAAAATCCGGATACTGCGAAAAACTGATTTTTAACTTGCAAAAAAAGTTTAGACGTACTTTTAAAAAGAGAATTGTTACTTTTTCCAATGGAAATATACACTTTCTTAAAAAGCAGATGTTTAACAAAAGCGAACATCCACTTTGCAAAAAACTATGTTCGCTTTTGAAAAGCGTTCCCGTATTCGGACTATTAAGAAAGTGATTTAGCACTATCTGCGATTTACAGAGGATATTTAATAAATTATGTTTACTTATAAACTATATTTTTCTTCGTTCTTTTTAGATATTTTAAATGAAGCGTTTCAGAAACTATTAAAGATATTAGAAGACAATGATACTGCATTTACATTATAATTTGAAGAAAATGCTACTGACGCATATAATACGGCTACGTTAGAATTACGCAAAGAACAATTATATTTTTAAGCAAATAAAATATACAAGACGTTTGCAAGTCTACGTAATGCAAAACATGCAGGTACGTTTAAAAAATTTGTTTACTTTACAAGTATTGTAACTTAATTATATTTCTATTTTTACAGACTATGAAGAATGTAGCCAATTTATCAAAGAAAAAAATGAAGTTCAATTAAATTCATATGAAAAATATATTAAGGAGAGTATAAAATCCAAAGTTATTATTGATAATTATACAAATGAATGTAAGTCTTACATGTTTATTTATCCTTTATCAACCTTAAAAAATTATATATAAATATTAATTCTTTGTAGGAAATGCCAAATCTCATATAACGAGTGAAATCAGATTTATGAAATACAACATTACAATTTCCAATAAATCAGAAAATCTAATGAAGGAATAAAACAACAGAAAAATATATTCTGAAGATGATTCTATTTTAATTAATAATTCTATCATTTCTGTAAATATGAGTATGTAAATTTAAGTATGTTATTATTAATTTTTTTTACTAACAAGGAAAGTGTCACATCTCCGGGAAACGGATCTTTACCAAACTCTAGGATATGTTTACAACTAAAAAATATAAAGAAAGCCAGAGTTTAAGATTCTAACGATCTTTTTCACGATAGATATAAACAAATATCGAAAAATTTTACCAATGAAGCTTTTGATTTTGGTCACTTATATCTAAAAAAAAATAAAGATATATACTCAAACTTAAGTTTGAATGAAAGCTGAGGTCGGAAAGATTGGATCTAAAAAAAAGGTAGCTCAAATATCTTGATATGGTAAAAAGTTATGGAAAAAATAAAAATAAAAAGACAATTTGGCCTAAATGTCACTAATTTTTTTAATTCAAAATAATTATCAAAATATTGTTACATTTGTTTTTTTTTTTTCATAACTGTCGATCAAGTCAAGATATTTGAGTTTCTTTGTTTCAATCCAACGTACTCGATCTCACTTTTCTTCTGAACTTAAGTTTGAGTATCTATCTTTTATCCGTCAAAATAAAATAAAAGTTTCGCAGTTCCGCATATTAATACAGAACCACTCGGGGCTTGTCACCTCTAGGGTTACCCAGCTCCTGGGGAAAGGAAAGGAATTATAGGGTATTTCGTAACGCAGCATACTTACAACTGCGACTTCATTAGGAAAACCAGAATTCGTGCTTAAATTACTTTCGACTTCTCGCTTCTGCTGTTGGGATCTGATTGACTCGGATATCTCACTTTTATGAGCTCCCGTATAGATTATCTCACCGATCGAGATAAAGGATACTCGATAATTGCGTTCACGAAGGCTCCATTTGCTATTAAGTGTTAATTAATTCTGCGCAATTAGGATATGTTTAAGCCTTCCCGCGTAAAAAAAAGTCTGACAAAAGTCTGGCAATAGTCTGTATTAGAAAAGTGTGGCAAAAGTCTGGCTATTGAGATGATCCCAGACTTTATGATTTTAGAAATAAAAGTCTGGGAAATATTTTACTAGACTTTTTCATAGACTGTCACCTATACATTTGATTTACTTGATATGTCTGGGATTACTATCCAAGATATTTTCCGAGATTTTATGCTGCATTTAATATTTATAATTAAAAAGTCTGGTAATATGTACATAGATATTTGAAGATTTTTTCCCGGATTTTATTAGATTTTATTTTATTTTATTATTTTATTTTTAACGAGTGGTTACGAGTACGTTGCGAGTTCGTCGCGACGAGCAGATGTAAACAACACGAGTCGAGTACAATCGAACATAATTCTTAGAATTCACTAGAACTAATACTTATTATTTTCGATTTAAATTAAATTTAAAATACGAAATAGATAAATTTCTCAAAGTAATAATTTATAAAATATAAAAATTTTATAAACAAATTACAGTTTTTCCCAAGTTGAAAATTTTTGTTCAAATATTTCAAATTTTCCAAAATTTTCAAATTTTTAAAACTTTTCAAACTTTTTAAAATTTTTCAAATTTTTAAAACTTTTCAAACTTTAAAATTTTTAAAATTTTTTAAAATTTTTTAAAATTTTTCAAATTTTTCAAATTTTTTAAAATTTTTTAAATTTTTTAAAACTTTTCAAATTTTTTAAATTTTTAAAAATTTTCAAATTTTTCAAATTTTTCAAAATTTTTCAAATTTCGAATTTTAAATTTTTTAAAATTTTCAAATTTTTCAAATTTTTCAAAATTTTTAAAATTTTTAATAATTTTTCAAATTTCGACATTTTCTTTGCATTTTTTTTATGTTTTGCGGAGATCTGAAAATTTCTTAAATTGAGTAATACGATTTTACAAAGCGAAAAATAAAGTGTGTGTGCGTCGTAAAATCATAGACATCGCGAGCGATACCATATAGTAATTGTAATTTCTCGTCATATATTTCTGCGTAGCACAATAGGCGAGAGAGAGACAATAGATTTGGTGTAAAGTGTACGCTAAGTTTTAACCAATTAATTAATTAGTTAATTAATTGGCATTTATTTAGGATTATAAAAATAAAAAGACTCATAATTAAAGTCTTCCTTTTTTTATAAATTTTCATTAAGTTTCATTAATCAATTAGAATTATATTGTTACACGTCTCAATAAATTTTAATTGACGTGCTGAAAGATTGTGCGGGCAAAAATAAAACACTTATTGTTTTATTCGGGTTATTTTAATTTTGTTAATTAAAGAGGTGATTGTAATACCCACATTTAATATTTATTATCTAATTATTAAATTCCTACTCTAGTATTATTAAACCAGATTCGCAATCTTCCCTTAGCGTACACGGTAGGACGAAACCAGAGCAATCCAATAATTAGGCCGTATAGTCCGATCATATATATTTTTGTATTTTGCGATTATAATTGTGCGCCTTAGGGAAATACGAGCGAACCACCCCACGATAGCCGCGCAATTGGACTGCTCCGGTAAAGCGAATTAAATTGTTTTTTTATATTTATTGTAAATTATTTATTTAAATCGTTATTTTAAATATGGCGTGTTCGACACAACAGAAGATCAAAGACTGGTGTTTGTTTTATAGAGACAAAGATATATGTCAATATCTTAACGACCTGTCACGTAAAGATACTGGCAATAAATTTGACAAGTTAAGTCAGGAGATTACGAGCCAAGGGATTTCGTTGAAGAACCTGAGCAAGATGAAATCACCGTCTGGCACCATCGGGAAGAACTCAGGCAAAATTTCATCCATAAATATAGCTCGGCAGAACACCCGTGGGAGAATTCGACAATTGACGACAACACAAGTCATCGATTGGTAACCCTTAACAATGATGAAAGAGTTAAAGAAAATATGAAAACGAGCCATAGAAGAGTCCATCAATACCAACATAATGAAACTACGGCAATTTTGCAAGAAACCACGGAATCAACATCAACGAATAACAAAGCTGCCGACAATATTACAAACGATGATCAAAATCCAAGCAGAATAAGACTCACTGCAACAGACGGAGAATCATTTGAAATTCCACTAGTATTCGCAAGCTAACGGCAGCGCAGACGCAACCTATTTTAACAAGCACTAGATTAGACCAGCCACAACAAGAAGTCCGTAACCAACGACAATAAGTAGAATTCCAGGACACGCTGACGTACCATTACCTGGACAATTCAACTGGACCATCACATCCCATGCCCCCAGCACCACTCTCTAGAGGAGTCGGCAGAGCCTGGGAGGGGGGAACTTCCAAGGTCAGGAAAGACTTGGAAATACGAGTGGTAGTAAGACCGAGATCAGCACCTGGCAGAGAAGTGCAGGACAGTCGATGAGAGACGTCGGTCAAATTGTCCGGAAATGGGGACTACAATTCTCAGCAGATAGCGACCAGAGCATCGACTCATTTCTCGAACGAGTCGAGGAATGTCGGATTCTGGCAAATCTTTCGGAAGCCGAATTATTAAGCTCATTACCTGAGTTATTCAAAGGCGTCGCAGCACTCTGGTGTAAAAACGAAAAAGATACGTGGTCGACATGGTGCGAATTCCAAAAAGAAGCTCGTCACTGGTTCAAAACGAATAGGCGCTTTCAGAAGAGGTTGATTGCCGAAATAAACTCTCGCTATCAAGGACCTGGCGAGAAAACGCGGGATTACATCACATGTCTAGTTCACATGATACGAAGACTCGGTCCAATCCCAAGGAGCGAGCAGCAGCTAGACACACTGCACGGCAACCTGCGCCCCGGAATACAAAATTTGGTGCGCAGGAAGGATTGTGATTCGATCCATACTCTTCTCGACAGAAGGCGTATAGACACCCTCCGCCACCCGAGACGGCCCTAATCCCCGAGTCGGCTTACAAACCGAAGGATGAAAAGAGGGCCAAAACGAAGATTGCAGCGGTGCAACCGATAGCACCAAATCTGCAGACGAAGAAGAATTCGCCAGAGGACTTGGCAAAAATGCTGGCCAAAGTCCTTGAAGAGAAAATGAGAGAATTCGTCCTTTCAATGACCACATCCCGAAGCGGAATTGGTAAACCGAGGGAGTCATATCGGACCAAGAATACGAAGGGTCCCGCCGAAAGGACGTACGGCGGATCGAAAGAGAAAAAAGGCAATCAAAACGTGAGCGCGAGACCGCAGGCCACGCAACCGTTTAAATGTTTTGGCTGCGGACGGCTAGGGTATAAGCGCGCAGATTGCCCGAACTGTTCGGGAAACGTGAACAGGAGCGGTTGAAAAGGGTCGTTCCCGTTTCTGCCCCGCGTAAGACCCGATCAGATACCTCAATTAAAGCGGAGCGTTGTAAGGAGAGCTCGGCGATAGAAGAGTCGTCGGATGTGCCGACGACATCGGCTGAGCACTGGAGATCTAGCGGTTGTATCAGCCCGAATTTAGTGGGATCGACAGAAAGGTCGGATCAACACCAAATAGCAGCCACTACTAGAGACCAGGACGATAGGGCTGGAGGTGAAGACCCTCCGAGTGAGCAAGAAACTCGTCGGTTGGTCCAAGTAGGCATTGCTGGCTACCGCGTACGCGCCTTGCTCGATACTGGAGCATCGCGCACGGTAATGGGTTAGATAGGTCTACAATTGAGATATTCGCGTAGCCGTACTTTCGGACGATCAAATCGACTGTTACGTCGGATTTGACGCAGATTTGAATCCGAACAAGAATAAACTTTGGATCAAAGCGGCCAACAAGTCCGTAGACGTGGAAGTAGCGAGCATATCGCGAATTGATGCTTTCGAGATAGCATCAATTGGACTAGCAGACTTATTGTCAGAGGAGCAAGAAAGGCTGCGAACACTGGCTGACCGATACCTGGATACAACGGGGAGGCCGTTGGGATGTACATCTCTGATTGAGCACGCAATCAATCTAAGCGAATAGAGGAAGAGATGCACGCCCAGGTTAAGGAGATGCTCGACGTAGGAGTGATTGAGCCGTCGACCAGTGGGTGGTCAAGCCCCGTAGTGATGGTCCGTAAATCTAACGGAAAGTATCGGATCTGTATTGACTATCGTAAGATCAATGCAGTGTCGAAAACCGATGCTTACCCGCTGCCAAACGCGAGGTACATCAGTACGCTAGACTTGAGTAGCGCGTACCACCAAATACCGCTACGACCAGAATCAGTGGCTATAACCGCGTTCACAGTACCTGGGTTAGGCTTATTTCAATTTAAAAGGATACTGAGGCTAATCTCACAATGAATCGGGATAAAAGTGTATTTGGCCGTACTGAGGTGAGATATCTCGGAGTGCTGGTGAATCGCGATGGAGTCAAACCAGACCCCGAGAAAATCGAGCCGATCATCAATTATCCGGCGCCCAAGAATCTAAAGCAACTTAGAAGATTCCTTGGTGTGGGTTAGTGGTACCGGAAATTCTTACGAGACTTTGCTACCTTGGCCGAGCCGCTGACAAGACTTACCAAGAAGGACCGTAAGTTTGAATGGCTCGAGGAGCAGCAACAGGCATTCGATCAGATTAAGGCGCTAATCGCAACTGCTCCCGTCTTAGCGAGGCCGGAATTCGACGTGCAGTTCGTTATACAGACGGATGCAAGCGACACTGGCATTGGCGCAGTGCTTCTCCAGGTGATTAATGGAGAAGAGAAAGTACTGGATTTCGCCAGCAGCACGTTAAACTAGGCCGAACGCAATTATAGCGTTACGGAACGAGAGTGCCTGGCGGTTATATGGGCGATTGACAAATATAGACCTTATATAGAAGGCTATCATTTTTGCGTAATAACCGACCACAGTAGCTTACGTTGGCTGCGTAGCTTACACAGCCCAACGGGTAGATTAGCGCGATGGGCACTTGAGTTGCGGGGTCTCAGTTTTGATGTGAAGCATCGGAAAGGCGCCCTGAACTACGTACCCGACGCGCTATCGCGGATAAGCGAGGAGGAGGCCCTCGCCATCGACGCAATATCTTGGGTAGAGGAGTCCCAAGACGAGTGGTTTCAGAATTGGCTGAAACGAGTAAAATCTAGTCCAAGAGATTTCCCTCGTTGGAAGTGTGTCGGAGGACGACTATACTTCCACAAGCCAAACGAGTTAATCGAAGAAACACTCGGAGATGATGACGCGTGGAAGTTAGTGATTCCAAAGGAACACCGAAAAGCGGTCCTCGAAGAAAGCCACGACTCTCCTACGTCTGGCCATGCCGGACGTGAGAAGACGTTTGCCAGTCTGCCTAAGTATTATTACTGGCCAAGTTATTATGCCGACGCGAAGGACTACGTTCGCCGCTGTCTCGTCTGCCAACAATGCAAGGTGGATCAGCGACCACCTGCAGGACTGATGGGAAAACGCACGGTCGAACGTCCCTGGCAAGTCGTGGCAGGAGATATCACCGGACCCTTTATACGGAGCAAGGGTGGACACGAATACATCCTCGTATTCTTGGATCTATTCACCCGGTGGGCGGAGTGTGTACCAATTCGCAAAGCCAACGCGAAAACCATTCTCAAGGAGTTCAAAGAGAGAATAGTTTTACGGTTTGGTACTCCTGAGGTATTTCTGTCGAATAACGGTGCCGAATTCAAGAATAAGGCCGTCGACGAATAACCTACGAGAGGTGGGAATACATCATACCACCACTCCGCCATATTTTTCCCAAGCGAACCCCGTTGAACGTGTCAACCGAACGTTAAAAACCAGGACTGTGGCTTTCATAGAGGAAAATCACAATACCTAGGACGAGAAATTACCGGAGCTAGTATTCTCGCTGAACAACACCGTACATGAATCTACGGGTACAACTCCGACAATGTTGAATTACGGACGACAGCCTATGCCTCCCGGTACCATCAAGAGGAACCAAGACCGAGCCGGCATTGAAGAGGAGCAGCGCAGTAAAATAGAGTTGTGGCAAGAGCGACTTAAAAAGCTCAAAGAAATATATGAGTCTGCAGCCGCACGCTCAAATCAACAACATGAGCGACAAGCGAGCTATTATAACGCCACAAGGAGGGACACACCTTTCACCGTAGGAGATCTGGTGTGGAAAAAGAATAGAGTCTTATCCTCGGCAGCTCAAGGTATTTCGGCTAAGCTGGCTCCGAAGGTGACAGGTACGTATATTATAATAGGCCAACCAGGATCCAATACTTATACGTTGTTGGATAAAGAAGGTAAGGTGACCGACCTGGTACACGCCGAACACCTCAAACACTGCATTTCACCGGATCTCGACGTAGATGAAGAAGAAGAACATCCGCCGAGGGACGTCGTGGGAAAGGAGGCGACGCGCGACCCGCCCCATGCGAGCGTACATTCACCAGATTGCGTGCGGACTCCTGCACGAGTCATAGTGGGTGACATCAGCGTGCGAAGACTCCTGCGAGGGTCAAAACGCCGAACGTACGAAAGCGCGGCCGTCCGCGAAAATCCGCAGAAACCGTCGCGAGACCCCATGGGAAGAGCATAGTGAAACGCGGTGTAGCAAATAATGACGTCGAATCCGTACTCGGGAGATCAGGATCATCGGTAATTCCTAGAAAGACGCGCGCGCAAGCGAAGCGACAATTAAAAATATATTAATCGCAACATAAATAATTTACTGACGTGGACAGATGTCAATACTGAACCCGATTCAACGAGTTCGCCGTTGAGAAGATGAAAGAGCACCAACGCTATTTTGTGTGTGGTTGGCAGGGGATACATAACCTTTGTACAGGTCCCCAGTCGGTCGAACCACCACTAGCTAAGTCAGAAAGAGCCGACAGCTCCTGACAAATCTGAGTCAAGATCAGATCACCAGGGTAAAAATCCCCTGGCTATCGAAATCGTGAAACGAAACGATTTTATTCCGTATCAGACTCCTAACCACATCCTGACGCGTCTAGGAAAGGTCAGAGCATAGTATATAGGAATATACCTTGCGTCTGGAAGGGGGGTTTAACGGTAGACGGTCCACGCAAGACGAAAATCGTACCGATCGCGTGAGTTTACCGTCGAAGACGCGAAAGGCGCATGCGCGAGCGCGTCGGAGAGCCGGTGTGCACGACACACCGGCAGTGTCGTCTCGCCGATGAGGAAGGTAGGAAAACGCGACCGCAAGGGCCCCGTGACGCGTCAACTCCCGAACGAGAAAATCGAAGGCGAGAAAGAGAGAGAGAGAAAGACGGAGGACGAAGCAAGGAGTTCGCGAGATAGAGAGAGGACGAAGGACGCAGTTTGCTAGGTCCTCGATCGTGTACAAGTAAGTCCTGGCTAGGCAGCGCCGTACTTGTTTATACCGGTACGCGAGCAAAGATCGGCGACGGGATACGCGCGGTATCCCGACGCGCAAACCGTACGAGAGGTTAGCCGCTCTCGTCGCGATACTCTCTCATTCGCGTAACCACGTATTTGGCAAACCGGAGTGCTTCATACTCCGGCACGGCTATATTTGACGAAATTCGTAGCGAAGCCAGGTAATCCGTACCTGGCAAACATAACCGTGTTCCCCGATTAATTCGAGACAACGTATCTCGGTGCGTATCTTGCGGCGGGCGCACTCAAATACGCGACTTTATGTTTTTGTAGTTTATTGGTTCTATTAGTCTTGTTTACCTTGAGCCAAGGTTTAACCTTGCCTTGGCTCATCTTGTTATTAACTTATTTCTCTTATTTTTATACAATAAACTATTTCTTTAACTTTAATTTCGAGGAACAGTCAATCAGCCTGTGATCATTCCTTATCCCCGAAGGCGAATACCGCCATGACCCGCGGGTGTCGTGCATTGCTTCGCACGATACATATCTGAGGAGCCGAGCACGAGTATCGACGAGGAATAATATATGTTAACCGAGATAAGTGTGTACTAGGTAAGTACATATATTGTACACAGGGCCGACAACGTCACTCGGAGCTTGAGGCTAGCTCCGGTCGTCCCGAGAGGTGATTTTACCGATTTATCACCTGTATGGTGAGACAGCTGATCGCAGTGGTGCGGAGATTTCCTGTGCATTAAGTATGTGCACAGGACGAGTGTAACCCTCCTGACGTATAATACCGACCCTGTTACAATATATATATATATATATATATATATATATATATATATATGTATATAATTAACAATCTTGGTACTTATCACAATTATATTATATACCACATTCATCTTAACCTACTTATGTGTACACGTTGCATTCAATATATCATATATATCGTAACATAAATTGTAATATGCCGTGTATAATTATACAATAATTCTCTTTTGGGTAGTTTCGGATAAAAATATCTACTGCTATTGAAGTTATTAAGCTTTATATATTTTTGTGCAATATTTATGCAATATATCTTTGATTGCTAATATTTCTGAAAATAATTGATAAAATACGTTGAAAAAAGTCGTGCAAACAGAACATAATAGTAGCATTATCCTGTAAAAGATTCAAAATCTTTTATGGATTGACTTTTGAGAAAAAGATTATAATCTAGAATGTAGTTTTTATTAAAATTTTGTTTACTTATAAAGTAACGTTGAGCTAACCATATTTTTGTAAAAAATATTTTTAGAAAATTTAGAGAAAAGCAGAAAAAGATAATTTCTTATTTTTTAAATTGACACTGTACAAATTTTATGAAGAAAAATTTTTTGAATATTCAAAACAGAATTTTGTGAGTAATATTAATTGAAAATTGACGAAATTACCTTTATTTTTCTATTTTAATAATTTTTTTTTACATTATTTTATAAAGACATGTATTACTTAACAGACAATAAAATACGTGTTAAAAGATAAATTCAACACATTTATGAACTTTTGGAAAATACTTTATGTATTACTAAAAAAATAAAATAAAAATTTAATAGGTTTCTAAAATCTTAAATATAAACTTGCATGGGGTTTTAAATTGGTATATTTAAAATAAAAATCATAATATATTTACATATATAATAAAGTGAAGTTCCCAATCGTGAGACAAACATAAAAGTGGTAGGTAATGTCGGACATACTTATTTACTTTATAAATGGATAAATTTGATAAAAATTATACATACAGCTGTAACTTTTACTAACTAAAGCTAAACCTTTTAAGATTATAGATTTACCCAATAAGTAATATTTTCCTTCTTGTGCAAGTACTTCGGGACTTTCTCGAAGACCTTCTAAGTGCGTTTTTATGACGCTATAATTCCATAGAAATCTATCGTTATTGCTTCCAGGACAAATAACAATACTTTTGATTATATAATTAGAATTAGCAATAATATGAACATTCATTGCAGAGCCTACTTTGAAATTGTAATAAGCTTCTTCATTTTCAGATGGTCGAATACAAAAAACTAAAAAACAGTCTATTAAACCAATTATTCTTGGTATTCTATTAAATCTCTGAAAGCTTTTCAATATTATACATTAAAGTTAGAATACAATAAAGTTTTCTTATTTATTATGTAATTAAAAAAATAAGAATAGAAAATTTCAATAATTATAAAAAAATTAATAAACATGTAATATTTAAAGGTCTTTTAATATAACTTAATTTACCCAGCAGATATTCTTTCCCTTTCTTCTCTGGAATTCGGAAAATTAAGAAATTGATTCCGCAACCTTAAAATCCCATCTACCACTCTATTGATACAGCGACTTAAAGAAGGTTGACTAATTGGGTGCTGAAAATGTGCAGCCGCTCCTTTTTGAAATGAACCCTCAGCTAAAATCTTAAAACTGCAAGTACTTGTAGATGCAAAGGTATTGTCGAATTTATTTGATTTGCCACTTGGTTTCGCAACATCTCAATTAAAGAAATTGCTAAATTTCTTGTTAGTCTAAATTAATTATATCATATTATAAAGAATATATTAAAAAACTAATGATTCTTATTAAAAAAGCTACTAATTTACCTTGTGACGTGGTATTCGCGTACCCGGTAATTTTAATTATATTATGTAATTAATAAAACCGTTGGGCCGCGTTGCCCAATACCGCGTACACAATTATTTAATTTTGTTATCGCGAACTGCTGGGTGTCGCCAGGAACACGAGTTCGCTGGGACGATCGGTGTGGAGGATTCGGGCAATCCTCCTTGCCTCGACACGAAATAAAAATTAAAGGATGTCGGCGGGAGCGGGGAGAACAATAAATACTCAGAATTAGAATAAAAATAAAAGAAGCATTTATTTTAATGTATTAACAATTGGCCATCCAGGCCTCGTGCCGCGACACTGTTCTTTCGCGCCGGCGGAAGTATCGGGAGTCAACCGGATCGAGATCCTCGCCTGCGGTTGACTTTGCCCCGATCTCCGCTATTCGGGTACCGGCGTACCCGAATACACTCCCGATGTACACTCACACATACACTCGGGGTAATGGGGTGAACGCGCGGTAATTTAAATGAGACTTACCGGGATGCGCCCCGTGGATGGCCCAGCCGATCCGTGTCCCTGTGTCCTCCTGGGCAATGGAGGACCGACGTCGGCAGTGGTGTTGGAGAGGCGGCCCTGTGCCGCGGCGAGTGCCTCGCAAACCGCGTCCGCACTCACTCACACACTTCCCGTCCTACTCACTCACCAGATCACTCGCGGTACACCTCGCGAGGATAATCCGGAACTCGACGGCTGTGCGCCTCACGCGCCTTTTCTCAGCCGGAAAACTCTCGATCGGTCCGGATAAGTTTTGTCCGCCTCGAGCGGCGGATCGGGACGTACTGATAGGCATTTGCCTAATTTTCGAAAAAGGGATGAGAGTGGGAAACACACACACACTCTCGCGCTCTCATCCCTACGTACTATTGCGCGCGTAATTGTACACTTGATCTACGTAATAAATGTCGTCGGTTGGCCTTGACATACCAAAGGCTCCGACAACTTACAATTCGCGAATTTAAATGCTCTATTCGTCGTGAATAGATTGTGTGACGATTTCCGTCACAACCTATAATGACTTTTAAATTAATTTTCGGGTACCGCAAAAGGATCCGAATGATCTCGCAAAGAGCGCCTTAATAAATTTACAGTATTTCTAGCGATTCGTTCTTGCTGTTCTTCTTCTTCTTCTTCTTCTTCTTTTTCTTCTTCTATTATACCAGCAATTGCAGCGAACATAATGAAGATATTTAGCTTCCCCCAAACCGAAACAAAAATATTTTACTAAAAATTTAAAAAGTAATTGTTCAGAAAATATCAAACCTAGGAAATTAAGAAAAGTAAAGTTTAATTTAATTACAAGCGTATCTCATTCGAAAAAATTTTATATTTTACTTTAAAATTTAATAAACAAAAGTAGGAAAGCCCAAAGCAAAAAAAGGTTTCTTACTATTTTTATTCAATGCACACATAATTCTTATTTTTATTTATTGTATTTAAAAGAAAAGTTTATGAAAAGAGAACATTGTATTTATAATTTTTTTGACTAGTTATAAAAATACAATCAGCAACTTGTACGTGAACAATACTTTATGATTAAGTAAAAGATTTTACAATTTAATAAATAAGCAATAAATGTTACTAATTACATTATTTTATGAAATTAAATTCAAATCAAAACTATTTCTAAAAGTTTTGATTATACACTGAAAAAAATGATATTATAAAAATTATTACATTTTATAGTAATGCGTGGACATACTTCGTCTATCGTAATTTTTGCTTTATAGCTTATTTTATAGCAAGTTTTCCTATGTACATGGTAATTTTTTTAAAAAATATAATAAAAATTAGTATAAAATATATTAAAAATTACAATAGTGGAACTATGTCCACGCATTACTATAAAATATATTAATCTTTATTTTACCTTTTTCTCAATTCAGTAATAATAGTATTATCATAATAAACTCTTTTCCCCCACTTATTGTTTACTAACTTTCATTAAGTCAAGCCTTAGGAACAATTTCTGTATATATAATAAATTTAGTCGTCTATATTCATTTAAGTGAAAAAGTACTCTTAAGGAGGTGGCATACCCGGTGGGTTACCGACCGAGCGAAAAAAGACAATTATTGCATTTATTTAAAAAAATATGTAATTTAATGCAAAACCCAAATACAGAAGCACTAGGTAATAAAATAATTAGTAATTCTACGAAGTTCCAGGTCAATACGAGAAGGATACCCTAAAAAATTTCTGCACTGAAAATTACGATTATCTCTGATTTTTCGGTGCAGAAATTTTTTAGGGTGTCTTTATCGTATTGACCTGGAACTTCGTAGAATTACTAATTATTTTATTACCTAGTGCTTCTGTATTTGGGTTTTGCATTAAATTACATATTTTTTTCAATAAATGCAATAATTGTCTTTTTGGTCAGTCGGAAACCCACTGGGTCTACCACTCCCTTAAGTAGTCGTTACAATTTAAAATAACACAATATATTTTATATTTTTGAACTACATTTCGTTCACATAGAAAATTAAAAATAAAATAAGTGAAAAGCAATTAGAAATGTTAATTGATTTTATGGAAAATCATCCATATTTTGCTCGTTCACAAATAACGAAATTAGGTAAAAATGGAAAAAAAAATATGATTCTATATGGGCAGCTTTAAGCAGTAATTTAAATTTAATAGATAAACCAAAGACTATACAAGAGTGGAAAAAGGTAAGTATTTTTTTGCGAAATATTATATACATAAAATGTTCAAGTATTTAAAATTTTATACTCTTAATATATATTTATATTTTAATTTGTAAAAATTTGCTAAACTTGGTCCGATTTACGATTAAAAAGTAAGAAAATGAAAATAGAATACATTAAGTCTTACCGCAAAACTGGTAATAATAAACCAAATTTTCATCTGCCAGAAGCTAATGAAAGAATTAGTTATATTTTCAATAATTTTGGATTTTTGAACTCTTCGGTAATAGAAGTAGGACTCCCGGTTACAATGGAAAATATCGGCATCGAGAAACGAATGTAAGTTCAGAATATTTCTTATATTTACGAGTATGGAAAATTTTAAAAATAACAAGATGTTTGTATACATGTGACATTCCAATGTACATATCTTTTACTCTTCTAAGTATTTCACCTTTCCCTTCTTGTGAACTTACTCTTTCAATAATGTTAATATTTCACTCTACAAGGAATTTACAAAGTAGAAGCATCGCCAGTCTCTCGTCTACAATGAAGCCGCAACGCAAAACGAAGATGCAATTAAGATTTCCACACTCAACCGTACGAAACATAAGATACTTTTAATAATTTTCATTTAATTTATTTAATTTTTAGTCATATCAATGAAACGCTTTTTATTTATAATTAATTTTACTAATAAATATTAACAGTACTGATTTTTTTTATTTATATTAGGGCCGAAAGGCAGAGACCTAATACTCAGCAAATCACTTTATTGCACAACTTCATGGAAGCAAATAAAGGATTTGCTACTGACGAACTTGATAGTGCAAGTATGAAAGCTACATGGTCAATGCTGACAAATCGACTCAACAACGTTCTTGATGGTCAGCACGAGACGTGAGCAAATGGAAAAAGGTACTTATATCTATAATACTTATTATATGTTTATATTTTACATGTTTTGTAGAACAAAATTAATAATTAATTGTTTGTACCAAAAAGTAATAAAAAATTTATACGTAAAATAATTTTTGTTATTGGATAAATAATGATAAAAATAATAAGCATAGGTCTATTTACATGTATTGTAGAATTAAATTAATAAATATTTTATTTTAATAGTTTAGCGTAACTGTTAGTTAAAAAGGAGTATTGATTTTATCAGTAAATTAAGTTAAAATTTACTTTGTTATTTCAAAAAAGTTAATTTATTAAGTTAATTAATTTATTTAATAACAATTGCGGACATGGAGTGAAGCTAAAACAAGAGCAAATCAACAGTTCAATTGTTTCCTTGATGAAGACTCCAGTCGTCCACTGTCAGCTTCAACATCAAAAGTGTTGTCCATAATGGGAAAGTCTGACAAAATAAAACTGGAAGATGTTGTAACTAATTCAATGGGTGGAAGACAAAAAATTCACAAAAATTAACATGGTAATTCCCATTTAAATTTTTAAAAAAATTTCGTGTTTCTTTAAATTGTCATAACTTTTTACAGAATTGGAGGCCATAAAAATGCTACAGAACATTTGAAAGGTATTGCTCCAAGCTTTCTTTTAGAATTTTGGATGAAAAAATCAAAGGTGGCGCACTTGCACTTTTTTCAAGTTGAATATTGACATGTAGTTTATGTAACATTGACCTTGAGATTAGAAATTCTAACCCAGAAGAATAAATTCTAGATATAATTAGCAACGAATGTTACATATAATGTTCTATAGTAAAAGTTGATAGATTTTGAGTTATATAGCGGTAAACCCAGCTGGTGTTGAAAAAAATATGGAAAAATTCACTTTTTGAGGTTAGAATAACTTTTGAGCAAATAGATTCCAGTACCTAAAAATTTTTTTCTGTATTCTGAAAAACATTTGCAAAGTGTACCCAAAATATGGTGCATTTTAAAATTTTGGTCGGACCACTTCACGTGGAATACCCCATATATATATATATATATATATATATATGCTTCATGTAACAAATATAAATTAGTTTATTTTCTAGTTAAACATTGTTTATTTTTCTAAATATGTAATCTAAATTTAATAAATCATTCTTACAATTGAATTATATTTATTAAAAATTTTTTTTAATGAATACGTTAAATTAATAACTAAGAATTGTGATAAATAACGATAATTTTGTTTAACGCAAAACGCTGTCGATCGATAACTTCATTTATCGACGTCGATAAAATCTCTGAATAAGGCCCCTGGCGTTGAGGGCCATGGGCGAGCTCAAATGACATCAGGTCGGCTCCTCCGGGTCTGACACTGCAGGCAGGATATATTAAGGGAGGCGATAACCAGGAAGCCTCAAGGACCCTCCGTAGCTCCACAGGACAGCAGAATAGGCGAAGAGGCACCATCCAGGCGGAAGGCTATGGAACCTCCAACGCCATCCAGTATACCACTGTGAAAGAGCAATATAATCAGTACAAGTACACAGCAAGAGGATGAGGAACAAGGAAGAGGATATACAGCTGTATCCAAGGGGCAAAGATAAAGGAAGTACATGTACAGCTGTATGTAAACACTACAGCTGTACAAGCAACAGTATAGAGTAGAATGAGGTTAGGTTGCTATACGTAAACAACGTATACTTGCGTAATCCCCACGACAAAGTATTTACCTGGAGCTGTAGACGAAGCGGCTATCAATCACCGAGGTTGACGTCGTCGAGGAGAGAGGGGTGACTGGCTCCAAGCATCGATGCAGCGGCGGGTGATCTTCGTGCCTGAAATTCACACCGTATTAATTAGTTGACGACAGATAATGTAGAACGAGTTAATAGTTACCTGGGAAGAAGTATACAGCATATCCGAGACGTAAACAGCACCAGGTCAACATACACTTACAGCATATGTGCACCGCTACAGCCTGAATACAGCCGTAATCGACTCGCTCGCTCGATGCGAGATCGATGTACCGCGTACAAGTACGTAATGCGCAGGCGCGCGATTTCTATAAAATTTCTATAAAAATAAAAAATATTTACAAGTAAAATAACAATAAAACGTAATAAATAAATAAAAGTCGCATTGTAAAAAGAAAATGAATACGCATTGTAACAACTGCAGTAATAAAATAGAATAAAATACAATAAAATGGGATAATATAACAAATAAATTAATAACAAAAATAAATTAACAAGGTAAAAAGATAATAAGATAATAAAACATAGAGCGCAATTGTAAAAACTCAATAAAATAGCTAAAATTGGTTGGCTTAACTAAATAGAATCTAAATCGCACAATCAAAAATCCGGCAGGGAAGGGCAGACGATTCCCTCATTTACCACTCTCGCTTCCCAAGTCTGACGATCGAGCTCAGTAAGATACGGTATGAGTGAGGCTTCGAATGAATTAAAGAGGAGAGGATCAAAGTTCGTGAAAGGAAGATGGTTGATGAGACGAGGAGCAGTGATAATGAAGGAGTTGTTAAGAGCCTCAGTCCGAGGAGGAAGATAGAAAAGGGATGAGGGTGGGAGACGTGAGGAAGAACGGACAGGAAATGAAGCATCACGAATAATGAAATGACTAGCAATATAGGAAGGGGAATTATGGGAGATGATGTTATATGCACAGGTAGCAATAAAAAGGGATCTTCTAAGCTCGACCGACAGCCAGCCTAACTTAAGACGGTACGGTGTCACATGTTCCCGCCATGGAATATTACCCCATACAAAGCGAACGCAAGCATTTAGTAGACGCTGTAATTTCAAATTCCTGGTAGCATTCAGATCGTGGTAAACAGCACAGGCGTAGTCGAAATGCGGGAAAATTAGAGCTTCGACAAGGCTCTTTCTGTTCTGACGTGAAAGCGCTCTTTTAAAAAATCTTAAGGAGTGAAGAACTCCGTGAACTCGCTGCGACACAGATGCGACCTGACGAGACCAGTCCAGTGTGCGTGTAATCCATATGCCCAAAGATTTGACCTCAGATTCATAGTTAAGTAAATCATTCCCTATTGAAACCTTCGGGGCAGAATCAAAGTCAATGCGCGAGATGAAAGCCTGACTTCCCAAGATCATCACTTTCGTCTTTTTAACATTTAAATTTAGACCATTTAATCTCGCCCAGTTGTCTATCGCATTAGCGTCTTCCGATATCCTTTGTACACCCTGAGCAAGATCAGTTGGGTAGAACGAGTGATAGATCTGGGTGTCATCCGCGAAAATCATATAGTTGGAATGTTTTAACACCCGCGGGAGGTCATTAATAAAAATAGAAAATAAGAGTGGGCCGAGGACACTGCCGTGCGGCACCTCCCTAGACGTGTCAAGCCAGGCCGAACCCCCTCCCAGCTCATCCACAACTGATTGGGAACGTCCAACCAGATAATAGTAGAACCACGAGAAAACCGTGTCCGAGCAACCTAAAGTGCGTAATTTACAAAGTATCAGGTCATGTGGCACCGAGTCAAACTCTTTCGAAAAATCAAATAAAATTAAGATGGTGATCATTCGTTTGTCTATGACTCTCCTAACGTCATCTAAGACACCAATCAAAGCCGTCTGGGTACTATGCTCCCGGCGGAAGCCTGCTTGTCTCTCAATAATTAAATTATTACCATTAAGATACTCTGTGAGTTGTTCGTGAACTAATTTTTCTAAGATCTTGGAGACTTCACAGAGCTTTGCTATAGGCCTAGTATCAGACGGCGATATCACTTTGTTCGACTTTGCTAGAGGGAAAAGGAGAGACCTAGTCCAAGGCTTTGGAAAAACTCTCGTTGAGAGAGATACGTTGAACAGATCAGTAAAATGCGGTGCCAATTGAGCAGCTAACAGTTTCAACATTGGAACAGAGATTCCATCATACCCAGTAGCCTTGGAGGTGGCCCTTGAAATAGTAGAGAGGACTTTATGCGAGGTGGTAGGGGTAAAGTGAAAGGAAATTAATAGGTAAGATGAGGGCAAAATGTCTACTGATGAAATGAGAGATTGAATTGGGTAAGAGTGAAAGGACTGGGTGAATATGAAATAGAAGCATAGTGGATATTGAGCTGATCGGGTGAAAAAATACTTAGAGGTGATTTAAATGTTTCAGATACGAGACCCATGTTCCTGAGTTCTTTCCACATATTAGCCGAGTTAGAGGCTGAATTGATCCTATTGTTATAGTACGAAAATTTATTGGAATCTATGTCATTTCTAACCAGACTACGCAAATCTCTGTACTTCTGATAGTCTGAGCTCAGGCCCGTGGCCAAGTATCTTTTATATGCCATGTTACGAGATTTAATATTTTGCTTAATATGAGGTGTAATCCATGATTTGTTGATATTTTTGATGATGATGAGTTTGGCGGAAGCGAGGGAGTCAAAAGTATGTAGGGTAGCTGAAACCAGGTTTGAGATTAGGATGTTGATAGTAGCGGCGGTCGAAGAACAAGGCATTGACGTGTGTTGAGAGGAGGAAGGTGAACGGCCAGACGACGAGGTTGATGGGTGAGAAATTGAAGGTGAAGATGACTCGGTGGCAGTGCTTGAATGAGCCGAAAACTGATTAAAAGTAACGGAGAAAAGAGCAGCTGCCTCTGGCGGATCAATTATAGCGAGGTTCCGTGACCAAATTTTCTTTACCGCCAACAATGGTTTAGTAAAATCAAAAGTTAATACAATGAAATCATGTCCTGCTGCGAAAGGAACTGAAGACTTAGAATAAGAATATACTGGCGGATGATTACGCGTTATAAATAAATCCAGCCAGGTATGAGATGAATGGTTGGTGAAATGCGCATGATGTGTAGGTTCCGATTTGATAAGGAAGAGGTTAAGTGAATCTATGTATGATTCCAACATGGCGGACGCCCCGTCCTCACCGCACATATTAATATTAAAGTCACCTGTGATGACTACCTGGTCACAAGTATGTAAAAAATAACGTATCAAAAAATTGTGATGGGTAGGCCCACCTCCTGTAGACAACACTAAATAGCAGCGAACTAACTTTGTTACTAACTTAAAAAATTAAAAATTCCGGAGTGTTTGAAAAGACAGGGTCAGAGTGAGCCACAAGCCTAACATCAAGATTACTCTTTAAATAGGCGGCTACACCCCCCCCCCCCTCCTTACCCACCCGGTCCAATCTGTGCAATGTGTAGCCAGGGAGGTCCAGCATGCTGGAGGAATCATACTCTGATAGAGAAAAGTTTCTGAAAATGAAATGATATCGTGATTCAATGGAAGAATAAGTGATTCAATACATGAGAAATGTGTTTTTAGCCGGTTAATATTTACATGAAAAATGGAGAATGAATTGTTAGTAGGTGATGACGTCTGACCAGATGACCTTCATTGAGGAGGAGATGGATTAATGTTTGAAAATTTAGCCAAGTCGGATTCTGAGTGAATGGGGAAAAGCTGCCCTCCGTTCGCTTTCAGTAAAGGTTGATGAATTGATTACCTCTATCTGACGACGGTATCGCCGTGTATCGTAAATTGTGCGTGCGAGCATCCGTTCCTTCCCGTCCTTTCCCTTCCTTCCTTTCAGCGCATCACGGTATACCCGAAACCCGGCCACTTATCGGGCCGGCAATTGTTTGGCATAGTTAATGTTTCCTACTGCGATAACCCGCGAGTTATCGTTAATTGTCGCGTATTAACGCGACTGGCGCCTACCCATTCATTTGTATTGTTTATCTAGTAATAAATACCTTTTTAATTATTAATAACTTGCTGACCCTTATTGACCTGCACCCTGATCCCCAATGCAGCGTCACATTATTAATACCTTTTTGGTCACTGCTGTAACTGCTGTACCGTCTATCGAGTCCATTTTATGACAGTACCTTGGCTATAGGAAAGAATTTTTGGAAACAACGTTTCGAAAATTGTGTAGAAAAATATCTTACAATAACTCCCCATTAGACCCTGCCCGAATCTCAATTGTATTTCTTAGGTAAAATCAATTTATTTAAACTTTTTTTCTTAACGTAAATAATAATTAGTAATTAATTAACATTTTCTCATTATTTTTTATTTCTATTAAAAGCATATATATATATATATTGTCACGATGTGCTTACATCACATGTCATTTACAAGGAGGGGTTCCACCTTCCGAAAAACAGATTTTGTTGCAACTTTGAGAGCTGTTTTCTGGTACCCAAATTTGAAAGAATTCATATGATATTCAATCTCATAGGCTGTTTCACAAAAGTTATACGGAGTTATCGAAAAATCGTGAAAAAAATATGTTTAAGCTTAATCGTCAATTACTCGGAAAGAAATAGACGCACATACTCGAACTCAAATCCATTAAACAGTTAAGATGAAGTAGGCATAATTTAAAAAAAAGAAGCTCAAATATCTCAATTTGGACAAAAGTTATGGAAACAATAAGAATTAGACGAAATATTTGCCTAAAAAGTCTATCAAATTTTAATACTAAATTTTCGGTAAAATTTTATCTAATTCTTATTTTTTCCATAACTTTTGTCCAAATTAAGATATTTGAGCTTCTTTTTTTTTAAATTATGCCTACTTCATCTTAACTGTTTAATGGATTTGAGTTCGAGTATGTGCGTCTATTTCTTTCCGAGTAATTGACGATTAAGCTTAAACATATTTTTTCACGATTTTTCGATAACTCCGCATAACTTTTGTGAAACAGCCTATGAGATTGAATATCATATGAATTCTTTCAAATTTGGGTACCAGAAAACGGCTCTCAATGTTGCAACAAAATCTGTTTTCCGGAAGGTGGAACCCCTCCTTGATAGATATTTTACTCTACGTTATAACACGTAGCACCAGGCGAGCAAGCCACAAGATGCTCGAAGAGAGGAGACACACGTACACTATCCCTTCAAGTAAACCTCCAGCACCAGTTCTACTCCTTGGAAATGATCCTCCCTGATCCTTGGATCCAGCACCATGATAAGAAGCCGTAGACCAGCAGTAGAGGCTGTGAGGTCCGATAGCGCTCCCAGGTTATACATAGAGTGGCCTTGTTTTAACATCCAGGTCCTCGCTCCAGCCTAGTACCGAGTACCTGTAAAGAGTAATTAGTAAATTACCTAATTTAAGAAATAAGAAGAAGGACGGAGAAGCTGCGACAATATGCAGTTATCCCTGGGAATATAAGGAGGCACAGGAAATATTCAACCCTAGTGTGTACACTAACAAGAAGGGGTTCCACCTTCCGGGAAACAGATTTTGTTGCAACTTTGAGAGCTGTTTTCTGGTACCCAAATATGAAAGAATTCATATGAAATTCAATCTCATAGGCTGTTTGACGAAAGTTATACGCAGTTAACGGAAAATTGTGAAAAAATATATTTAAACTTAATCACCAATAACTCGGAAAGAGATATACGCAGATACTCAAACTTAAATCCATTAAATAGTTGAGATCAAGTAGATATAGTTTAAAAAAAAAGAAGTTCAAATATCTCAATTTGGACAAAAGTTATGGAAAAAATAAGAATTAGATAAAATTTTAACGAAAATTTAGTATTAAAATTTGATAGACTTTTTAAGCAAATATTTCGTCTAATTCTTATTTTTTCCATAACTTTTGTCCAAATTAAGATATTTGAGCTTCTTTTTTTTTAAACTATATCTACTTGATCTCAGCTATTTAATGGATTTAAGTTTGAATATCTGCGTATATTTCTTTCCGAGTTATTGATGATTAAGTTTAAACATATTTTTTTCACAATTTTTCGTTAACCGCGTATAACTTTTGTCAAACAGCCTATGAGATTGAATTTCATATGAATTTTTTCATATTTGGGTACCATAAAACAGCTCTTAAAGTTGCAACATAATCTGTTTCCCGGAGGTGGAACCCCCCCTTGTAAGTTAGAGGTTAGAAAAACCTCAAATCATAATACTATTGCTATGGAAATAGCCGTATTTACCTACGATATCGTGGAGGTAAATTCTTCTCCGTAAGTACTCGTATGGAACCCGCATAGCCAACCAGAGGAAGTTACCCAGGCACCCAGGTCGCCGTTGAAACTGCACCTAGAAGTTTCAAATAAACGGCCGAATTAGCCTAACGAATTACTATTCAGTAATTATTAAAATGTTACCTGACACCGAAACCTCCTGTAGCACCAACCTCCAGCATCCTGAATATGTCCTAATGAACATCCAAACTCCAACACCACTATTCCTATCGATCCGCAAATGTCAACACGGAGATCTAGCACCGAACGGTCGGTGCAACTTACCGACCGTGCACAGCCCGCTGTATACGCGAACATGCGCGCGCTCTCGTGAGGCCGAGTATAGCTCACACACGACCGCTGAGTCGAGAGTAATGACGAGTGCGCAGCGTCTTCGTGCAGGGTTCGCTCCGAGACAGAACGAGCTGCCGTGAGAGCAGAGCTTCCCGAGCGGTGTACGAAACGAGCCGTATTGAGATTTTAGAACCAAAACGTATAGTTAATATCCGCCCGCGTGAGTGATTGAGATTTTCTTGAAGACGATTCTCCTAGTGTGTAGGAGAGTTTCGTCTTCAGTTCTCCAGCTCAAATTAGAATATCTCACTTATTAATATCGTAAATTAACAACCATGTTTCAATACTATATTTTCCACTGCTGCTTTTTAGACTAATTAGTTTTAGAAATTGAAAAATATTTTTTATGATGTCACAGAATTGAAACTTTTTAGCGACATTTGCAGTAAAATTATAAATTTTTCTGCAAATTATATATATGTGTATAAATTTTCGTTAGCTTCGACAGCGAGTGGAATTAAAATGCTCAAGCAGCAACAGAAATATAGACTAAAGATGTTGGATAAACGTTCAACTTCAAATGCAATGAAAACAATAGAATCGCAAAAAGTAGATGTTCCTTTATTGGAAATAGCAAACGCAAGTAATAGAAATATTGAAAGCAATTTATCTGTAAGTCCCGAAGATACAAAATTTTTTAGTACCCTCATCTCGAAAAAAATAAAGAGTCCAAAAAAGGTATTAGAATTTCGAAATGAAGTTACCACGCTCGCTTCGTTATACGCATACTGTGAAGAAAAGGAAGATATTTTGATTAAGAAAAATAATAGAAAAGCAGTACCTAAAAAGGAAGATAATGGTAAATGATTTTTACATACACATACCTGTTAATTTAAGATTAAAATGGCTAATTTTCTGCAGTTAAGGAATTTTTTAAATGTTCACAGATTGTAATCGTCGAAAGTAAAATAGTGGACCAGAAACCGTTTCAATTGCCTAGAATAAAGCAAGAAAACATCAGCATGAATTACCCCATGAATTATACAATTGGATGAACAATGGCCCTGTTTGCAATCATTACATTGGTACTGTTTATTTGTAATAGTATTTTTAGATAATACATTTATGTTATAAAACGCTTGTTAATAATGGAGAGGTTGAATGCGCTCAGAAACTTCACGCTCAAATGCTTGAAATTTTCTTGTTATGAAAAAAAATGCTAAGCAATTAAATTTTGTTTTAAGTGATCATCCGTATGCGTCACCAATGAATTGAGTAAATTACATGCAACCAAACGAAATGTCGATGCAACAATTTATACCTATGCAGGAAGAATTCATATCTCATAATATACAACAACCGTTGCCAGCAGCATTGGCTAAAGAAATACCAACATCTGAAACGTGTCTACAACAAGTACAACCACAAAATAATACTGAAGAAAAATAAGTATCTAGAAATAGTACAAGAATGCTCAAAAGTAATATATGTTATTAAACTTATGTTTATGTCTTTTACATTAATATATAAATTGCGATAAAAAATGTTATTTATGTTAAAACACTATAAAAAAGCGTATGTTGCCAGATGGATGTAACTTTATATACAGTTAGCTTCAAAGAAGTTCTTTTCCTGTGTTTTATCTTACTGATAAAAAACTTTTACAGTATATTTGTAGTTATATTATAAGCTTTCTTTGAACAGTTTCAGCAACATATTGAATCGTAAGGTGTTTAAAATTTGTATTCGGTATCAAATGCTCCACCAGTCCGTCACACCAGTGTTCCATATTTTTGAGAGTAATTATTAAAATTTATGAACGCTTCTTATTAAAACAATTTTATATTAATCAGAAACAAAAATTAATTTATTAAAAAATGCAAATTATTATATAATTATTTCTTAAACAAAACGAATTTTGTAATTGTGTTTCCTATTAAGCAAAAAAGTATTTATATAAAGTTGTAGCAATTAATTTAATGAATTGATGTGAAGCAAGCAGCAGTCGGCACCGAAAACCAATAGCGACGCATCTTACTGCATACATTTGTTTGGAATGATCTTATCTTGTTGTATTCTCGTATTCTCATTGTTTGTGTTCCTAATACAAATGTGCTACAAGAGTTTTAAATCGTGAAGATAAAAAACGAAACATTTTTTTTTAATTTTTTTCAACCTAAGTAGACTTTCTAAATATTACCGAACAATAAATTTAGGCTAATAGATATTGTATTTGAATGTATTTTACAGAAAATATTGCAATGAGGCCAAAATGTAAAACTTTGCGCTAAAATTTTTATAAAAATTGCATAATCAGTTTCATATTCTTTCGGATTGTGGTAATAGACGTATTATTAAGTTTTAATTACAAATTTGAATTAAAATGTAAGCGAATGTTTTGTAGATTTAAAAATATTTTACTCAAAAGACTGTAATAAGGTACAAAATGCAAAGTGTTTGTAAAATTGTTATAGTAAATATATAATAATTTTTAATAAAAATAGCATAGTTTTGTGATATAACAGGAACTATTTCATTACTACACAAAATAAATTTTATCCATAATATATAAAAACCATTAATTTTTCTCAAATATTATAATTTAAAATAAAATAAGGAGAAAAACAAAAATATTAATAAACAAAAAAACTACTAATCATGTACTGGAACATTTGCTTTTTATAAAGTTTGTACGATATCTTAAAAATAAGTAAAAAGTCCTGAATGAATTGAAAGGATTAAACTTAAAGACAGCCATTAACTTATTAAATGATTGTGTTATGGTCTACCTCACTATTACATTGAGATATAAATAGATTCGTTGTTTACCGTGTTATTTTTGCGTGCAGTATCAATGATTGCACGAGGCAAAGTAAGCGCCCTCTTGGTAAGACTAGAGTGACACGAGGAACGCCGTGGAAATGGAATTCGTAGACGGGATACATCAGGGGCCTGATTCTGTAGCTGTATCGATGGTGACATACAAAAATTTCTGTTTAAAGAAACTTTTTGATTGGCCGAGAAAGTATCTAGGCCAATCAAAAAGGTTCTTTAAACAGAAATTTTTGTATGTCACCATCGATACAGTTACAGAATCAGGCCCCAGGGAACGCTAACACCCAAGAAAACGTCAGCACCCAAGCGAACGCTAGCGCTCCCTATATCTAATACTGACGTGCATATCGAGAATCGGTGGCGCTGGTGCATGCCTGGCGTTAATTTTACACGTGGCGCATACTTAATGCCTGGCGATAAATTCATGCTCGGAGTGGGGATATGGGTAGTAGAAAAAACGTAAGAATGACCGCAAATACTGAAATTTACAGTATATATATCGCCAATACAGGGTTGTTTGCGCTGTCAAGCCATAAACGTATTGTATATGCGAATCGCAGAACGTTTTTATGCCGTTGAATATATTATTTATAATAAGAAAAATAATTATAAACAATCAAAAATTTAATATTTGGCGGTTTGTTAGCACAAGTAAAACATTCCATTATTATAAGTATAGAAATACTGTAAAAATGTGTACTTACCTAACTGACTATGTAATTCTGTTGTTGTACGGCAAATATGTTTTCAGGAAAAGTCGTACAAAAGATTAGTTTTACAAAAATGGAATATTTTGTGACATAAAAATAATAATTTAATTAAGTTGTGGAGCACAAAATATTAATAAATCGCATGGTTATCAATTATGAATTTTTCATTGAATTCTTAATAAGGCAATTATGATATTCTCTTGTACCCTGCATATTGTAAAAGTAATATTCTGTATAAATACAAAAATTTCTTTATATTTTTTAAGTAATGGATAAAAAGTTATTAGTACATTCATTAATTACCTGTATCTAATACTTGTTTTAATATATGTCTAGACTATATAAAATTATACTAATAATTACATTTCTATGGCAATTCCTATACAAAACTGTGTATGGTGAAAATGCAGAAATTTTGTAAAATGTGCGCATGCTAAAGTGCAAAATATATATAACATATATATATATATATATATATATATATATATATATATATATAACATATATATAACATATATATATATATATATATATAACATTAGCTAACCTGAAGTGGTTGCATTCAAATAATTTCTTTTGATATAAATTAGAATTGACGAATAACTGCCAAGGCTGTCAACATTTTGCCGATTCTACATTTAATTGCCTGTAGGAATGAAATATCTAGTGTATAAACATTTTATAATGTTAAGTATCAATACGGTGCATTTGAACAATCTTATTTCTATTACTTCATTACCAGGACGCCGAGACGTCATCGTATCACGTACTGGTTCTATAGCCACTATAAACGCTTTGTTAAGTGTTAAAAAAATGGGTGAATAAGCGTTTCATCACAAGGTATTTAATACCAATGTTTAATTTCTAGTTCTTAGATTCAAATTTCTACTAAAACCTAGTATACTTAGAAACTATCTATATTATATTTAAATAAATTGTCCAAATTCAACAATTAGTTTTATTTGTTTATTTATTTTTAAATTTATATTGGTAATGGACCCTTTTATATAGTAACAAAATAATAATATATTATGATTTAAAGTAGAAAAAAAGTATTCTAAAATTATTTTTATGCTTTTCAGAAATTAAAAGTATAAAAAAATGATAGCCGATAAGGTTAAAGTTAATTATTTTCTAACGTAAATTTTTTGTATAGATCAAAAAATAAATAACAATTTTTCAGATAATACTACATGGATGATCTGTAGATACAAGTCCCAAGCTTTCGTATGTATGCGTTACCTCGGCTTAGTGGTTAGAGCGTTTCCGTTTGGTACATGCGATGCGAGGTTCGATTCCCGGTTAGGGCAAAAATTTTTTTATACGTTTTTCTGCAACAAATGTCTGTAATTAGTGTTAAGACACCGCGAGGTGGCGCGTTATCGGTAGCAAATAAGAGCAATAAGCAGGCGCTACGACCAGTGCGGGCGTACCGCAATGGTTAGCGTGAACGCCTTCGGATCTGAAGGGACTCGGGTTCAAATCCCGACGCCCACATCATTTTTAATTTTTGCACGAGACTCATGTTATAATACCTTGTGGTGAAACGCTTTTTCACCCATTTTTTTAACAATTAATAGAATGAAAATAACCTCAAGACATTCGAATAATGTTTCCAGCATTCCGGTAACAGTTAACTTCAAAATTTCTATAGAATTCCTAGTAGAAATCGTATTCTATTAAATAGGTAATAAATAGATATTCTAAATAGAATGGTCGATAAATGGGTGAAAAGTAGGCGAAAAATGTACCCATTTTTATCCTCCCGGTAAAACGCTTATTCTCCCAATTTTACCATTAAATAGACTACAATATAACTTATATTCTGTTTTGAGCTAAATTTTAGCTTATAAACATACGTCAAATTTGAGTCTAGTTATATGCTTTAAAATGTCTATTAAACATGGACAAGTAAAAAATATAATAAAATCACATTTATTTTTGTAAATATTGGAAATATAACAGAAATTATTTGTAAATCAGAAGAAAACATTGAAAATCCATCCGAAACTATAGGATTTTTGAAGTTTACTGCTATCGGAAAGCTGGAAACATTATTCCAATGGCTTGACGTTATGGTAATTCTATTAAGTGTTAAAAAATGAGTGAAAAAGCGTTTCATCGCAAGGTATTTAATACCAATGTTTTATTGCTAGTTCATATATTTAAATTTTTACTAGGGAGTCAGCTACTTTTATTATTCAATCTGGTATTTTTTAAATGCGAATTTAAGGAAGTAAAAATGAAATATATTTTGTTTTTAATCAATTCGAAAAAGATTTTATATATTGGGAGAATTTTTTTTATCAATTTCTTACTGTAAAAGTTTTATAGAATCTTATAAAACAGGTGCAAAAATCCACATTTCTATAGGGTACTGGCACCCCGACCTATACGATTCTATAAGATTCAATAAGACTTTTGCAACCGGGTTAATTACTCAAGAAACATTTAACATTTGAAAATTTAAGTATACTAAACTTACGCAGTTCATCGTAATTTTTATTCGCATGTTTTTATTCATTACACTTATTATTCACAAACTTACATATTATTTCAATCGCCATCATTACAATACTGTAAAAGGAAGATACATTTTCGCATAATAACTATAAATACCTTTTTGTTTCTTATGCACTAATTGAAACATTTTTTAGCATTCGCGACAAGACCTGGAGAGATAGAAAATTTTTTACACGCCACCTATTGGATGAACAGAGTTTTAGAATAGCCGTAAATTAAAAAGTCGTCCCAGAACAATCGAATACTGAAAAAGAAATGAATGTATTGCAACAATCCTGTTTATGAAAGTAATTAAAATAATAAATAAATAGATAAAATCCGCGTAACGCGGATTCCCCCTTATATATGTATATATTAAGCGCGCTAATCCAAACATTAAAGGAATCTACGCGACTCCCCTTACCGCGTGGCGGGGTCGTTAAGCGCGCGCGTACGAAAATCCGCACAAAGAAGAGACCGATAACTCCCGAATTTTGATTGATAGATCTAGTTTTTCACTCGATATATTTTAATTACTTTTTAAATTTATATTGAATATTTAGTGATAAAAATTAGATATTCATAATCTGCCCGTTATTCTTTATAAGTTAATTTAATAAAATTATGTAAAACTAATCAATAAAAACACACTAACCCGCGTAAAAAAAAAGTCTGGCAAAAGTCTGGCAATAGTCTGTATTAGAAAAGTATGGCAAAAGTCTGGCTAATGAGACGATCCCAGACTTTATGATTTTAGAAATAAAGTTCTGGGAAATATTTTACCAGACATTTTCATAGACTGTCACCTGTACATTTTATTTACTTGATATAGTCTGGGATTACTATCCAAGATATTTTCCGAGATTTTATGCTGCATTTAATATTTATAATTAAAAAGTCTGGTAATATGTAGATATATATTTGAAGATTTTTTCCCAGATTTTATGCTTGACTTCTTAATTATAATTAAGAAGTCTGGCAAAATACAGCTAGATATTTTCCAAGATTATATTTTGAACTTTTAAATTGTAACTAATAATTATTGAATATAATGTCTAAATGTTTTTCAAGACTTTAAGCTAAATATTATATTATTGTTAAAAAATCTGGGAATATGTACCCATATATATCAAGACTTTATTCTAAACTTTAGATTGATAATATAAAAATCTGCGAAATTTTAATCAGATATTATCGAAATATTTTTAAAGTATTTACAATAGATATCTTTAACATCCGTATTATATTGAAATGTATATAGGTGATCACAGTTACAAGTTAAGACTCTTTAATTTAGAGGATGATTTAGTGATTAATATTCTAATTAATAACAATTTAAACTAAATATAATTTTATTCAAGGTAAATATATACATTGTGACGTGGTATTCGCGGACCCGGTACACTTAATTACTTTATGTAATTAATAAAACCGTTGGGCCGCGTTGCTCAATACCGCGCACACAATTATTTAATTTATCCGAACTGCGGCTGTCGCCAGGAACGCGAGTTCGCTGGGACGAACGGTGTGGAGGATTCGGGCGATCCTCCTTGCCTCGACACGATACGTAAATTAAGTAACGTCGGCGGGAGCGGGGAGAATAAAAT
The DNA here is from genome assembly GCA_026168455.1 of Theocolax elegans. Classification (NCBI taxonomy): domain Eukaryota; kingdom Metazoa; phylum Arthropoda; class Insecta; order Hymenoptera; family Cerocephalidae; genus Theocolax; species Theocolax elegans. The sequence continues at coordinate 41,746,604 of CM047425.1, forward strand.
AAACACACAGAAATTAAAATAGAAATGAATAAAACATTTATTCAATCAATTTAACATTTTGGCCATCCAGGCCTCGTGCCGCGACAATGATCTTTCGCGCGGGCGGAAGTATCGGGAGTCAACCGGATCGAGATCCTCGCCTGCGGTTGACTCGACCCCGATCTCCGCTATTCGGGTACCGGCAGAGATTAGTAGAATGAGATTGCCGATGAGCATGGCAGGAGTGCGCTGCTCGTTTTGCCTAAGAAAGTGGCGACACTCTCGGTTCGCATATGAAGCTTTCGCACAATTTGAGAGTAATGGGGGAGGGAAAGTAGCTGGAGTAGGGTGGTGCGAACAACGAAGAAAGAGAAGAGAGAGAGAGAGAGAGAGCAAACATATTGTTGATGCGCGCATTATATCCTTGGAATTATTTTTTTTTCTGCCCTTTTTTTCAGCCATGAGTTCGTTGGTCAAGGGGATTAAATTATATGCATGATTCCAAGCGGTCGTGGGTTCGAATCCCATGCATTACATTTTTTTTTTATTTTATAATTATTATTTATTATTATTGTTATAATAATAAATTCAATATTAGCAATAAAATTGTAATTTTTTTTCATATTTTAAAAACAAGACAAAAACTTGAAATATTTAAATACCTTTGAAAAATGAAGGTATTTATTAAAATATTTAATACATTTAGTATAATGAAAATAGTACATTTTTTGTTTCTTATAAACTTTTTAAACTTTTGTACATTCAAAATAATTGAAATAAAAATATATAACACTTAAATCTATACAACTTTTATTTGTAAACGATTAAACAAATTAATTATAAATAATCATTAAATATTCTTTTACATTTTATGCACCGTTAAATTTATTCAGTGACGTCAATATTGATGTAAACATTAATTACATGTTTATATTAAAATTAATACAAAAACGAACGTCAAACAAATTTTGAATTAATTGATTGTTACGCGCCTTTAAAGTTACGCAGTGTTTTGTTTAACGTATGATTTATTTACATCATATGTTAGCAGTCTATTCGCGCCTATAAGTTTTTATTTTATCGGAGATATAAAAAATGTTTACGGTTTAATTAAATATATAAAGTAGCATAATATTAATTTAAGAAAAGTTAAAGTAATAGTGTCAATTTAACGTTCAACAACATCGCTTGAAGAGGAGAAATAACTTTTAATTGAGGAATCTGTAACCAGGGAAGTATAGTTTTTTAAAGGTTAATATACACTTTTTTAGTTGTGAAAGAGATTTGTTTATTTAAGTTGTTTGGGTTTAATTGTAGTTTATATTACACATAGACAGTTACTTTACTGTTTTATTGTGAATCACGGAAATTGATTATTTTGCTGCGTTTTTCATTTGAGTTTGTTACATATAGAGGGTAATAATGAAAAATAACAAGGTCTACGATAGGTGTCAATATTTCCTGTGCAACAATGGTAAACACAAAGGGCAGCATCTTTTTAGATTTCCAGGAGACGGTAGCCGACAGAAAACTTGGATTGAAAATTCAGGTGCCAGGTTTTTTTGTACATACTATTTAATGTTGCATTAGTCATTTTCTCTGCAATTAGTACACCGTTTTTTTAATTGTTTAATGTTATCGTTAAAATAGCCATGTTTGTGAAATAGAAATTTGCAAAGTATAAATTTATTTATTGGTTGAAGGTTTTTTCGTATATTTTCGTTTTTGATTGGGTTATTGCAAAAAAAATTAAATTTTTTTAATTCGCAGTTCCAAAAAATGTCGATATTTATGGTTGAAAAATTGTTAATAGTAGAAAAGTTTTGATACTAAAGTATTGTTTTGACACACTTACACACACACACACACACATATATATATATATTACTTTTTTAAAAAAGTGCGCGCTCGGTCTTTTGATTTTTCTGTAATTGAAGTATATTTTAAAAATACAAAAAATAAGTCTTTTCCCGAAAATTGAGCCTCCGAAAAATTTTTTCCGCAAAAATACAGTTAATTGACGTTGCACAAACACAGTTTTTTGGCTTTTTTTAAGCTATTTTTCAATTTTAGCTGTAATACCCCCTTAATTTCTTATTTTTCCCATAACTTTTAGGCAAATTAACCGATTTCAGCTTAGTTTTGTGTTTGTAAGTCATAGTACTTTTCATGTAGCGATTAATCTCGTGCCAAATTGAATGATCCCGTGCGCGCACTTATGTAATAATTAATAACTATATGTATATATTGGAAATGTATCGTGTATAGAGTATTGCACTTTTTATAGGCTTTTTAGAGGTTTTAAATGCATTTTCATCGCTCTATCTTAAATTTTGCAAAATTTTTCTGTTTATTTTATCGAAAACACCATAATCTTCTAATTGAAAATAAAATGTGAATTATGTTTTCAAGTTTCGTTGTTTATAAAGCAGTATTTAACTAGAAAATACTACCTTATTAAGTATATTTTGCATGTAATGAAAGGATTAAATAGGCCAAATTAATAAATAATTAATAATTAATTAATAGGCCAGGAATCTACACGTTTTAACCCAAAAATTGTATAAAAGTATTGAATTAAAAATCGGAAATAATTCGTACGGATAGCTTAAAATATAAGGGAAGTCCTGCGGTTTCATATTTGAAGAAAAAAATAACTTTTTTAATAACATTTATTAGTCAAAAAAGGCAGAAATGTTTAACTTAAACATCAGCATTAAATGATCGGTTTAAAAATCTGGAAAAATTTATATTTCATTGTTTAAAACGCGTTTGAACGCCTAACGGTCAGGATTTTTTCAAAAATTCATATTTTTGTTTTTAAAAAATTTTTAAATAACCATTTTCTCAGTGTGATATGTCCTTATACTAAATAATTTAATTAGGTAATCCTCGTCTTCGATATTTGGCACCAACCAGTGTGCGGACTGCAGGGCTTTGTGCTGCCCATTTTACCGATGCCGATTTTAGTGACAGCACAAAGTCAAGATTGCGTAGGAATAGTTGCCCTATACATTGGCAGACTGTACAAAATGTCCAACGAGATGTTCAGTCTGCCAATGAGACACTATCACAACCTCTATTTCAAGGCGATACATTAGCTGTCTCAAATCAATCTGTTTCTGCGAATGTTACAGTTGAAGAGGCATCTAATTTAAGTACCGAAGTAATTACTGAATTACATGTCTCAAATAATTCTGTTATTGTAAATAATTTACCTGAAGAGACATCTAATTACATTGCCTTGAATACTGATAATCAGATTCAAAATAGTTTGCCAAAATCTACGTACCCTTCTGGTAAAGAGATTTTTTTTAATATCGGAGAAGAAGATGTAGAAACATCATATTTAAATTCTGAAATTCCTTCAAGTATGTCAAGAAAAGAATCTGAATATCAGAAAAAACTCGATATTGATGACTTGTTAAAAGATAAAGATATTACTCCTGTTTCGCAAACGATGATTAAGCTGCAACTGCATAAAAGAAAATCGGCTTACACGAGTGATGAAAAAGATTTGTGTAAGAAGATATATTTTTACTCTGCAGCAGCTTATTCCCGTTTGCGTAACGCTGGTTTAACTTTACCTTCAGAGTCTACTGTAAGAGCGTGGGTTTCCGAGTATAGCGTTTTTCCAGGTGTAAATAAAATAATTCTAGATAAAGTCCAAATTTACTTAAATTTATTGCCTCCGATAGAAAGAGTATGCGCGTTAAAATTCGACGAAATGTCTATTAAATGTTTTGAAGAATATTCAAAAAGTCAAGATTTGATTGAAGGTCTTTGCGATATGGGTAGTAACCGTAGAAGCCATGGTGTTGCAAAGCACGCTCTTTTGTTTATGTTAGATAGTATTAATGCTTCAAATCCATGGCGCCACATAATATGGTTTGGTTTCAATGAAAATGGCGCTTCTGCAGATGACCTTTCAAGTATTTTAAAAGAAATTATAGTTTCACTGCGTAGTATTGGAGCAGATCTGCGTTTAATTGTATGTGACCAAGGTAGTGCTAATTGCAAATTGTTTAGTAATTTACAAATAACTTCTTTAAATCCTTATTTTTTCGTTAATGAAATCAAAATTTTTGCATGTTTCGATTGGCCTCACCTTATTAAACGACTGATCGCTCAATTAAGGTCCCACGATTTTATTTACATTGATGAAGATATAATAATATCTTTTCACGATTTAATAAAAACGTGGGAGTTGGATCGATCACATGGCACATCAAATCTATTAGGACACTTAACTGAGGCTCATTTTCATCCTAATAATTTTGAAGCCATGAAAGTTAAATTAGCTTTTCAGCTATTTAGTCGACGAATGGCTAGTTCGATAAAAACCGCCGGCGAAGATCCCCACGGTTTACAGACAATAACGTGGCAAATGTCGGCCAGTTTTGTAGAAAAATTAGATACCGTTATTGATGCATGTAATTGTTATTATTTATTCAATAAGAACCAGCAGAAAAAGCCATTGTCGAATAAGCATCCGGAAATTCAAAAGCTACTAGTTGATTTTGTTCATTGGTCGAAACAATGGACTGTTAAATCTAAGGGTAAAGTTTTAAAACCACCTTCTTTTACCGGTATTCCTTTGACTGTTACAGTTTTCATCGAATTATATAATGATATCCAACTTTCATTTCCGGATTTTCAATTGGCAACAGCTTTGTGTAATCAAGATTCTGTAGAGCACATTCACTCAAAATTACGAGGAAGGGGTGGTTTCAATGCTAATCCCACTTGCAGAATGTACACTCACCACCACATGCTTTTGCCCACCCTACGCAAAAATCACTAAAGATTAAAAGTTTTATTACTCAGGAGCAAAACATCGTAGCTCAAAAAATCCAACGCCATTCGAAAGAGCAGGTGAAAACCTTTAAAAAATGCTACTATACAAGTAAAAAAGTTTAAATTTGAGTTTTTTATAAGTATTAAAAAGAGATGAAAAATTGCTAAAAATCATGCCTTTTTTTGATCCGCTGCAGATTTAGTTCCCTTAATCGTAGCTTAAAAAAACTAACGGGGTTTGAAAGGTAATTGTTTTAGCTTTAAAATGAGGGGTCGAACGTTTTTTTAACCCACTTTTTACCGATGTTAGCGCTTTTTTTGTGAAAAAACACGCTATTTTGGAAATGGGAATATTTCAAAGAAAAAGAGAGATAGAGAAAAACTTCAAAGAGAAAAAAGATGCTATTTTACTCACAGAATATAGATCTGCAGGTTAAAACGAGATTTGAACAAAAAATTTTTTTTCAATTTTTTAGCACATCAAAAACTAAAAAAACCTTTAATTAAGTCGTAGACAATGTAGCATTCTTTAACTTAATGTTATTCTATTATTTTTAAATTAAATTTTCTAAATTTAAAAAAATAAAAAAGTGATTTTTTAGATTTAATAAATTTAATTAATATTAAATTTTAAGTTATCTAAATTTATACTTTGTATTAGTTCATGTACATAATAAATAAATTGTAATCAACGATAATATAAGGTTGAGGAAATTAAATTTAAGTAGATCCATGTATAGTTATTTTTTTAAAATTGGTCTTGAAAAAATGCATAATTTAAGCGTAAATTTAATTTAAAAATAATAGAATAACATTAAGTTTAAGAATGCTACATTGTCTACAACTTAATTAAAAGTTTTTTTAGTTTTTGATATGCTAAAAAATTGAAAAAAAATTTTTTGTCCAAATCTCGTTTTAACCTGCAGATCTATATTCTGTGAGTAAAATAGCATCTTTTTTCTCTTTGAAGTTTTTCTCTATCTCTCTTTTTCTTTGAAATATTCCCATTTCCAAAAAAGCGTGTTTTTTCACAAAAAATGCGCTAACATCGGTAAAAAGTGGGTTAAAAAAACGTTCGACCCTTCATTTTAAAGCTAAAACAATTACCTTTCAAACCCCGTTGGTTTTTTTAAGCTACGAATAAGGGAACTAAATCTGCAGCGGATCAAAAAGAGGCATGATTTTTAGCAATTTTTCATCTCTTTTTAATACTTATAAAAAACTCAAATTTAAACTTTTTTACTTGTACAGTAGCATTTTTTAAAGGTTTTCACCTGCTCTTTCGAATGGCGTTGGATTTTTTGAGCTACGATGTTTTGCTCCTGAGTAATAAAACTTTTAATCTTTAGTGATTTTTGCGTAGGGTGGGCAAAAGCATGTGGTGGTGAGTGTACATGTTAAGTATTAGGCATATTTTATCTACTGATTTCATTGAAACAAGTAAAAAAGGGAATGTTTTGATTGAAGAAGCCCACTCCTTGGTCGAATCGAGTAAAACTACAGATTCAGAAAAACCTTTGAACTTGATTACACAAGCTCAAGCACAGTTAATTGAATATGATTCACAAGAATTGAGTGAAATTAAAGAACTTCTAGAAGCTGCTAGAATGATGGATGCTTATGAATCGATCGATTCAACTAATATAGGAGATTTAGAAGCAAAATCCTTGTACGAAAGAAATGCTGTTGCATACTTGGCAGGGTATGTTGCTCGTAAGTCTCTTAAAAAAAGTGGATGTTCTGAGTGTGAGATTGATTTTATGAAAAACAATGATGATCCTCGAAGTAGTAACGAAGTGTATATTGAACACAGAGAATATCCACATTCAGATCAGAAACTTTCACAAGTTGCGTACTTGACGAGACCAACGGATCTTTTCATGGAGGTTGTTCATTGCCAACTAGAAGCTTTTAATGTTCATTACCAAAATGTATGGCACCAGAGACAATTATTGCAATAATTGACAGAGATAGCAATGAAATATACTCATGAAAAGTACGCCTCTTGGTTTGACGACGTCCATAAATGTTTTAATCATAGATTAGATGCATTAAAATTTTTATTATTAGTTAAAATTTATGCAAAAACTCGAGAGAGAAACAATAGCAGAAAATCTGTGAAAATGCATTTATCGACAAAAAATCAAAAATTAAAGAATGTTCAAAATTTGTAAACTACGTTGTCACTTTTTATAATTTTTGATTATAAATTTAATTATTATTTTTAATGAATGCACATGTATGTTATTTTGTTTTTTGATTATCCAAAGATTATTTAATTTAATTTAATTTAATTTTTCATTACCAATTTTAAGGTAAATAGTGTACTTCATATTGTATTTGTTTTGTAACAACGCTAGTCAAAAATAATTTTATATATCGCTCTTTTAATTTTAAACTTTTCTTAACTTTAATTATAACGCATTTTACTGCAATATTAAATAAAATTTAATAGTATTCTTTTTTTTGTAATATTTTAGTACATTTAATAGTATAAATAACATTATTTTTGAGTTTCAGTTGATTATTTACTTTTTATGTATATATGATGTAAATATAAATTGTTTTATATTCTTCGAGTTGTGGAGGATTGTGGAGACTCCAGTGGTTAAAATAAGGCTATTGGCGAAGGTTCCACAATTATATTTAAAAATAATTAAATCAATTAAATATAACCACATTGTATAAATTTATCAGATCGTAAATTATTTTTTTAAGTTGCATATGATGATTGATTTATTTAATTTTAAATATAATAAACAAAAACCTAACGCGCTTTTGGCAGTACCTCGAGGGTAGTGTGGAAAACTGTCGCGTTAATATTTTTATTGTTAAGGTAATATAATCATATAATTGAAAGATTATTATACAGTTTATTTTATTAAAATTAATGTTTTAGAAATTCATTCTTGAATTATTGTAATAGTTATTATTATTATATGAATTTATATTATAAAAATAATAATAATTAATATAAATCAAATTTTAAACATATAAAAACTAAGAAATATATGAATTTACAAAAATTATAATTCACATATTAAAAATAATTAATTTATTAAATAAATTTAATAAATGGTTTGTATGTACGTTGAATAAATTAAAAAAAATTAATTATTTAAAAATACAGTAAAACTACAATAAATAAGTAGTTCATTTAAGTTATTTATTCAAGTTACTTATAATTTTATTATAGTATCAATTAATTAACTTTTTTTTTAAATTTATACAACAAACTTATAATTACTCTTTTATTAAACTTAATTATTAAGCTTATTATTTTTAATATGCAAATTATAATGTTTATTAAATAATATATTCCTTAATTTTTATATGTTTAAAAATTGTTTTATATTTGTTATTATTATTTTTATGATATAAATTCATATAATAATAATAACTATTTCAATATTATTATTAATATTAATATTATTATTATAAATATTTCAATATTTAGTTATATAAAATCTATTATATAAGTAATTATCAATTATTTATTAAAATTATGTAATATAAACGTATCAAATAATTAAATAAATTAAATAACTTAAAAAAAAAAAATTAGGATTACGTGTTTTGAACCCGAAACCCTTTGGGTAACCGATTGCATACGCGCACCATAACGCTCACGGCTACCGTATCTATACGGTTTGCAAATGTCGAAACTTATATTTAAGTTGTGCCCCGTGGTAGGAGATTACGGTTAAGTATTTATTTATTTTAATGTCTACTGTTTTAATTTTTTTTAATTTTTAGTTTTATAATTATAATTATTTGATTTTATTAAGAGCTAGGAAAAAAAAAATTTTTTAAGAGTCAGGTGATTTGAACCATGGTCACACTGGTCTGGTTCTCGTTACCCCCTGCTTCGCTAGTCGAGTTCATACTCCCCGCCGGAGTAGGAACCAATCGGAATCATTTGGTATACCCCGCCTCTTCTATTTTCAAATCGTGCGAAAGCTTCGAGCAGCAGCAGCTAGGTGGTATCGCTGTCGTTTCTGTCTCGACTTTTTAACATTGGATCGGCAATCTCATTCTACTAATCTCTGGTACCGGCGTACCCGAATACACTCCCGATGTACACACACTCATACACACGGGATAGGGGGGGGGCGCGGTAATATAAGTAAACTTACCGGGGTGCGCCCCGTGGATGGCCCAGCCGATCCTTGTCCCTTTGGCCTCCTGGGCAACGGAGGCCGACGTCGGCTGCGGTGGTGGAAGGCAGCCCTGTGCCGCGGCGAGTGTCCCGCGAACCGCGTCCACACTCACAGACTGACTTCCCGTCCTTATCACACACCAGGTTACTCGCGGTACACCTCGCGAGGACGATCCGGGTATCGACGGATTCTACGCCTCACGCGCCTTTTCGTAGCCGAAAAACTCACGATCGCACCGGATAGATTTTTGTCCACCTCGAGCGGCGGATCGGGACGTACTAAATAGGCAATTGCCTAATTTCCGAAAAAGGGATGAGAGTGGGAAACACACACACACTCTCGCGCTCTCATCCCTACGTACTATTGCGCGCGTAATTGTACATTTGTACAAAAACAAACAAGTGTCGTCGGTTGGCCTTGACATACGAAAGGCTCCGACGATTTACAATTCGCGAATTTAAATATTCTATTCGTCGTGAATAGATTGTGTGACGATTTCCGTCACAGCATATACTGAGATGGTTGAATCACAATAAAACATATTTATTTTGACAACATATTAGAATTATTCTTTTTCAGACCCGTTATTAGGTTCAATAGCATAACACATTTCATCGATATTTACAGCAAAATAAGTATTTACAATATCTTGTATCTTTTTTTTTTATTATTATTTTAATGTCGCTCTTTTTATGCTCCCAAATCGGTGCTAATCAGCGACGGAGGTCATACGATGTCTTGGTAAAGAAAGCACTTGTTGAAAATACATTTACCAGTGGTGCTTATATCAATCGACCGGGGCCGGGAATCGAACCTGGGACCTCCAGATTACGAGCCCGACGCCCTACCGACCGAGCCTTCGTAGGCCTCATCTTGTATCTTAATTAATACATAATCATGTGTTATTTCGTAAGAAAATACATTATAGGTATAAAAGTATGAGAAAAATCGCATAAAAATGCTTCTCTGGTTTCGCACATTTTAATGACTGCCAAAGTTACACAATTTAAATCGCATTCGTTGCAAGGATTATCACAAACACATTTACATACAGTAATAAATATATTAACAATTCCAATTTTAAGTTTATCATTAATTGTATAACGGAAGAGTTTGTTTTCTTTTTTTGAGCAAATAATTCATTTTCATAGTATATTCCATCTTTCAATAATTTTTTTAAAAAATGGCACTTGCTTGGATTTACTTCCATACGTTTTCAGAAAAAAGGAATTTTGTTTTAAATCGATGTGCGCCAGATTGTTCAACTCTTTTATAAAAATAGTAAGTGTCAATTTTATGTCCGATAAAGTCAAAAATGTTGTCACTGACGAACAATTTGCAGCTCAGGTTTTTTTGATCCATATACATATGATTTTAAAATTCCGTTCATGTTTTCAAACGGAAAGCACGTTGATACCCACAATGAACCAAATTTCTTAACCTCCTCAGGTAAGCAGAGTGACCAGTTGGCGATTTTTTTTCCTTTTCTCTCTTACGTATATTGATGTTTCTTAAGCAAGAGCAACAAGGAGAAAAAATCGCCATCTGGCAACCCTGCAGGTAAGTGCAGTATTAAATGTACATTACAGGTTGAATTGATTTGTCCGTACAAAGTAATAAATCTTTGAACGTATTCTGTTAATACTCGCCGAGCTATATCTATCATTTGTTTACTAACTCTTGAAGAATTTAAAAGTCTAATGCCATAAACTAAAAGTAGATGATGTTTAAAATACACATCAATTAAAAAACTTCGCAATATTGGCAAGCTGTATACGAAAAGAAACAACTTAATTTCCGACGTCTTCCAATAAGAATAATCAGAGATTTTTCGGGGTAAACTTTGAGTACGCGAAGGTGGCGTAAGTGCCTTATTTCTTTCCTCAATTACATTTGTCAACTCACTTAAGGAAAATGAATACGTTTTATATGCTGTGTCAAACAAAAGTGACATTAATTTTTTAGTAATCACTTGATACACACAAGGCATTGCATCAATAGCTGTAGAGTTCGCATAATCGTGAACTATTAAACTTAACATGGTTAGACCCTTAACACCATACACTTCTTGTCCAGTCTCATGCACTTGTCGAGCAAACAATGGATACGTTTGAACATAGTCTATTCTTTCTGTTCGTATTTTACAGTTCGAGCACCCATACATTCCATTATATTGTTTACTGTTTAAAAATAAGGCTTTCGCCGGTAAATCACACATTCCGGTAATAATTATCCCTCTAACTCGTACTGGATTTAATGAACCAGGGTATTTCAAAATCAATTCCCGCGTATAAATCTTTTATTTTATCAAAATCATATTTTCCTTTTTCACTCGTAAATTGTAAGGTAACTCATTTATCATGAGGTAAAAAGGCCATATACTAATTTTCGAGGATTTAAATAATAGCAGATATTTGCTGTAAAGTTTACAGGTAATGTATTATACACACTACCATCAAATATATCCTCATAATGTAAATTATTTTCTTTTTTTCGCGTTATAGGATAATTAAGAAGCTCTTTAACGGGATCTCGGACCCAAATTACAGGAATCTGCACCTTTCAACCCAAAAATTATATCTAAAATATTGCATTAAAAATCTCAAAAAATTCATACGGATAACAGAAAACATAAGGAAGGACTTGATGTTTTGATTTTTTAATGAAAAAGCATTTTTTAAATAATAATTGAGTAAACAATGTTTGGTCGGTAATTATTAGTCCAAAAAAGCATAATCTTTCAACCCAAACATCGTGATCAAATTATGGATTTAAACATCTGGAAAAATTTTGGTATATTATTTAAAACATACCTAAGGGTTTGACGTTCAGCGTTTTTTAAAAACTTTATTCATTTATTTATAAAAAAAAGTACAAAATGACCATTTTCTGGGTCCGACATCCCCTTAAATCCTGGTATGTTTATACATTGTCGTTAATTGTTTTATAATAGAAATTACTAAAAAGTAATTTATAGAATCACTTATACCTGGAATATAATAATAATAATATAATATAATTCATAATTATCTTATAAATTATCTTTAAATTTATAATTATAATGTATTCTACAATTTAAACCATAAATAAAATGTAAAAAAATAAATATTACTTAGTTATTGACAACTTACGACAACTTAATGTTTTCAAAAATAAATAGAATAAAAATCTTATACAATAAATAAATTAACTAGATAATAAATAAAAATTATTTACCATCCAAAAATTGTTTACTATCCAGAAATAGTTATTATTCTATTATTTTCAAACACTGCCAGCATTGGACAAACACTGGACAAGAGCTTCCGCTATTTTGTACCCTACTAGCACACAAAGTTGTGGCAATGTTGTTTTGACAATGTTACAACGTTGTTATAAAAGTTGTTGAAACGTTGGAACACCGTTGCTACAACGTGGGATATATCCGCTAAGATTTATGTAAGTTGCCGCGATAGGTGGAAATAACGTTGTAACAACGTTTCAGCAACGTAGAAAATGCCTTTGAAAAATGTATTTCATATAAAAATTTGAAAAATGTCCTGGGCAAGCGAAAAAATACATTTTTAAATGCACAAAATTTTAACTAATTAAAAAGAAATAAAAAAAAATTTTCAACCCGCGGGAATTAAACCTCGGATCTTTAGATCCGGAGGCTTACTCTCTAGCAACTGAGCTATTTTATTGTTCCTGTCATTAAATTAACTTGTGGTTATAAACTACTATCAAAATATGCTCCGAAATTAATAACCTAAAGTTAATTTAATGACAGCTCAGTTGGTAGAGAGTAAGCCTCCGGATCTAAAGATTCGAGGTTTAATTCCCGCGGGTTGAAAATTTTTTTTTATTTCTTTTTAATTAGTTAAAATTTTGTGCATTTAAAAATGTATTTTATCGCTTGCCCAGGACATTTTTCAAATTTTTATATGAAATACATTTTTCAAAGGCATTTTCAACGTTGCTGAAACGTTGTTACAACGTTATTTCCACCTATCGCGGCAACTTACATAAATCTTAGCGGATATATCCCACGTTGTAGCAACGGTGTTCCAACGTTTCAACAACTTTTATAACAACGTTGTAACATTGTCAAAACAACGTTGCCAAAACGTTGCTACAACGTTGTGTGCTAGTAGGGTAATGCTCACTTAACTTTATATTAGAATAACTCATATCACACACAGTAAAACTTGATGAAAATCATATAAAAACTATATGTATACGTAATATATATACATAATGTATATACATAATTTTATATACACAATAAAATAAATAAACTAACTATCCGTTATATTTATTGTCCGTTTAAATAGCGCCATCAGCGTCATCATATACACATAAGTACAATTTATATCGCATTTTATCTTTATGTAACCCGCGTCCCATATCCAAATTTGAATTTAAAATTTCTTTTATTTTTTTACAAAAATATTTATTTATAACAATTCTCTTTTTTTTATTTATTTTTTAATACAAAAAATCGAATAGAAAAAAAAGAAATATAATACAAAAATTTATTTATTAAAAAAAACTAAAATTTTTATAACAAAATTTGATATAAAAGAATATAAAACAATAAAAAATATTTACCACACACAAAAATAAAATTTTAAAAGAAATCTAAACGTCAAACCCTATAAAGCATGTTTTCAATATGTCCAAATTTTTCTAAAATCTATATTATATTAAAATTCATCCCTTCTCCGGTCTCCGGCGGTGGTGTCCGGTGTCCCGCGGCGGTGTCCGGTCTCCTGTTGTAAGAATTAAAAGTATGTGTGGAGTGCAAGGGATAACGCTGATATTCCTGGATATCTCCACCAACTTCGGGATTTCCTGTATGTTTCGGGATTTTCTGGGGTATTTCGGGATAAACTCACTAAATTAGGGATTTCCTGGACATTTCGGGAACTTTGAGGTATTCCGGGATATCTCCACCAATTTCGGGATTTCCTGGATGTTTCGGGATTTTCTGGTGTATTTCGGGATAAATTCACTAACTGAGGGATTTCCTGGACATTTCGGGAATTTAGAGGTATTTCGGGATATTTCCACCAATTTCGGTATTTCCTGGAAGTTTCGAGATTTTCTGGGGTATTTCGGGATAAATCCACCAATTTCGGGATTTCCTGGATGTTTCCGGATTTTCTGAGGTATTCCGGGATATCTCCACCAATTTCGGGATTTCCTGGATGTTACGGGATTTTCTGAGGTATTCCGGGATATCTCCACCAATTTCGGAATTTCCTGAACGTTTCGGGATTTCTTGAGGTATTTCGGGATATCTCCACTAGGGATGTAGCATGACCGCGTCCAAATGTTTTGGACGTTCTTATGACGGTCCGAAAGACCGTCCTAAGACGAACTAAAACAAGACGAGGTCAGGATAATCTAGAATTCTTAGAATTCGTTAAACCGATCGATACGATGAAAAAAAGTCGAACTGTGAAGTTAATATTGGAATAGCGATGGACAAATTAACTGTATTTTAATCAAACTGATTGATGACCGAGTTATGTATGTTTACGATTTAACTATTGTGCATTAGACCTATTTTAATTTTCGTTGACATCCGAGATTACAGGTAAGAACTTTGAATGTTTTGAATTTTGATACAATTTGAAATTTGTAAGTTATGAATGACTTATGATTGTGATAAACGTTAAATTGTTTATTCCTTTTGGTTGTTACGGTTATGGTTAAACATAAGAAAATAATCAAATCTAATTTCAATTTAATTCCGCATAGACCGAATCGAAAATTAGATTTATATCGTTGTAAACATTGTACTCAGGAGTACACATTTCATACGACGCGCATGGCAAATCACTTACTAAACTGTCGAGGTTGTCCGCAGCAAGTAAAAACATCGATTACAGTCAAAACCAAATCTTCAAAAAGGGGTAACAAAAAGAGAGTGAGAGAAGATCTGTCAAGCTCATTATCAAGTAATGATGAAAATACAAACGATCAATGTAGCACTAGGGACCAGCAAGTTGCTTCTAATAAATCTATAGATAAAATCTCGAAATTCGTTGACAAAACGTCATCTAAAGAATAAGATGAATTAAATAATGCCCTCGCACTAGCAATTTTTGCATCAGGTAATAAATTTATTTCACAATTTAATTTCTTTCTTAATTCTAATAACTTATAAGTACAACATTTTTTAATAAAGATTATTTTAAAATTTTTATTTTTTAGGCTGCCATCTGTCAATGACAGAGAATCCTTATTGGCGAATTTTTTTTAATTTGTTAAGACCTTCTTATATCATTCCGTCATGATATGAACTTTCAAAACCTTTATTAGAAAATGTTTACGAAAGCATTAAAAAAAAAGTAGATGCTGAAATAGAAAAAGCAGATACAGTCGCCCTTCAATGTGATGCTTGGACAAGCGTAAAAAATAAAGGAGTTATTAATTACATCATTAACACTCCTGATCCAAGATTTTTTAAAACTGTTGCTACAGGTAAACATTCTCAAAATGCAGATTATTATGCTCGAGAAACAAGTAATGTAATCGACTCAGTTGGACCACATAAAGTAATTGCAGTAATCACTGACAACGCAGCAGTTTGTATTAAATCTTGGAAAATTTTGGACGAACAGTACAAAGATTATAATATTGCTTTTTATGGGTGTGCAGGACACATTTTAAACTTACTTGCAAAGGATGTGTCTAATTTTCAAACAGTGGACTCTATTTTAAAACACAATTCTGCCTTGATCACCGAAATAAAAAAATCTCATATATTGTTGGCTGAATTAAGAGGAATTCAAAAAGCAGATCAAGAAAAAATCACGACAAGTTTAAAATTGCCAATTTTAACAAGATGGGGCTCTCATCTTACATCGTTGGAAAGTTCTTATGTAAATAAATATAATTTGCAAAAGCTTGCAATTATACCTAATTTGACCAAGTTAAGTTCTGAAACAAAGTTAAGAATTTTAAATGAAGAATTTTGCTTTAGTGTTCATAAAATTATACAAATTTTAAAACCAATTTCTGCATGGATCAAAAAAATAGAAGGAGATGAAAGTTGCATAAGCGAAATACCAAGTATATTTGTTGTCGCCACAACGTTGTCACAACGTTAGCATCTTCAATTTAATACTTAATTAAATATTCCGGTGATAATAATTAAATTTCGTAAACGGTGTATTAATTAAATTTTTAACTATATTTTTGTTTCCAGTGCAACTAAATAGTTAGTTACATATTCAGTTAAAAATATAGCTAATAATAACCAAATTATATAATTAAAAATTTGTTTAATAATAGTTACATTTTCAATTAAATATTTAATTAACTGAATTTTCAACTGCATTTTTGTTTTAAGGGCAACAAAACATTTACTTAAATATTCAGTTAAAAATATAGCTAATAATAATCAAATTTTTAATTAAATATTATTCTGAAAAATTTGAATCCTTGTAATTGAAAATTTAACTGATAATAGCTACCTTTTTAACTAAATTTTTAAGTAAATTTTTTAGTTAAATTTTCAGTCATTTTTTTTTCGACCGGGCATTTTTCGTCACACTCTATTTCAAAGGTGTAAAATGAGTGAGAAAGGTGGATAAAAAAAATAAAATTTTATTTTTGATTTATTATCTATATATATATATATATATATATATATATATATCAAAATTCATCCGTTCTCCAGGGTCCGATATCCCAAAAGTTACAAGAATTAAACGTGTGTGTGGTGTGGAAGGGTTAACGCTGTATTCGGCAACCACTCAGGCCGACGCTCTCAGAGGAGATTTCGTCGAATTTACAGTGGACCGGTTTCCACTGTATCTACAGTAAATTATAATCGGCGTTAATAAATTAATAAGCGGATTCCTTACGGAATCCACTGTCACCACTACCACGAGAGAGATTCTTTGTAACGCGACGTAATTATTTAACAAACCCCACGAACCCAACGATCGAAAAATCACTCCCGAACACCCGCGACCACGTTTGACCAACAATAAATTAATAGAAAAATATTGAACACCACAATAATAATTGGATTGCTTACCTATCTGTTTAATACTCTATTAAATTAAATAAATAAACGTATGCATAATCCCTTATTATTCCACTTCCAATTAATAAAAATATGGCTGCTTCAATGATCCTCTCTCAAAATATCTATATATATATATGGGTGGTTCTCTGTGACATCGAAGATGAAAAAAATAAATATTGCTATAACTGTGGGAATATGTTTTAGAGGTATCCAGTAGTTCTCCTGAATTTTTTCAGATTTTTTCTGGGCCATTATTTTAAGTTACAGAGAGTCAAAGTTGACATTTTAGCACTTTTTTGCATTATATGCTCATTTTCATGAATTTTTAGCTCCCAGGGGATGCATTTTTCAATAAAAACATAAGTATGACTTTTTTTGTAAAATTTTCCGAACTTTTCATTAAAAATACTTTTAAAGACATAAATGTATGCTGTCACACTCTTGTAAGCCATTTAAACCTTAAATAGTGAAAATCAGCTATTCTGCTCCGGACTCTGGTAACCTAATACTGTCTAAAAGATGTCTTTGTATAGTCAGAAACTGCCTAAAAATTTCCAGAGTGGGTCTAAATCATTAAGATCACTTATGGTCAAAATATCCGGGAAAACTGCCCGAAATATTAATAGAAATGTATATTTGTTGCCTTATAACGATGAATCTAGTAGCATGATCATTGCAAAAAAATTTATGCACTTACCTTGGAATGGTAGAAAAGTATCTCCACTTGTTTCAGTATCCATCAAATCCCCTGTAAGCTGCTAAAAATACAAATATTATTATAAAATTATAAAAAATTATTTTTTAAACATTTATAATGCTGGATTTTTAGTTTTACATCCCTTACAAGAATTATAATACTAATCTGAAGGATTACTATAAAAGTATCAACATTATTATTATTATTATTCAGCAATACATTGTTTAGATTTCACAAACTTGTCACTGTCACGTTATCATATTATTCATTATAATTATATATCCGATTTATTTATATATCTTTTGTATTAAATACGTATATTCTGTTATTGTAATAATGATGTTTATATATTAATAGTAATCCTTCAGATTAGTATTATAATTCTTGTAAGGAATGTAAAACTAAAAATTCAGCATTATAAATGTTTAAAAAATAATTTTTTATAATTTTATAATAATATTTGTATTTTTAGCAGCTTACAGGGGATTTGATGGATACTGAAACAAGTGGAGATACTTTTCTACCATTCCAAGGTAAGTGCATAAATTTTTTTGCAATGATCATGCTACTAGATTCATCGTTATAAGGCAACAAATATACATTTCTATTAATATTTCGGGCACTTTTCCCGGATATTTTGACCATAAGTGATCTTAATGATTTAGACCCACTCTGGAAATTTTTAGGCAGTTTCTGACTATAAAAAGACATCTTTTAGACAGTATTAGGTTACCAGAGTCCGGAGCAGAATTGCTGATTTTCACTATTGAAGGTTTAAATGGCTTACAAGAGTGTGACAGCATACATTTATGTCTTTAAAAGTATTTTTAATGAAAAGTTCGGAAAATTTTACAAAAAAAGTCATACTTATGTTTTTAGTGAAAAATGCATCCCCTGGGAGCTAAAAATTCATGAAAATGGGCATATAATGCAAAAAAGTGCTAAAATGTCAACTTTGACTCTCTGTAACTTAAAATAATGGCCCAGAAAAAATCTGAAAAAATTCAGGAGAACTACTGGATACCTCTAAAATATATTCCCACAGTTATAGCAATATTTATTTTTTTCATCTTCGATGTCACAGAGAACCACCCATATATATATATATCTATATATATATTCCAATCTCTGATCGACTAAATAACTGCTCAAAAGAATATCTCCTCACAATCACTACTGATCTAGATTCTCTCAAAAAACACACTCTCTCTACTCGACTACTGATGCTAGACTAACTCCCTTTCCGGAAAATTACCCTCCGTAACCGAAAATTTAAATACTCTCTCCTTTTCTCACTTGTTGTCCTATTTCCTTATCTCTCTCGTGTCATCTGCGAGAGATAAGTCATTATTTGACTTATCTCCATGTAATTACATGTCACAGGTGCCCCCCCCCCGCTACCGTATAGTCTTTACTAATATCAAAATTGACAACTCATTTGCATAAGTTATCATTGTCCCAACTGTTACAGTAAATATACGTGTATTACGGAATTACTGTCATAATACTATTTTATACAGTAATTCTATACACGACACATCGTCCTTACTATGAAACATTTAGTAATATATTACTAAAATCTCATTGGCGCGAGATTTGAATCTCTTATTCGCCTCTATATATTATACACGTATAGTATATATACTCGAACGATCCCCACTACACGTGTTCCGAAACTCCTTACGTATCGATACATATATCCCTACATCGATAAAAGCGCGGACCGACTAGTTACTATGCGCGCGCTTGAATCTCGATCGATTCAAGATGGACGCAACTGAGCTCGAACCGGCACGTAAACAACGTGCTTCGCGACCGGTTCACCGCGTGCGCGCGATCCCCACCGGCGGAGACGACGATAATTCGTTCCGCGGGTGTTGTGCGCGTGTGTAGTGTGTGTGCGCGTACGTATACTCGCGAGTATACGCGGTGCGCGAGGACGAACGACGGTTTCCCCCCACCAACGCTCTACAAGGGTCTTCCCGTACGATCACGAAGGTAATGTTTACATCATTGTTTATTGCATATTCGCAATAAACAATGATGCAAAACTCACAGAATGGGTAAGTATTGGTATAATCTTTCACTAAATCCCTCTTTTACCTTGTTTTAATTTATATTTCCCTTGAAATTAATTCCTGATTCCTCATCCTTTCTATCCATTCAACACCCAATATTTATATATTTATCTCTTATAGATGCTGTTGTCTTGGAATAGCTGACCACCCCGGGAACCCCGCCTCCTGCAGCAGAGAACCCCGGAGCAGCCGAACAACAACTCCTAGACGGCATCTTCTCTACCGTTCCTGGATAACCTACGAACCAGGTAAGTTCACCTTCAATCATAATATATTTATAATAACCCATGCTAATATTTATTATTCCTTTTTAGGTGCCCCCCAATGATGACACCATCACAAATATGACGACCATTCTTTTTTATTCTAAAAAAGCTAAGATGAGATTTTTGGTTACGGTGAATAGCGATATGATAATCACTCTTCGTTTATCCTCCATTTATTGCTAGATGGAGGAGGGGAAAGAGGGGGAGAGGGGAAAAAAATTAGTAAAATTCCAAAAATAATTTAGGGGTTTCGGTACAGGTGAATAACAATATGACCACCACTTTTTTTATCCCCTATTTTAAAGATGAAAGAAGGTGGGAGGAAGGGTCAACATTGAATATGACAACCAGTCTTAATTTATCCCCCATGTAATGATTGAGTGGTAGGCGGTAAGAGGGGGGTTTAGTAGAATTCCAAAAATATTTTATAGGGGTTTTCGGTAAAAAAAAGTGGTCACAGTAATACGAACACTGACAAAAACAGTACTATTACTCTAATAAATTTTGATAACATATATAATATAATATATATATATATAATTTAATGTAATACATATTTTATTTGACGATACGTTTTATTTTTCTTTTATTACATTTATATAGATTTTTTTTACAAACATTTTTCATCATCTCCTATTTCTAAGATGTAAAATGCGTGATGAAGGTGGTTAAAAAATTTAAAATATTATTTTTCTTTCATTTTTTTAATGTAATACCAAATGCAATATTAAAATAACTTTTATAATTAATATTCAATTTTTTATTATTGTAATTGGATATTATTTATATTTTTTGGTTGCAATTACTAAAATTCTTTTTTATAAAAGATTTTTGAAAATAAATCAAAATTAATAAAATGTGAAAATAAGTCTTTTAGCAAGAATTTTAATCTGAAAAATTTTTTTATAAATTCAATTATTGTGTATAATTATTTGTTTGAATAAATAATTGAATACATATGATGCATTAGCTGAAATTAGTAATTTGTATGAAATTTTAATTCTTCATCTCCTTTCCGTGAAACATCATAAAAAAGCATGAAATATATGTAAAATGGTCAAAGAATAATTTTATATTCTAATTTTTGTTGTTGAAAATATTCTGGTAGAAAAATAACACATTTGTTACCAGATTGATGTAGCTTCTTACAGGAATAGTGTGGAAATATTGTAAGTAATGATATATGTGTTACTACGTATTAAAAATAAAATTAAAATTCCTTACCCCAGTGTAAGTTTTATCATGTCGATTATTTTTAATTTTTTGTCATTGTTTCAGTATTATGTAGAAATATGTTCAGTATCTATAAACTCTTGTGTAATTGACTAAGATTAAATAAGTATATACAATGCTGCTAATATAATACACTGTTATTTTTATTTTATTACATATAGATTTTTTTTACAAACATTTTTCATCATCTCCTATTTCTAAGATGTAAAATGCGTGATGAAGGTGGTTAAAAAATTTAAAATATTATTTTTCTTTCATTTTTTTAATGTAATACCAAATGCAATATTAAAATAACTTTTATAATTAATATTCAATTTTTTATTATTGTAATTGGATATTATTTATATTTTTTGGTTGCAATTACTAAAATTCTTTTTTATAAAAGATTTTTGAAAATAAATCAAAATTAATAAAATGTGAAAATAAGTCTTTTAGCAAGAATTTTAATCTGAAAAATTTTTTTATAAATTCAATTATTGTGTATAATTATTTGTTTGAATAAATAATTGAATACATATGATGCATTAGCTGAAATTAGTAATTTGTATGAAATTTTAATTCTTCATCTCCTTTCCGTGAAACATCATAAAAAAGCATGAAATATATGTAAAATGGTCAAAGAATAATTTTATATTCTAATTTTTGTTGTTGAAAATATTCTGGTAGAAAAATAACACATTTGTTACCAGATTGATGTAGCTTCTTACAGGAATAGTGTGGAAATATTGTAAGTAATGATATATGTGTTACTACGTATTAAAAATAAAAATTAAAATTCCTTACCCCAGTGTAAGTTTTATCATGTCGATTATTTTTAATTTTTTGTCATTGTTTCAGTATTATGTAGAAATATGTTCAGTATCTATAAACTCTTGTGTAATTGACTAAGATTAAATAAGTATATACAATGCTGCTAATATAATACACTGTTATTTTTATTTTATTTACTAAAAAAAATTGTTCGTAACTGAATACTATGTTAATTAATTACACATCAAATTATATTTTACATTTTTATTCAATTAAATTGTAAACTTATAAATTTAAAAAAAATATATAAAATAAGTATATATTTAGTGTAATTTCGACCGAGGGAGCGTTAGTGACAGAGGAATTGTTGCTAGTTTTAAATTAAAATTTAATTAAAATTTTTAAATAAAATTAAACAAAAAACTTTGTTCTTAAACTTGAAAAATTTGGACTTGAACGTTAAATAAATATAACGAATTTTTTCTAAATATAAGCCTATCTTTAATATTAAATAATATTAACTATTTTTCTTAAATTGAATTTCAATTTCAGGAATATAATCAACATAAACAGTTATACCAGTAAATAGAAAATAAACATATTTAAACAATATACATGAATGTTGCTATATATCAAATGAATAAATTAATTATATGGTTTCATATAGACAAATTTAAATTGTACAATATTTTATCACATTTACTTACCTTTACTGTCCAAAATATACGTGGCATTAACATTGTTTCACCAAATATTTTTTTATTTTTTAATTTTTGAGATATTTGAGGAACAACACTTTTTCTTCAATACATTGATATTCAGAATATTAGAATAATATCTAAAATTTAACAACTATAATTACATTTTAAATTTATTATTATAACATATATGTATATGCAAAATAATAATTCTGCATACTATAATTGCAATTCTAATTTTTATTATTATTATTATTTTATAGAATAACAAAAACCACCACCGGTGGGAGCGCGAAGCGCGAGCCGTATTCTGTCGTGCCTTATAAGTTTCTGTTCTTAGCGCGCAGGGGGGCTCGGCCCCCATGTGCTGGTCCGACAAATCTTCATATAGACAATCAAAGTGCACTGCGATTAATTAAGAATCCCGAATTTCATAAGAGGACCAAACACATTGACATACAATTTCACTTCATTCGAGAGCTGTATCATGCGGGAGAAATTGATGTTGCGTATGTACCGAGTCAGGCTCAACTTGCGGATATTTTTACGAAGGCATTACCAAGAGATAGTTTTGAAAGACTTAGGGAATGCATTGGTATGTGTGAAAATTTTTGTATGTCAAGATGATGTGAGTGTTTTGTAAATATTCGGAAAGTGGGAGTGTTGATAAGTTATTCTTCGTATTAATTTAGAAGATGATCGCGAATATTCCAATTATACTGCGCATGTGCGTGAGACGCGAGCCTACCAAGCTCACTGCGTCGCGGCCGTTAGAACAGCGCTACCGATCGTACCGATAGCACGCGCCCGTCCGGGAGACCGAAATCCCCACACGTTATATATATATTAACGCGCATCACTCGATGTAAAGTAAATAAATAATCTAAAACATTACTATTGTGTTCAAAATCAACATAATTCATTACAGATATTTACATTTATTTAGATTTATTTACGAATGTATACAGTTTTTATCATTTATATAAATTTATGTACATTTATTTACAGTTATAAAATAAACTGCAATAAATAAAATTATAGAAAATTATAAATAATAATAAACTAAATTAAAATATTAAAAAACTATTTATTATAGATACACTAACTAGGAGAGTGTCTCACCTTCAGGTCACGGATCTTAACCAAACTCTGGGATACGTTTTGTAATATAAAAATATGAAGAAATTCAAAATTTTAGACTCTAACGTTCTGATTTATGAAAATTAAAAGCCACTAAAGCAAATTTTGAAGAAAAATTACTCCCATTTTAATTGCTTATATCTCGGAAACAAATAGAAATATACACTGAAACTGAAGTAAGCTCAAATTGGTTAATTTGTCTTGAAGTTATACATAAGGAATATTGCTGCTTAATGTTCCAGAAAAGTTCAGAGAAAGAATGCGGCAATTTCTAGGAAGTAGTTTGCAGAGAGCTTGCATAAAAGATTTTAGCAAGATTCCAATGCAATTTTTGTGAATGATCAAAAAACAATGTTTCTGGCAAGATTCCTGCAAATTCTCGGTAAAAAACGTGATAAGTTGCAGTGGAACATAAAATTAGGGTTGCGTGAAAGCTTATTAAAATATTGCATTAATAAAACTGGTAATCTTTCGTGAAAGACAGCTAGATAGACTACTATAATCTTTCTGGACACGCTCAAAAAAGTTACGTAACGCCTCGCACAAAAAGCTTCCAGCAGCTTATCATGGAAGATTGCAGCAATATATCAAGGAATATTCCCGATGAATTATGCAAAAATGTTTCACTTAAAAATACTGCAATGAACAGCTTACCTGCTTTGTGGAAAGATTCCTCAAAAGTTTCCATCAAGTTTTTGGAAATTAGTACAAAATACACTCTCCACCACATGCTTTCAAAATTTCAAAGTTTTAGTGCTTAGCAACAAAACGTTGTAGCTTAAAAAATCCAAGGCTTTTCGAAAAAGCATGTAAAAGCTTTCAGTAAATGCTACTGCAAAAGTTAAAATATTCAAATTTGTGTTTTATAAGTATTAAAAAGAGATGAAAACACTAAACAACATGTCTCTTTTTAATCCGTTGTAATTGCTTTAGCTTTAAAATGAGAGGTTGAGCGTTTTTTAACCCACTTTTTACCAATGTTGGAGAATTTTTTAGTAAAATACACGCTTTTTTTTAAATCGAAATATTTAAAAAAGGAAGAGACATAGAGAAAAACTTCAGAGCGAACAAAGATGCTATTTTACTCACAGAACATAGATCTGCAGCTTAAATGAGATTTGAACAAAATAATTATTTTCCATGTTTTAGCATAACAAAAAATTTTAAAAATCACTTTTTTTATTTTATATTGTACTTGAAAAATGTTTAAATTAACATTAATTGAATTAAAAAATTATAGAATAATATGAATTTTAAAAATACTGTAAAAGCGTGCTTTTTTACTAAAAATACTCTGGTTTTTTTTATTTTTTCAGTATTTGCATACAATAATAAACTTGTAAATGTGTATTTTACAATACCCCGTAATTTATTTTCAAATAAATTATTTCTTTCTTTTTTTATTTATTTTAGAAACACTATAATGATATTTAAGCTTACTAAAGTACCAATATGATACAAACTTGGTACTAATCTCATTCTTATGTAGTACTAATTTCATTATAATGTAGTACTGATTTTGTAAGAACTGGGTTCAAACTGAGGAATTTAGTATAAATTTCATGAATAGTATTTGAGGGGTTGTGTGGAGTTAGGTCTCGAGTTAGGTCCCTTTTTAAATTATGATTGAAAATTAATCTAAGAGGTACCATTTATACGTATTTTAAATAAGAAAAAATGAAAATGTTTCTTTGTATTTCAAATGATACAGAACACCCAAAAAGGGCCTAAAATATGTCCTCTTAGCCTTCTTTGAATCGATTAAATGCGCAGAATAGCAAAAATAAAAAAAGTAAGAAAAAAAAATAAAGTAGAATAAAAGCAACATAAAATTATAATACCTAATAAAATTTTTACTTAACATTGCGCAAAATTGGTTTAATGTGATATTTTTTCTTTTGCGAATAAAAACGAGGATTTAAGAACTGGAAGAGAGATTGATGAAAAATAGTTCAATTCACAAAGTTATTTATATATATTTATGAACACTTTGTAAACTGAATTTATTATATTGAAAATAAAAAAATATATTTTCGTTTTCATGAAAAATGTAACAGTACTTTTCCCTAGCAAGAGCGAAAGTGTTGATTTTCTAACAAGTGCAAATTTAACGCTCGAGCGAAGCGAGTCAAAAATCATCTTTCGCACGTGTATATATGTATATATATATATGGGCTATTTCACGTGAAGTGATTCAGTCAAAAAATAAAATATTTTTTTCTGGTGGATACTTTTAGAAATGGGTTAAAAAAGATGTAGCTTAATTTTTAGAGCGGTATTTTAATTACGTTTAATGCTGCCAGCAATTAAAAAATTGAAATTTAATGAATTTTTTTATTTTTTAACTATATTTATCGCTTTATAACTCAAATCCTATTGATTTTTTGTTATACATGGTAAATACAAGAAAGTTTGGAAATTTTCTGTAGAATCTGTTAAAAAATTTTAATTGCCCCAATTATATATATAGGTACTTGCAAGACATAAAATAAACCTTAAAATGCAAAAAAATCAGTTTCGTCACAATTTTTTTTCCCGAACCAAAAATCTATTTAAACGCTAAAAAAATACCTTTTCTTATCCCGCACACCGAAAGTACATAGTTTCGTAGCAACCATAGCCAGCAGAAAGCGTCACTTTTGTGGTAAGCTACAGATATACGCGCGCTCTGATTGGCTGGGTAATTTTCCGATTGCCTGCTTAAAAGATAACAACAAAAACAAAAAAGGAGCGAGAACTTTTCGCGCACATGTTCATGCATTCAACCTATTATGCTATTTAACCATTCAATTCCCTAGCGGAAATAATCATATGCGTATATTGTTTATAAATACTTAATAAAATACTTAATATCCGTCCAATGACCAGACTTATTAGGGCAAGTCTGGAATTATGCCATATTCCAGAAAGTTGGAAGGGAACGAGAGTGACGTTCGTTCCGAAAGCAGGTAAGGGGAGCTATACTTCTCCTAAAGACTTCCGACCTATAAGTCTTACATCGTTTATGCTGAAGACAATGGAAAGGCTCATAGATAGACATATTAAAGATAAACCTTTAAAAGAACGACCACTTCATAGGGATCAGTATGCGTACAGAGCAGGACACTCTACTGAGACTGCTCTGTGCAAAATAGTGAACCTGATTGAAGAACAAATTGAAAACGGAAGCTTCGCTCTAGTGGTCTTTTTAGACATAGAAGGAGCTTTCAATCATACCTCCAAAAGAGTAGTCAAGGAGGCAATGAGGAGACATGGAATAGCTCAGCCAGTTACTGACTGGGTCGAACTCATGTTATCAAACAGAAAGCTGGTAATGACCAAGGGTAACACCAAGGTAACTGGCTGGGTGAACACGGGATGCCCACAGGGGGGGGTTATTTCCCCATCCCTCTGGAATCTTGTAATGAACACACTATTATGCCTACTAACCAACACGGGATGTGAGGTTGTAGGATATGCAGATGATCTAGCAATAATAGTTAGAGGACCATTTTTAGAAACACTATTTGACATCATGCAAAATGCCTTGAATAAGGTATATAAGTGGTGCCAAGGAGGTGGACTATCGGTTAACCCGGAAAAATGGAAGTTATGGTGTTTACACGTAAATATAAGTGGAAAACAAGCATAAAACACCTCGAATATGGAGGAAAACGGCTAGAAATAAAAGAAAAAGCTAAATATCTAGGTGTCATTCTTGACAGTAAGTTAAACTGGAAAGGGCACCTTGAGAATCAGTGTAATAAAGTTATAAGAGTACTATGGCAAACACGTAGAGCTCTGCACTTGAACTGGGGTCTTAAACCAGAAACCATGATGTGGATTTACACAGCAATTCTGAAACCAAAACTCACGTATTCGGCAGTGATTTGGTGGAAGCGAGCAGGTTTGAAAACTGCGAACCAAATGCTGGAAAGGGTACGAGGATTGGTCCTGCGCTGCATCACCAATTCTCTAAGAACCACGCCAGTACAAGCTATGGGGGTCATAACGAATATTGAGCCCTTTCAGCTCACTCTTAAGTCAGAAGCCATAAAAGGATACTTAAGAGTTAGAAATTTCTTAGATCGACGGGCGGACAGGGGACTCCTAAGTACGCTCCCGCGAAATCTAAGAGAGAACTTATACGAGGGAACTGATAGATGCAGCACTGAGTTCCTATTCGATAAGAGATACAGAGTCAGTCTGCCTAGCAAAGATGACTGGAGTCAAGGACGTGTTAGGGTGCCGGAGGGCAAAGAACTCTGGTATACTGATGGGTCCAAGAATATCCAGGGAGTCGGAGCAGGGGTATACTGCAGAAAAAATGGGAAGGGTAGGATATATTCCTTAAAGGAATACAATACCATTTCCCAAGCGGAAACATTTGCAATCCTGCAATGTGCTAAAGCGGCACAGGAGAATTGCAAAGACGAAGAGATATTCATTTACTCGGACAGCAGAACTGTGTTACAGAGTCTGAATGGTCACACCACTAACAAGGAGACCCTCATATGTTTGGGAAACGGATCGTGCCCAGCTTGTAGTATATGTTTTCTAATATAAAAATATGAAAAAAGCCAGAGCCTTAGACTCTAACAATCGATTTTTCAAAAGTTATACGCTGTTAAAGCCAAATTTCCAAAAGAGAGAGACTTCACTTTAAACGCTTATAACTTCTGACCTATCAAATATTAACATTCAAACCAAAGTTTACTGAAAAGCTGAGATAAAATAGATACAATTTAAAAAAAAGTACGTTCAAATCCATTAAAATGAAGTAGAGTTATAACCAAATTAAGAATTAGAAGCAATTTTAAACAAAAATTGGGCAATACAAATTTTATTGATTTTTTAAGCTAAATTTCTTCAATTCTTTCGGCAATAACTCTGCTTCATTTTAACGGATTTGGACGTACTTTTTTTAAAATGTATCTATTTTATCTCAGCTTTTCAGTAAACTTTGGTTTGAATGTCAATATTTGATAGGTCAGAAGTTATTAGCGTTTAAAGTGAAGTCTCTTTTTTTAGAAATTTTGCTTTAACAGCGTATAACTTTGAAAAAACGATTGTTAGAGTCTGCGGCTCTGGCTTTTTTCATATTTTTATATTAGAAAACATATACTACAAGCTGGGCACAATCCGTTTCCCAAACATATGAGGGTCTCCTTGTAGTCCAGACTATTCAAATATTAACATTCCAACCAAAGTTTACTGAAAAGCTGAGATAAAATAGATACAATTTAAAAAAAAGTACGTTCAAATCCATTAAAATGAAGTAGAGTTATAACCAAATTAAGAATTAGAAGCAATTTTAAACAAAAATTGGGCAATACAAATTTTATTGATTTTTTTAAGCTAATTTCTTCAATTTCTTAATTCGGCAATAACTCTGCTTCATTTTAACGGATTTGGACGTACTTTTTTTTAAAATGTATCTATTTTATCTCAGCCTTTCCAGTAACTTTGGTTTAAAGTGAAGTCTCATTTTTTTTAGCAATTTTGCTTAACAGGTTATAATTTTGGAAAAAAACGATTGTAGGAGCTGCGGCTCTGTGTTTTTTAACATTTTATATTAGAAAGAAAAACATATACTACAATGCCTTGGGCACAAATCCGTTTCCCAAACATATGAGGGTCTCCTTGTAAGTCCAGACTAATTTGGGAATGTCATAAGACACTAAATAGACTGGCAGAGTCGAATAAGCGGCTAACGCTAACATGGATACCAAGTCATGTAGGTATACGTGGTAACGAGATAGCCGATGACCTAGCAAAGATAGGTACAAATGGAAAACATGCGGAACCAAGCATGATGGTGAAGATGCCACATAGCCACCTCATAGAATTATTAAAGGAATGGCTGGTGAAGGAACACCAAAGGGCTTGGGTAAAAACTGCAGGATGCAGACAAGCTAAAGCCGCACTCGGAAACGCAATAAGCGGACACTGGGAAGAAGGGCTTAGGAAACTTAGCAGAAAGACAGCTCGCAAGCTAATGGACATACTTACTGGACATGGAGATTTGCGATACCATAGGTATAAAATGGGACTGGAAACAGATCCATTATGCCGAATGTGCAAGGAGGCAAACGAAACACCTCTACACATCTTATGTGAATGCCCCAGAATCATGACAAGAAGATGGCGCCTCACAGGTGAATTTCTAATTGATTCAGGAGATATCCCCAGTTGGGATGTCCAGAGAATACTTGCTGTTTGGCAGGGTCTCTGGGCGGTGCCCGATTGAAAAAAACCAAGGACCCATAAGAAGGCTCACCCAGGTGTGGCAATATTGCTATACACTTCGGGGGGCTAAAGATGGGAAATGGAAAACAGGGCGCAAAGGGAATACCCAAGTGCCTGGCATAACCTAGTCAAATAGGAGGGTGCCAACTGAGTAACTTAATAATAATAATAATAAAAGTTATTAGCTTTTATTAGATTTTCTCTTTACAAAGAAACTTGAACTTTGAAGAAACACTTTATAAAGTGCGGATTTTGGACTATAGTAATAGTTTAAAAAATTTGGTAATGTTTATAAGATTTTATTAGTTATTTTTAAAATTTCGTAAATATTTCTAAGCTTTATTAGGTTTTATTAGATTTTTGTATTTCGAAAATATCGTGAAAACGACAAAATGACACTAATAGTAACTGTTGCATTTTCCTGTATTTAAATGTTTTTAGCTGTTTCTACGTGATGTATGCAAAAAAACAAAAGTTATTAATAAAAGAGTGCTAAATATTCATAAAAATTCTAAATACTTATTTACTGTATACAATAATTTTAAAAAGTTATTAGTAGTTATAAGCTTTTTTAAGCTCGCAAATTTCTTTTCCTTTTGAAAAAAAGCTAAAAGCTAATAAAATCTAGCAAAAGCTAAAAAGAGCTAATAAAAGTTATAAATTCTTACTAAATATTAATAGAGTCCAAAATCTGCATATTATAAATTGATTATAAAATTTATTAGCTTTTCTTAGCTCTTTCTGGAAAAATAAATTTCCACCTGGGTTGCACTTTTAATATAATTACTTGTAAATGCAACAAAGAAAATCAATAAGACATTTTATGTCATTACAATTAAACTAAAAAAAATATTTGTTACTTCAATAATAAAATGTATTCTAATTTTCATAGCTTTTATATGTTTCAAATAAAAAGTATAAAAGTGTGATTATATTTTTTTCATTTTAGTATGCACCTAATAAACATTTGCGTGTGTACTTCATGCCCGCCCCGACCAGCAAAAACTCGGCTTCGCCTCGTTTTTGCAAAAATCGGGCGGGCATAAGAAATAACCACAATTACTAGCCTTAAAATCAAAATTGGAAAATATAGTAATGGAACGCAGTGCGTTACGTCGTTGTCTGCAGAGGTCGTGCCGAGCGTCCTAACCGAAAGGCAAAGACATTTATATATACCTGTAAATACATGGGGTGATAGGCTTCTAGGTTATTTTATTAGTTATTATTAATTATTGAACGTACTTTCGGTGTTTAGAATAAGAAAAATAGTATAGGACATACGGTCAGATAGTTTGATATCCTGTCGTGCGTTATATGACGACATACCACGCACGACAGAAAATCAAACTTTCTGACCTTATCTCGTAATATACTATTCATTTGGTCTGAAGCTGAAGAATGGCAGACAATTTAGAACCAAGATATGGACATTTTTGGACAAAAACAATACTACAAATTTACTAAAGTGTCCATATCTTGGACCAGAATTGTCTGCCAGTGTCCAGCTACAGACCAAATAAAAGGTAATTTTTCAACGTTTAATAGATTTTTGGTTTGGAAAAAAAATTGTGGCAAAACTCATTTTTTTTGCATTTTAAGGTTTATTTTATGTCTAGCAGGTACCTATATATATAATTGGGGCAATTAAAGTTTTTTAACAGATTCTACAGAAAATTTCCACACTTTCTTGTATTTAACATGTATAACAAAAAATCAATAGGATTTGGGTTATAAAACGATAAATATAGTTTAAAAATAAAAAATTTCAATTAATTTCAATTTTTTGATTGCTAGCAACATTAAGCGTAATTAAAATAGAGCTCTAAAAATTTAGCTACATCTTTTTTAACCCATTTCTGAAAGATGCCACCAGAAAAATATTTTATTTTTTGACTGGATCACATCACGTGGAACACCCCATGTATATATTTTTATACCGTGGGCGTAAATGAGATTTTTTAAAGAAAAGCAATGCGCAAAATGTGTTTTTACGCACACTGTATCAGAAATAATTGTTTTAAAATTAAAAAGTTGTACATTCTCATGAAAAATCATAATATAATATTTTTATATGTTATGTTTGGTAAGCAAAATTTAATAAGAAATGTATGTTAAGTAATCAAATGTTTTTCAGGTGATTTATTCATCATAAAGCTTCTGTTATTTATTCGATATCGGCAATAAAGAGCCTAACTCGATTTTTTAAATATTTAATATTTTTTTATTATAAATCTTTAACTGAAAAATTGCACTCGGAACTTTTACAACAAATAGTATTTATTATAACATTTTACAATATCACATCGTTGTATAAAGCTGATGCAAAGTTATACTGTTTTTTTAAATTTTCCAAAAACTATACTATTGAGTTAGGCCCTTTTACCACCCAACCCCTCATTTTATTTGATAAAGTATTATTTCGTACTGATGTGGTACAATTATGAAACTGATTTTGTACTTACTTTGCGCAAAATTTCGTATTAATTTGGTACATAAACCATACTAATTTTTTTTAATTGGGCAGTTACATTTCTGCAATATTTGCGGTAATATTTTAGCAAGCTTTGATGCAAGTCTAATTTTATGTTTCACTGTGACTTACCGTGTGGTTTTCCGAAAACTTGCTGGAAGCTTTTAAGCAAGCTTTCTACGAAGCAGGTACTGTTCATTGCTGCATTTTTCGTGAAATATTTTTACATAATTTAATGAGAATTTTCCTTAACAGGTTGTTGCAATCTTCCAGGATAATCTTCTGGAAGCTTGTTGCGCTATGCATATATCGAAACTTTTTTAACCATGGCTTGAAAGGTTACAGCAATCTATCCAGCAGTCTCTCTTGAAAGATTGCTAGTTACGTTGCAGCAATATTTGCGGCAATATTTTAGGAAGCTTTCATGCAAACTTACTTAATTTTATGTTCTACTGCGTCTTTCGTGTGGTTTTCCGAAAACTTGCAAGAAGCTTGCCAGATATATTGTATTTTTATCTTTCACAAAAACTGCATTGGAATTTTTCTTGAAGCTTTTACATAAGGTTTCTACAATGCAGGTACTGTTTATTGCCGTAATCTTTCGTGAAACATTTTTGCATAATTCATCGAGAATATTCCTTGACACGTTGCTGTAACCTATTAAGATAAGCTTCTGGAAGCTTGTTGTGCCTTGCGTAACGAAACTCTTTTTAGTATGGACTAGCTATCTTTCTCGAAACATTGTCAGTTACATTTTTGCAATAATTACGGCTCTATTTCATCAATCATTCACGCAACACTAATTTT
Organism: Theocolax elegans; assembly: GCA_026168455.1. NCBI lineage: Eukaryota > Metazoa > Arthropoda > Insecta > Hymenoptera > Cerocephalidae > Theocolax > Theocolax elegans. The sequence continues at coordinate 41,779,933 of CM047425.1, forward strand.
ATGTTTCACTGCGTCTTTCGTGTGGTTTTCCGAAAACTTGCAAGCTTGCGGAAAATATTGTATTTTGCCCTTTTACAAAAATTGCATTGGAATCTTGCTGGAAGCTTGCACGAAAGCATTCTATAAAGTATGGGTACTGTTTATTGGCGCAATCTTTCGTAAAACATTTTTGCATAATGCATCGGGAATGCATAACGAAACTTTTTTGAGTGTGGTCAGAAAGTTTGTGGCAATCTATCAGCTGCCTTTCACGAAAGCTTGCGATCTCTCACTGATTAGTTACTATTTTCCATGACATAATATATTACGGTAAATACTTTAGAGAATATATTTGTTTAAATATAACGATAAAATGATAACTATATAAATAAGACAATCTTTTGAATTGAAACTAACGGTCTCGAAATCAGTCAGAACGAATTGGAAACCTTCGCTGGGATACTAATTCTATCTTCATTCAATATAAGATCAGATCAAAAAGAATGTTGGTCTAAAAAACCGATACTCAAATGTGAAAGTGTCTTCTCTGCGATGAGTCGAAATAAATTTCTCAGCATAAAATCTAAAATAAAATATTCAATATCTGCTGAAAAAAATAATTCTGATAAAGCTTGGAAAGTTCGTCGATTTCTACATTTGTTTAGACAAAATATTCAACAATTTGGATTTTTTGAAACTGCTTTGGCAGTGGATGAAATGATGGGGAAGTTTTTTGGTCGAGTTTCAATGAAACAATTTATTAGGAATAAACCCACAAGGTTTGGGCTGAAATTCTGGGCTCTGTGCTCCGTAAGTAGATTTTTGTTTGATCTCGATCTTTATTGCGGGAAAAGTTCTATCGGAGTAACTGAAAAATTAGCATCGTGTGCATTAGGATCTAGAGTAGTTCTGCAAATGGTAGAAAAATTACTCAGTAGTGTTAGGCGAATGAAACTGTACCAATATCATTTGTATTTTGACAATTTTTTTACCAGCCCAGATTTGGTTTTGCACTTGAAAAGATGTGGCTTACAATCGACTGGGACCGTACGCAAAGATCGAATCAGCAATAGTCATACATTTCAGAAGAATGCTGAAAGAGGCTCATATCAAGTACATCATGACTAGTCTTCTGGTATAAATCATATTACTATTGTTGACTCAAAAACAGTGTCATTCTTATCATCTGCTGCTGGTGTAAATCCACTGTCTTCATTACAAAGATATTCAAAAGAAGCAAAAAATAGGGTACCAATCACATTCCCTTACGTAGACATAGTTTATAATAAGTTTATGAGTGGGGTGGACGCTCACGATTATAGGTGTGGCAGAGTTTCTCCAAGTATCAGATCCAAGAAATGGACTTGGGTTGTTTTTTTGCGTATTATTGAAGGATCAATTACTAATGCCGCAGTATTGTGGAATCACTGTCGTGAAAATCGGAATCGGATGAGTACAAAAGAATTCGCTATTGTAATTAGCGACGTTTACTTGAAAAGGTACAAAAACGGTAACCTAAATGAACATGAAAGTATATCTAAGGAAAGACAAACTTGTTCTGAAAAACAATGTAAGACTTGAACAACAAAGTTTTGTGTCAACTGTGACTTTTATTATTGTAAAACTTGTTTTGACAGGAAACATAAAATAGAAAACAGAAAGTTATAGAGAATTCAAATAAAGATATGAAGCTATCTTGAATATAGAATAAAATAGAAAAACAACATAAACGAGAAAGAATACATAACAAAAATTTAAAAATTAAGATAAAGAAAAAATACATAAAAAAATTAAAAAAATTAAAAAAAAAGAAAAAATATATAAAAAAGTAAAAAAAATTAAAAAAAAAGACTCTCCTTCACTGCCGACCTCCACGATGGTGAGAGTTGGGCAACACGTATATGTGGCAAACGGGTAGTACACATGAGCTGGGATTTGATCAGATTTACAATAATTTTAGCTTGCAGTTAGATATGAAGCTCGGTTATCAGACAAATATGTGGAATTATCGATTATATTATTTGATGAACGCGAAGGAGATTTTCATATATATGGGGTATTCCACGTGAAGTGGTCCGATCAAAATTTTAAAATGCACCAAATTTTGGGTACACTTTGCAAATGTTTTTCAGAATACAGAAAAAAATTTTTAGGTACTGGAATCTATTTGCTCAAAAGTTATTCTAACCTCAAAAAGTGAATTTTTCCATATTTTTTTCAACACCAGCTGGGTTTACCGCTATATAACTCAAAATCTATCAACTTTTACTATAGAACATTATATGTAACATTCGTTGCTAATTATATCTAGAATTTATTCTTCTGGGTTAGAATTTCTAATCTCAAGGTCAATGTTACATAAACTACATGTCAATATTCAACTTGAAAAAAGTGCAAGTGCGCCACCTTTGAGTTTTTCATCCAAAAGTCTAAAAGAAAGCTTGGAGCAATACCTTTCAAATGGTCTGTAGCATTTTCATGGTCTCCAATTCTGTAAAAAGTTATGACAATTTAAAGAAACACGAAATTTTTTAAAAAATTTAAATGGGAATTACCATGTTAATTTTTGTGAATTTTTTGTCTTTCTTTAAATTGTCATAACTTTTTACAGAATTGGAGGCCATAAAAATGCTACAGACCATTTGAAAGGTATTGCTTCAAGCTTTCTTTCAGACTTTTGGATGAAAAAATCAAAGGTGGCGCACTTGCACTTTTTTCAAGTTGAATATTGTCATGTAGTTTATGTAACATTGACCTTGAGATTAGAAATTCTAACCCAGAAGAATAAATTCTAGATATAATTAGCAACGAATGTTACATATAATGTACTATAGTAAAAGTTGATAGATTTTGAGTTATATAGCGGTAAACCCAGCTGGTGTTGAAAAAAATATGGAAAAATTCACTTTTTGAGGTTAGAATAACTTTTGAGCAAATAGATTCCAGTACCTAAAAATTTTTTTCTGTATTCTGAAAAACATTTGCAAAGTATACCCAAAATTTGGTGCATTTTAAAATTTTGATCGGACCACTTCACGTGGAATACCCCATATGTATATTCTACGAAATAGAAAAAATATCTTTTAACGTTATATACAGCGGAGTGAGTAACAGAACTATGAACCCTCTTAGTACTTAGTGTTATAAAAGTTAGAAAATTCTTTAAAATTTGAAAAAAAACGGCAATTAGACCTAAATCCTATTGTTCAATAGTAAATACGAAATTTTGAGGTTAGGATACTACATTTTCTTCATCACATCTTCAAAGTCCCTAATCACTATTGCTCGAGATTCGCATGATCTTAGTTTCACAAAATTACGAGAAATGTTGAGAACAATAGTGAAAAAATTGAATATTTTTCTGAAACGGTGCCATTTTTAGTCTCCCATTAGAAATTTACGGGAGAAAAGCAACGCGTTCTTTGAATATATACCTGCATGTAATGAAATGGATGCTTTTGAAGTCCTAGAAGAGTTTTATTTAAATATAGATTCTCTTTTATGCGAAAAAATGGCATTTTTTAAAAACAGTAGCGCCATCTTGGATCCGCCATATTGGATTTGTAAAAATAAACGGTGGGGTTTTTTAATATAGACCTGTATGCCACCGGAAATACTACTTTGCTAATCATGAAAATTTTTTTTCGAGAGTTACAGCCTCTCAAAGGTACAAAAATTAGTCAAATTTTGAATTTTTTTGTGAAAATTAGACTGTATTTCAAAATGGCGACTTCTTATGTAAAAACTAACGTCAGATTTTGAAAGAGCACATCCAGAAACCTAGGAATACCACGTTTCGTTGAAATCGAAGAGATGTTTCAATATTATTTTAAGGTCTAAACAAAACGTAAAATTTATGCCACTTTGGTACGAAACGGGTTAAGCAAATTCGACTGGGTACTGAATCCACTTCGATAGGCTGATTGCTGCGGCGAAATTGTAAATGTAGACTCCAATGTAATCAACTACTTATTATTTTATATATATATTATGTCGATAGGTAATCAACTTGTTGGTCAGTGACTAGTGAGTCAAAGACTTTAGCCATATGTGGCAGATGAGAAATCGGCCGAGTGTCTGCTGGTGTGCTTGGTTTATTACACTTACTAAGAGGCAAAACAACCGACCTCTTCCATTCTGTAGGATGTCTACATTGATCAAAAGATTTATTAAACAGGTCAGCAAAGAAAGGTGTTTAACAACATTATCCACATCACAGTGAGCATCAGAACAAGCCTGTGAATCAAACTTATGAAAATCTTGCGAAGACCAGGTAAATTTTTCCTTGAAAACAACTTTTGATTTATAATCAATGATTAAGAAGTCATGACAGTTTAAAAGGGTGTTTTGGATTTATAAAATGATAATATTTTGTTTTCAGAAACTACCAGAATAGCATCTAACCAGGTGTCTGAGTTATAACGGTGATGTGTAGTTTCGAAGGAAATTAAAAAAAGATTATAATCTGCAATAAGGTTCTAAAGATGCGCAGAGTAATAATTACTTGTATGCAAATCTGAATTCAAGGCCCCCGAAAGAATGACATCTGAATATAAATGTATATAATTATCTCACACATTAAATACAGTTGATAAAACATTACCCTTTCGTCTACGATATACCGATATAAAAAGTACTTTCTGACCTGTATTCGGTGCAAGCTTTAAAACAAGAAATTCATTCATATTTAAATCAGAATTTGATGATTTTGATGGCACCCTGCACGAAATGGTATCTCTAATACAACAAGGTACACCACCACCTAAAAGATAATCATACTTCAATGAGTTTGATTTTATACCACGATCGTTACGTACCGAAAAATAGCCTTTTATATTAAGGAGAGATGTTTGCATCTTCGGTGTGAGCCAAGTTTCTGACATAGATAAAATATCAATGGACTCAGTAATTAATAAGTCAGAGATAATATTAAAATTAGCCTTCAAAGATTAACATTCACCTGCGCCACACGAATATGCGACTTCAATGATTCTAATGATTCTAATAATGACAGTGCCAACATGTTGATTTCTCTACATTTAGGCAATAGAGACTATTCAAATCGTTTAAAGTAGAGATCAAGACAGGTTCTGATTTATCAGATCTTCGAACATATATGCAGCCATCTCGAGTCCATACATATTTATAATCCATTTCCCGAGCTTTTGTTTTAGTCGCAACAAACAATCGCTACAGAGGTTGCGGTAAGATATCATACAAATTTATTTTTTTTTGCATTTACATCTGTAACAGCACTGCTAGGTATAAGAGAGCCGTACGTTATTTCTTCATAATTACGCTTCACTTTCAATATATAGTTCTTAACCGAATAGGATTTAAAGTTAACAACCAGTGAGTAAGATGTTATAGTTTGGTTATCTGGTACACTATGCGGAGTAAACTTACGAACTTCAATAAAATCACTTTCAAATCGAGATAAATCAAGCAACCTTAGAATGCCCAGAAATATATCTCCATGAGCTACAGGCGAATCCAAAGAAATTCCTGATATCTTTATTCTGACGCGATCAATTCGACTATTGCTCTGTGTCATTAAAACTCTCATGGTACCAATCTGAGTGGTAACTTCAGCGTGGCATTTTGCCATCAAATTGACTATAAATGCAGATCTTTCAGCTTCCGATAAGCTAAACCAGTTTTGCGGCAGAATAAATGGATTAGATGAAGATGTAGAAGCGAGGACTGAGACATTATAGATGGTAAAGGGGTTGCATTATGAGATGGTTGATTCAGTACTTGAGTTTTTTTAAAATCCAGATTGTAAAGTTGAAAATATGCTGTTGTTGTTATTGGTTATAGACATGTTTTCAATATTTTTTGAAGCACTTGAAGACGTAGAGAGACTTATTGAAACACAGTCTACTAATACATTTATAAATATATCGGAGCACACAAATCAGGGCACATATATGGGCATGCAGAAGAACTCAAGGAACACTATTGAGGGGCACATAATATGGTATTCAGAAATCGTGTGTATATAAATTTGGCTATACGATAGATAAGATGTCTCACACAAATAAAATAAAACAAAATGTAATAAATGTGATTTAAATAAAACTGTAACACTTAGTCACAAAATAAACTTCGCATATTCAACAAGTAACTGGTCGTCACAGGAAACTAATGAATATTCACTTCATATCGTTGTATGCGCGATCATACAGTAGATAGTCACCATTGTAACATTACCTGATGGCAAAAGATTTTTTATGAATTAAATTTTTGCCGAGTCTTGACAGTAAAATATAAGTTTATTATACAAGAAGACTCGCATAAGTGCGTTTGCGAAGGTTAGAAAAAAAGCCCGAAGACATCAAGGCGGCAGAGAAAAAATCGTTTGAAATGAAAGACTAAATTTATGCTTGTAATACTACTTAGAGGGAGAGAGTGAGAGAGAGAGAGAGAGAAAGAGCAACTAGCTCGGCAGTAACCACACGTTACAGCGGCTAGCATCGCGTTCGCAAAACTAGAAGCGCGACCGCACAGCTAGGCATGCGTCCGCAAAAACTAGCTGCACCGTGTATCGACTGACTTTTTGTACAAGCCGGTTTGGCACGTGCCCGCGCGGACTGGGGCCCCACGCGGATATATATCGAGCATTTATACGACATTGACAAAAGAATATATAAGGAGGGGTAGGAAAAATAGTCGCAAAAGTTTTAATCATGGGTGTACGTTGAAAACACCTGTGGACATCGATGATTTGTCGTCCTACCTCGTGCGGGAAGACCGTATTTATCAAGAAATTTTTACATTATATCGACATCATGAGCGATACACACTTTGATGGTATACTCTTGTATTATAGCGAGTGGCAAGTTACGTACACAGATGTGGGTCGAAATATCGAATTTCACGAGGGTTTCCCAAAGACCGAAGATTACAATGCGGATTCAAGACCGAAACTCTTGATACTCGATGATTCGATGTGCGAACCATCATGCGCCAATGTTTATTACGCAAAATTTTTTTCATCACGGTCAACGAGAAATATCTCTAAATTCGTATTCTAATGTAATGTTTTAGAGTCAACGCGATCAAGCACAAATTCAACACTTAGCGCGACAAATTTGTCTGGAAGTCCCAAAATTTTTGCAGGAGGCATACTACGACGCAATGGCCGAACCATATCAATATTTATTCGTAGATTTAAAATATGATACACCCGAAAATTGTCGATATCGCACGTGTTTGTTTTCCAACGACAAGTATAAGTACGTGTACGTTCCGAGCAAACAAATAAAATTTGGTGCCTCGAGCAACGGACTTGCAGTTGTGCGTCTGTAATGAAGCGAGTAGGACGTCAATCGTTTGGACAAAAATATTTCTTCGTGTTGAAGACGTTGTATCATTTAAATTATGAACAGTGTGCTGCATTGCTCCGAAACGCAGACTCTAAACTGGTAACATGTATATGCGAGTGTGCACTCAATGTTTTACGGTGTAACGTACTTCTCTTCAAATCGGGTAAACAAAGATTACGAAAAAACGCCAAGAATCTCATTGATCGTCTACGAAAAAAGGGTAATATCACGTGGGATCAGTATGGTATAATTTCGCTAGACGGCCAATTACTTCATCGAACTAATAATTTAGTGGATCTTGTTAACGAGGCTATGAGGTGTAGAAAAGGGGCACTGCAATACATTTATCACCAGTTTGTGCGTATCCTTCGAAAAGCAGCTGTACCTCGGGAATATATCGGCAATAGACGTCTTTGGAAAGCTATCGTACCACAACCGTCGTCACACTTTTCCGATCAGTCTACATCATTTGATTTTGCTGCAAGTCTTAAGGAGTAGGAGGAGGAGGTGAAGGAGGAGGAAGAGGAGGAGGAGAACACAAAAAAGCCGATTTAGCGAATACATCGATAGCACCGCGTAAAAGGGTGATATGGAATCATCTGGGGAAAAAGAAAATGCGATAATGCAATGCCTTTTAAGTTACATATACCGGTATACCAGTTTTTGGGTCCCGGCACACACGTTGACGAGCGTCTCGTGTGTGACGAGGTTGGTCGTAATACACTTGATGCGGCGTGTCTCGAACACGATCTCGCGTATTTCGATGACAATTGTGACCGATCGCAAATTGATCGATTTGTTGCCCGAACGTGCTTTCTCCAGAATGCTATCTAGAACTTCGGACGAGGAAGAGAAAGTTGCAGCTATGACTGTTTTATTTTGCACGGTTGGTAAAATTTTGGTTGACAAACTTTTTAAACATTTCAAGAAATGTATAAGACGACGTAGACGACGGTGTAGAAGGTCAGTCGACAAGAGCAAAGGAAATAAAGAAGAAGAAGAAAACGCTTGAGCATTTGTATTACGGTTTGCCAAAATCGACAGCCTATGCTGGTGGTAGTAGACTCTTGCACGGGACTCGTAAAAAATACCGACCGCAAGAGGTGAGCGAATGGCTTAAAAGTCAAGATGCTCATAATTTACACAAGCTGGTGCGACATAAATTTCCTCGACATAGATATTATGTTTTTAGTCCCTCCAAAGTGTGGGAGGCTGATTTGGCAGATTTAAGATCGTTGACAACATACAATGACGAGTACACGTACATGCTCGTTGTTATCGATGTACTTTTAAAATTTGCCTGGGTCCAACCGCTCTATGACAATAGTACAAAATCTGTGGCCGTAGCTCTCGAACGGATTCTCGCAGCCAATGAAAGAAAAGGCCCATTGTTCTTTCAGACTGATAGAGGTAAAGAATTTGTTGGACGCAAGGTTAGTCAGATTTCGAAAGAAAATGGTATTATTTATCGGCCTGCGTGCGATACCGACTTGAAAGCCGCGATAGCGGAACGATTCATCAGAACATTAAAAGGCCGAATTTGGACGTAGTTTATCCACTTGCACACGAGACGGTACATTGACGTTTTGCAATAATTCGTGGAACAGTGGTATATGGATGATTCCATCCAAGGTCAATTTGTATAATGCGGTGGAAAGCCCGCGAAAATTTAGCGATGCGCTATGGTGTGAAACGCTTTCGCAAACCTAAATACGATGTTGGCGGCTTGGTAGGAGTCAGTCGAGCCAAGGCAGGCTTTAAAGTATACGAAGGTAGTTGTACTTTAGAAATATTTAAAACTGCTTGTGTAAATAGTGTGCGACAATATGCTGTATATATTTTGGAGGATCTTGATGGGGAAAAAATTGATGGTGTCTTTTACGAGGAGAAATTGAGCAGAGTACGCAAAGACTTAGATAATAGTGTACAGTGGAGGTAAAAGAAATAAGAAACAGTATTTTATAAGTGGGACGAGATGTCCCGACAAGTTTAATTAGTTGGTGACAGCGAAAGACACGAAAAATGTACAATAAGAGAAGAATTTTACATGACGCTACCCAGCAATTACAGCAGATGTGTGCTTCCAGAAAACTTCGCGACCCAGTTTACGACTCTGTTACCACAAAACTTTTACCTGCACGGTGAATGGAGCGTGGGACTCGGTGAATACATGTACCGCACAGGTATCAACACATATCACCAAGAGAGAAGGAGGGTGATATTTGTTTAAAGACTTGTCATCGTCATCAATCACCTATCAACGATGTACCCTTCAAAGTAGATCACGAGGAACGCGTTCAGATAAAGCCCGGAGTTTATCGCGACGTTGCGAGTTTTTTTAGCGGAAATAAACAATCTGCACGGTGTAAAAAAACACTTGACGTTTAAAGAATGCGACGGATACGTTCAAATTTGTTGTACGTATACTGGAGAATGTGACGAATACATACACACATTTTTCTTGTTGAGAAAGCTAAGCTAGATATTGGGTTTTAAAAATGTAGGGCCTATATTGTGCATTGACTTCGAGTCCAGCGTCATTCAACGTCCTTAGTAGGTATTCGAGCCATTTTATATGGTCCTCAAAAGTTTTGGTAATGTCGATCAGGTCATCTAAGTAACCGAACACATGAGGTTCCACCTTAGGCCCGAAAATTACATTTATAACTCGTACAGCCCCGACCTTGGTACAGCAAATGCAGTGTAATGCCGGCTCGCCTCGGCCATTAATATTGGGAAGTACTCTATTTTAAGATCTATTTTTGATATATACCTTGCATTATGCAGCTTATTCAATATGGTATCCATATTAGGAATTGGATAAGAATCACGTTTTGTGACATTAAGGTCTCGAAAATCGATACAGAAGCTATAACTTCCTTCGTCCTTGCGGACAATGACCGGAGCAGCTGATCAATCACTCGCACTCGGTTCAATGATGCCCCTGTCAAACATCTATTTGACATCACTTTGGGCAAATTCGAGGACCTTGGGAGACATACGTCTTGGCTTATGACGGACTGGTCTTGCACCAGGCTCAACCTCTAGGTGGTGCTCCGTTAACGCCGTAAAGCCGTAGACGTTTCCCGAGGGCAAGAGCAGGCTTTCAACTAACTGTTTGGCTTGTTTCAGCTGGTCCTCGTGCATCTCAACTATACCAGCACATTCAGCAGAAATCCTCGAATCAATGTCACGAGCTGTATATCTGACAAAATGTCGCCAATAACTCTACCCAATACGCCAAATAGCTTCGCCTAATCTGACCTCCATATTCCAATGTTGTAGAAAATTCATATCGAAAATGATGGAATGCTCAATATTCTCTACATTTTTCAGTTGGATATTGCCATCAAGGCCTTTTACATGGAATAGGATGTCGATAAGGCCAAGGACTTCAAGTGCTGGTCCAGCCACATCTTTTACGATAACCTTGACAGGTCTCTATTTAAACTTGTACTGTCCAACAACATCTAATCGTACAAGAGAAACCATGGCGCCAGGATCGAAAAGTGCTTTAAAGACCTTTCCACCGAGTTATACCAAAAAGAAAAGCCAGTTATCCGATTGGATGCCAGCAATCACCTGATTTTTTGACTATCGTAGTTAGAAGTCGATTTTGGACGTATTTAGTACAGCACCTACCCCTCCGCCCCTATGAAGTGTACTTCTCGATAACGAATTTGTACGGTACATACAGTGAACACCATCGACTACTACCTTCACTACCAAGGATTTGTTGTTGTTTTTTGTTCTTATGTCAATTTTTATGTAACGGGCTTATTTTTATCCCTGACATAAAAATACATTTATTTTTAGCAGGACCGTAATAAATGTATGAAGTGAAAACGTCTGGGGTAGATTAGAAACAAATCCAGTGTTTCTTCTCATCCCAGAACGATTTCTGGATATTTTAATGGAATAAGAGGTTGGATAGAGGTTCGAACGAATCCAGCGTTCGGCCTCGCTCAATAAACTCTTTGGTGAATGTATTATTTGAAAAAATCAGGTAGATGTTGGAATAAATCCAGTATTCCACATCATCTGAGTATTTTTCTATGGAAAATAGGAAAATTGGAATAATTCGGGTAGAAAAAAAAACAAACACTTTCGTACTCTGAAACGGTTCAAAAACGTCGTAGCTTTTTCTCCTTGATTTTGTGTACTTGATCGAAGCTCCATGAGTAAATCTTCGTCGTTTACGATACGGCCACACTCATTCAGGAACTCCATCACAAAATCACGCCAATCTCGAAAAGATGATTGAACTGTTCTATACCAGGACAGAGCTGATTTTGAGAACACATTGGGCAGAGCACTAAACAACCTGCGATCTGAGAACTCGTTGTTATTTTTAATGCTGTGCAAACGGTAAGAGTCTCTCGCCCGACGGCCATCTCCATTATCCGTCCGGAAAATCCTACGTCTACTGGTAGAAGAATTCCTATTCTCTTGTCGGCCTTCTGCCATCCTTCGAGATTCGGATCTCCTCCGAGTAGGTTCTCGATTAGTCTAATGACCATCGGACGAATCCGTCTGTGTACACTGATCGCATTTGGTCACCGCACGCTTCTTTCTAGGCGTTTCTCTACGTCTGTCCGACTTATCTCTATGACCTTGTTCCGGAGCTTCTGGTTGAGTTCGGTCGTCGAGTTTACGGTTGACCTGACGTTTATGGGTACGTCTTTCCTTGCAGCCCTCACAACGTTCATCGTTGCTGGAGGATCTACTCACTGAACGGTGGTGTCGTGGCTTTCTGTTAGGAGTTGTGTACTCACGCCTCTCTCGTCTATCTTGCCCTTCGCAAGTCTTAGAAGCGGTATTTCGACGTCTTGATTCACTCATCGGTTTCTCGTAACATTGAATGCTAACGTCGTTAGCAAGTCATATTTATTCCTATCATCAACATATTGACGTTTGGTTGCGTTGGCCTCGGATTGCCTATTGTCGTATTGTCTAGAGGTGTATCCACGTGATGTACGGCGGTCGGCTTCTGCCTGCGAAAAAAATGTTGTGTTGGCACTTTACTTTCTCTAGTGCCAAGATATCCGCTGTTTCTCTTATGAGAACGTTGTCCTTACGTTAAATAAAGCGTTTTATTTTCATAATCACTGACCTTCAAGATCGATACAAATTTTTATCTAAGACAATATTATTATTTCAAAATCTCGTTGTTTTGTTCATAAAAACAATGTAAAAAATAACTGCTTTTTGAATATGTTATCGCTAAATAATTTTATTGGCTTTGCCACCTTTGTTGCTTTTTACATATTATAAAAATATCATGCATCTAGCGCGATTTACTGGCAAATCTATCTATCGAATAAACTTATTAGTAGTAGTAATGAAACCGAATGATTCATCGAGTGAGTAAGAGGACGATGAAGATGGTGAAATGCAAAAAGAGGAGATGGACAAAGTCATTCAATGCGTAATTAATTCATAAAACAATATTTTTCTCTCTGCATATATATATATATATATATATATATATATATGGGCTATTTCACGTCAAGTGGTACGATGAAAATTTTAAATCGCTCCAAAATTTGAGAACAGGCTGGAAATATCTTCCAGAAGATAGAAAAAAAATTTTAGGTGTTGAAAATTAATTTTTTTGAAAAAACATTACAAGCAACTTTTGTTCAAAATAATCTTTAGAACTTATCTACTCAGGTTACAATTCTTAATTTTAAAATCTTAAAGAGATAGGACTCCCGGAAATCATCAAAAAAAGACGACCACGCCACAATCGATTTTGATCTAACACCGATCAAAAGACCGCATTTTTCGAGAGCTTTTGAATTGCGGTGGTTAGCTTCTTGGTCAAGACCGCAGTTGTAAGTTATGCCTCATAAACATCATAAAATCACTAATTTTTATGTATTTTAGGGCATAACACACCCACACTTACACACACACACACACACACACACCCGTGCCGGGTTTGCTGGTCCCGCATCGTGGCGCCTCCCCAGGTGTTGGATAGGGGAATGCTTTCCAGATATGGATGGTACCGAAAAAATCAAATATTCGGGGCGAACCAAAACCAGATAGGGGAAGGCACCCCGAAATTAAACAAAGTATGGATAGTGAGCTGAAAACAACACTACCCCAAGCGGGCATGGCAGTTCTGTCAAATCCCGCCACTGATTCCGATCGGGTGAAAGCCCCGGTGGTCAGTGCTGGTCCCAAGGATTTTGGGGGGGACCAAACTCACACCGTTAAAATGGTGAGTGCTGCGGAGGTTGGTCACTCGGCCTCTGTAGCATCTAATGCTACGTGTGACCTGCCCTCGACTGGGATGTCGAGTGACGCTGACAGAGCTTTTCTCCGTCTGCGTGAGAAGGTAGATACCCTGGTGGAGTTTGTTCTGAATAAGAACAACATCCACAAAGAGCTGAAGACTATGGCGAAAGCAACAAGCAGGGCTCTTAATGAATACACGCGGGTGAGCAGTGCTGTGTGCTCGACAGCGCCGAGAATTAAAATGGCAGATTCGCGTAAGGATGGAATGTGCCAAACGTCGCCCATCTTCCGCGCTGAAGTGCGTCAAAGGAGGCCGGTGGAGAGGGAAAGGACCTCACCACCTCAGCATCCTCCAGAGAAAAGGAAGAAGGGGTCGAAGCAGCCCACTAACAAAGGTAGGCCAGCAGATGCTTCGCCATCCGTTCCTGAGACCGGTGGGAACCAGTCAAAGATCCCTGACTGGGCCACGGTAGTGAAGAAGGGCAAAAAGAAGAAGGAGATGAAGGACAGCCAGCCGAAGCAGCAAGAACAGCAGAAACGTGCCAGCAAACCGGCCAAAGGCACGGCAGAGCCTAAGGCCGGAGTAAGACCCCCACGCCCAGATGCCATCAAGATCAAGACATCTAGCGGGGGCTCTTCCTACGCTGACATTCTCCGGAAGGTCAAGAAAGCACCGGAATTAAAGACACTAGAAGAACGGGTCACGCGTGTCAGGCGCCCAGGGCTGGGGCGCTCCTCCTCGAACTGGGGCGACCCGGAACGGAAACGGCGGAGCTGAGGACAGTGGTCTCGTTCATCCTGAGTGGGTCAGCAGAGGTCCAGCTGCTGACTCACAAAGTGTCTATCACCATTAGGGACATGGACGAGTCCACGACAACAACGGAGGTGGCCGCAGCGATTGCAGCAAAGATCGGGCCAAATGTGCTATCCCCGGATAATATTAAAACCAGGGAGTCCTACAGTGGTACCCTAGCTGCGACCATCCAGCTTCCGGCAGTAGCTGCCAAAAAACTGCTGCAAGACGGGAAGCTCCGGATCGGATGGGTCAATTGCAGAGTTCGACTGCGAGAGCTATCCTCGCGCTGCTACCGATGCCACGAATCGGGACACATCGCGAGGGAGTCGACCGGTCAGCGCAATGCTATCGGTGCGGCCAAGAGGGCCACAAAACAGTGGACTGCGGGGCCAAAGCCAAGACCTCGCATGAGGAAGGAGCACACATAAAAAATGATTAAGGTGCTCCAAATAAACCTCGACCACTGCGCTGTGGCCCAGAACCTGCTGTCCCAGCTGGTCAGAGAGGAGAGAGCGGACGTAGCGATCATCAGCGAGGAGTTCCGGGATCTCGAGAAGTCGATCTGGGTAAGGGATACCACGGGCAAGGCGGCCATCTGGGTATGTGGAAATATATCTCCAGAAAGATGGTCGCCCCCCTTCCCAGCTTCACCTGGGTGGAGGTGGCGGGGGTACGCATGTACAGTTGCTACTTCCCGCCCAGCGATTCCACCGAGGACTTTGCGAGATCTCTGGAGGCAGTCGTCACCAGTGCTCGGTCCTCACGGCTGCCGGTCGCAATCGGTGGGGACTTCAATGCTTGGGCGACGGACTGGGGCAGCGCCAAGACCAACGCGCGTGGTCGCGCACTCCTCGAGGCGTTTGCTCTACTGGGGCTGGAGATCGCTAATACAGGGACAACCTCGACTTTCACCAAAGCCGGCAAGTCGTCCATAGTCGACCTCACCTTCGTCGATCCTAGATTGATGGAGGGAGGGGAACTTGGCTGGAAAGTTAACGATCTTTACACGGGTAGTGACCACCAAGCACTCGTGTACCAGCTCCAGCTGACCAGCGGGAGGACAAAGAGAGCAGGAAGAGGAGCAAGAGAGAGATGGGCACCAGCCACGTTTAATCGTGAGGCGTTCCTCTGCTCCCTTGAGGGGGCAAAAGTGGAGGGAACCGCCGAAGAAAAAGCACGAGGCCTCGCGAATGCCTTAACAGCGGCTTGCGATGCCTCTATGGCCGTGAAGTTCAATCCTCGCGGCCGCCCACCAATAATCTGGTGGAGTGAGGACATCGCAGAAAAGAGACGTGAGTGCCTGCGTGCCAGAAGGCTGCACCAAAGAGCGAGGGGAACGCCGCGGTTCCAAGATCGTTCCGCAGAATACGAACAAAAGCGGAGGGATCTCAAGGTGGCCATCAAGCTGCCAAGAGAAGGTGTTGGCGGGAGCTATGTGAGGAGTTGGACCACGACCTCTGGGGCAGACCGTATAAAACGGATATGAGTAAGATCAACCCCGGGGGCGCTGTTGCACCCACCGACCCAGTTTTTCAGGACGGAGTAGTCCGCCACCTGTTTCTAGAACATCGCAAAAAGGGCAGCAGAGACGGGCCTGATGGCCACCATTGGTGCAGCCGAGTCGCCAGACATTAGTAAAGCCGAACTGAGGATGGCCGCTAAAGGTATTTCCGTACGTAAAGCCCCAGGGCCTGATGGAATACCTGGCCTGGCCGTCAAGACAGCGGCGATGAGTGCTCCGGGCTTGTTCCTGGACGCATTCAACCCATGCCTAAGAGAAGGTTGCTTCCCGGCCCAGTGGAAGACGCAGAGGCTGGTACTCCTACCGAAGGGAAACAAACCCCCGGAGGAGCCATCATCTTACCGCCCGCTCTGTCTACTGGATATAGTCGGGAAGCTTCTGGAGCGGGTGATCTGCGCCAGGCTCGCAGTAGCCATCGGTCGGGCCGGAGACCTCTCCGACAACCAGTTCGGCTTCCGAAAGGGTCGATCGACCATGGACGCTGTAGGCAGAGTTGTTGGTATAGCCACAAACGCCATCAATGCTGGTCGGAGTGCAAGGCGGATGTGTGCCATCATCACCTTGGACATCCGGAATGCCTTCAACTCTGCCAGATGGGACGACATCATGCTGTCCCTGCAGCACTTGCGGTTATAGGGCCCCTACTCTGGAACGCTGTCTATGACGGCCTGCTTAGGCAGCAACTTCCGGAGGGTGTCTCGATTGTGGCTTTCGCGGACGACGTGGCGCTAGTTGTGGTCGCAAAGAGTGTCGAAGAGAGCGAATATCTCGGAGACGTCTCTATAAAAGTGGTCGCCACTTGGTTGAGAGACCACGGACTTACAAGGGGAGTACTTGACCTCCGGATAACACTTTACACCAAACCGGAGAGAGAGTTTCCTTTTCCAAAATAATGAAACACGTATTTTTTCTTTTTTGCCGATGGAGCTTTCCTAAGCTGATATGATAAAAAGAATCTTTTCTACGATTTACCATTAAAATGAGCCGGAACCAAACTTTCCTTTTCCATCCTGCTCCTTATTAACTAATTTCAATAATATTTACTACTTTGTAGACAAAATTCTATCCCTAAAACAGTAAATATATATTGTTTTAGTACAAATGATCCATAATATACGTATATATGTATTAATTATATTCAAATATGTATTAAATAGGAAATAGCGACAAATGATTGTATGATTAATTTACTCATTATACATTTACTTGAGTAGACATATTCTAATACATAATTATTATACTTACCCATGCTTCCTTTGAAGATAATTTCAAACAATCTTTCTTATTATATATCTTTATCGACATTGATAATATTTTTATGCTCTCTTCCATTTCAAATCCATGAATATTTTGAATACTGCTATAGAGGCATATCTGTAGATGAATGAAGTGCATACTTAACCTAATGAAAGTGAATAGAAAATAAACACAAAGTATTAGTTCTTAAAAAAGATTGTAACATTTTAAATACTAAAATTCCATTATAGACTATACTTATCTAATATTAATCTCCATTTGTTTAATTGTATTTTCTTAGCCTCTTTAAACTTCAGCAAAATAGGTTACAACAATCTCCATCTCCAGAAGAAAAATTCAAAAAAATACTGTTAGTGTTTACGTCGTCTGCTGTGTGACTATTCGACATTTCGATAGTCGATTTATTGATTTTTTTTCGACCCATTTACACTCGTTTATAAAACACCGTATTTTATTTGAACTATTATTTTTATCTTTAATGTTTAATTTACATACATATCATTGTTTATTTACATTTATATTAAAATGTAACGTAATTTATTTATAATTTTGAATATATAAATTTACTTATGGTTACTTATAAATAATATATTAAACTTTTGACTACTCTTGTGACTAGTGTATATTGGCCTTAAAGAGATACGCTACCTTGGAAGTATAATTAATTATTTTTTTATTTTTTAAATATAATTTAAAAAATTTACTTAACGAATCTAGCTGTACCTACTAACCCTAGCACTTGTTTGAAAAAAGAATTTTATTTTTTTATTTTTTATTTACGATTAATTTTTGAATCTAGTTAAATGAAAAAAAAAACATCCGTTTAAATTTGTTTGTAAGAGAAAGACAGAGATAGATAAAACAAGGATGGCATATTGCGAATTTTTTAAATATTGCCGTTGTTATATTGCAGTTAAGCGTAGTTAAAAATTATTCTCATCTGTATTTTTTATTTGTTGGTCATTCTTTATTATTAGTTTATTTAATTATTAATAGTTATTTATCGTTTTATTTATTCATTTCATTTTTAAATATATTATTTAATTTATTTATCCTTTATCTTTCATTAATTTTATTAGTTTATAAGTGTATTTTTATTTATTAAATTTTTATTTATTGGATTATTATTGATTTTTTATTTATTTAATTTTTTTTAATTTTCTATAATCAGTTTCAATTATATAATTAAATTAATTCTTTTACAGATTTTTATTAATTTTGTTTGTATATTTTAAATATCTTTTAATTAATCATTTTGTTATATATTTTCAACAAATAATAATGATGAATGAATATAGTTTTTTGAATTCTATACCGTCAGATAATGTCAAATGCCAGAAAGAATTTTTTTCTGACAGTTTGAAAGTTTGTGTACAAATTTTATACGAGAGGGATTTTATAATGAATAACTCAAGTTTAAAAATACCGGATTTCTATGCTGTTGAAATTGGAGAAGATATGGCAAATATGCTGATCAATTATTTAACAAGCTTATCACCTATCAATGAGGAGTATTTGTTTGTGAAAAATGAATGTGAAGCAGATGTCGAAGAAGGCTCACAAGATTTGGATTCATTAAACGGATTCTGTAATGAGTCTGGTAATTTTAAAAAAACAAAATAACTATTAGTATTACAATTTCATTAAATAATTATACTAATTATAAATATTATAATTATTATTTAATCGTTGTACTCATAGAGCATTCCAGTTTATCAACGAGCCAATCAACTGGTAGTAGTTATGAACCAGAGGATAAAAAAATTAAAGTATCTTTTACTCCAATTGAAACAAAAATAAAAATATTAAATCTTGTACGAGAGCATCCAGGATGGAAACTGGCATCGATAAGGAGAGCTGGTGGAACATCCCTCACTCGAAAGGATGAATTAAGCAGATGGAGGAGAGAAGTAGAAAAAGGGGGTACGAAATTTGAAAAAAATCAGCAAATAAAAGCATGGGTTTATGACAGATTTGTGGAAGCACGAGAATGTAAAATGCCAGTTACTACTCGCAATTTGCAAGAATGGGGAATGCAGGCTGCAAAACAATTTCAAAATAAGCATTTTATTTTTTATGCCTCTATTGGATGGGTGAATAATTTTAAGAAAGAATACAGGATTACGCAACGGAAGGTAACAAGATATATAAAACCAACCGAAAGTAAATCTTTAGATAAAATCTTGGAAGCTTCCTCAAATTTTTCAAATGAATGTTGTGCTACTATAAAAAATTATGATCAAGATTACGTTCTAAACACTGATCAAATTGGATGTGAATATAGGATGAATGTATGTCGTACCTTGGATCACAAAGGTGTTAAAAGTGTTGAAGTAGACATCGGAGATATGAATAAGGTAACTCATAGCTACACAGCACAATATACAATTACTGCATCAGGAAAATTGTTACCAGCTGTTTTTATATGCCTTCAAGAACAGAAGGGTGTATTTGGACCCATAGTAGCAGAAAAAGTATCTGCTCTATCTGAAAAATATAAAAACGTTGTTGTTACTTGCTCCTCCTCTGGAAAGCTATCTACGGCTCTATTTGGCAAGTACATAAATAGTGTGTTAAGACCTTACGTTAAAGAAGAAAGGTTTTTAATTCTTTTAGATAGTTGGAGTGGGCAGAAGAATACAAGTGTATTTGAAAATTTTAAGAACAACGATTATATACCTACCTGGACTGTAAAGACAATCCCACCTGGATGTACAGCATTTAATCAACCGTTAGATGTTTATTTCCATCGTCAAGTTAAAAAATTTATAAAAGAAATGCAAAATTGTTCGTATTTAATCGTCAAAAACGTCAAATTAATACTAGAGACGATTCCATTAAAATTCAATCTCTAGTGCACAACCAGTTGTCTTCTTCAATGTTTAACCAGATGATAAAGTATGCATGGTATGCCTCCAAACTTATAGAAAAAAGAGACGTCTTCATGAATATCAAGCAAGTTTGTTTTCCTCAAAATATACGATCATTAATGTGTGCTTGTAAAGAAAACTATTCTTTCATAAAATGTTCTTGGTGCCGCCAAATCATATGTTTCCCATGCTTTTACGATGAATATCATCCTATTCACTGTACAAAATATAACAATACATAATATAAATAAAAAAATAAAACAAAGACTGTTAATCATTATTATAAATTTAAATTAAATATGATTTAAATAATTTGACACAATAAAAGAGATTTAAGCTTTTAGTAAATTATTATATATAGTTCAAAATGTTATTATAATAATGTTCAATAATATTCAGATTAATTTTTTTACTTTACTTACCCTATAAAAAATATTTTATTGCAGATACCTATTCTTCTAACCTATAAGAAAAAATAATCACAAAGTCAAATTCTTACATACAATATAATATGCAATCGAAATCATATTCTTGTCATCTAGTATTTATATTGAAAATAAAAATTATAAATAATTTACAATTTTGATTCGGTCAGTCAATTTTTTAAATTATATTTAAAAAATAAAAAAATAATTAATTATACTTCCAAGGTAGCGTATCTCTTTAAGGGCAGTCCGTACTAATAGCTTCACAAATCCACCACTCGAATTTTGCGAGCAAAAGTGGCGCTGCCGTCAGATAAGCTGAGTTCATATTCGACAATAATTATAAACATTTAAAGGAAATAGAGTTTTTACCACGAAGTGACTTCGGTATGTGTTCTCAGAATTGATTC
This sequence comes from Theocolax elegans, assembly GCA_026168455.1. Taxonomy (NCBI): domain Eukaryota; kingdom Metazoa; phylum Arthropoda; class Insecta; order Hymenoptera; family Cerocephalidae; genus Theocolax; species Theocolax elegans. The sequence continues at coordinate 41,800,766 of CM047425.1, forward strand.
GTACTTATCACTATTCGTCGAAAATACTGACTTTTCGATCAGCTAAACAATATGTAATTAATCATTACATCAATAGCTATGGCGCTCAACTCTGATTTTGTGTGGTAAAAACTCTATTTTTTTTAAATGTTCATAATTATTGTCGAATATGAACTCAGCTTATCTGACGTCAATGCCACTTCTATTCTTACATACATATTAATAATATGCAATAATTCATTTGCAGTTATCAGTTAATCAGTTTATACTTATCTACAATAAAAGATAAAAAATAGCTGGATTCCTAATTTCCTGTGCTGTATAACCACCAATACTATTTACAAACTTGCATCTATATATATATATACATATTTCTGGAAATTTTTATTTACCATCCAATCTAGTTACCAATTGGCAACGAGATATAAAATTCGAATAAACTTTCCGGAATCATATTCTTGTCATCTAGTATTTATATTGAAAATAAAAATTATAAATAATTTACAATTTTGATTCGTTAAGTAAATTTTTTAAATTATATTTGAAAAATAAAAAAATAATTAATTATACTTCCAAGGTAGCGTATCTCTTTAAGGCCAATATACACTAGTCACAAGAGTAGTCAAAAGTTTAATATATTATTTATAAGTAACCATAAGTAAATTTATATATTCAAAATTATAAATAAATTACGTTACATTTTAATATAAATGTAAATAAACAATGATATGTATGTAAATTAAACATTAAAGATAAAAATAATAGTTCAAATAAAATACGGTGTTTTATAAACGAGTGTAAATGGGTCGAAAAAAAATCAATAAATCGACTATCGAAATGTCGAATAGTCACACAGCAGACGACGTAAACACTAACAGTATTTTTTTGAATTTTTCTTCTGGAGATGGAGATTGTTGTAACCTATTTTGCTGAAGTTTAAAGAGGCTAAGAAAATACAATTAAACAAATGGAGATTAATATTAGATAAGTATAGTCTATAATGGAATTTTAGTATTTAAAATGTTACAATCTTTTTTAAGAACTAATACTTTGTGTTTATTTTCTATTCACTTTCATTAGGTTAAGTATGCACTTCATTCATCTACAGATATGCCTCTATAGCAGTATTCAAAATATTCATGGATTTGAAATGGAAGAGAGCATAAAAATATTACCAATGTCGATAAAGATATATAATAAGAAAGATTGTTTGAAATTATCTTCAAAGGAAGCATGGGTAAGTATAATAATTATGTATTAGAATATGTCTACTCAAGTAAATGTATAATGAGTAAATTAATCATACAATCATTTGTCGCTATTTCCTATTTAATACATATTTGAATATAATTAATACATATATACGTATATTATGGATCATTTGTACTAAAACAATATATATTTACTGTTTTAGGGATAGAATTTTGTCTACAAAGTAGTAAATATTATTGAAATTAGTTAATAAGGAGCAGGATGGAAAAGGAAAGCTTGGTTCAGGCTCATTTTAATGGTAAATCGTAGAAAAGATTCTTTTTATCATATCAGCTTAGGAAAGCTCCATCGGCAAAAAAGAAAAAATACGTGTTTCATTATTTTGGAAAAGGAAACTCTCTCTCCGGTTTGGTGTAAAGTGTTATCCGGAGGTCAAGTACTCCCCTTGTTAGTCTGGCGGCGGAAGAAACGGAGGCGGTGCTCATCTCTCGCACAAAAAAGGAGAGGACCGTCACATTCACGGTAGGTAAAAAACGAATTCGGTCGGTGAAAACGTTGAAGTATTTAGGGGTCACACTAGACACGCGGCTGTCGTTTAAATACTATCTCGTGAACGCAGGCTTAAAGGCGGCAAAGGTGGCCCGTGCGCTGGCGGGCATCATGCCCAACATCGGGGGACCCCAGCAACCGCGACGGTCCCGCCTTGCCTCGGTGGTGAGCTCCGTAATTTTATACGGAGCTCCAATCTGGGCTGATGCCCTGAACAGGCACAAGAGCTTTGGTGTTCCGTGCTAGAGAGCCTGCAGGATAGCTGCGCTATGGGTGGCCCGGGCGTACCGAACCGTATCTGACATTGCGCTCTCGGTGGTCGCGTGGACCGCCCCCTTCGACCTCCTGGCAGCCGAGAGAGCTGAAAGACACCGTGAGGGTGGGCGACGCCTAGAAGAGAACCGCTGCCACAACAGATGGTCATTGCGGACCGTAGAGCAGTGGCAGCGGAGATGGGACTCAGCCAGGGACGGCCACTGGACCTACCGCATCATCCCGCGGATCCAGGAGTGGACGAGCAGGAAACACGGCTTCGTCAGTTTCCAGATTACCCAGGTGTTCACCGGGCACGGATGCTTCCGTAGCTACCTATTTCGTATAGGGGTTTACGGCAGCGCAGAGTGCCCGGCTTGTCCAGGGTTGGACGAAGACGTGGAACACGTCCTCCTACGGTGTCCTCGTTTCAGGGAGGAACGGGACCAATTTCAAATCACGTGGAGCGGTCCCCTCACCCCTGAGGGCATCGGGACGTGCCTGCTTGGCTCCCAGGAGGGATGGAACGCGGTAGTGACCCTCTGTACGTCCGTAGTAGACAGGTTGGTTTTATCAAAAGAGAAGAGGAGAGAAGTGTTGCGATGGCAGCAGTAGTGGGCTAGTCTAGCCGTTGCCTCCCCCCGCGAAGTAATGCCTTGCAGCGGCTCTCGCGGGGGAATAAAGGTAAGACAAGAGGTGGAGTTTTAGTGGGTATGCCTATCGACCTCCTTCGGTAGGAGAGACCCACACACGGGGAGTCTCGCATGGCTCCAGTCATGGTGCATTAAGCATTTCTCCACCTCTTCGGAAAAAACACACACACACACACACACATAAACACACATATATATATATATATATATATATCATATATATATATATATACATAAAACATATATATATGTTGAATCCTGATGTATATATATATTCAACACTTCCGGTGAGGATCAAGGCGGAGATTTTGTAATAAATAATACACTAGGTCAGATTCTTTTTAAAAGCTGCTAGATTTATTAAAAGGAATTAACATCACTGTCGTCAGTTATTGTCCGAGTGACAAAGAATATATAATATCAATCTCTCTCTCTCGCGGATGCGGTGTAAGCCGAGTGACCCGGTCGCCTATGCACCAAGATTGCGTGGCTTCAGGTCCCTATCATGAAACACACGCCGCGAATGCAGGATTGACCTGCAGTTAAAATGCACACTCGTACAATTAGGTCGAACAAGCACAGGCAATGTTATAACATTAGACGCGAGGGACAACACATGTCGCGTGCCAAGACAGCTATCTCTTTTTCATCTCTCCTAATATGGTTCGCGGGTAAAGCCGATTTCGCCTGTCTAGCCACGACAAACCGAGTCGAGCTGAACTTTGACGGCCCGAGCCGATGCGAACATTAGGATACTGTTCGATCATGTTACCCGAATTCGTCAAATGGTAAGGTAAACAATACCTTACCGTTACAATATGTATAAGTTTACAATATTTTCAAATGAATTTTACACCTCCCAAGAAAATAAATACATATATTAGTTTTATAAAAATATAAATAGTAGACAAATAACTGTAAAGATAGAAAAAAATGGATTGTCCACTAAATTAACCTTATTTTCATTTACGCATTTCAAAAATATATCAGCATTTTGTTGGAATACATTTATATCTAATTAATATATAAAAATACTATAATTCAAATAATGTAAACAAAATAATATATATTTATTTAAATTCCCTTAACGTAAAAGTGTCCCTCTCTTTTTCCTCCTCTCCCTACAAATCCCGTCCGGTTACATAGATCGGTGGTTCGCAGGAGCCATTTTGCGAGTGACTGCAAGCGCAGCACAGCCATCAGATTAAGCAACCGATCGTGTGCAGATTGGTTCTCATTTCGCGGCTATTTGTGATTTTTCTTTTGCGTTTTTCGCACTACCTCGGGGGTAGTCGACGGTACCACTCCCCTTAATTGTTATTGAAAAATTGTCACTACTTATTTATTTTGTGACGTGGTATTCGCGCACCCGATCGAATTTAATTAATTTTAATAATTAGAATTGACCGTTGGGCCGCGTTGCCCAATACCGCGCACACAATTATTTAATTTATCCGAACTGCGGTCTGTCGCCAGGAACGCGAGTTCGCGGGGACGTACGGTATGGAGGATTCGAACGATCCTCCTTGCCTCGACACGATTTATAAAAATTAAAGGATGTCGGCGGGAGCGGAGAGAATAAAATAAACACACTCAATTAAAATAAAATGAATAAAACCATTTATTTAATTTAATTTAACATTTTGGCCATCCAGGCCTCGTGCCGCGACAATGCACTTTCGCGCGGGCGGAAGTATCGGGAGCCAACCGGATCGAGATCCTCGCCTGCGGTTGACTTGACTCCGATTCCGCTATTCGGGTACCGTCGTACCCGAACACACTCCCAATGTACACACACACAAGGGAGGGGGGAGGGTCACGATAGTAACTAAAACTCTTACCGGTGACGCTCCCCGGGGATGGCCCAGCCGATCCTCGGCGACTGGTCGACCTCCTTGACACGGGGACGACCGGTGGTTGAGGTGGTGAAGGCGGCCCTTGCCGCGGCGAGTGAGTAGCGATTCGCGGTATCACCCGCGCACGACCCCGTCCTTGATTACACACACACACACTCTCGCGCTCTCATCCCTACGTACTATTGCGCGCGTAATTGTACACTTGATCGACGTAAACAAATGTCGTCGGTTGGCCTTGACATACCAAAGGCTCCGACGACTTACATTTAACATGAGTTTAAATGCTTTGTTCGCAGCGAATAGTTGTGTGACGATTTCCGTCACAAGGCCCCCCCCCCAGACTCTACTTCCCTCGGGAAGGCCGAGTCGAAAGAAGGCACAATCTATTCGCGACCGCGCGTTGTACTCTTCTCTCTTCAATCAGTGGCGGGAAGGGATGCGGTCCTTGAGGATACGGACCACCTCCTGTCCTACATCTCGTGCCACATCAGCTAGGAGATTAGCAGCAGCCTCCAGCAAAATCCGACATTCCCTGAGAATGTCCGTCTCATTGCTGGATTGTGCTGTCGACCCAGCTGAAGAAGCCGATACCTCCGAAGATGTACGGGGTTTAGACCCATTTCCCGACTTTGGTATCGGCTGACGAGATGGCCCAGCCATCCTCGTAGCGTCGACTTCCATCGGGGTGGGCCGTCGCAAGTCGCTAGGCCGAGCCTTCTGCGATTGCTCCCCACGAGGTTTCGGAACAGAGGTCTTGGTCTTACCCTTTCCACTGACTCGTTGGACAGGGACTGGCTGAGCCCCGCTCTCTTCGCGTCCCTGCCTTTCTGCTTTCGCTGCTTGGTCGCTGGTCGAGGGAGCGTTCAGGCTTTCTCTGTACTCCCTCGACTTCTGGTCCGCTTTGGCTTGGACGACCGCACTTAGGGCTGCCTTCACTTGCTCGAAGGGCCCCGTGGAATCCAAGCCAAATGCAGCGGCCTGGCCGCGAGTTGCCTCTTCCACACGGCGACCCACCACCACTTCCGCATAGGAAGGTTTGTTGCTGGAAGGCTTTACACACGAGCCCTTCCTAGCGCCCTCCTTGCGGGTGGGCGTCTCCACCCGTCGCTTCTTCGACTCCTTCGGACCTGCCTGTGGCGTTGGTCGCTTCGGTGCCTGTGGAGAGACAGGGACCTTAGTGGCCGGTGCAACGGGGTTAGATGGCGCGAAGGGGCACTCCCTCACAGTCACCCCTCGGCGTCCGCAATTAAGACAGAATGTCTTATGCGAAATCGCACACTCCCGGTGACTGTGGTCGTTCGCCCAGCAATTGTAGCAGGCGTTTTTAATCGTCGGAGGATAATTCCCCTAGTGATGACCGGGCCGGATGTAGATGGCCCAGTCTTTGCCTGCTTGGGCAGGGACTCGACCCCAACATCGAGTTTCCCCGCTCGTGATGGACCTACGACAGGTGTCCCTGCTTCCGAGAACGGCCGAATCGTTGCTCGGGGTGTGACGGGGACTCCTGATTCGTAGTCGTCCATCGTCAATTGCCTGTTGCCGCTAGATTTCTTCTTCTTGCGGAGTGGGCGATTTGCGGCGACGGTCTTCTGCTGCTCCCGTTCTGCCTCACGCAGATCCTCAGCATACTCTACGGGGTAGATGTTGGCGGATGGCACCGGTACTAAAACCGCAGGCACATCCACTTCCATCTGCTCCACTGGGGTTGACTCAACCGACGAAGTGAGGTCCACCGTTGAGGCACGTGGTGTCCCTTCCAGCTCCACTAGCACCTGGTCGATGTCCCGCACCGACTGGGCTCATCCAGCGAGCGGGTCATCTACAGGTACCTCGAAGCAGTCGGGAGACACCGGAGTTACCTCGTCAGTGGTCTCCAAAGTCGGTGGGCTTCCCCGCAGCAGTATGAGCTGAGGCAGAGATGGAGTGACGCCGTCTCCTGCCTCCAGGTCTCGGGCGTCTGGCGATGTTGCGCGATGATTTCTGGCCGCCTCCTTCTCAAACCGGTGGTGGCCTTCTTCACCGCGCTCGATCGCTCTTTGTTGGAGCATCTGCTCCGTCAGGGCGATCAACTCGCAGTTTGGGTCCATCTGGGAGCTGAAATAAAACAGAAGCTTATTAGTCATAATTAAAATATAAATTACGAATAAGGAAGAATTGCCCATTCACTCACACACAAGTATTCTCAAACATGACACTCTCAATGCATGGCATACAGTTACCAGGCCCAACCTTCGATAACCGTTCTCATGCGAACCGATACGCAACCTTTACTGCTTTACTTGACAACCCGAGGTGGTACTTATCTTTTTACATTAGATATATGTACCTCGGTCCGTTTCCGACCAGACTCTTCTAGTCTCAGAATTACTGGAGATAGTACTTCTTTAACTTCGAAGGGTCCGTCATACTTTGGTGCCAGTTTAGCAGATATGCTCTTCGCACCTTGGGAAAGCGTTCGGCACTTCCTCATGACTAGATCTCCGACCTGAAACGAGGCAATACGTCTGTTTCTGTTGTAGGTCTTTTCTTGACGTCTTTGCTCCTCGTCAATGTATTTCTTGACCAAGTCGCGTGGAGCATCAAGTCTTTTAAGACGATCTAGCCATACTTCGGGATCGTCCAAGATCTTAAATTCCTGTTTTTCTACTTCCTGCGGAGACTCTTCACAGGTTGTGGATGACGCCCGAAGTTTAAGAACGCGGGTGAGACTTTGGTACTTGACTGCATTGCCGTGTTTATTGCATGGCGAAATTCGTGCAAGTGTGTGTCCCACCCACGATGATCCGAATCCACAAACGTCGCAATCATCGTTTTTAACGTTCTATTTGTTCTCTCCACCAGGTTGGCTTGTGGTCGGCAAGGAGGGGTTCTGACATGTTTTATGCCATACTCCTCCAGCATTCGCGACATGATGCCGTTGATGAACTCAGTCCCATTATCCGTTATTAGGAAATCTGGCGTTTCCCAACGAAAGACTACGAGTTCCTCGAATGCTTTCGACACCGACTTACCGGTCGCCGTACGTAATGGTTTGAGTTCTATCCACCTTGTAAACAAGTCTTGAAATACTATGATGTATTTGTATTGATTTTTACTACGTTGAAGCTCCATTACGTCTGCTGCCACAACAGTCCAGTGTCTCTCAATGTTACGTTTACCCATCAAGCCTTGAGGACCTGCTTGAGACGTCTTATAGCTCTGACAGATCAGACACTGTAAAACAAATTGGCGGGTATCGTGGTAGATACCTGGCCAATAATAGTCTCTTGCAACACGTTCGTAAGTCTTTTCGACTCCCATATGACCCATGGATGGGTGGAAATGAGAATCTACTAAGACTCGGTTCCTCTGCTCTAAGGGTAGAACAAGGCGCCAGCCTTCTTCTCGTTCTGTTAGAGTCCAAGAGTTTATCACTTGTAAAACGATATAGCATATCATCCTCAATTTTACACTCCGGAAATTTCTGAGGGCATGAGCGTACATTGTTTAATCTAGCAATATACCATGGGTCTGTAATTACTTCGAACGAGGCAACCTCTTCTTCGTCGGGGTCTGGGTTGACGGCACGAGAAAGCGCGGCCGGGACATAGTGCAAGGCTCCTTTCTTATGCACTATTTCAAAGTCCCATTGCTGCATTTCAAGTATCCATCGTGCCAACCTACCCGACGGTTCTCTGAGATTTTTGAGCCATTTGAGAGCACTATGGTCGGTCACAGCCGTAAATCGATAGGCCTCAATGTATGGTCTCAATCTCTTAATAGCCCATATGAGAGCCAAGCATTCATTTTCCGTTGTCATGTAATTACGTTCAGCGCAATTTAATAATCGGCTGACGTAGACAATCGGATGCTCGAAACCCTCGTCGTCCAGTTGCGTCAACACCGCACCTATTGCTAAGTAACTAGCGTCACTTTGGACGGTAAATGGCTTACAAAAGTCTGGACGGGCTAGTACAGGCGCTTCAGCTAACGCAAGTCTGGACGGGCTAGTACAGGCGCTTCAGCTAACGCAACTCTAAGCTGACAGAACGCCTCCTCCTGCTCCTCGCCCCAATCCCAAGCCTGGTCTTTACGCAGCAACTTGGTAAGGGGAGCTTTAATGTCAGCTTCTCGATTAATGAATCGAGAGTACCAGCCTACCATCCCGAGAAAGTATCTCAGCTGTTTGACATTACGAGGAGTAGGGTAATTAAGGACTGGAGCGACTCGTTCCTCGTCAGGCCTCAAGCAGTCCGCGTCCAATTTGTACCCAAGGAACGTTACGCTGGAACAACAAAACTCACACTTCTCTCGATTCACTTCAAGTCCAGCGTCATTCAACGTCCTTAGTACGTATTCAAGCCATTTTAGATGGTCCTCAAAAGTTTCGGTAATGACGATCAAGTCGTCTACATAACCAAACACATGAGGTTCCACCTTAGGCCCGAAAATTGCATCTATAAGCCGTGCAAAGGTCATAGGAGCATTCATGAGACCAAAAGGCATTCTCGTGAACTGCCACAGCCCCGACCCTAGTACAGCAAATGCAGTATAATGCCGGCTCGCTTAGGCCATTAATATTTGGAAGTACGCTTTCTTAAGATCGATTTTTGATATGTACCTTGCATTATGCAGCTTATCCAATATGGTATCGATATTAGGAATTGGATAAGAACCAATCACTCGCACTCGGTTCAATAATGCCCTTGTCAAACATATTTTTGACCTCACTCTGGGCAAATTCGAGGACCTTGGGAGACATACGTCTTGGCTTAGGACGAACCGGTCTTGCACCAGGCTCAACCACTATATGGTGCTCCGTTAACGTCGTAAGGCCGTGGACGTCTTCCGAGGGCAAGAGTAGGCTTTCAACTAACTCTTTGACTTGTTTCCGCTGGTCGTCCTGTATCTCAATTATACCAGCACATTCAGCGGAAATCCTCGAATCGATGTCATGAGCTGTATCTCTGACGAAGTGTCTCCAATCACTCTCGCCAATACGCCAGATAGCTTCGCCTAGTTTGACTTTCATATTCCAATGTTGTAGAAAATCCATACCGAGAATGATGGAATGCTCAATATTTTCTACAATTCTCAGTTGGATATTGCCATCAAGGCCTTCTACACAGAATAGAATGTCGATAAGGCCAAGGACATTAAGTGCTGGTCCAGCCACACCTTTCACGATAACCTTGACAGGTCTCCATTAAAAACTTGTACTGTTCTACAACATCTGATCGTACAAGAGAGACCATGGGCCAGGATCGAAAAGTGCTTTAAAGTCCTTTTCACCGAGTCGTACCAAAAAGAATATCCGGTTATCCGATTGGATTCCAGCAATTATCTGATCGGTTTGACTATCGTCGTTAGGAGTCGATGCCGTGTGCGTCATTTTAGACGTACTTGGTACGGCATCTGCCCCCCCCTCCCCTGAACTATACTTCTCGACAACGAGTTTGTTTGGTTCATGTTATGCACACCATCGACAACTACCTTCTCCACCAAGGGCTCGTTGTTGAGGACAATTTCCTTCTCCACCAAGGGCTCGTTGTTGAGGACAATTTCCTTCTCCACCAAGGGCTCGTTGTTGAGGACAATTTCCTTCTCCACCAAGGGCTCGTTGTTGAGGACAATTTTCTTCTCCACCAAGGGCTTCTTGTCCTCTTTACTAGGTGTGTCACAACGGGGTGACGATGAGCAACAACCAAGGTCGTTTACTCCGATGGTGCTAAGCGGCTGAGATAACGATCTCTTTACGATTTCTTCACCAATAATATCTCTGCTATCAGAGTATATTTGCTTTTGGAGTTCCTTAGACCAATCTTTAGCCTCACGCTTTTGTTGGTCTAATAAGGTTCCTTGTTCTGTTTTACCTTGCAAAGCTCGGGTGGGATTGACAGATTGTGTTCTAAGAACTGTTCCATCTGTCGAATCCCCAGAACGTTTAGGATCCTTACACTCAGACTTACTTTCTGAGAGGGAATTAGATCTCCGTTAAGGACTTTAAGGGGTCAAGCCTGGGTTAAATGTTTTCAATAAATAAATAATTATTATTAGAATAATTTTTTTTTTTTTAATTCTTCTCACATGTTAATTTTTTTTACATAATATATATGTATTATACATTATATTTATCAATATAAAAAATGTTTATAATGCATTTTTAATCCTGGTTATTAAACTTATAATGATATTAAAAAATTGATTAATTTTTGCAGTTGCCGTAGGATATTGAAGCATTGAATGCATCTTTTAATGTCTAATAAGGCTTAAAATGTTCATGGAATATACGTTTACAGACTTATGTTTTTCCTTTTCTGAAAAAAAATTAATAACAATGTATTAAATATAAAAGTTGATAATAACAAGAAAAATAGTGAATGTTATGTACGTATACGTACATAACATTCACCTAAAACTTATCTTTTTGAAAATTGGGCAACATAAGTCCGTAGAAATATATATTTTAAAAGTTTCCCCAAAATTTCAAAGTGATTCATCAACCTGGCTCTGAAATATCCTGCGGCAAGTAAGCTAAAATCATTAAAAAAGCATTAATGAGATAAATGCATTTAAAGTTTCACTTATTAGATTTAAAGTTTTACTTATTTTATCATTCTAATACCATATTCTTCAGGTATCGTACAATTTGTATGTGTAATCTTAATAATATGTATATTTAATAGGTTTATAGTGACTTTTTTCTGGTTTTATTAATATAATACTCAGTATATTTTTTTAATATACATGTATTATCTAAAATAACAGAAAGTCAACTTCAAGAATCAGTTTCTTTATAAAAAGAGGAATAAAATTTTTTAAAACTAAAAGAATACTTAGCTATTATTGAATATTAATACATGATTATTTTATATATAGTTTATGACTATTTTATATAATAATATTTATACTATGATTATTATATTATATTATATGATTATAATTTTTATTATAAGCATTAAATTTAATTAAAAGTATGTAAAGAATGCAGTAAAAACAAATACTGTTTGACAGTTGTGTACAATATCTCTTTCTCTCTCTCTCACATGACAAGTCTTCCATAAGATTATTGATTTTTCGAATAGCCTTGTCAGGTGATAGAGAAAGAGAGAGGCATAGATAGTGTTACAGCTGCTAATGGAAGTGTGCACCAGCCACACGTTTGTAGTTCAGTTTTAAGCTATTATAATATCAAGTAGAATTATATATTATATATATTATATTATATAATATCTAAATAAAATAAGTAAAAAAACTAGTGGTTTATAAAACTGCATGAACAAATTATATCAGATAAGTATTTGCATAACCTTAAATTTATATTTTGTTTATGTCAAGAAATTGATTCTTTGTTTCTCCATTTCAGCATAACCAATGTGTCAACACTTAGATATACAATATTTGCAGAATACAGATAAAATTATAAACAAGTGTTTTGTTATGCTCAGTGTATTTGTGCTTAGTGCGATATTATGTGGTTGAAGTTATTTTATGTGTACTTATTTGTGAAAGTGTTTCAAACCTCCAATATAATTAGTATATTTCATGCCGTAAAGTACCACTCTCTATATTCTTTTGTTTCTTCTTCTGGTCGCAATTCACATGCTCTGCAAAAATATTGCTTTGGAGGAACGTCAATTACTTTTTCATTCTCATGCAGTATCAACACCTTGAAGAGAATTGAATCCTCGCTTCCTCCAAGAACCATCACCTGATACACTTATATGGCAATTCTGACTTGTTGAATCATATACTTGCTCGACAGTTGCTTTCATAGACTGTTTACCAACTTCTTTACAAACATTTTTTATCTCTGTATTAATAATGTCATAATTACTGTGAGAAACTGGACTCGGCAAATCCATATTTCCACAAAAAGTAACTAAACCAGCATGCCCATGAACAAGAGTTCTCATTGTGTACACTAACATCTATTTATTTCATAAGCGTTACTTTTTTCCAACTTTTCTACTTGAATCAATAACAAATACCTTAAAACAGTTTGTACATGTTATTGTTATTTTACTTCCCAAACCTCTCACATCAACTTCAGAAAATTTAACTGTACCATGACAATTCTGACAAACTAAAAATTCTTCTAAGGTTGGGAAAAGTAGTGATATATCTATAATTTTATTTTCTGTGCTACTTTCTATCAATGGTATCAGTTTTTAACTTTTTACTTGATCTGGATCAATGTTGATGGAAGTGCATCGTAGTTGGATCTTACTGATGTTGATAATTTTTTATGAGCAGATGTACAGGTATTCTGTTACTTGAGTTCTGGCATCTTGTTTTACTGCTCGTTTTTGTATACACTTATAATTAATTTTCTAAACTAATAAAATTTAAAGTTAAAAATATAAATTTTAATTTAAAATCCACTGGTATTTACCTAAAAATAATGTAAATACTTTATTCAAGGCAGGCAAATATTTACTTCAAATAGAACTGACTTATTTGTGCAGTATTATTAGAGTAAAAAGAATCATTATTTATTAACTATTAAATTTGAATCAAGTGTTTCAAACCTCCAATATAATTAGTATATTTCATGCCGTAAAGTACCACTCTCTATATTCTTTTGTTTCTTCTTCTGGTCGCAATTCACATGCTCTGCAAAAATATTGCTTTGGAGGAACGTCAATTACTTTTTCATTCTCATGCAGTATCAACACCTTGAAGAGAATTGAATCCTCGCTTCCTCCAAGAACCATCACCTGATACACTTATATGGCAATTCTGACTTGTTGAATCATATACTTGCTCGACAGTTGCTTTCATAGACTGTTTACCAACTTCTTTACAAACATTTTTTATCTCTGTATTAATAATGTCATAATTACTGTGAGAAACTGGACTCGGCAAATCCATATTTCCACAAAAAGTAACTAAACCAGCATGCCCATGAACAAGAGTTCTCATTGTGTACACTAACATCTATTTATTTCATAAGCGTTACTTTTTTTCCAACTTTTCTACTTGAATCAATAACAAATACCTTAAAACAGTTTGTACATGTTATTGTTATTTTACTTCCCAAACCTCTCACATCAACTTCAGAAAATTTAACTGTACCATGACAATTCTGACAAACTAAAAATTCTTCTAATGTTGGGAAAAGTAGTGATATATCTATAATTTTATTTTCTGTGCTACTTTCTTCAATGGTATCAGTTTTTAACTTTTTACTTGATCTGGATCAATGTTGATGGAAGTGCATCGTAGTTGGATCTTACTGATGTTGATAATTTTTTTATGAGCAGATGTACCAGGTATTCTGTTACTTGAGTCTGGCATTTGTTTTACTGCTCGTTTTTTGTATAAACTTATAATTAATTTCTTAAAACTAATAAAATTTAAAGTTAAAAATATACTTTTAATTTAAAATCCACTGAGTATTTACTAAAATAATGTAAATACTTTATCAATGCAGGCAATATTTACTTCAAATAGAACTGTACGTATTTGTGCAGTATATTAGAGTAAAAAGAATCATTTATTTATTAACTATTAAATTTGAATCGTATGGTAAAGTAGATTTCTACTTTACCAAACTCTACGCTTGATAGTTGCTTCGTTTAATATACTTGTATGTAAACGTCGAAAACCTCCCAATTATTATTTTAGTTAAATTAAAATAAAATGTCTTTTTTTGCAAAAATAATTTTAGAGAAATAATGTCTATTGATGCTTACTTTATTTCAATTATAACTTGCGAAAAAATTTTTTGTTTTTTTTCAAATTTTGGGATAATGTTTTATGTAAGAAATACTTTAAAAAAAGTTAATAAAAAAAAAATCGATTTTTTGAGCAGTTAACCCAGGCTTGACCCCTTAAAGAAGTCAGCAAATGATTTGCTAGACTTCTTAAAGAGTTTAGAGGGTTCTCCAACCTTAAACTCTTGCCCTTGTAAACCATGCGGTTTCTTACTGCAGTGCAGGGCGCCCGGGGCAGCTCGGGTGCCCTGCGTTCAGGTTTTCCACGTTTTGGAGGAATCTGACGCAGTTAGGACATGTTTGGAGTGTAACGCCACTAGTTCCACACAGCTGGCGCTCCTTTGCTACCAATTCGGTAGAGCACTGCTGAGCGAAGTGCCCAATGTTTCCGCATCGGTAGCATGTTCGGCTCGGGCAATCCGACGACCTATGACCGACTTTTTGGCATGTGAAATACACGCCGACAAAATTGGTGCTCAGGTTCGTTGGATTTACTGCCGTCGCCTGTGGTTGCACATACCTCACCAGGTTTTGTGCCATTTGTGGGACAAAAACATTTTGCTGGGGCAGTTGAGAATTCGTCAAAGCACGTCTTTCTCTTTTGCCCGAGCTCTGTTTTTGTTGCCCAGGTGACAGTTGAGAAACAGGCACGTACGATACGGATTTCGAGTTGGAGGCACTCACTCCATTATTCGACTTGCCGTATCGTTTCTGAAAACTATTAGCGACGTTGGAAGTACCGTACACAGCGGCTGCTTCGTATTCGCTCGAAGAAGAGTTTGGCGAGTTTTTCGCACTTTTCTTGCTCTTCTTCTTAATAGTTTTCTTCGACGACTGTTTATCCGAATGAGAAGATTCATCCTTACTCTTTTCGGTAACAGTAGCTTGTCAAATCAGAGAAATTCCTGATTTGTCGTACTGGTATGTACCTACGGTAATCTGGCCTCGTCTGCGAGTAGGCCATCTTCACTTGTTGTTCTAATGAGGGAGGGCATTTAAATTTATTTACGATCGCTCTGAAACAGTTCAAGAATGTCGTAGCCTTTTCTCCCTCATTTTGTGTTCTTGATCGAAGTTTCATGAGTAAATCTTCGTCATTTATTATACGGCCATACTCATTTAGGAACTCGATCTCAAAATCACGCCAATCTCGAAGAGATGGCTGAACTGTTATATACCAGAACAGTGCTGATTTTGAGAACACATTGGGCAGGGCACTGAACATCCTGCGATCTGAGAACTCGTTGTCATTTCTGAAGTCGTGCAAACGGTTCAGAAACTCTTCCGCGTCCTTTTTGGTCTCACCATCAAAGGACATGTTCCAGATACGCAGCTCTCGTGCGCACCTTGTCCGATCGTGCGTTCGGTTATCGTCTTCACGATACCTTGGCCTGGCCTCGTAGGATTCTCTTTCCCGACGGTCGTCTATATTATCCGTCCGGGAACTCCTACGTCTGCTGGTAGAAGGATTCCTACTCTCTTGTCGGCCTTCAACCGCCCTACGAGAATCGGATCTCCTACGAGCAGGTTCGCGATCAGACTGATACCCATCGGACGAATCCGTCTGAGTACTCTGATCGCAAGTGGCCACCGCACGTTTCTCTCGAGGCGTTTCTCCACGTCTGTCCGACCTCTCTCTGTGACCTTGCTCCGGAATTTACGGCTGTGCTCGGTCGTCGAGTTTACGGTTGGACTGACATTTCTGAGTACGTCTCTCCGTACAGCTATCACGACGTTCATCGTTGCTTGAGGCTCTACTCACAGAACGATGGTACCGTGACTTTCTGTTTGGAGTCGTGTACTCACGCCTCTCTCTTCTATCTTGTCCCTCACAAGTCTTAGAAGAGGTCTCACGACGTCTCTGTTCAAACCTTGGCTTTTCATAAGATTGAACATTGACGTCATTAGGAAGGTCATATCCATTCCTATCATCAACAAATTGACGTTCGGTTGTATTAGCCTCGGGTTGCCTGTTGTCGTATTGTCTAGAGGTGTATCCTCGTGACGTACGACGGTCGGCTTCCGTCTGCGAACCCAAGTCAAAATGTTGTGTTGGTACTTCACTCTCTCTAGTGCCAAGATGTCCGCTGTTTCTTTGCTCTTCAATTGGGAGGTAATGTGCGGGTGCATAAAAACCTCCAAGTTGAGCAGTCGTCACGGTCGTAACCGTCGACGTAGTGGTTGTGCATGAGGTTGTAGCCACCGAAACAGGAACATAAGGGATTGCAGTCGTGATCATGTTTGCTCCCAGTACCTCACCAAACCGTTTAGGTATAGCACCTGTTGATGCCAACCTCGGGCTTTGTGCAGTACTCATTGGCGAGTTTCTAGACAGACCACTTGGTGACAGAGCTCCATCTTCTTCAGGAATGGGTGCTCTGTCACTAGCAACCCTTTCGCGATCCGACATTTCGGACTCGCAGGAAACTTCCATTCCTGATGGGACCACACTCCCTTTCCTGGAACGAGGTTTCCTAATTTCCCATAGTTCCTGACATACTAGAGGTTTATGTGCAGGCTCTGCCCTTACATTCTCATCGTATTCAGGGAACCATGGTATTTCCAGATTAATGTCTACACATATTATCCGGTGACGCAAAAGGCGTTCGCGGCACTCCGCCTCTTCGCCATTTGCGTTTAAACTCAGATTCTCCAATTGGGCATACACTGCCTCAATCGGAAGCTTCTTTGTTTCTCGACGAATATCCCTAGCTATGCGTGATTCACGCATAAGCTGGGCTATTCGGGCTTCATAGCTGCTGGCCATTATTTTTTTTTGACCAGCAGCAGCCGACGTGTTACGTCGGGAGAAGTACTCTCAACCGGGATTTCAGATGAAATCCCTAGTGTTTCAAATACTTCGGAAGTATCCAAATTTCAATTGGAAATTATTTTATTGGATTCACCACAATAAAATAATTATTACTCCCAACGAGTAAAAAAAATTTTGGTGTCGGCTTAATTACAATAAATTGTAAAAATGCACCGACTAGTGTACCAACAAAATTAATTTACTTGATCAAAGTCCAAAAGATTTATTTCAAAAAAAATTTATTTCGTCCTTAGAAGAACAAAATAATTATATTTTGTTGGTTAAAGTTGTGGCAAATCACACACTTAACACTTGTACCAAATTAAAGTTAATTACTTAACTTGCTCACAAGTCTAAATAATTAATGTTTATAATAGTGTCTTGTGACTCACACACACCAAGACTCTATACAATTGCTTCTTCAAGCAAAAATAATTATTAACAAAAAGAAATCTCTAAATTATTTTAATATCGACGGTAATTTACCAGTAATGGTAAATTTAACGATTTCCCAAAATATCTCTCTCGCCAGTTATAATCCAAAAGATTCCTCACTGGCAAAAAGAATTTATTTTGTTATGGAAAATGAAATAATTAAAGTTTCAATCTATTAATAAATACACAACAACAAATTATAAAGGAAGAAAAGAAAAGAAAATAAATTAAATTATTTATCTCGCTAACGAGCCTAAATAATTAGTTTTAAACTAAATATAAAAATAAATACAGTGTCTTGTGATTCACACACACCAAGACACTATTTATTATTTTGCTTTTCCAAGCCCAAAACAACAAAAAAAAATTTCCTTTATAATTTACACTACTCTACAAACACAAATTTAATTAAATTACTTCAACATTAGGGGTATTTACAAAATGTAAATGGTACCCGTATGGTTTGCAACAAAATAATTATTTCACTAATTGTCGTCCCAAACGACAATTTTTCAGCGAAATATATTTATTTTATCCTAAAAAGGACTAAATAAATAATTTATGTTGCTACCAAGTTGAAATAATTTATATTTCCTTTTTTAAATAAATTGAACGAAAAGGAAATGAAAATGTAATTATTTAAATTGCTAACAAGTCTAAACAATTAAATTTATACACCGAATAATTTTCTCAAACACACCAAAAAAAAATTATAACCAATTATTTAACTAACAAACAAGTCTAAATAATTGGTAAAAATGTGTGGAGATATAATTTAAACACACAAAAAAGAAAAAGAAAGTTTTTTACATATATTAAAATTTCACGGCAAATAACGAATACAAAATATTAGGTTAAATGCCGATCATTAAAATACATGCAAAAAAAAATTTTTAAATTTAATTATTTAACTCACTCTCATGTCTAAATAATTATATATTATAACTCTCGTATCTTTGCGGAACAATCACACAAAGATACTTAACATTAATTGTTTAACTTGCAAAAAGTTTAAACAATTAACACGAGTTATAAACAAAAAATTTTCTCACACTCAAAAATTTACAAAAATATATTACAAGTATCGTGAACAGTAATACTCAATAAATACAAAATATTAAATTAAGTAATCACTTTCAGATAATTGTAATAAAAATAATTTTAATTATTTTACTCACACACGAGTTTAAATAATTAATCTTACAACTATTGTAACTTTGCGGCTGATTCACACAAAGTTACTTAATGTTAATTATTTAACTTGCAAACAAGTTTAAATAATTAACAAAAGTTGCAAAATATATTTTATATACACAAAAATTTATACATATATTATAAAAATAAATAGTAATAAATAATATACACAATTACTAAATTATAATTACATATAATATATGTCAGGGAGGGGAGAAAGCAACAACAATTTCGCTCTCTAACTCAAAAAAAAATCAATTAAAATTTCGCCGCGTCCCGTATATAAAGAAAACAAAATTATTTAAATTTTCTTTAAAAGGGAGGGGGTGGGGCAACTACCTCTCCCGAAAGGATCTAATTATAAAACACTCTCACACCACTAATATAGATCAGATCCCGCGCTGGAACGAAATTATTTTATTAAAACGAAAATAAAAATAATTCACCGCAGTGGTTTCTATTGGCGAAAACAGCTGCGAAGACTTAATACGCGAAAGGGCTAGGCGATCGCGCTATTTTTCTCTCTCTCACACACCATACAGCCCGCCTAGCACCTAACTCCGATTCCCCGCGACTAGGGATTCTCTCTCTCTCACTCCCACTCGCGGGCGCAATCGGAGAGAGCCGATGATGTTCGGCTCTTGCAAAGTCTTTCCTGCGCGCTGTTCGGGAGGGATTCTCGCTGCCCGCGATCCGCGGCGCAAGCTACTCTCTCCCTACTTTGCCGCTCCCATACAAGCTAGGCAAAGTTCTCCCGTCAAGCTTACGATCGGGAAGGATCGATCTCGGTGAGATCGGGCGCTTCTGGCTAAACACGGTCGCGCGCGAACTCTCTCCCGATATACCGGTGTATACCTCTCCTCGGATACCCGAGCAAGAGGGGGAATACTCCGGTATAGAGACACGTCTCACACGCCGTCTCTCGCGCTCTCTCTCTCTCTCTCTCTAAACGCAACCCGCTCACGTTTCGCCGCGACACTTCTCGCGCGCGAAAAGATGGCCGACAAACTTCTACTTTAATTTAATACGGTGAGGACGAAACCGAACGTCCTGTCATGGTCGCCATTTGTGACGTGGTAATCGCGCACCTGATCGAATTTAATTAATTTTAATAATTAGAATTGACCATTGGGTCGCGTTGCCCAATACCGCGCACACAATTATTTAATTTATCCGAACTGCGGTCTGTCGCCAGGAACGCGAGTCGCGGGGACGTACGGTATGGAGGATTCGGGCGATCCTCCTTGCCTCGACACGATTTATAAAAATTAAAGGATGTCGGCGGAGCGGAGAGAATAAAATAAACACACTCAATTAAAATAAAATGAATAAAACCATTTATTTAATTTAATTTAACATTTTGGCCGTCCAGGCCTCGTGCCGTGACAATGCACTTTCGCGCGGGCGGAAGTATCGGGAGCCAACCGGATCAAGATCCTCGCCTGCGGTTGACTTGACTCCAATTCCGCTATTCGGGTACCGTCGTACCCGAACACACTCCCGATGTACACACACACAAGGGAGGGGGGAGGGTCACGATAGTAACTAAAACTCTTACCGGTGACGCTCCTCGGGGATGGCCCAGCCGATCCTCGGCGACTGGTCGACCTCCTTGATACAGGGACGACCGGTGGTTGAGGTGGTGAAGGCGGCCCTTGCCGCGGCGAGTGAGTCGCGATTCGCGGTATCACCCGCGCACGACCCCGTCCTTGATTACACACACACACACTCTCGCGCTCTCATCCCTACGTACTATTGCGCGCGTAATTGTACACTTGATCGACGTAAACAAATGTCGTCGGTTGGCCTTGACATACCAAAGGCTCCGACGACTTACATTTAACATGAGTTTAAATGCTTTGTTCGCCGCGAATAGTTGTGTGACGATTTCCGTCACAATTTATTTAATAAATTAACTCGGCGAGATCATTCATCTCGCCGATTAACGAAGATATCAAGCTTGTTGATGTACCACATAACGTTTTTTTATTAGCTTCTGAGAAAGAGAAAAAAGGAAGAAAAAAACATTTATATTAAAAAAAACATTATTTTAGACTTTAATATGTCATCTTTGCTTACTTTAAATTTTAAGAGCGTACAGTAGAGTAGTACCTGTGAGAGAGAGCCGTAGGGGGAAAAAAAGAGGAAGAGCAAAAGAAAGAAAAGAGAGAGATTGATTGATAAATAATTTATTAATGCCTAGATTGTAATCAATCTTAAGGCAATAGGATAGTTGAATAGTAGAATAGAATAATAGAATATTAAATTACAAATTTCTGTGCTCTCTTATAAACTAAAGTAAGCTAGAATTTATCGGTAACCATTATAGATAAACATACAATTAAATAGTGCTAACATTAATTAAATGCTTGAACAATCTATGTTTGAAGATATTAACACTGAGGCGTAACTTGAGCGGTAAAGAATCCCAAAAATCCATAACACGGATTGTGAAGGAGTTTCAGAAGGTAGTTATATAAGATTGCGGGCGCTGGAAACAAGAATGCACTATATGTTAAAAGCAACGCACTTCGCTTCTAGATGGCGGTAACAAAGAAAAAAGGTAATTAGGTCTCTTCGTTATGAAAATCTAATAAGTTAACAAACCTAAAAAATACTAGCGTCTTTTCTCTACAGATAACCAATTTAGTTTGAAAATTTAACCGAACGCAAACATTTAAAAGGCGCTGAAGTTTTATATTTATAATTCGGGTAAATCATTGTAAACAACGCACGCGTAATCAAAATGAAGTAGACCTAGCGCCGTAACCAACTTAATTCTAAGAGAAAGAAAGAGAAAGTTTCCCCTATTTCTTAACTTTTGTAATATACCATGGACTCTAGAAACTACACTAGAAATGTGTGAGTTTCGGTGGAGGTTCTCATCGATTAAGATACCCAAATTACGCTCTGAACCAACCAATTCAATTCTGTTACCATTTATTATTATAGGATACAACGCATCATTCTTAACAAATCGTAACTGCTGTACGGAACCAATCATGATAGCCATTGTTTTGTTAAAATTAATGTCAAAACCAACAGTTTGAGCCCATCTTACCACTCTAGAACCGTCTTGCACCAATTTTTCAAGATAAGTGTTGCAATCGGCTGGTTTGTAGCTAATATACAATTGCAGGTCAGCAGCAAATAACATCCCCTTGGAGTGGACTACCTTATTCATAATGGAGTTTATGAAGATGAGAAATATAATTGGTCCAGGTGTCGAACCTTGGGCGATACCTGATAAAGTTTTAGCAAACTCAGAGAGAACACCATTTAGATCGGAGACAACCAGTGAACGACCACTGAGATAAGAATGAAACCATTCAATTACACTATTGGCAAAGTTAAGTCGCTTTAATGTACGAAGATACTCAAAATGGTTCACTGTGGCGAATGCTGTCTTCAAATCAAAGAGTATCAAGAATATTACCATCCCCTTTTCGATTGCTAATCTATCACGTTCGAAACCCCGATTAATAAAGTGATAGGATGCCATTATTTTCCAAGTTTCGTGTTATCTGTTGCGTAATCAATCTATCAAAGACTTTGGTAAAGTGAGGGAAATTAGCAATTAGTCTAGTATCTGAAGGTGACAAAGGTTTAGCTATTTTGCTGAGATTAAGTAATTTGAACTTCTTTTTTTTTAAACCATATCTACTTGAACTCAACTTTCTTCTAATTTTCGGTTTTAGTACCTATTTTTATTTGTTTCCGAGTTGTAAGCGATCAAATTAAAGTAATTTTTACTGATATTATTATTAGATATCGAATAACTCTCGTAAAAGTGGCCATTGGCAAGAGATAACTTGGCTTTCTTCACATTTTTATATTATAAAAGACATACCAAAGTTAGGATGAGATTCGTTTCCCGGAAATGAAGTACTCCCCTTGTAAATATATGTTTAATCATGCATTCCTTTGTTTCCACGTAACAGGTTGAACATCTTACACAACAGTCTTTCGCTCATTCTCTCTTTGTAATACATTTCAGCGACCATCTAGGATGTTCTTGGATAGGCTTGTCCGCTTTTTTCCATTTCCATATTCCTACACCGCATATTTTACATTTTACTTTGTCGTTCTCTCCTGTAGAATAAAATCCTACTTCTGCTAGATCCTCGATTAAAATAAAGGCGTGATGCCAGCATTTAAATGTATCTAATCAACTTTTCTTAATTGACAAATTCACTCCGCAATCAGTTTAATCAAAACCCTATTGTAGATCCATAATTATTTCTTTTATTATTTTTTCTTTATTGTTATCTATAGATGTTAATATGTCTAACATTTCTGGTAACTCTTCCTGTGTTATCATTGGTACTGTAATAGGCTTTATTATTCTCGTTCTGTATTGTTGGGAAGATATCATTGGTCGCATTTTGTAGTAATTCCATAACTTCTTCACTTAGAAAGGATTCTAATTCAGGCCAACTTATTTCCTTAGCTTTTTGTGGTTCTGGGCTATCCTCTGGTTTTTCGACGTTCTTTATTTCCATAGGTTCTGTTTGTGTCATTTTTGAACTTAAAGTTCCCACTTCTTCTAGTTTTTCGGTGTCTCTTTCGTCCTTCACAACAAAACTGGTTATTTCTTGTTGTACTGGTTCCAACCGAATAATTTGATGGTTATCTCTGCAATTCAAATTCATTTTTATAGTAACAATCTCGATTTCTTTTTCTTTGTTTTATTCTATTATTGGTCTAATTTGAGTGGATATTTTTTGTCACTTTTTTTTATTTTTCGCTCCTCGATATTCTTTTTACAGTTGTAACATTTTTGCTTCTCGGGATCCATATTTACGGCTCTACATTTTACATGAAGGAATATTCAGATCTATGCTGTAAAATATCTTTTAAAAATAATACATTTTATGTATTTTTCTTTGGTTTGTTTTTTTCATACAGTCGTAAGAGGATAAGTTTTTCCTTGCTTTAACTTCTTGTATTATCCTCATTGACTGGCTCTCATATTTTAAATGTAAGCAAAAAGAAAATGAAGATTATTATTACATTGAATTTACTCTGTTCTCATTATTTAACTTTAAAATTGGATATAAATACGATTCTCTCTCTGAAATTTTTATATCTACAGTTTTAAACTCAGAAGCAATAAATTGACTCTTTTCATTTTTCTCTATCTCAACCTCTATTTCGATGTTCTCCTCCTTAACTTTATTTAATTTTTGTGTTCCTAAATAAAGTAATAGTTGAATGATTGAACTCCATATTGCCCCAATTAAATATAAGGAGAAACCGTAAATTCCGTGCAACATAAAGCCATGCATAATCGTATCGATAATTAAGTTGATGAGGTGACTTATAAAAAATCCTTTGAGACCCGCAGAGATGTTGTTAAACGTTAAAAATTTCGTTCATAGTTTGTTAAATGTTTACTCAGCCAGATTATTCAAGGCTTCTTGGTCATATATATTGCCCGTAGTGATCTCTTAGGTTTATTTTCCATCCCGAAGCTCCTAATGCCATTTAATTCAATACCATAGATTTTTCTAATGAGAATAATATCATATCGTGAAGTTTACTGGTCCTTTTTGTCCGTATATTCCACTAGTAGCAGGTGTCTGGTGAAACATATCTCCATGTTAGTTTTGTTTGAGGCGTCAATATCTAAACGATTATCACGCATTAGGGGTTTCCCAGTTTATACTAGTATACGCGTTCTAGGTGTTAGAAAATACGATTTATTGTTCCAAAATACGGGTAGTTGCTCGTAACACCCTGTCATTTTTCTCCCGACTACCTCTATTTTTAAGCATTTTAATAGATGAACAACTTCTTGCCGGCAAAACCGAGGCGAGCGCGAGGACTTGAGTAAGATTGTGTTTTTCGATTTCGCACCTTTCTTTTAATATGTCGTAATACATTCTATTTAACTGTAGGCGTACATATTTTTCAACGTATAAACATTTTGAGTTTATGTATGCAACTATATCGAGATTGTTCCTCTCAATCGTTTGTTTGTTTATAAAACTGTCAATTTTGGCGACTTCAATTATGAAAAGCTTGGAATGTTCGGTGCGCGCGAACCCAAAACCGCATACATTCTGCTCTTGTTTTTCCATAGTGCGAATGTAATATTATTAGTTACAAGCAAGTACATTATACAATTTTCTTGCGCTTTATATATTTTATCTAAATTTCCTTCATATAACACAGAATATTTTTTAACTCCGCATGAATCCTCCGGATGCGCTTCCTAGAAAACTTGCGAGGAATCGATATCTGTATATTATTATTTCAACATGACCTGCGACATAAGCGTCTTTATAGCTACCGTATGAATCCGAAAAAGAACCTCCAATACAATTTCCGCTATTATCATTCCCACCCACGAACACGATTGGTTTATTAGTGGAACTATTTCTCGGTAGATTTATAATTTGGATGCCGCTTATAGAAAATAGTCTGAACGATGAACTCCATAACATTCTTCCCTAATTATTTCTTTATAATAACTAATTTCTCCGTTTAGGACGCGAGATGCTTGTCCGTGCATACCACAATGTGTAACTGTACGTGTGATTTTTATTATGCATTTATATACATGCGTGGTACCGTAATCGTTCCATTGTAGTAATTATGCGTAAATTTTTGTTACATTAATGTATGGTTTCTGTATATTACATTCTTTAACATCTACTAATGATATTGTTGTTAAATTTGAAAGTTGCTCCCCGCAGTCATATCTGTAAAGCCCCGACGAGTAATTAATTACACTTACGAACAGAGGCAGGAGGAATGATCTCTTTGCCATCTGTAAAAAAGATAATTTTTCTATGCTTTTATTGCCCTCGTACGAATTTACAATGTTATTTTCTATTTGTCTATTCGAAACGGATTTCTATTTCTTTCGGAATGGTGTCTAATATTTCTTTAAAATAACTCAAAAGTATGAATATTAAAGTTTTTTCTTTATTAATTAAATTATTTCTACAGTAATTTTCCATATTCCAAAAATTCCCCGCATGTTTTTGCTTAACTAGTTTTTGGAATAAATCTTTAGTACTTATATTATTAAAGATATTAATAATATTTAACAACGTCTGAAGAAACAAGAAATGATTTGAATGTTCTGTTGGTAACTCATGTATTTTTATAATATCCCCGTTTGTTTTAAATGTACAATTTGTTTTTGTACACGGAAAGAAATTTGGAAGGCTGACACTTAAAATAAATGTCAACTCGACTCATTTCCGACAATCGGCACTATTTATGCAAGTTCTTGAAAGAATTCGCGTCGAAATCGGCACCTATGAGACTACGATATTCTCGGAGTCTCCACGCTTCAAAGACGAAGTGTAGCGCCCCCAGTAGCGCCCCCCAAAACCTCCGAGTTTTACGGCGTCGTGTTGATTCCGCTTTGGAGCTCTCAGACTTCTAACTCTGCGGAATCTCGGATGCGCTTATACGAACGATCGAGTTGAGTGTTTACATTTACATTATATAATTGTGTAGTGGTATTAAAATAATTTATATAGAAATGAAAATAATAGTTGTTTATTTTGCGAGCTCGAAAATAATAAGAATTTTTACATTAAAGCGACTAATTCTAAGAAGCGCTAAGTCAAAATACGCTTCACGTACTCGACCTGACAAGATACCACGTTTGGAGGTCTGAGAGCTCCAACGGGCTGAGCTCACTACGCAGCGAAATCTCGGATACCCAGCCCTTCCAGTATGAGTGCTCCAACTTCAATTCTGAGCGCGCTGTATATCCGAAATTATTGGAATCGAAACACTTCTATTTAGAAGCCAATAACTCCCATTTTTGAGGTGTAAAGACGCAGTACTTTTCGGATATACATTGTTTCCAAACCTTCGACGCTTCAGCCTTCCAAATTTCTTTCCGTGTATGTATTTTCCGACTCTTTGTAACGTTATGATTGTCCCTGTTAACCCGTCACAGTCAATCGACATTCTTGTAGTCATGGGCGCTGAGAATAAAAATTTATTTGATTTTTAAAGTTTTATTATCGTTAATTTAGCATTGATTTTATATTTAATATTGAAATTACGGTAATTAAATTCGGTGGATTGAGACAGCAATTCGGTTTCGCAACTATCTATTGTCTGTGAATGCAGTCTTTCTTTTTTGCAAATGAATTTTCCTTGAAACTTTTTACAATTCTTCAAGTCGGTGCTTGAGAACGCGTATTAATTTGCTTCTTGTTGCAGTATATAGTTATTTTCTGGTTCAATGTAAGCGCTGGTTGATTCTTTTGTATATAAGTTTTGTGGAATTGGAAAAAGAAAATACCCTGTACAATACGCAAGTAGATTTTTTAACCAAAAGAATCTCTATTTGTATCTCTCCCCTTTTTAACGGAAATTCGTTGGTTTTCTCACATTTTTCAATATAATTAACAACTTGTTTGAGTCTATTAGATGATAATAAAGTAGTATACATTTGATCTTCTTTTATTCCTTTTAAATTAATAAGTTTAACTACGGTGTAACTTATCTGGTTGTCCGGTTTTATGATTTTATGTTAAATGGTTTAATTTGTTGCATAATCTTCAATTCATTCCTTAATCATATTTATTTTAGTAATATTATGCGTAAAGCATTCAGGTCACCTCAAACCTGTAATCAATAAATACGATCATCGATACGACTTCAAATTAATTTATATTTCAGTAATCCCATCTTCCAATAATTTAAAATCATTCCTTAACAATATTTGCTATATAATAAACTTTATATGTAAAAGAAATTATAAAAAAAAATTACTTTAATTTTATACTATAAATCAATGTGATATATATATATATATATATATGGAGTATTCCACGTGAAGTGGTCCGATAAAAATTTTAAATTGCACCAAATTTTGGGTACACATTGCAAATGCTTTTCAGAATACAGAAACAAATTTTTAGATACTGGAATTTATTAGCTCAAAAGTTATTCTAACCTCAAAAGTGAATTTTTCCAAGTTTTTTTTAACACCAGCTGGGTTTACCGCTATTTAACTCAAACTCTTTCAACTTTTACTATAGAACATTATATGTAACATTCGTTGCTAATTATGTCTAGAATTTATTCTTCTGGGTTAGAATTTCTAATCTCAAGGTCAATGTTACATAAACTACATGTCAATATTTAACTGAAAAAAAGTGTAAGTGCGCCACAATTGATTTTTTTATCCAAAAGTTCTAAAAAAAGCTTGAAGCAATACCTTTCAAATGGTCTGTGGCATTTTTATGGCCTTTAATTCTGTAAAAAGTTATAAGAATTTAAATAAACACGAAAATTGTTTTAAAAATTTAAATGGGAATTACTATGTTAATTTTTGTGAATTTTTTGTCTTTTTTTTAACTTGTCATAACTTTTTATAAAGGCCATAAAAATGCTAGAGACCATTTGAAAGCAATTGCTCCAAGCTTTCTTTTAGACTTTTGAATGAAAAAATCAATTGTGGCGCACTTAGACTTTTTTTCAGTTAAATATTGACATGTAGTTTATGTAACACTGACCTTGAGATTAGAAATTCTAACCCAGAAGAATAAATTCTAGACATAATTAGCAACGAATGTTACATATAATGTTCTATAGTAAAAGTTGAAAGATTTTGAGTTAAATAGCGGTAAACCCAGCTGGTGTTAAAAAAAACTTGGAAAAATTCACTTTTGAGGTTAGAATAACTTTTGAGCTAATAAATTCCAGTATCTAAAAATTTGTTTCTGTATTCTGAAAAGCATTTGCAATGTGTACCCAAAATTTGGTGCAATTTAAAATTTTTATCGGACCACTTCACGTGGAATACTACATATATATATATATATTATAACGGTAATTCTTCTAGCGCATAATTACTGCGCAATTACCGTCAACCACCGAATTTGTCGCGACTTGAGCATACACGCGTACATGAACGCGCCCCCCCCTGCGGAGATTCGGCAACAACGCGTGGCGATCGCGAGACCGCGCATGAAGAGTCAGATTCGTTCCCGGCCGCGACCGAGTAACAGCGATAATCCGTGTACACGCGGAAAAAGACCCGCGACGAGATCAGAGTGAGTGAGTGTGTGTGAGTGTGGCCTGCCTCCGAGTCCTATGAGAGACATCCTGGGGTCTATTGTCCGAGACCACCGTCGTCCCGAATGAACTTGCGAGTACGAGCGAAGTCAGCACCAGCGAGCGTGTCCGAGTGAGTACCGTGCCCTTGGCGATCGGCGCGAGGAACACTCGTGCGTCCTCTCGCAACGCGTTCCCGCGCATACTCGACAGCCTCCTCGCGATTCAGCTCGCGCCTTAGATTACGCGAAATAGTAGATTAGGTTTTAAGTCTGTATCCGTTGTAATAGTACACTTTCATTAAAGAAGCAGTAAAAGAAAAGTCTTTGTCTTGTCGTGTATTTCCACCTACTGTTCCTGCTTACCCCGCCGCCGCCGCGGGCGCGTTGACCTTCAGTCAACGGGCATTACTGGCTTGCCATGCCTTGCGCTCTCGAGCGAGCGCAAGTTCCAGGAGGATTTCCCCGAGTATATCTCGGTAGACGTAGTTCGCCGAGCGGTGCGAACTTCGTGTTGTGTACGGGTAATACGGCGCCGAGTGCGCTCCGCCGCAGCGCAGGATCGCCGAGACGGCTTCTGCTGCCGTTCAGGTAATTAGCGCATAGTGCACACTGAGTGCACTACATGTGCGAGATTTCCCCATCACAATATATATATATATATATATAGTAGTGTCCATTGATTCTGTAACCTGAAAAATAATATTTTTTATCCCTCCAGCGTTAGCAAATATATTTATATTGTTATCTGACCCTTACGTCGAGGACGTGCTGATAAGTTGTATTTTGAAGACTCACATATTTTTCAAAGAATATTTAACTGATAAAAAAATCTTTAATTATTACTCCCATCCTATTTCTACGCTTATATTTTGCTTAAACTCCATAAAGAGTTTCTGCAATAGAAAGTACTAAAATCAAATCGGAATAAACGACAAGTATTTTTTACCATACCATACATTGCATTTGTTTTAATTAAACTTTTATATATTTTGCTTAAACTCTATAAAAAGTTTTTATTAACTTCCACAAAACTGATAAAAAGGAAACTTCTTTTTTTTATTCTCTTTAAATAAACAATGTCTATCCTTCCCGTGCTTTACATCAGTAGATAAACAATTTTATAGAATAATAATAACTCATTTGTGCAAAATTAATTTCTGCATAACTAATAAAAAGTAATTTCTCTCCTTTTTATGCTCTTTAAATAAAATAATACTTGCACCACGCGTTGAATTGCCATCTTACTTTTGAATTATACGTCTGATTTAAATTAAATAGCGTATTGCATATGCAATATTTTAAGTTTTCTTATTAAGTAAGATTTAAAAGATTTATATAACGACATTATATGTTTCTAATGAGGCCTATATGTCGACACAGCGATTGATTTTGTTTTGCTTTTGCAGAGAAATGAAGCACTAGTACTTGATAACAATTTTATGGTTAAAAAAAGAATATACACGTCCAATTCCAAATCGGAAATACTATTTAGTTTAGATGTAAAACATTAGAATGCTTTATTTGACCATATTATTTTACACGATAAACTACTAACTACTAACTACCATCGATATAAGAGGATATTAGTAGGTCAATCATAAATCGACTGAAATACTTAATCAATGGTGGTGCAAGTATTATTTTATTTAAAGAGCATAAAAAAGAGAGAAATTACTTTTTATTAGTTATGCAAAAATTAATTTTGCACAAATGAGTTATTATTATTCTATAAAATTGTTTATCTACTGATGTAAAGCACGGGAAGGGTAGACATTGTTTATTTAAAGAGAATAAAAAAAATTTCTTTTTTATCAGTTTTGTGGAAGTTAATAAAAACTTTTTATAGAGTTTAAGCAAAATATATAAAAGTTTATTTAAAAAAAAAATAGAATGTATGGTATGGTAAAAAATACTTGTCGTTTATTCCGCTTTAATTTTAGTACTTTCTATTGCAGAAACTCTTTATGGAGTTTAAGCAAAATATAAGTAGAAATAGGATGGGAGTAATAATTAAAGATTTTTTTATCAGATAATATTTTTGAAAGTGTGATTGAAAACCATACTTGCGAATGTTGACTACTTCGTAGAAGGTGTTTTATATAAAGTACTGTCTAGAGGCACAAATTCAACCTGTTTATAATACAGACCTAACACAAAGTATTTTTCATCCTGTTCCCACTGTTTTTTATACCGCTATGGTTCAGCTGCATTTACGCACTTACTTTGGAGTGGTAGAAAAGTATCTCTACTTGTTTCAGTACCCATCTGATCCCCTGCAAGCTGCTAAAAATACAAATCAAAAGGCGCGATAGCGCCTGGACGCAAGTATGCAGGCGCGTAAGCCCTTATTATACAGCTAACTAACCCCTCAGATTTTTTATATTTTCGTACATTTAAAATTATACTATCTATTTATGCAATTACAAATCTCATATCTATTTTTTATATAAGTTTTCACTTTACAATAAATCCGGTTTGAATTCATAAGTGCATAGTGGAGAAATTCGATGTTATTAAAGTTGCTTGCTGAATTCCGATTCTCGAATTTTTGCTATTTCCACTTTCTTTTTCATGTGATGGCAACAAAAAGAGATAGCGTCATAGGAGATGCGAAAGATAGAAAAAGACGAAATTTTTTCCAGCCCATGAGAGAACGCCTACAGACGTAAAAACTGTTGGCAAGTTGTTTGAGAAGTGGCCGCAAGGGGGAGCTACTGCGCTACTCTCAGCATTACACACATCGTATATATATATATATATATATATATACGTAAGTTAACTTTCCCGTAACTCATTTTCGATGGCGTTCTGGTTTGGTAACCGGTAACTATAAACATTTTCCGGTAATTACAGGAAAATAAACAGTCATTTTCCTGTAATTACAAGAAATTAAAATATAATTTACTGACAATTTTTTTTCTAAAGATTTAAATGTAGATCACTGACTGTAAACCAAATCAGTTATGCCCAAACTTTTTTTAAATAAATGGAAATTTGAAAATATTCTTGTCTTGAGAGAAACAAGTAAGATTCGATCTAAATTCTTATTTGTACTCTGTTACAAGCGATGTAAATATATTACCAACTAAAATCATGCACTGAAGATAAAATAAGAATATAGAATACTTCAATATCGAATAACGACTTAGAGCTTACTTGGACTACCATACAGTGTACCATATCGGTCAGCTCAAGATTACATAATAAAACAAAATGGCGCAATCTACATACAATATCAATTTGTAATATGAGAGTAATTCTATGAGGTGTTAAAAATGCATCATACATAGAATATAAAATACGAATAAAATACTCATCTTCAGAATATAAAATTTTAGCATTATAGATAGTATTAAGGAATGTCTTACGGTAGACCAATATCAACAATACATAGTTAAAATAATAAATGCACACAATCACTATAACAATACAGGACGCAAATTAATTTTTTTCAAAAAGAATAAAAAATCATAGCACTATTTCGAACACTATATTACTAAATAAACCGAATTCTGTTAAAAATGCGGAAAACATGAATTGAGTTGTAGATACGAAATTCAGTAAATTTTAAGTCAAAACAATATTGTACATTGGACGTAAATCAACAAAAGAATAAGTCAACCAACAATTAAATACAGCGGCAAAGAAAGTGTTATAGACTTCCATACAGTGGACCACTAATTTCAGCGTTAAGTTACGAAATTAATTAAATAGAATACTACAAACTTTGTTAAATAAATTATTTTTTAAACAAGAGGATATTTTTAGTAGAAATTAAAGTCGCATTTTTCATCGTATGTAGAGTAACAATACTAGACATAGTTGTCGAATAAACAGATAACTGTTACTCAAAACGTATAACGCAAATTGATTTATAGTTGAAACTAACAACATTAAACTGCAATATTACAAGGTTACCTTGGACAGAACTAAAAAACATAAGTATATTAATCCGTAATGTGGAATGAAGATTTAATGGATAGGGTTATTCATGTTCATACAATGGACCACTATAATAAGTGCTACATTCAACAATAATTAGAGAATTGTCAGGCATTCTAGGTGACATGTATTCATTATATAATAAAAAAAATTTATCATAAAGTAAAATTGCATATTGTATTGTACGCTCAGCAGTAAGACTACATACGGCTATAATACCGGTTAATAGTTTCAGCATGACCTAATCTACGTTTATGCAGTGGATCACTGTTTACGCAGATAACATAATCGGATGTAAGGGTAAGACTGACTATATTATATTATTATATCCCAAGGTTACATTAGACAATATGAAAAAACAACTATGTAAAGCCTCAAGACTTCATGGATTGGGTTATGCATTGTCATACGGTGGACCTTAATAATGATCGCTAGTTTGATAATGTTCAATGTAGTTTCCAGCAAAATATGTGATATTAAAATTTTTACAGAATACATACTAACTATAATAGAAAGTGAAATAGCACTTTATCGTAGGCCCAGAAAAAATACCATAATACAGCCGTAATATCAAATAAGGGTGTGAATCGAACCTTATCGACGACCATACAGTGGACCCACTTTTGAGAATATAGATGTTGAATTAACAGATAACTGTTACTCAAATCGTTTAACGCAAATTGATTTATAGTTGAAACTAACAACATTAAACTGCAATATTACAAGGTTACCTTGGACAGAACTAAAAAACATAAGTATATTAATCCGTAATGTGAAATGAAGATTTAATGGATGGGGTTATTCATGTTCATTACAATGGACCACTATAATAAGTGCTACATTCCACAATAATTAGAGAATTGTCAGGCATTCTAGGTGACATGTATTCATTATATAATAAAAAAAATTTATCATAAAGTAAAATTGCATATTGTATTGTACGCTCAGCAATAATACCATATAAAGCTGTAATATCGGTTTATGGTATCATTGGTTATATTAGACAAAATGAAAAAGCAACTATGTAAAGCCTCAAGACTTCATGGATTGGGTTATGCATTGTCATACGGTGGGCCGTAAGAATGATCGCTAGTTTGAAAATGTTCAGTGTAGTGACCAGCAAACTATGTGATATTAAAAATTTTACAGGATACATACTGACTATAATAGAAAGTGAAATAGCACTTTATCGTAGGCCCAGAAAAAATACCATAATACAGCCGTAATATCAAATAAGGGTGTGAATCAAATCTAATCGACGACCATACAGTGGACCAACTTTTGAGGATATAGTTGTCGAATAAACAGATAACTGTTACTCAAATCGTATAACGCAAATTGATTTATAGTTGAAACTAACAACATTAAACTGCAATATTACAAGGTTACCTTGGACAGAACTAAAAACCCTAAGTATATTAATCCGTAATGTGAAATGAAGATTTCATGGATAGGGTTATTCATGTTCATACAATGGACCACTATAATAAGTGCTACATTCAACAATAATTAGAGAATTGTCAGGCATTCTAGGTGACATGTATTCATTATATAATAAAAAAAATTTATCATAAAGTAAAAATGCATATTGTATTGTACGCTCAGCAATAAGACTACATACAGCTATAATACCGGTTAATAGTTTCAGCATGACCTAATCTAGGTTTATGCAGTGGATCACTGTTTACGCAGATAACATAATCAGATTTAAGGGTAAGACTGACTATATTATATTATTATATCCCAAGGTTACATTAGACAAAATGAAAAAACAACTATGTAAAGCCACAAGACTTCATGGATTGGGTTATGCAATGTCATACGGTGGGCCGTAAGAATGATCGCTAGTTTGAAAATGTTCAGTGTAGTTTCCAGCAAACTATGTGATATTAAAATTTTTACAGGATACATAATAACTATAATAGAAAGTGAAATAGCACTTTATCGTAGGCCCAGAAAAAATACCATAATACAGCCGTAATATCAAATAAGGGTGTGAATCGAACCTGATCGACGACCATACAGTGGACCCACTTTTGAGAATATAGATGTTGAATTAACAGATAACTGTTACTCAAATCGTATAACGCAAATTGATTTATAGTTGAAACTAACAACATTAAACTGCAATATTACAAGGTTACCTTGGACAGAACTAAAAAACATAAGTATATTAATCCGTAATGTGGAATGAAGGTTTAATGGATAGGGTTATGCACATTCATACAGTGGACCACTATAATAAGTACTAAAATCAACAATAATTAGAGTATTGTCTGGTTATACCATAGTACAGCCGTAATATCAAATTGTGGTGCCAATCGAACCTAATCGTCGTCCATACAGTGGACCACCTTTTGAAGACGTAGTTGTCGAATAAACAGATAACTGTTACTCAAATCGTATAACGCAAATTGATTTATAGTTGAAACTAACAACATTAAACTGCAATATTACAAGGTTACCTTGGACAGAACTAAAAAACATAAGTATATTAATCCGTAATGTGAAATGAAGACTTAATGGATAGGGTTATTCATGTTCATACAATGGACCACTATAATAAGTGCTGCATTCAACAATAATTAGAGAATTGTCAGGCATTCTAGGTGACATGTATTCATTATATAATAAAAAAAATTTATCATAAAGTAAAATTGCATATTGTATTGTACGCTCAGCAATAAGACTACATACAGCTATAATACCGGTTAATAGTTTCAGCATGACCTAATCTATGTTTATGCAGTGGATCACTGTTTACGCAGATAACATAATCAGATTTAAGGGTAAGACTGACTATATTATATTATTATATCCCAAGGTTACATTAGACAAAATGAAAAAACAACTATGTAAAGCCACAAGACTTCATGGATTGGGTTATGCAATGTCATACGGTGGGCCGTAAGAATGATCGCTAGTTTGAAAATGTTCAGTGTAGTTTCCAGCAAACTATGTGATATTAAAATTTTTACAGGATACATAATAACTATAATAGAAAGTGAAATAGCACTTTATCGTAGGCCCAGAAAAAATACCATAATACAGCCGTAATATCAAATAAGGGTGTGAATCGAACCTGATCGACGACCATACAGTGGACCCACTTTTGAGAATATAGATGTTGAATTAACAGATAACTGTTACTCAAATCGTATAACGCAAATTGATTTATAGTTGAAACTAACAACATTAAACTGCAATATTACAAGGTTACCTTGGACAGAACTAAAAAACATAAGTATATTAATCCGTAATGTGAAATGAGGATTTAATGGATAGGGTTATTCATGTTCATACAATGGACCACTATAATAAGTGCTACATTCCACAATAATTAGAGAATTGTTAGGCATTCTAGGTGACATGTATTCATTATATAATAAAAAGAATTTATCATAAAGTAAAATTGCATATTGTATTGTACGCTCAGCAATAAGACTACATACAGCTATAATACCGGTTAATAGTTTCAGCATGACCTAATCTATGTTTATGCAGTGGATCACTGTTTACGCAGATCACATAATCAGATTGAAGGGTAAGACTGACTATATTATATTATTATATCCCAAGGTTACATTAGACAAAATGAAAAAACAACTATGTAAAGCCACAAGACTTCTTGAATTGGGTTATGCAATGTCATACGGTGGGCCGTAAGAATGATCGCTAGTTTGAAAATGTTCAGTGTAGTTTCCAGCAAACTATGTGATATTAAAATTTTTACAGGATACATAATAACTATAATAGAAAGTGAAATAGCACTTTATCGTAGGCCCAGAAAAAATACCATAATACAGCCGTAATATCAAATAAGGGTGTGTATCGAATCTAATCGACGACCATACAGTGGACCAACTTTTGAGGATATAGTTGTCGAATTAACAGATAACTGTTACTCAAAACGTATAACGCAAATTGATTTATAGTTGAAACTAACAACATTAAACTGCAATATTACAAGGTTACCTTGGACAGAACTAAAAAACATAAGTATATTAATCCGTAATATGGAATGAAGGTTTAATGGATAGGGTTATGCACATTCATACAGTGGACCATTATAACAATTGCTAACTTGAACAATTATGAGAGTATTGTCAGGCATACTAGGTGACATGTAGTCATTATATAATAAAATATGATTTATCATAAAGTGAAACAGCATATTGTATTGTACGCTTAGCAATAATACCATATAAAGCTGTAATATCGGTTTATGGTATCATTGGTTATATTAGACAAAATGAAAAAACAACTATGTAAAGCCTCAAGACTTCATGGATTGGGTTATGCATTGTCATACGGTGGGCCGTAAGAATGTTCGCTAGTTTGAAAATGTTCAGTGTAGTGACCAGCAAACTATGTGATATTAAAAATTTTACAGGATACATACTGACTATAATAGAAAGTGTAATAGCATTTTATCGTAGGCCTAGACAAAAATACCATAATACCGCCGTAATTGCAAATAAGGGTGTGAATCGAACCTTATCGACGACCATACAGTGGACCAACTTTTGAGGATATAGTTGTGGAATTAACAGATAACTGTTACTCAAAACGTATAACGCAAATGCATATCTAGTTAAACGAACAACATTAAGCTGCCATATTAGAAGGTTAGTTTGGACATAACTAAAAATCATAAGTATATTAATCCGTAATGTGGAATGAAGATTTAATGGATAGGGTTATGCATGTTCATACAATGGACCACTATTATAAGTGCTAAAATCAACAATAATGAGAGTGTTGTCTGGTTATACCATAGTACAGCCGTAATATCAAATTGTGGTGCCAATCGAACCTATTCGTCGTCCATACAGTGGACCACCTTTTGAAGACATAGTTGTCGATTAAACAGATAACTGTTACTCAAAACGGATTACGTAAATTCATATATAATTGAAACTAACAACATTAAACTGTAATATTATAAGGTTAGCTTGGACAGAACTAAAACACATAAGTATAATAATCAGTAATGTGGAGTGATGATTTAATGGATAGGGTTATGCATGTTCATACAGTGGACCATTATAACAATTGCTAACTTGAACAATTATGAGAGTATTGTCAGGCATACTAGGTGACATGTATTCATTATATAATAAAATATGATTTATCATAAAGTGAAATAGCATATTTTATTGTACGCTCAGCAATAATACCATATAAAGCTGTAATATCGGTTTATGGTACCATTGGTTGTATTAGACAAAATGAAAAAACAACTATGTACAGCCTCAAGACTTGATGGATTGGGTTATTCATTGTCATACGGTGGACCGTAAGAACGATCGCTACTTTGAAAATGTTCAGTGTAGTGTCTAGCAAACTATGTGACAATAAAATTTTTACAGGATACATACTGACTATAATAGAAAGTGTAATAGCATTTTATCGTAGGCCTAGACAAAAATACCATAATACCGCCGTAATTGCAAATAAGGGTGTGAATCGAACCTTATCGACGACCATACAGTGGACCAACTTTTGAGGATATAGTTGTCGAATAAACAGTTAACTGTTACTCAAAACGTATAACGTAATTTGATTTATAGTTAAACTAACTACATTAAACTGCCATATTACAAGGTTACCTTAGACAGAACTAAAAACATAAGTATATTAATCCGTAACTGTGGTAATGAAGATTTAATGGATACAGGTTATGCATGTTCATACATGGACCATTATATTAATTGCTCACTTGAACAATAATCCGAGAATGTGTCTGGTTATACCATAGTACAGCCGTAATATCAAATTGTGGTGCCAATCGAACCTATTCGTCGTCCATACAGTGGACCACCTTTTGAAGACATAGTTGTCGATTAAACAGATAACTGTTACTCAAAACGGATTACGTAAATTCATATATAATTGAAACTAACAACATTAAACTGTAATATTATAAGGTTAGCTTGGACAGAACTAAAACACATAAGTATAATAATCAGTAATGTGGAGTGATGATTTAATGGATAGGGTTATGCATGTTCATACAGTGGACCATTATAACAATTGCTAACTTGAACAATTATGAGAGTATTGTCAGGCATACTAGGTGACATGTATTCATTATATAATAAAATATGATTTATCATAAAGTGAAATAGCATATTTTATTGTACGCTCAGCAATAATACCATATAAAGCTGTAATATCGGTTTATGGTACCATTGGTTGTATTAGACAAAATGAAAAAACAACTATGTACAGCCTCAAGACTTGATGGATTGGGTTATTCATTGTCATACGGTGGACCGTAAGAACGATCGCTACTTTGAAAATGTTCAGTGTAGTGTCTAGCAAACTATGTGACAATAAAATTTTTACAGGATACATACTGACTATAATAGAAAGTGTAATAGCATTTTATCGTAGGCCTAGACAAAAATACCATAATACCGCCGTAATTGCAAATAAGGGTGTGAATCGAACCTTATCGACGACCATACAGTGGACCAACTTTTGAGGATATAGTTGTCGAATAAACAGTTAACTGTTACTCAAAACGGATAACGTAATTTGATTTATAGTTGAAACTAACTACATTAAACTGCCGTATTACAAGGTTACCTTAGACAGAACTAAAAAACATAAGTATATTAATCCGTAACGTGGTATGAAGATTTAATGGATACAGTTATGCATGTTCATACAGTAGACCATTATATTAATTGCTCACTTGAACAATAATCCGAGAATTGTCTGGTTATACCATAGTTCAGCCGTAATATCAAATTGTGGTGCCAATCGAACCTATTCGTCGTCCATACAGTGGACCACCTTTTGAAGACATAGTTGTCGATTAAACAGATAACTGTTACTCAAAACGGATTACGTAAATTCATATATAATTGAAACTAACAACATTAAACTGTAATATTATAAGGTTAGCTTGGACAGAACTAAAAAACATAAGTATAATAATCAGTAATGTGGAGTGATGATTTAATGGATAGGGTTATGCATGTTCATACAGCGGACCTTTATAATAAGTGCTAACGTTTATCACTGACATCAACTTTCTGATGTTCCAGTACTCGAGTATCGTAGTGATGCTTTCTCTGGCCACTCGTTGAATGATTTCAGCAAGGGCTTGTGATCTATATATGCGTTGAATTATCGGCCAATGTGCATGAAGTGCTTAACGGGGTGCCATAGTCAATATTTATCCTCCCTACCTTATCGGCAATCGTGATTATTAGTAATAAATTTGTAAATGAAACAGTATGTAAAAAAATAAGAGAAGAGGCGCCTTCGTTTATTGATAATTTAACTGTGTGCTGAATTTCAGATTAAAATTATATTGCGTTTTTGAGAAAAGTCTTACCAAAAATGTAAACCTAACCTCAACGAGGTGAAAAGATTTGATATTTTTGGTAAGACTTTTCTCGAAAACGCAATAATATTTTAATCTAAAATTTAGCATACAGTTAGATTGTCAATAAACGAAGGCGCCTCTTCTCTTATTTTTTCACATACTGTTTTACTATTTTATTAATTAATCATCAAAAATTGAGTATGGAACCCCCTTAAATGTAACAAAGATTCCGAGTAGTTCTTGATCATACGGGCTGTATTTTGCTTCTGTGGGAGATAGTTCCCTTGAGAAATATCCAAGTGGACACCAGGTGTTTCCTAGCTGCTCAAGGAATGCTTCTAGTGCTGTAGCGAAGACATCAGTTATGAGTACGAACTATGTTTCCGGTAAGAGGAAGCTCGTCATTGCAGCGTTGTCTAGCTCCGTGTAATAGATCAGTTGGGAGGGAGGGGGGTTGAGATGTCGCTGCTACTGGAATGTGTGCTCTGTAATAATTGAACATGCCGAGGAAGCAGCGGAGATCGATGATTGTTTTTTTTTAATTTTATTTAACGTCGCTCTTTTTATGTTCCCAACGCGGTGCTAATCAGTGACGGATGCATTCGATGTCTTTGTGATGAGAGCACTTGTTGAAAAATACATTTTCTCAGTGGAGGTTGTGTCAGTCGTCCGGGGTCGGGAGTTGAACCTGGGACCTCCCGATTACGAGCTCAGCGCCCTAACCAACCCAGCCATCGCAGGCCTCAGATGCATGATTGTAACTGGCTTCGGGTTCTTTGTCTTTTCCATCCTAAATAAGGAGTTGTTAATAAAAATAATATTTTTTTCTTATTCAGCGTAGCCAAATACCCACCAAATATGATTTTCGATATTTTTTAATTTTTTTTCACACTTCACCCTTCGTTTCTAGAATACATGTACTTATCTTTAGGAATTTCATACCCTACTGTTAAAGCTCCCCAGAAAATCAAGTAATTCTCAAGTTGAGGTCTAAGTGAAATGAACATAATAATTTACTTCTCTATACTATAAGTACATCAAATATACATAAAACAGACATTAAATTTCAAAGTAATTTTTTGTAACTTTAAATATATCCTTCTACATATGTACATTTTAAAGTATGTAAATACTTGAATTCAATGTCATGATCAAATGTCACATTACAAATTGTACAAGTAAACACCTAAAGAGTAATACCAAACATCATCACACAAATGTCTAAATAATCTTTATATAAATCTTCTGTTTGTTTTTTATAATCTTTACAGTACTTGATCTGTTTCGGAAGTTCATCATTATGTACATAAATATTATGTATATAAAGTTTTATTATTAGATACCAATTGTTAGCAATTATTAGCAGTTATTTGCAATTACTTGTATTTTTTTGTTAAAAAGTTACTGTAAAAATAATTACAAATATCTGCCAACAGAAATTATTAGCAATTGCGATATTTTTCTATATTACTGTCGTAACTTTCGTAGATGCAGATAATGAGATAACTTCTAATAATTGCTAATAACTAGAAATAACTGCTAATAATTATTTATGCGATCGGTTCAAACCAAACAATATATTATAATTATTTGCAATTATTTGCGTTTATCATTTCCGCTAGGGTATGTGGAAAAATTGATAGATTCGAGAATATAACTTACTAATACAGCCAGAATCAGATATATGTCAGAATCTCATTTTTTATAATAATTTAATGCGTTTTAAATTTTTTATTGAACCAGTTGATGAGGCAAATTTAAATTGGCAAGGGATGGTTTGTCTTAGACTCTTTGATTAAGTGCATTGAATACGCGAAACATTTTCTAAAGTGAGAAAAATAAAACATTTGGCGTCTGCTGCCGTGTTTCGCGTACGCAGTATTAGGCGCGGAAAGTCTGTCTGATATAATAATTAAATGTCAGTTTTCTGTGTGCTCACAATTTTTTTCACAAAATATACTTGCACATAATGTTGATGTGTATAATATTTATAAATATAACACAAAAATATCTTTTCATTTGATTTGATTAAAAAATAATTGTATTTAAACCATCCCTTGGCATATATAAATATTATTATTATTGTGAAAACTTTTTAATACATACTGAAGTTGATTACTTTCTCAGTTTCTTGTTGTAGATATGTATTATACATATTTAAATAATTATCTAAGTTTTCTTTGTCTTTTTTTGTATATAATTTATACATTTTTTTAAGAATTGACTGCTTTTTCTCGTATACAATTTTCTTACCCATATAAATACAGAGAGCGTACTCCTCATAGCACAATAATAGAGAAACTATTATTAATTTTTTAATAAGGTAAAGTACCCAATACTTGGACAAAACGAAAAATTGGATCGAAACTTGGACAACTGTTAGTAACTACTAATAACTACAGAGGACTACAAATATAACGAGAATATCTATTTGTTTGCATTAATTATAATTAAAACCATCTAATTATATCAAAATTATTTACTTCGGGACTTTAATTTATTGTAATACGCAATAAAAGTTTTCGAGGTTATGTTATGTCTTTAAGACTGTCCAAGTTTAGGTGCTTTTCTAATCTCCATAAGGTAGTAGTTGGACACGAGTTGAATTGAGGATGCATGTTATTTAAATGTCCAAGTATCGGGTCAATCAACGTCCAAGTACTACTCCGCACAAAAAATTGTGTCCAACTACTACGATTTTGTACATTACTTTTTAAACATTACTATCTATACTATTTTAATCGTGAATCTATTTGTTTTTGTAAAAATTAGTTAATTATACAGTGTACTAATAGTTCCATACAAAAATTTTGACATTAATCGTTAATAATATTAAAATGCAACCTCTAAAAGAAAAAGTTCAAGTATTGGTTACTTTACCTTATAGCTATCTTGTCTTTTTGTTTCGGGAGCAAGCAGTTGAACACCAGTAAAACCTACAATATACATTGATATATATGGGAGATTCCATGTGAAGTGATCCAGTTAAAAAATAGAATTTTGTTTTAATGTATGTAATCAGTAAAAAAACTACTTGAATAGAGTGTAACTAAATTTTTAGACCTGAATTTCAATTAGTACCAGAGTTGTAGCCAATCAAAAAAATCGAATTTTTTGAAAAAATTGACTTTTTGGCCATGTTTATCACTTAATAACTCAAAATCTAACAATTTTTTCTTATATACATTAAATTTGAAAAAGTTTATTAATTTCAAGAAGAATGAGTTCAAATAATTCATTTATTTTATTTTAAAACTTTGAATATAGTTATAATCAATAAAAACCTTTATAGTAAAAAAAAGGGTTGTACGATCAAAAATATTTTATCCATCCAAGAATCTAATTCATCGATGATTAATTACCTTCAAAATGGTGCAAAGTCTGAGTGCGGCAGAGCATTTCAGACAAAGTTATGGTGCTTTTAGGCAAATTTCTTAAAAAAGGAGAGCAAATGCATTTTATGAAAAAAACAGAGTAACCTCTAGTACCCTAAGTATACTTGCATTCAAACAATATGGCACTATTATTCCTCAATATTACTAAAATATACTATTTATTGTTAGTTACTGATACTTTTATTTAGTTGTTATTTAAGTCTGATACTTTTAGTTATACCTGTTATATAATTGGATTTATTCGAATTATAAAAAGTTTCAGGTATTTATCCAATTATCTAACAGGTATAACCTCTTATACCTACTGTTTTGTGTTTGTAAGCAACTTAGAGATTAGAATGTATCTGTGACTAACAATAAATAGTATATTTTAATTTGCCTAAAAGCACCATAACTTTGTCTGAAATGCTCTGCCGCACTCAGACTTTGCACCATTTTGAAGGTAATTAATCATCGATGAATTAGATTTTTGGATGTTTAAAATATTTTTGATCGTACAACCCTTTTTTTTACTATAAAGGTTTTTATTGATTATAACTAAATTCAAAGTTTTAAAATAAAATAAATGAAATATTTGAACTGATTCTTCTTGAAATTAATAAACTTTTTCAAATTTAATG
This sequence comes from Theocolax elegans, assembly GCA_026168455.1. Taxonomy (NCBI): domain Eukaryota; kingdom Metazoa; phylum Arthropoda; class Insecta; order Hymenoptera; family Cerocephalidae; genus Theocolax; species Theocolax elegans. Next base: position 41,844,745 of record CM047425.1, read on the forward strand.
TATATAAGAAAAAATTGTTAGATTTTGAGTTATTAAGTGATAAACATGGCCAAAACGTCAATTTTTTCAAAAAATTCGATTTTTTGATTGGCTACAACTCTGGTACTAATTGAAATTCAGGTCTAAAAATTTAGTTACACTCTATTCAAGTAGTTTTTTTACTGATTACATACATTAAAACAAAATTCTATTTTTTAACTGGATCACTTCACATGGAATCTCCCATATATATATGGGCAATTTCACGTCAAGTTGTATGGTCAAAATTTAAAAACGCACCAAAATTTGTATAAAGGCTGGAAATGTTTTCCAGAAGACAGGTAAAAATTTTTAAGTTATAGAAACAATTTATTCTAAAGTTATTCTAACCTCAGAAAGTGAAAAATTTCAGTTTTTTCAAAAAAAGCTATTTTTGAAGCTATTTATCTCAAAATCTATCAACTTTTTTAATATAACATCTAATATAACTTTTTCTGCAAATATTCTATAGAATGTAATCATCTAGGTCAGATTTCTTAATATCAAAAACAAATATACAAAAGTTATATGAAAATATTGAAATTTGAAAATAAGGCAACCACGCTACAATTGATTTTTTCATGTAAAACTTTAAAAAATACTTTGATTTAATAGCTTTTTAATGGTTAAAGAATTTTATTGGCCTGCAATTAGGTAACAAGTTATTTAAAATCAAAGAATTGGCAAAAACTAAAAAAAATGACATTTGAGGTATATAAGTGTAATTTTTATACACTAAACTATTTTTGAACGTCTAATCCAGTTATAGATATTATTGTTTACTGTTTTTAAATGATTTTCTATTAAAGAAGTTGATAATAAGTATAATTTAGAAACAAGTTATAGAAATCCTTAATACTTAGAATTAAAACCAATCCAAATCTTACATGAAACTGTGTTAACGGCTGGTCAGCTGTCATAGTTCATACATTGTATTATCATAGTTCTTTAACTTTTTTATATTTTATTGTATAATATTTTAGTGATATAATGGATTTAAATAGAGATTTCTTATTGAAAATGTTATGAGAATCTGTCATCAAAATCTGTTGTTAATAAACATGTTTTTTTGTTGACCCGTATCACCAATTGATATTTCCCAGGGTTTTCAATAAGAAATTTCTATTTAAATCCATTATATCACTAAAATAATACACAATAAAATATAAAAAAGTTAAAGAACTATGATAATACAATGTATGAAGTAAACAAGTGTGCATTTCAATTTGACAGCTGACCAGCCGTTAACACAGTTTTATGTAAGATTTGGATTGGTTTTAATTCTAAGTCTTAAAGGTTTCTATAACTTGTTGATAAATTATACTTATTATAAACTTCTTTGATAGAAAATCATTTAAAAATAGTAAACAATAATATCTATAACTGGATTAGATGTTCAAAAATAGTTTAGTGTATTAAAATTTCACTTATATACCACAAATGTCATTTTCTTTAGTTTTTGACAATTCTTTGATTTTAAATAACTTTTAACCTAATTACAGGCCAATAAAATTCTTTTAACCATTATAAAAAGCTATTAATGCAAAGTATTTTTTAAACTTTTACATGAAAAAATCAATTGTGGCGTGGTCGCCTTATTTTCAAATTTCAATATTTTCATATAGCTTTTGTATATTTGTTTTCGATATTAAGAAATCTGACCTAGATGATTACATTCTATAGAATATTTGCAGAAAAAATTATATTAGATTTTATATTAAAAAAGTTGATAGATTTTGAGATAAATAGTTGCAAAAATAGCTTTTTTTGAAAAAAACTAAAATTTTTCACTTTTTGAGGTTAGAATAACTTTAGAATAAATTGTTTCTATAATTCATTTTATCTAACATTTAATAAAATACATATATTCTAGTAAAATAAGCCTTATTATAATATATGTGGCTATAATACACTATACTATTTTTTGTTTTATTTTATGATATTTAAATTTTTTTCACTTCAATTTTCAACAATTGCAACCTCAGCATTAGTATATTATTGTACCCACAGATATTAAAAAATTGCACATATTTAATCTTTTGAATGTTCAAGCATGTAAATGTTTCACTTTATTAAAATTTAAAACATAATTATACATCGCGAATTCAAGTAACGTCTATTAGATCTTATTTTTGTAATTATTTTAATACCTACATTCAATAATTTAGTAGCAAAAATTAGAATATAAATGTTTATTATCCGGAAATTACAGGAATATGAATGTCAAGTAATTACCGGTTTATATGTCAAGATATGCAGGCTTTCCGGTAATTACCGCATAATCAACCATTTACGGGAAAATCAACCTAAATCTTAGTAAAATTACGGGAAAGTAGACATACACATATATATATATATATATATATAGATATATTTCATAGTGTCAGAAAGAATAATAAAATATATTATATATTTCATATAGTGTCAGAAAAAATAGTAAAAAAAGATAAAGTTTGTTATTGACTATTTGAGAATAAAGATTTATAGAAAAATGACTGATTCCCAAGGAGAAAACCAGCTGAATGTTAATTCCAAATCGATCAATAGAAGAGAGTTCCTTTGCGACTTTTTCCCATGTACAGGGAAAAGTATTTAAAAAATGTTGGCCACTGGTACAAAAAGCAATTGAGCGAGCATTTTGTCAAAGCAGAGTTGGACCTTATATTCTCGTTTAATGATAAACAGTCTCACCAGGTAATTATACTTTTTCTTTTAACATTGTCAATTAACTGTTAATCTCTTACAAATTTTAACCTCCCTTAATTTAATTTTTTTTAGTTATCATAAAAAGATAACCATTTATTATTTCTTTTAGATATTATAGACTATTTGAGACTAAAGATTTGAAAGAAAAATGACTGATTCCGAAGGAGAAAACCAGCTGAATGTTAATGGTAATGCGTAGTCTTTAAAAATACATGAATTCAAACCAAAGGACAATCCACATCGTTTAATGGAAGAAAGTTCCTCTGCGACTCTTTTTCCCATGCACAGGGAAAAGTATTTGAAAGAATATTGGCCAGTGGTACAAAAGGCATTGTGCGAGCATTTTGTAATATATTTAATATATTCTCTTTCCAATGTTAAGTGAAAGGGATGTTTAATTAATAATTATACCTTCACTTACTTAAATAATTTTAACAAATGTTGATAAGGTATTAATTATGCTGTATATACTTATAGTTATTGAATACCTTTTTTACATTTAAATAAAACAAATAAATAATATTTTGACACCATACTTGTGAATTTGTACACCTTCGTAGAAGATCGTAGAGGATCTTATGTATTACATAAGATTAGTTAAAATAAAAAAAAAACAATTAAAGTAAATAAATTATGTAGGGTATATACTTTTCTGAAAAAATGTTGTGTTTTTCAACAGAAATACTTGGTGATTTTTAGTTTATACTTTTCAATAGACCAATAGTTCCACTTTCTTCTTTCTTTAAAGGACATTTTTTACTTTTTACCCTATTGTAAAATGTGATTTTTATATTTTGCACTCTTTAAAGAGTAATTTTAGTTTGTTTAGTCGTTTAAAAGGTGTAGTTTTGGGATTTTTAATGTTACTTGAAAGAGTAGTAAAGTCAACAAATTACTCATTTAAGGTTCAGTTTTTACTCTTAGCAGTTAAGAGTGTGTGATGAAACTTTTTTAATTTGACTGAATTTTCCTGAACGAAATGTCAGACCCAAATTACACAAATCTATTGATAAAATCATGTGGATTGTTTACAAACACTTGGTTAAATGAAATAATAATTACTTTACAAAACTACTAATAAAAACTTGTATTTAAAAAAATAGCGTAAGGCAATATACTGAGTTCACTATGTTGGGAACTTTATTATATTAAAATAATTATGTATGTTCTTTAATTGATGATACAGAGTACTAAAATTGGCAGAAAGTATATAATTCTAGTAACAATTATAACTAATATTAGTATAAATTGTTTGTTTCTGATAAATACAAGGTTTTCTACACTATTAAATTTTATAGAAAGTTTCAATATATTATATATAAAATAATAATAAATAAATATAACAATACTTTCTGGCAACTTTAGTATGCTATATCACCAATGAAACAATATAAATTATTATTTTAATCTAATACAGTTCCCAACATAGAGAACCCAGTATACTGCCTTGCGCTATTTTTTTAAATACAAGTTTTTATTAGTAGTTCTGTAAAATAATTATTATACCACTTCACTATGTATTTATAAAGATTCTACGTAATTTTACCAATTAATTCTTGTGCTTTAAAGATATATTTACTTATATTATCTAATAAATAACTTTAATTATTACTCCCATCTTTTGTCTGTTTCTTTAAATTTTAATTAAATATTTTTTTTTATATTACAAATCTCCATATATGAAGCTTTTGCAATTGAAAGGACTGAAATCAAACTGGAACGACAAGTATTTTGATTCTAACTCCCATATTTTCTCTACTTATTTATATTTTATTACACCTTCTTTATATGTAACTTATATCAAACTGGAATCAACAAGTATTTTTAATCTAACTCCCATAATTTCTCTACTTATTTATATTATTTTATTACACCTTTTTTATATATTCCATAATAGTTTTCTGCAATTGAAAATATTGAAATCAAAAACACCTTCCAAGAAGGTGTCAAAACCCGCAAGTATTTTGTGTTGACACTTTTTTTATATGTAACTTATATTTAACATTTTATATATATATACAGTTTCTGCAATTGAAAGTACTGAAATCAAAGCGGCATAATCGACAAGTATTTTGTATATCTTACCGTAAATTTGTGATTAATTAAACATTTACATATATTTCTTAAACTCCAGAAAAAGTTCTGCAATAGAAAGTACTGAAATCAAAGCGGAATCAAAAAGTATTTATTTTTTAAAAATACAAATATCTATTAAATTCAAAACAAACATTTTTTCAGAAAAGCATCCTACAAATTTACGTTTCATTTCTAGTCCTGTCATGTCCTACAAGCAATAAATAAATAATTTTTTAATAATTTTATTAATTTCTGCAAAACTGATAAAAAATAAATTTCTGACTTTTTTATTCTCTTTAAATACACAATATCTATCCTTCCCGTGTCTTACAGCAGTAGATAAACAATTGTTGCGATGATGAGGGTCACACAGTAAAAACACAAATTTTTACTTTTTAGTACAACGTTTCGTCTGCTTATTTGCAGACCTCTTCAGGTACTGAAATATTTATTTAACACAACTGTATAAATTATAACATTACAACTGTATAAATTATAACATTGTGTTAAATAAATATTTCAGTACCTGAAGAGGTCTGCAAATAAGCAGACGAAACGTTGTACTAAAAAGTAAAAATTTGTGTTTTTACTGTGTGACCCTCATCATCGCAACAATTATTTAAAATACACAATGGAGGGTGAAAAAATCTCAAAAGTAGATAAACAATTTTATATAATAGTAATAATATTCATTTGTGCAAAATTAATTTCTGCAAAACTAATAAAAAAGTAATTTCTCTCTTTTTTATTCTCTTTAAATAAAATAATACTTGCACCACTCGTTGAATTGCTTTCTTTCTCTTGTATGTTAAGTCTAATTCTAACTGCATAACACACTGCATATGCATGTTTCTATCAAGGGCTTATAAATATTTTAAGGTAAGATTAAGTATATGACTTAATGTTTCTCATGAGACCTGTAATATATATCGTATCAGCGATTAATTTTTATTTGACTTCAGCAGTTAAACAAAGCACCCGCACTTGACAACTATATTTATGATTAGAAAAAGAATAGACACGTTCAATTCCAAATTAGAAATATTAGGTTTTAAAAATTCGATTGCTTTATTTCAACTATTTTTAAACTATCATCAGTATACAAGAGGATATTAGTAAATCATAAAAAAATTTTGAAATACTTAACCAACGGTGGTGCAAGTATTATTTTATTTAAAGAGAATAAAAAAGAGAGAAATTACTTTTTTATTAGTTTTGCAGAAATTAATTTTGCACAAATGAATATTATTACTATTATATAAAATTGTTTATCTATTGCTGTAAGACACGGGAAGGATAGACATTGTGTATTTAAAGAGAATAAAAAAGTCAGAAATTTATTTTTTATCAGTTTTGCAGAAATTAATAAAATTATTAAAAAATTATTTATTTATTGCTTGTAGGACATGACAGGACTAGAATTGAAATGTAAATTTGTAGGATGCTTTTCTGAAAAAATGTTTGTTTTCAATTTAATAGATATTTGTATTTTTAAAAAATAAATACTTGTTGATTCCGCTTTGATTTCAGTACTTTCTATTGCAGAACTTTTTCTGGAGTTTAAGAAATATATGTAAATGTTTAATTAATCACAAATTTACGGTAAGATATACAAAATACTTGTCGATTATGCCGCTTTGATTTCAGTACTTTCAATTGCAGAAACTGTATATATATATAAAATGTTAAATATAAGTTACATATAAAAAAGGTGTCAACACAAAATACTTGCGGGTTTTGACACCTTCTTGGAAGGTGTTTTTGATTTCAATATTTTCAATTGCAGAAAACTATTATGGAATATTATTATACAATTATAAAAAATTAGTTTTTATATATTTATAATGCTGGATTTTCAATTTTACAGCCACTTTAAGAATTATGATATTAATCTGAAGGATTACTATAAAAGTATCAACATTATTATTATTATTATTATTATTATTATTATTATTATTCAGCAATACATTGTTTGAATTTCACAAACTTGTCACTGTCACGTAATCATTTTACTCTGTTATAGAAAGGATTCTCCGTTCGGAGCTTTCCCTCGCTATAATGATTTTTTTTTGGAAGGACCCGTGTGTCCTCGATCGACCTCCTTGGTGATGGGCAGGGAGCCACCAGATCAGCGTAGACGAGCTGTTAAAGAATTTTCGAATAGGCGCGGGAACCCCTGCGGATCCTTACGTTTTTTCCTCTTTTTCTTGTAAAAGCAAAGATTTAAAATGACGAGTGGTAGGATAGTGGCTACAGGTATAAGGAGACTGATTGATGCAGATAAGAAATAAGAAGAGAGCGTGTAAATTTGAACTTGATTTAATTGATTATAATTAAACGTCTTTACTGTACCGAATGCGCCCGCGGACTGATAACGTCGCATGTACAAAAATCGCGACGAACACCTTCGAAACTCTGGTCCCACGGTAGGATCTAGACGCGAACTCAGCAATTGCCGAAAGAGGCTCGGATTCCTCGCTAGTCTATGCATTGTCAGCCCGGCGAGTTCCGTTCGTCAAGCAACGAAGCTGCACAGCTATATTTATCGTTTTATTCATTTTACACAAAAAATTAATATATATATTCGTTACACAAAATATAATTAATACAAACTACAAAGAAAAATAAGCAAGCGTACATTTACTGATTTACTAGAACATTAAATTTAAACAATAATTTTTACTACAAATATGATCATACATAACACCCCCACCCTTGAATCAAAGCGCGACGATTCAAGAAGAGGTAGCGGTTTGCGCTAACAATTTCTTCCTTATGTCGTCAATACTTCTCTTCGATGTTGGATACGACTCATTTATAGATGAATTTGGATGATAAGAAACCGCTGTGAACGGGATTTCTTCGGTACGAGGTCTTAGGGCTTGACTCTTATCGACTGTCTCGCCCGGCTCTGGGCGCTGCACATTCTTTGGCTTGGCTAAACTGACTAATAAATGTGTAATTGATCCGGTGATTGCTCCTAAAAGATGTAGGCTCCACCCGTATATAGTGTAGAGTGTGTATGCGTGAATTAGAGCGTCGAAAACAGATTTTAGCGCCTGTATGATCCACAATACAGCTATCACGCCCGCGGCAGCTTGTCCAAATCTTTCAAACTTGGTCCAAAGACTAGAGAACTGCGATTTTATGGACTCTGTGAGTTCTTCAGCACTAAGGAGATTGCGAAAATTAGTAGTTCGCGAAGGTGATGATCGATCGTTAATGCGTCGAGCGACAGCCTCCAGCAACGCTGGTCTTTCCGCCGGAAAGATGGCGTGCTCTTGAAAACGATCTAAATCTTCTTGTGTATAGATGCCATTTTCTAAAATGTCCTTAAGACTTTTGAAATTCCAAGTTGGTGCGGTCATTGGACGCAGTACTTGTGGCGCTTTAACTTCGGTGATGCTTGGAGAGGCTTGGTGCCATGCACCGCCTACCTCAAAAATAGCTGGAAAAATATGATTACAGTCCTTTTCGGTGCCAATCTTTGTTATTATTTTACTTTTTGGTCTTAAAAATGCGATATTTTCCCCGCAAACGACCGGCATCTCGAGGAAACATTTGTTAGACTTTCGATGCTTACAGCTAACTGGCTGGCACTGAATAATATGAGCAACTTCTCCTGCAGCGACGGCCATATGTCCGGGTTCCTTGGTCACAATTAGGGCAAAAAGGTCTGGCTGTGTGTATGCCAACGGTAGAGCATTTTGGATAACTTGCTGCTCTAATTCACACCTATGCTGCAATATATCTCGGTACAAGCTTTTGAATTGTTCTTCCACGTAAAGGCCTAAACTTTTAATTTTTGCGTTAAAATATGTAGTAACAATAATGTCACTAATTTCAATGTGTTTCCTCGCAGGAAAATACTGCCCCGGCTGAATTTCTAAAATGAAAAGTCTTGGTTGGTCAGTTTTAATAAGGCGATATCCGCACACAGTGTGTTCGCTTGTTCTTACTAGTCCGAAACTTATTTTCCCGGTGGAATTTCCAAAGTACGCAGGTGGATTCGCACCTTCGGTTACCCTTGTACTTATACCTTCATATAAAGTAATATATTTATCAAAATCACAAACCGATTGAGAGGTAACCTCCCAAAATACGTAATTTTCGTCTGCGTCTATGCAATGTCCTGCTGAATATGGGCATGGAGTACCACCTGGTAAAATGAGTTCGTTTTTCGCGATCAATAAATTTGCCGTGGGTTCGGAGGCGGTTATTTCTAACTTTGCGGTTACCACTGCATTTTTTAATTCGCGACCAGCGTCAATGTACGTTGCACCTCTGCACTCCGCCTCGTTATTTAAACTACCAGCCAACGTTATTGATCTTCGATTTGTTGCGTTCACGATAATGTCATTAATGATTACCTGGCCTATTTTTATTTGTCCATATTTGATAATTTCGCGGCACGTGGTTCTATAGAGCGGCTTGATATACGTACTGTCGCCCTGTAAAAAGTCTGCATTGTGCGAATATGCCCCACAATAACGAATTTTTTGTTCTACGCGCACTTTACACCGCTGAACAGGAACAGATTTAAATTCGGACAGTTCAAGAAGTTGAATATTTAGCGCTTCTATCTTCGGTTCGTTGTACTCGATGTTACATGCACCCACAGCCGTGAGCGACACCGTCGATATGTTCGGAGTCAGCTTGCCACAGTCATAACCGGTGAATGCTTCAGCTTGCATACTTGTAAAAGCAAGAGTCAACAGAATCTTGAATAGCTTCATTATATATTTTTTTATTCCTGAAAATTACATGTAAAATTGAAATTACAATAAAAAACTAAATTTAAAATACAAGCTTTACGGAGCACGCAAGAAAAGGTAAAACTTTTATTCTTTACATTCTAAACGTGTTTTCCTTAATTTGTTTGGATGAACAACTTTAGTTTTACCCCTGAATGTAATTTTAATATTCCTGCCGCCGTTCAAAATTTCTAGTATTTTGTGTGGACCAATATATGCTGGCGAAAGCTTAGATTTTTGCGGTTCATTCACGAGCATTACATTATCTCCTACCTTGAAATTATAAGGATTGACTCGCCTGTCGTAATATTCTTTCGATTTTTGCTTTGCATTACAGAGATTAGTACGCGCTAAAGACTGTATTTCTAATAACCTACTTTTAAGTCTTACAAGATAATCGTTATAAGTTTCGGCTACATTGTCGCTAACGGGCGCTCTTGCCGAAGGGACACGCGCTATTTTTCCGTAAACACACTCATAAGGAGTTAGCTGTGTTCCCTCATGCACGCTTGTATTATACGAAAAGGCCGCACATTCACACCATTCGTCCCACTCTCTAATGTTTGTTGAATAGTTTTTTAGCCATTCTTTAAGTGAATGATGCATTCGTTCGATCGAACCATTTGATTGTGGTCGGAATGCGGTGGTTTGGACCGTTTTAATATTGCACAATTTAGCTACATTTTTCATAAGAGCACTAACTAAATTCGGAGCTTGATCTGTTAGAACCACTTTTGGCGCGCCATGTACATAAACAAGTCTTTTCAAGAATGCGTTTGCAATATCGATAGATGTTATGCCCGCCAAAGGTGTTACTATGCAAAATTTGGTAAGTAAATCCTGCATCGTAAGGATATACTCGTTGCCAACAAATGTTTTCGCAAGCGGTCCCACTACATCCATTGCTACTTTATCGAAACTAGACCCTGGAGTGTCGGTAAGGACCATAGGTTGCCTAACCTTCTTTCGGACTACCTTGTTAGTTTCACATACCACGCATCGAGCAATAAAATTTCTTATATTCTCTTTCATATTCGGCCAATAATAATCTTGCCTTATACGGTTATAGGTTTTATTTATACCTTTATGACCATTCATGGGGGATTCGTGTATATCTTTAATAATCATTTCTCTAATTTCTACGTCAGATGTAGCTACTTGATTAGTACAAATTATTATTTTTGTCTCGCTTCCTTCGAATATATCTTTAATTGTATCCAAAACCTCTCCCCATGAATAATCATCTAATGCATCGGTTTCTGAAATGCGAACAGAACGCAAAAGCATAGCTATACAGCCATCAAGTAACGACTGAATTGCTTCAATTAGAATTTCTCTTTCTATACGCGTATGCATGTTTTCTTTAATGGGTAAAGCTATACGTTGCTTCCCATCCACTTCAGTTACCTTAATTCTGCCTAAAACTACGTTATCAATAATTGGTAAGAGTCCATTTCTATCGAGAATGTCGGCCCCAGTACACAGAGGTTGATTTCGTGTTGTTACAAAATACGCTAAATTATCTTTTGCCATAAGGTACGCGTCACGACTGTGTATAATATTACGAGCAATGCGAGGTCGATATTGATCTTGACCGTGAGTCTCGTACTCTACAACCTGTTGGTCCTCACCGATCAGCTCACGTGAATCTACATTCATTTCACTGGTTTGAGGATTTGAAGCAGGATCCATTGGAATGTCAGGAAAGTCAGGGATCGTATCCATAAGAAGTGGATCACGTGTTAGAAAAGATAAGGGATTTGAACCAACTGGCGGTTGATTATTGTCTCTTTTATCGTCAATTCTAGAAGCTGCAGCCCAGCGTTCTAGTTCACCAAATTGAGCGTTTATTGATTTTTGTAAAATATCCTGTATTCGCGCTTGTTCTGAAATAGATAATTTGTATTTATCTCGTCCAATAGTTTCTAAGGTTATGTTTGTCAAAATTGTGTCAAATTCTACCAAATCACGATATGCAGTTGTGTAAATGTATTTGTCGTCAACGTCTTGTTGTAACCAGTCAACTTTAACACGTTTACTTTTCTTTTTAATATTTTGAGCGGCTTTACACAACCAAAAATTTCCCTCCGCATTTCTGACAGCTAGAAATTCTCCATTCTTAAATACATTTTGCATTTCCGTCATATTTTCGATGTTGTCAGTTGTGTAATTGTCTACAGTAGGAGTAGCTGTATTCGCATTCGTGAGTTGCGGATCTACACGAATATTTATCTCTTGTTGTTTAACTAGCGATTTTTTCGCATTATTGCGAGTATATTTAGGTTTTTTATCTACGTGCTCTACCGAAAATTCTGACTCGCTATCTTCTAGTTCAGATCTTTTTCTGACTATGTTAACCTCGTCAGCGACATGATTAGCTTCCGGTGGGTTTCTAGATAAAGCGTCAGCAACAAAATTAGTTTTTCCCGGCGTGTATTTTATACTAAAATTATATATATCTGTTAATTTGAAATACCATCGCTTTAGACGAGATGTGGAATCTTTAACATTTTCTAACCATACCAATGGACGATGGTCTGTACAATAAGTAAAGTGTCTCCCGCAGATACAATATTTAAACTGTTCAGCGCAAAAAAGCATAGCCAACAATTCCTTTTCGATCGTACTATAGCTGATTTCAGCACTATTTAGGACCCTACTAGCATATGCGATTGGCAAATATACGTTTTCTTTTAGCTGTGATAACACACCTCCTATCGCGAAATCGGATGCATCCGTCGTCACAAAGAAAGGTTTTTCAAAATCCGGATGTTGTAGAATAGGCTCTTTCAATAGTTTATCTATAAGAGTTTTAAACGCTAAATCCTGATCGTCACTCCATTCAAACTTAACGTTTTTTCGTAAAAGAAGTGTTAACGGCCTTGCAATTTTTGAGAAATTAGGTATGTACCGTCGAAAATACCCAGTTAATCCGAGAAATTGACGAATATTTTTAGGTGATTTAGGTTGCGGAAATTCCTTAATTGCCCTTAATTTTTCCGGATCAGGCTGAATACCGTTACCCGAAACAAGATGCCCAAGAAATATTACGGAAGTTTTAAAAAACTGACATTTCGTAGGATTAAGTTTAAGGTTAGCTTTTCTAAGTTTTTTGATTAATTCTATAAAAACTTCCTCTAAATCTTCCATAGTTTCAGCAAAACAGATTATATCGTCAAAGTACCCAATGCTTCCGCTCACTCTACCATTTTTTAACCTTTTTAGCGGTTTTCGGCCTAAAACTCGATTAACTAATTCCTGAAACGTTGCTGGTGCAGTTTTGCATCCAAAGCACATACGCTTATATTGATAATGACCAAATGCAGTTGAAAACGCTGTTTTATGCCGATCTTCCTCTCGTATAGTTATCTGATGAAAACCCGAATACATGTCGACAACTATGAACCAAATCGCTCCCCCTAATTGTTCGAGCATGTGTTGTATAAGCGGAATCGGATGTGCAAAATCTTTAGTTTTTTCATTTAATTTACGAAAATCTACTACGACACGCCACTGCGGTTTTCCCTGATTATCGTTTCGTTTTCTAACTACCCAAAGTGGATTATTATACGGCGAATCGCTTTCCTCAATAATACCCGCTTGAAGCATTTTTTCTACCTGACTATGTACCTCTTGCTGTAATGCTTCAGGAATCGGATACTGTCGAATGTTTACCGGTATATCGTCGGTCGTCTCAATTTTATGTTCTACTAAATTGGTTGTAGAAAGTGGTTCACCTTGAAGATGAAAAATGTCAGCTGTTTTTTCGATAAGGTCTTTAAGTCGATCTACCTGTACGTCAGTTAAGTGCTCTTTTGGAATTTCGTCCATTAACTCATCAAGCCTAGTGGTCGAACTAACCGAACGTATTTTAAAATGATTGTTACTACTGCTAGTTGATAGGTCTTTTCTTATCGGTTCGATCGATTCGGGCACGTAAAGTTCAGTTAATAAATTAACGTCTACAATATCGGTACCTATAGCGTCTTCAATTTCAGAATACATTTTTACGTCATAGATCGAACCTGTAATTTTATTATCCCCAAACGTATCGTATTCGCGAATAAAATCTAAGTCTTCTAAGAGGTCGAGACAACAAAGTAATTCAAAATTTCCATCGTTATGAGAGTATGCACATTTTCCTATATTTTCGTCATCTTCATCGAGTTTATTAAACATATTCCGATTTTCTAGACCACCCTCGGTCGTACACGAATCGTTTTTGCTATTCGCGGAACTATTGACAAGGACATCTACACCGGCCTGAGCTTGCGTCATGGACCCTCCCAAAGCAGCTGCCACAGTAGACCCTACATAGTCCTCAAGCACTATAGACTCATTTACACCCTCCTCGGCACTGTGCACCGAACTAACACTGAGACTGGATCCCCACACACGATTAACATAATAATCTCTCATATACGTTGGATTAAAATCGATTAAATCATTTAAAGCGCGATCAAATTTTTCCTGATCAAATTCACTAGGAACATCCTCCACAGAACTAGTTAACGATTCTACCGTTTGGTTATGATTTAAGATTTCGTTACATTTTTTGTACTCCCCCATTGGATGCATAAAAACGTCGCCAATTTTAATCTCGACTTCTTTTGCGTTCTTATTTTCGACCTCTAAAATTACATAGCCCTGTCGATTTTCAGCTACAGTGTCACCCGCTTTTATTCCCTTTTCTGACAGTCTTATTGGGCTTATATATCCTCGACTACCTTGAAAGTTATTAGCTATTTTAAACCGTACATCCGTTTTACTACGCGGCGGCAAAACATGTGTTCGAACTACATTAATAAAAGGCAAAGTAACGTTATCAAAAAAAAGTAATTTATTCGCAAAATCAACTGAAGCATTTCTTTCATTACAAAACCTTGATCCTATTAAAACATCGCATTTTAAAGGAAACGATTCATCAACTACAACAAATTCTGTTGAAGTGTGATTTATCAGAATTTTACAAATTCCTAATGATTTTATATCATTTCCCGAAATCCCTCTTAAAAACGGTTTATTATTTTCAAACACTAGCACGTCCCCTTTTAGTGCGGTAATTCGTACTAAATTCGGTTGAGCACCTGAATCAATCATCGCGTCACATTTATCATTAGTAAAATCATATGATTCTAAAGTAACCATCGGAATCGTATCTTCCTCTCTTAAGCGGATGACGTAGACGGCTGGTTGCGAATCGCGTCTACTGGGCGCGCGGTCACCTCCGCACGGGTTGCACCCGAAACCTGTACGGGGAGTTCGTTTCCCTGCACGTTCCCCTTCTTATCTTCCACCTGACAATAGCGGCGAATGTGTCCCATTTTTCCGCATTTATTGCATTTATAATCTCGGAATTTATTAAAGTTATTCGGGCCCTTGTTTTGACCGTCCCATCGGTCTCGATTAAATGGAGCGTTACGTTTAAACTGTTGTTGCGCGCTCACTATCTGATTTCCTCTAGTACCGTCGTCATTAGAAACATTATTTACTAAGTATCGATTATTATTATTATTTCCGTTTCGCGAGTCACGATTAGCATTGTCGGACCTAAGCGTTTGATTTTCACCGGATCGAGGAAAGTTTCGTCCTTGATAGTTAAAGCCGTGTTTTTCACGATCTCGCTCGAATTGTTTGCTTACAAAAATCGCGTTGTCAACTACTTGAGATAGTGTTAAACCTGCAGCCGGTGCAAGGCGTGACCGAAACGTGGGAGATAAACCGTCCCTTAAACCATCAATGACCTCGCGTTCAATCTCATGAAGTTCGTAAACCGTAAGATCGTCGTTCGTATCTAACCGTTTCCTATTAATTATCGCGTCACGTATGTCCATTACGCGGTTAATATAATCCACTAATGATTCATCCCGTTTTTTAACAATTGCATCTAATTTTCCACGCAAATTATTTAAAGTTTCGGTGGGCGAGAAAACTCGTTTTAGTTTATCGACAAAATCACGTAAAGACTCAAATTTAAACTCTTCAATTAAATTAAATGTGCTATCGGTCATCTTAACTTTCAATAAATTAATTACGTCTTTTTCCATAAATTTAGGCGCTAGATTCGCAACACGTTTACAACTACGAATAAACTGTAATAAATTTGTTCCATCAAACGTCGGAACATTCGCGATTGCGTTCTTAATCGCGATCATTGTTAAACTATTATTATACGATTCCGTCGGGTTAGTTTTTGATTCACTTGTTACGTTATCTTGCGTCTCTTTTTCAGGTTTCGACACCGGCGTCGAGGAACGAAGGTTACGAAAACGTACACGCATTTCTTCTATGTCCTTATCTGTTTCATTATTTGTATGTGTTTGATCGAGAAATTTTGAAGTCACATCCGGCACGTCAGGAAATTTTACTGTTCTATCTCCGCTATTCGCGATTTTATCCGTGAAATATTTGTCGGATTCACACTGGCTCGTGTCCGCGGGACCGTCCGTCGGGTTAGTTTTTCGTAATTTTCGATTATCCACATTTTCTAGCACGGTTTTAAGATCGGCTTCAACATCGAGGCGACGTTTTGTTTCGTTTATCAATTCGCGAGCGGCGGCGTCGGCACGCGCTCGTTCAATTTCAAGTTGTAACGCGATATCCCTTTGAGCTTTTTCACATTCGGCTACGAGTTTTTCACGTTCTTCCAATTCACTTAAAAACTCAGCTAACTTAGCAGGATCCATATTTTTAAATTCTTCACTCATTATTCTCGTGAAAACTTGGTTAAATGAAGTCACAAAACGATTTATAAAAAAAAATCAAAATTTATAGCTATAAAATAAGAATTTATTTAATCGATCTATCACGTTACGAGTATGCGCAAAATAAAATGAAACACAACACGTCACGGCACTGTAAATCTTGTATTTTACATAAAAAAAATATAATTATATTATAATAATATTATAATGTTTATATAAAGAAAATGATTCTTTTTTTATCTACAAAAAATTGCAATATGAATTTTAATAAATACTAAGATATGAAAGATTTTTTTTTTAAATTAATTGAAACTATTATATTAGTTACATTATATAAAAAAGGTAATGTAATTAACCATTTAAATATTTTCCAATCAAAAATACATAAAGAGAAAAAGGAAAAATTTATTATAAATAAAATAATTTTAATTTGTTGCAACTATTTGTGGTATAAGAGTTAATAGTGAAAAAGAAAAACATACGTTTAAATTAACGTAAATCTTAGTTAGTCATATCACTGTATAAAACTTTAATTTAAATTAATGAGGATAAAAACAATTTATCGCTGATTCAGAAAAATGTAATTTTGTTACAAAAAAAAAGGCAATGAATAGAAATTACTTAGCTTTCGATGAGGTCGATAAATATCCGAAACGCTGTCACCAGTTGTTATAGAAAGGATTCTCCGTTCGGAGCTTTCCCTCGCTATAATGATTTTTTTTGGAAGGACCCGTGTGTCCTCGATCGACCTCCTTGGTGATGGGCAGGGAGCCACCAGATCAGCGTAGACGAGCTGTTAAAGAATTTTCGAATAGGCGCGGGAACCCCTGCGGATCCTTACGTTTTTTCCTCTTTTTCTTGTAAAAGCAAAGATTTAAAATGACGAGTGGTAGGATAGTGGCTACAGGTATAAGGAGACTGATTGATGCAGATAAGAAATAAGAAGAGAGCGTGTAAATTTGAACTTGAGTTAATTGATTATAATTAAACGTCTTTACTGTACCGAATGCGCCCGCGGACTGATAACGTCGCATGTACAAAAATCGCGACGAACACCTTTGAAACTCTGGTCCCACGGTAGGATCTAGACGCGAACTCAGCAATTGCTGAAAGAGGCTCGGATTCCTCGCTAGTCTATGCATTGTCAGCCCGGCGAGTTCCGTTCGTCAAGCAACGAAGCTGCACAGCTATATTTATCGTTTTATTCATTTTACACAAAAAATTAATATATATATTCGTTACACAAAATATAATTAATACAAACTACAAAGAAAAATAAGCAAGCGTACATTTACTGATTTACTAGAACATTAAATTTAAACAATAATTTTTACTACAAATATGATCATACATAACAACTCATTATAATCTCAGATCTGATTTGTTTATATATTTTTTGTATCAAATACGTATATTCAGTTATTGTAATAATAATGTGAATATATTTATAGTAATCCTTCAGATTAGTATCATAAATCTTAAAGTGGTTGTAAAATTGAAAATCCAGCATTATAAATGTTTAAAAATTAATTTTTTATAATTGTATACTAGCAAATATACTCGCTCGGTCGCGCTCGCTCGATTAAATGTTTCACGAATTCATTGAATATTGAAGTAATTTTTAAAATCAAACTTATAAAAATTTTTTACACATGTGTTACTAAACGATTAAATATATTAAAGAGGTGGAACATCTGATTATTATTCATTGAGCAACAAAACTTACACATTTAAAATTATTAAAAATATATATACCTTAAAAAATGTGTAACTTAAGAAACGATTATATAAATAATTATTATTAACTGTTAAAACAATTAAAAAAAACTTTATTTTAAGAAGCAAGATAGACATTGCTTGCGAGATCGAATTACTAAGGTGTGATAATTTTTGTTTAGTCTCATTTATTTTACAATAACTATTAATTCACTGATTTTTATTATTAGACTTGCAGATACTGGTCAATTTATTCGAAAATTGTAAGCATCGTTGGATTATTACTAAAAAATTATCGTTTCAAGCAAAGCAATTTAAGAATATTGTTCCTTAAAAAAGCAACTTTGTAAATATTGAAATTGTTATATTTGAATTACTAAATTTTCTATTTCGTTTTAGAGTGGTTGTGAATAAAGAAATGAATATATAAATAAAATATAATATTCAAATAGCATTGATAAAACAATATTCATAGAACTGTTTAAATTTTATTTTGATAATAAAATAACATACATTTATGTTTACATTTAATTATTTTTGGCTATTTTCAAAAAATTGTATCAATAAATTCAATTTTAGATCGTTTAAAACTATTTAATGTATCTGCAGTGTCTTTTATCGTTGATATTAATGTATTGTTTATTGAGATAGAATTACTATAAAATTCTTCATAGTTATATATTAATAAATGAATTAATTAATAATTAATTAACTGCAGCTATTATCATTATTATTATTATTATTAACATATATTATAATATATAATATATTTCAGCTTCAGTTATAATTCATATAATATTTTTCTAATATTATTATAATATTAATGTAAACATTTTTAAATAAATCCACTTTATTATACTGAAATTTTTTAATTATTTTAATATTATTATTATACTACCACGAACTAATTATTATATTACATACACACTAATGTCTAATCAATTAAAAAAAAGTTTTTGCAACATTGTACATCTTCTTAATATCAAAAACTTCCGTTTCAATGACTGAATCAAACTTCAATAAGTGTGTGTGTGACGTCATTTTATTTGCATGTAATTAATCGAAGTTTTTTAAAATTAACACTAAAATTAGTTGTGAGTGGAAGTATTTAGTCATTTATATATATATATTTACTATTTTACATAATTATTTTATTAACATTAATATTAATATCCCCCACAAACGATTTTCAATATTTTTCATTTTTTAACACTGCACCCTCAATTAGCACCCTTAAAGTAGGGGTTAAAATAAATAATAAGTAGGGTTTAAGAAGGTGATAAAAATTGGATTCATATTCTTATTCAGTGTTGACGAAAACCCCGCAGAAATTTTTCAATATTTTTCACTTTATAACTGTTCACCCTTAATTTCCACCCTAAAAGTAGGGGTTGCTGATAAAACAGTAATCATATACTTATTCGGCGTCGACGAAAACCCCCCCATAAATGATATTTTTTCGATATTTTTCATTTTTGAATACTTTACCCTTAATTTGCACCCTTAAAATAGGGGTTGCTAATTAAAATAGTAGTCATATTCTTTTTCAGCATTGTCAAAAACCTCCTACAAATGATTTTCAATTTTTTTATTTTGTAACACTTCACCCTATTACCACCCTTAAAGCGGGGGTTGCTGATAAAAATAGTGGTCATATTCTTATTCAGCGTCGACGAAAACCCCCCATAAATTATTTTCAATATTTTTCACTTTTTAACACTTCACCCTTAATTTCTACCCTTAAAATAGGGGATGCTGAGAAAATGTCGAAAAAACGCAGAATACCATTTCGAAATAAAAATAACACAATAATAAAATAATATAGAAGTCTTCAAAGATACAATTAAATAACAATAATCGGATATTGATGACGTCATTTTTCTTAATAAGCACTTTAATATATATAACAAACACTAATATATATAGCACTTTAATAATAACAAACACTTACTCACACGTACACACACGAACACATACGCTCACATGCACACATACACGCATACACATGCACGCACACGCACACGCAAACACATATACTCATGCTCATAAACAACAGAAATCAAATAAAATTTAAATTACCCTTTTCCAATTCACCTCCACCCTTCCACCCTCACCTCTTTACCTTCCATCCGTTACTCCCAATAGCATCCACCCATAATAAAAAAAATAACAAATTCCCTAAATTCCGCTAAATTAAAAAAAACTGAAAGCAAAAATAGAAATTCAGATACCGGACGGACGGACACCGGACGGACGGACAGCAGAATTTCTCGTTTTTGCCCCATATATCAACAATTTTAATACATTACCATTAAACAAAGTTACCAAATTGTTCCATTAGGTCCATACTACTAATTTATTACAAAAAAAATACATTGGAAGGTGTTTTTTAGGAGGTGGAAGGTAAAACGTGGAAGGACACGAGACGACTTTATCACTTTAATATAATAAGGATTTGTATTTTTAGCAGCTTACATCAGGGGATTAGATGGATACTGAAACAAGTGCATAAATTTTTTGGCAATGATCATGTTAATAGATTCATCATTATAAGGCAACAAATATACATTTCTACACTGAGAAAAAGAATTACTTGTATTTAAGTCCCCATTCATTTGAACGATAAAAATTGATGAATATTTGGTACAATATACGATTCATTAGATGTTACATTTTCGTGCTTAACAGTAACAAATTTTCTCATTAACATGAAGTTCTTGCAAAACTTGTATTAAATGAACGTGTGCTTAATAGTTAATGAATAGAATTTTTTGTTCCTGTGCGCATGCACGATTGCAGATGCGCGTCAAAATATTCAACGGTGTTACCGATTGCTCAACTAAAAAAATGTCACTCTAACTAATCTAACCTAACCTCGATTCTTGTTAATTCTTTTGTTTTCTTAATTATTTTTCGGAAACAACATTAATTCTTTAGAATACTTGAATGAATTAATGTTTGAAAAACTTTCAAATTTTATTTTAGATTGCAATTCTAGTTTTAATATTCAGAAAGATATTTTAATTTATGAAACACTCTTTTTAAATTTAATGGAGCGCTTTATAGAAAGAAATTTCTATTTTTGTTATGTTCAGGAGAAGATAAAGATCCAATTTTTGGTATTATTAACAACATTTAAAATCGCATAAAATGCTATACTGTAGGATTTCTCGATTACATAAAATGTTATTAAATTTGTTTACCGTCATTAAGTGATATGAAAAAATTATTTAAATTTAATAGAAATGATTATAAACGACCAATTAAAGCGCATTATACTTTATATTTTATAGAATTGATCTGTATCATTATTTTTATTAAATCAATTAAATAAATGAAAGAATTTGGCAGCAAATGAGTCCTTCCTTTACTTTGAATGAATCTGTTATTAACTATTAACAACCGAATCATTTCATACAAATTTTCTATTCATTCACTATTAATGAATAATCATTTCGACCAAAATCTAATCCACGTTTATTAACAGTTAATGACATTCATTTGTAACAAGTCATATTTTTTCTCAGTGTACTAATATTTCGAGCACTTTTCCCAGATATTTTGACTACAAGTGATCTTAATGATTTAGACCCACTCTGGAAATTTATAGGCAGTTTCTGACAATAAAAAGACATCTTTTAGATAGCATTAGGTTTCCAGAGTCCGGAGCAGAATTGCTGATATTTACTATTTGTGGTTTAAATAGCTTACAAGAGTGTGACATACATTTATAACATTGAAAGTATTTTGAATGAAAAATTCAGAAAATTTTACAAAAAAAGTCATATTTATGTTTATAGTGCAAAATGCATCCCCTGGGAGCTACAAATTCATGAAAGTGGGCATAGAATGCAAAAAAGTGCTAAAATGTCAACTTTGACTCTCTGTAACTTAAAATAATGGCCCCGAAAAAATCTGAAAAAATTCACTTTTTACAATTCCATAAAATCAGTTTTTGTACAAAAATCTCAAAATCTGTTGTTCCAATTAAAAAAACGTAAATACACAAAATGTTTGTCATGCAATCACAAACCTTTTTCCTATTGTACAAATGACAAGTTTTTCGACGAATTGTAATGATAAATGTACAAAAACGAGTAAAATAGCGAAAATTCAAAAATTGTTATAAAAAAAATAAAAATATAAATTTCTTTAAACTATATTCCTATTAGTTTTAAAAGTTACCTATAGTATGGATATTATCTGTGATAACACTCAGAATACAAGACATTTTAGACCTTGCAGTAATTCGATAAGTCTTGCGCAAGAATGCAAAAAAAATATTTTATTTTATTTAATGGAAAATAATTTATAAATAAAACTTACTTTAAACTTATAAATGAAAATTTCATAACGGGCTTTTCGAACCATTCAAAAAAATTAGGCATTTTTCTCTCCTTATTCACTATAGTTAGTGGAATTTTCCGGAGGGCATCCTTTCGAAAATTAAAAGTTGAAAATTGAAAATTTTAAAAAATTAGACGTTTTGACCACAGCTCTCTAGTATTGGTCATCCTCAGTGAGGTACTGGAGCCCTTCCTCAGACGTCTTGTTTTCTCTATATAATTTTTTTCACATACTTCTTCTCTTATTTGTGGTCTTATCAAGTCTTCACTATTTATATTATTTTTTTCTTTTTCATACAATTTATTATTTTGGTTTTTCATATATGCTATTCTTTTCCGCAACGATTCTTTTTTCCTTTCTTGTTTTAATTCATTTTCATTCTTTTTTTTTTTTTTTTTTTTTGTTATTAAACGTCGCTCTATTTATGCTGCCAGGGCTAATCAGCGACGGAGGTGAACGGTGTGTCTGTAAACAAAGCACATGTAGTTGAAACAGTGGTGTTTGTGTCCATCGGAAGATATCATCGGTCACTGTAATTAGTCTAATAATTACAGTTTCCTGTCCTCCCGATGGAACCACCGTGATCCTCTTTACATCTTCGCGTCCCTAACGTTCCCTATAGTTCAGATGCCCGTGCCTCTCATGCACTGACAAATGCACGAAACGCACGCGCACCTGAACTGGCGTCACATTATAGTGACACGCCGAGCCACTGAGTCGCGGTGTTCGAAAAATGCACATGAAAAAATTTTCAGAGGTACACGTCTGGGATCGAACCCACGACCCTCGGTGTGAGAGTCGGGAGCTCTACCCATGAGCCACCGCGGCTCTCATTCATTTTCATTCATTTTATATTTTTGTTTAATTTTTGATCTCTTTTCTTTATTTTATTTTTTTCCTTGTCATTAAATTCTTTACTTTTTTTGTGTATATAAAATTCTTTTCTGCGTGTCGTTAATTGTTGTACTTCTATTTCTAATTCATCGTATTGATTATTATTATTTTTTACATATGCTACTTTATTACCTCTCACTTGCTTTTTTCTGGTTCATTATTGTTCTCTAACATCAGTTTATTTATTTTTTGTGCAATTTCCTCTACTCTACTGTTTTCAGTTAATATATCTTTTGATCTATTTTTTTTAGTAAAAGTGCTTGTTGTATACAATGTATTATTTTTATCCTTTATGTTCTCACAATGATATTTGATGTCATTATCTACTTCCATACGCATTATAGAATCATTAAAATTCGTTAATTTTTTAGTATATTGATTTATTATTTTTTGCTGTTCCATAAGTAATTCTTTTTGTGTATTTTTTCTAAAATAGATTCATACTTAATTTTAAAATATTTAAATTTAATCGGTGGTATAGATTTTTTTCGTGGACATATTACAGAAAAATTAACATCTGTTGTTTTACGAGAATCTATGTGCAACATAGGAAATATACTAATTCTATTAGTTTAATAAGTTTCTAAAAGATGCGAATATATTTTAAAAATGTCATAATTAAGATTGCAGAGACATATATAGTAAAGTATCGCAACAGCAAAAGTTATTGTGAAAACATCACAATCGTATGAATTCGATTGTAATTAAACCGATTCGAAAACTATATTTATCTCTGAATTATTTGAAGATAATCTGTTGATAAAAATTTTATGCTCATTCTGAAGGTATTTAATATTCAAACTATCATAAATACGTATTATATTATTTTTGTAATACACGCTAATTCAGAGACCACTATTAGAATTACCAGAAAATAATAATTGTAAATATTCACAATTAATATCAATTGGATAAATTATTTGGTTTTTCAGTAAAAGCGTTGATTGCATATCAAATAATGAACAAGATTTAAGAATTTCATTTAAATTGAAAAATATGTACATCGTTTAATATAGATGCTGCTCCAGCACGAGTACCAAGTGCTTTTATTACTAATTTTTGACCTTCCGTCAATGCCATTTCAGAGGTATAATTAGTTTTATGAAATTAGAAAATTTATCGTTCTCTAAAGATTATTTCAATATATAAAATTTATTTGGCTTTCCGAACCAATATGCTTTATTAAACGAGGCTTATAATACTCTTTGTCTACTATAGTTGGTGGAAGTCTCAGAGTAAGCCTTTCCAAAAATTAAAAAGATTATAAATTGGCGTTTCAACCACAGCTCTCTAGCTTTGGTCTCCTCAGTAAGGAGCTAGAGGCCTTCCTTAGACGCCCGTCGCACATGGAAAGCGAAGTCAAATGGATGTAAATGCGGCTATACGTATGCCTTGTGCTAGACTGTTTCTCTAGCGGGTAAAGAAAACAGTTGAATCCCTTTGGTGGTAAGAAGTCCCACCAATCGAGCGTGGCGTATTTTCACCCGAAGTAGCAAGTTTTAAGAAAATAGAAAATGTATCGTTCCACCAACCATAATGGATGAAGAGTACTATGAACCTCGCATAATAAAGCATATAGGTTCGCAAAGCCCGATAAATTTTATATATCGAAATATTATTAGTTTTACTAAAGGCTCTAAATTATTTTCTAATAATTATATTGATAATTATTGTTAAAATTAAATGAAAAGTCTAAATTCCTAGCAAAAGCGCGACTCGACAGTGACCTCTCGTAGCAGAGAGGGAACCGATTAGACATACGAGTCTACGATAGACACACCTAAATGGGGGTACCATCTCCCAGCACAACCAATAATTTAATATTCATACAAAAAAAATTAATAGAAATGGCTATAAGTATCGATACACTACATTAAACTAATCATAAAAATTTTTGTAAGAACAAGGGTCATGTTCATGATTTTTTTAACGAATTAGTTGAAATTTTTCCATTATTCAGAAGAATCAATTTGGGCAAAAAGAATCAGTTTTTAAAATATTTACTATTTTTATCTCCTACTGAAGTCATCGTTATTTGATATTCATAGAAAAATTTTAATAGAAATTGCTAAATCCATCAATTTATTTGATCATAAACTAATCATACAAAAATTTTCAAGGAAAAGGGTCAGGTTGATAAATAAGTTGATAAACCGCTGATAAATTCCAAGAAGCGCGATTATTTACAAGAAAATTTTTTTAAATGTATTGAATTATGACAAATGAAAATTTCAAATTTTAATAATTATATAATCTAAGTTTATATATTTTATAGTAACATATCTCATGCAGTCACAATTAAACTACTACTAAACGAACGTTAGAAAGCGAAGTTTCCGTCATAGTTGTTAATTAATTTACTTTTTGTAATAGTATGCGGAAAACGATAATTTTCCTCATTAGTTTTAGTGCGGAAAATGCCTTTTTCAATACAGTATACTAAATACTTTTTTTCAATACAGTATACTAAAACTAATGCGGAAAACGACAATTTTCCGCATACTATTGCAAAAAATATCGTTTGCAACTCGTGCGGACTATTCCCGCACGAGTGTGATTGCCGGGCACTAGTGGGCAGTGGAGCCGCATTTTCCGCACTTGTTGCAAAATATACTATTATTCTAAATCATAACGTTCTAACTCGTTTTCATGCAAATCTGATTTCACGTCCAGGCAAATAATTTTCGTGGATTTCAATACGTATAAAGTTCTAGTATATTTTTCTTGTAAAATTTAAAAATTTACAAACAGTCCTTCAGATTTCGCGACCTAACGTACAATCATTTTTAAATTCGCTAAATGTAATCCAAACATCCGTTAGATTTATATCCCTATGAGTGCAAGTCATAATAATAATAAGTTCCCATGCGACTAGAGTTAGTTTCTTATCTTCTTGTCGTTCGAAGAATATACCCGATAGATATATTTGTTGAAGTTTGATTCCTCTTGGCTCTATTTCGTTTACCGTATAAAATGTTAGTAGGGATAAAAATATAATGTTGAAGTTCCTCATTATTATATTTTTGTTCTGAAAAAAGTAAAAGAGATATCGATAAATCTTTCCCCTTTTTTTTATTTTCAACTTGTATTTTAAACTTTAATTCTCCCCCTTTTTTGTCTCTATACATCATTTCTCGTATCAAACGCCCTTGATTAAATTTCTCATTTGTGTAATTAATTTTTTTTTATCATACGTGTGCCGATTCTAGGTGTATTTCTTTCGTAATTTCAACCAAAGAAACAATGTTTCATAATTATATAGATTTGAATACAAATAAAACTGAAGGATAGAAGTAAACTGTAAGTATATTTTTTTGTCTTACAATGGCCAAGATGGTGTAGTAGAGGCTTGCGGACCTACAAACCTCCTTTTCTTCTTCTTTACAATAATATTAATACTAGCCAAATTGCTCGCTTCGCTCGCAGTTAAATATTATTGTTAACATAATATTTCTTTACCATCAATTTACAATATAATGTAATATTCAAAAAATTATTTTTTAAAAACTATTTAGTAAAATAATTTATAGTACTAGTAATTAAATAAATATTACAATTATATAATTTGTTGGGATAAATCCGTAATAATTAATAAAAGAATGATCATTTTTACTATATATATCAATAACAATTTTTGTTATTCTCAATAATTAATTCTAATCTTATTATTTACATTAGAGGCATTTCATTTGAAATCAGCAGATGAAAATTTTATAATTATTCATATTCTGCTAAGCAACTCCTCTTTGAACCTAGAAAATGTAAAAAAATTTTTAGATGCTTTACTTAGATAGGAAAAAAGGATAGGAAAATATCAATTATAACCATTAATTGAATATTACTGCACTTTTACTGACCTTAAGTTACTAAAAAATTATATATATTGATTTTTGACATTGTTCGACACAATTGATAATACTGAAAAAAATCACAGATACATCTAATTACATGTACTTTGTGTGTACCAAACTGCTTAGTGGTATAATTAATAGGATAAAAGATATACAGGTTTTTTCTGTAAAGCTAACTGCAAAAATAAAAAAGTTCAACATGAGTGTCAATTGCCGATGAACATGAACTTTTTTAATTCAAGATAATTAATAATTTTTAAAATACTGGTAGATTCTTCTTTTCATTTGCAACAAAAAATATCTCTATAAATTTTCTCCTGAGATTAATAGTTTTAGAGAAATAATTTCATATAGAAGTATGATAGGAATATTCGAGTGAATATCTTTATACGAATTTTTTTATTATACCAATAGCTTTATGAAATTTTTTCTCTAAAACTATTACTCTCAGGAGAAAATCTATATAGTAATTTGTTGATGCAAATGAAAAGCAGAATCTACCAGTATTTGTAAAATTATTAATTATCTTGAATTAAAAATATTCATGTTCATCGGCAACTGACACCCATGTTGAACTTTTTTATTTTTGCTGTTAGCTTTACAGAAAAAAGTGTATATCTTTAATCCTATTAATTATGCCACTAAGCGGTTTGTTTGTTTGTTTGATACACACAAAGTATATGTAATTAGATGTATCTGTGATTTTTTTTCAATAATATCAATTCTGCCGAACAATGTCAAATATTTAACTATATGATTTTTTAGTTACTGAAGGTTAGTAAAAGTGCAGTAATATGCAATTAATGGTTATAATTAAAATTTTATTAAAATCTTGATGTAATTTCCAGTCTTAAAGGTGTCTATCATTTTTTTTGTAGGATGCATATGTTTTGAGTTATAAAGTCATGTAAATTGGTCATGTAAGTGGAAAACATCAAAATATGTATTTTTTTGTTATTAATAACTTTTTTCTTATCTAAGTAAAGCATCTAAAACTTTTTTTACATATTCTAGGTTCAAAGAGGAGTTGTTTAGCAAAATATTAATAATTTTAAAATTTTTATCTGCTGATTTCACATGGAATGCCCAATTAATACCTGATAAACTGTGTATAATTCAAAATAGATTGATTCATATTAATAAATTATTAATTATAACATTCTAATTAGAATTTAAAATACTACATGTACTAGGATGACAAATATTAGAAGTTCAAATAGATATAATGATTTGTTTTTACAATTTTTGATATATTGTTTATATATATATATATATATCCCCATTAAAAAATCACACTGGAGATCTCAAATCAAATCCCAGGTAAGATCTCATACCAAAAACTCATTTCAGCAATTTTTCGTTCATTACACGTTTTAAACTTTCTTCTGTCGATTGATCACTTTTTTTAAAGCATTAAAACTTTGAAAAACAAAGTTGAACTTTTCAAACATTTTCGAAATTTCAATGAAAAAAAACAGCTACAGCCCGGATTTGAACCGGGACCTCGCTCACACTCTCGCACTCTATCACTTTCTCTCATTCTCTCTCTCTCTATTTTTCATTCTCTCTCTCATTCTCTCTCTCTTTCTCTATCTCTCATTCTCTATCTCTGAGAAACTCTCAGACCTTACAGCTCAACGGAGACAGCCTTGTTGAGGTTAACTGAGGATATTAGGGTCGAGATCGATAATAAATTGGTGACTCTACTCCTGATGTTTGACTTCAGCAAGGCCTTTGACATAATCTCTCCTACTAGATTACTTCTTCGACTGAAATAGATGGGGTTTTCCAGGTCTGCCCTTTTGTGGGTAAATTCTTATTTCTCAAGCCGTCAGCAGGCGGTTATCTCATCTGATAACATTTCTCCCTGGATTGCAACCAATTCAGGATTACCACAGAGTAGAGGAACGAAAAAACGTGACACAGCGCGACATAACCTGGTGACAATTAATCGGTCAAAATAAATTATTTGTAAGTGTATGCAAGGTACAACTGGTTTTTGCTGGCACAAAACAGGAAACTCATAACCTGGCTCAGATCTTTACAAATTGTATTATAGGTTATATTTTTGTAAGAGCTCAAGCGCGTGGTAACTTAATTTATTTAATTTATTTATTAATTTATTTATTGAGCGCAAGGTAAGAGCCAGGAAATAGCTTATTGAAAATTTAATAGTATATTTGTAAAAAGTAATTAAACTCTGTAGTGCTTCCTTGGTCAAAGTAAGACAGGACTTAATTTTAGCATCCGGTTTTGTACTTTAGCGGTTAGTTTAGGTACAAGCAAAACCCAGTTACGCCGATTGAACATTTGGCAAGTAACGTCAAATTTAAATAATCGACAGCACATAACCTTGTACGCACATAGTGCGTCGAGCAAGCGAGGGTACATATTGTTAAAGGTACGAACGACGCTACAACTATAGATGGCCGCTCAGCAGAAAGGCGTCGATAACCAGATTGACGCATGGATCGAGACGCTCACTCGGGAGCAAATCGAACTACACCTAGACACTTTGAACCTCAAATCGGTAGGCTCGGTATATAGGAAAGCCGAGTGACTCCACCAGTGACTATTAGGGAACTATTCGGCCCAGGAGCTTAACCTAGAGGAGGATGAAACCACAGCTGTTCGCAGCCGTCTCCAACGGAGGAATAGGTGGCTCAAGATGCTACGAGAACATTAGGACGAGGAGTCTGATGAACCTAGCTCAGGGAGAACGCTGTGGTTAAGGACAACCTGCACAGGTCGGTACAGGAGTTGGACGACGCCGAGCAGGATGAAACGACGTCAGCCGCGACCAGCACAAAGCCACAACCTGAGCGAGGGGAAGAATGGCTATCATTGGTTTCGAACGAGGGAAACACATTTAGAATACCTCGGTCGTCTCGAGGTCGATTTCGCTCACAGCACGAGATTGGACGGTGCCAACCAATCTCACCATGTGTAATTTCAGGACGCATGTACGTGTCATCGTCCTGACGTGAGCGAAACATGTGAGGCGCAAGTGGATAGCAAGCAACAATGCACAAGCGCCCTTCAGACAAAGCCGGATGGAGCTTGGATGAGGGGAATGCGCGCGCAGCTCGCCAAACACCAGCCGGACATTTTCCACACCAAGCTACTCTACGTCATTGAGGTTAAATGGAACACCTCGAGACGCTGGCAGCATTGTTTCTGGCCAACCTGTCAGAAGACGAGCTACTCCCCTCACTCTCGGAACTGCTGACAGACACCGCCGCCACGTAGTACCAGAACGAGAAACAAATCTCGAGACCGTGCTGAAAAGACTGACCGAAGCTAACTTGACAGTAAATAAAGACAAGTGTGTCTTTTGTCAAGATGAGGTTAGATATCTTGGCGTGCTGGTGAACAGGGATGGAATTCGTCCCGACCCAACCAAGACAGAGCCTGTAAGGATTTATCCGGCTCTCAAGAACCTCAAAAAGCTTCGACGATTCCTCGGCATGGCGTCGTGTTATCGGTGTTTTATGCCGGACTACACCACGATTGCCGAACCACTTACTCGTCTCACGAAGAAGAACCAAGTGTACGAGTGGTTAGATGAACAGGAGCAAGCCTTCCAGCAGCTGAAGGCCCTGATCATGACTGCGTCAGTTATTCATCGTCACAGTGCAGATGGACTGTTTAGCCTGCACATGGACGCGAGCGATACCGGCATAGGAGCCGTGATCGTCCTGGAAATAGACGGAGAGGAAACAGTCATTGAGTTTGCCAGTAGCATTCTCATAGCACCCGAATAGAATTGTAGCGTTACGGAGAGAGAATGCTTGGCCGTGGTCTGGGCTATTAACAATTTCAGACTTTACATCAAAGGGTACCACTCAAAAGTGATAACGGATCACAGTAGTCTTCGCTGGTTGTGTAATATCAGAAATCCAACCAGCCGACTAGCGAGATGGGCTCTAGAGCTTCAAGTTCATGACTTTGTCGTCGAGCACAGAAAAGGAGCTCTGCGTCACGTTCCCGATGCCCTATCTCGCATGTATGAAGACGACGAACCTACGGTAGCAGCAATGTCGTGGACCAAAACCCAAGTAAAAACGAACAGTATCGTTTGAAACGAGTAACCGTGATCTGAGATCTTAATTTTGCAGATGATCATAGTGGTTGACCAGGAAGTCCTGGAGATCCTACTAGCCAGGATGATCGACACCCTGGCCAGCCACGGCGAGATGCAGACATCGGACGTACTGTCTGTAATACTTGCTACCGTGGACTACCGGCAGCAATAGCTCCAGCAGGAGCATCGCCGTGGCCAGGAGGACATCGCGGCCGTTATCCTGGAAGAGGTACTGGAGAATAGCCAGCGCCAAGACACGGCTTACATGCCTACCCCTGCGGACCGATTGGCACAAGCGAAAGGGACTATTCCTCTTCCCTCTCCGTCGATAGAGCCGTGCACGGTACCAGAGTGGAAGGAGATGGGGAGCGACCCGGTGCAGTCTAATCCGCAGTGGAAAACAGCGCCGGAACCTGACACCGCCAGACCCCACCTCCGTCGATCCTACTCCAACGGTCCCAACGCGGAACCTCCGTGGCGTCAGAAGTTCCGCGACCCCTGACTGAAAAAGAGGAGTGTTAGGAGACAAAGGCTGCCCTCAGGAGGATGGAAGCTCTGAGAGTCCAGCCACGGACAGCCGAGCAGGAGGCCTTGGCGAAATTTGACGCCTTCGCCGAGGCTCATCCTATCGCTCCCATCATCCAGGGTGTCTGGGGTGAGCGAGTCCAGGACATCAGGAAGGAGCGACAGGTTCTGGTGCAACGCGGCTATTTCGCGTAACACATCTCATGCGTCGTTTCTTTCTATCATTGTTTTGAAATAATCGGCTAAGCGACTATGAAAACGCTCGATGGAGTTGGATTGACGGTGATAAGCCATGTTTTATTTGTTTAAAAATAAAAATTTTTGCTACTTCTCTCATCAGGCTACTGAAGAACGAGGTATCTTGATTGAAAATAATCAAGAGTGGGACGCTAAAAATTGGGAAGTGTCGACGAACTAACGCTTCGGCGATCGTTGCCGCGGGCGTTTCGAGTATGGGTATCGCCATATGGTATTTTGAAAGGTTACATTGAATGGTTAATATATTATTGATATTATTTCGTAATCTGTGGAACGGTCCCACAAGATCGACCGATATGAATTCCATAGCCGAGTACGGAGTATCTTTTATTATCATACGTTGTTTAGTTTTAACGCGAACTACTTTTTTAGTTGGCAAGTTAAACAATGTTTAATGTAATTTGGCACGTCTTTCTGAATATCAAGCGAATAGAAACGTTGTTTTATACGTTTATAGGTTTTCGTTACCCCTTGATGCTTTGCTCAATCAGATTCGTGCATTTCGCGATTCGGTCCCCACCTCTTCTTGTGATAAAATTGCTCCTATTGCTGTACCGCTAGCATTGCAAGTCACTATAAATGGTTTATTAAAATCTGCGATTTATAGTATTGGTTGTTTATACAATTTTTCTCTTAAATCATCAAATGCCTTTTGAACCTCGTTGAGCCGTACGAAAGGTGCGTCTTTCTTTAATAAATTACTTAAGCGGATTTCGGAGCTATGGCCTCTGTCGATAGCCGCTTGATCTCGAGGCTTCGAATGGCGCTGTAGTCATGTGTCAATTTGGACGATAAACGTACTTCAAACATAAATTATAAGTTATACAGCTACATAGAACTGTTAAAGATACTTTCCCCCCCCTAGTTATGACTAAAATAAAGGTAATATTACTCTTGGCAGCAAATGTTTATTTTATTAAAGAAATGTGTAACACGTAGCGCGTAGCATTACGGAAGATATAAAAAAATAAACATTTGCTGCCAAAAGTAATATTACAATTCCCTTTATTTTACTCATAGCTAGGGGGGAAAGTATCTTTTAACAGCTCTATGTAGCTGTAAAACTTATAATTTATGTTTGAAGTACGTTTATCGTCGAAATTGACACGTGACTACAGCGCCATTCGAACCCTCGAGATCAAGCGGCTATCGACAGAGGCTATAGCACCGACATCCCCTTAATGGTCATGCAATACCCGAAAAATTCGCAATAAATCGTCTGTAATAGCCTGCTAATCCTAAACATTGACGTATATTCTTTACTGTTTTTGGAATTGGAAATTTTTCCACTAATTCATATGAATGTTTAATTTAACTTTGTCTTGAATAATATCAAAGAAAAAAAAATATCAATGAAGTGAAGATCTTACGTTGTTCACCATGGTAGTTATCAATAACTTTTTATTCGTTTCTGTTAAATTGCTGAAATTTTGTGAATATTTTTAACACATATAGAAATATTTTTATTATAGTGCTGAGTGACATATGAATGTTTAACAGTCACATTGACTCGAATACTTCTAAAGGATAAAACAATATTAATTAAATGGATAAGTTGTATCGTTGTTTATCCTTATTATTTTCAAACACTCATCCTGTGAGGTTTATAAAATGGCTGGTATTAATACAGTCCGCCTTACTTGAGATGTGAGGAATGTTTCTTTGGCTTGTAAAGATCAATAAATTCATTTATCATATAACTTATAGTGTAAAAAAGCAATAAATTCACGAATTTTCTAATAGTTGGAAAATTCAAATTTTAAAACTTTTTTACATGTCTATAAAACTTATGTGCTAAATGCAAAAGACATTAAAAATTTTGTAAATAATGTTAACTCGTATAAGAATAATTTTATTATAGTGCTGAGTGATATATAAATATTTAATTCTCACATTGACTCGAATAATTTTAAAGGATAAAATAATATTAATTAAGTGGATAAATTATTGTTCTCTATCCTTATAATTATACAAAAGCTTTTCTCTAAACATTTCTACAAAACAAATGTGTGAAGTGTTTGGCAAGTGTAATATTCATTTGAATATTTAATGAACTTTTGCATGTATACAGTGATTTTTATTTCAACGCTAAAGGATATTAATGTTTGATATAGTCAGATTGACTCAAATAATTTAGAAAAAAAGTCAATTTAGTTGATAAGTTATCATTCTCTATCATTGTAGTTATTGGATCACTTGTTTAACATTTGTATATAAAATTAAAAAAATTTTTAAATTACTATATATTTATTTTTAACAGAATTTTCTTGATATTACAATGTAATAAGACCCCAAAAATACTCCTTTAGTTATCAATAAAACCGTAAGCATCCGAACTACCCCCAGCGAGGTACCTCGCTAGGGGTAGTTTTGGCATCTTAATTGATCCCGGAAAAATTTAGGACATATTTCACAAATTTTACAGGTTATTTACTAACAAAATTTCAGTAAAAAGTTCAATAACGATGACGAGTTCAATAACGAGTTTTTAAATATTTCACCCCCGCGCTACGGGTTGTTTGAATACCTCGATCTGAAAATAGTTTCAGCTGTATACTTTAGAGATCAGAGAGCCTACATATTGAGAAAAATGAATGTCCCATATATGAGCCATGCCGGCGGTCTAAAGGTTAAAGTCCGAGTAGCAGAGCTTCGCCCTCGGATCAAAATCAATGAGTTGACTGGCAGAGTTACGCCTTACGGAAGCTTTAGACGAGAAACTAGGAGTGGCTGTGTCCCTCCTGGGTACTCTTTATATACCCTGAAAATCTATGTATTTGTCCCCGTCTAATGGTTTACTTTAGATGGAAAATGCGTAATTAGCACTAGATTTTTCTGTGCTAGTGCCTGATTGGACCGCTAGATGTGCATAATCAAAAAATGATCGAATCCCATACATTTTCTGTATCGCTTTGTAGTTAATACGGAGAATTGGGTACCCCCTTTCATCACTGTACTTCTTTATTTCTGCTACTTAAATTGTTGCTTCCTTCTAATGCTCGCGTTCCTAGTCCATGTCGCGCATCATCGGCTCTTCAATGAGCATCGATATTATATACAATATACAGAAACTCTTGCACAACACCTTCGTTTTAATCTTACTATCGGCAATTTCACTTATGTGCGTATTAGCTTTAAATAGTATTTTAAACTCTTCGAATCGGTCTCTTTTTCATTTAAATTGTTTGTAAATTAATCTGTCCTGTAGCTTTATAAATTAGGCTTTTTATTATAGTCCGGGAGACAGCGATATTTTGCAGCTAGACATTTAACTACGTCTCGTTTTTATTTTGTAGATAGTTTAAATTGTGTACTTACATGAAACGGCGGTCAGCTGCTCAAGTAGCGGTAGGTGTAGAATCTGGTGCGCCTCCCACACGTTAAAAATTAATGGGAATTAAAATATAAAACCATTGTTGGAACTTATTGTACGTTTGTGTAATATTATAAAATAAATAAAAATTATTGTCAGCTGTTGTTATGCGAGGGCATAATACATCAGCTGTTTACATAAACATAATTAATTAATAAATAGAAAAAATGTATAAAACCACTATTAAAATTTTGTACACACATTACTATTATAAAGTATATTATAAAAAATATGGACAACTGGCTGTAAGTTGGTGGGAAGATAGTCGGCTGATGCGATTTGTATGTACGACGGCAGGCGCCGCGCATTCTTTTGCAGGCGTCGACTGACAACTTTTCCCTCATGCCACAAGCAGCTGATCATTATCTTTCTTTAGTATATGTAGCCAGTTATTAAGAATTTAAATTTTAAAATTGGTATTATTTAATTAGCATAATTATATTAACATGAAAGTGCTTGAATTGTGATTAAACATGTGTTATTAATTATTTGTAATTTCTTCTTTATTTTAAAAATATTTTTCTTTAACTTTTAATAGAAATGGTAACTTACAAATTATATATTAATTAATTTCATTATCTGACTTTGAAGATGTATCGATTATATCACTATCATCAACATCATCGCTATTGATAAACATCTTCGTCTGCTCCGTTACTTCTTGCTCATTGATTGTGAATAAATTATAAAATTATAAGATAAATTTATTGAAAAGAATATTGTTTATTGAAATTAACCTTGTTTAATACCTTCACTATTCTGGATAATCGACTAAAGAGCTATTTCAATAATAGTTGTAATTGTTCGCCGTCGAACCGTTTAAAAGTGTACTTATTCTCCTTTTCTACCCAACCGTAATCCTCTGGAGAAAATGTAGAAGGTATTTTATTATTTGCATTGGACCAAAGATTTGCCATATAGCAGGTTCTTAAAAAATGCTGCTGAAGTTCGGATCGACAAGGCGATAACGCTGAACGATCGATATCTTTTTTTGGCAGTTGAAAAACATCCTCGTTGTTCAGTGTTTTGTACATTTCCGAAAAAAAACAATGACAAGAAATACTTCTGTTGTATCAATGTACGCTTTTAAAAGCTTTTAAAAGCATTTATATATTTTTCTGTGCTTTTGAGTACCTGATACGGTTGATTTTTGCCTTTTCGAAAGAAGGAAGGGTTAAAATCACAACATATGCAAAAAAGTAATAAAATATTAGTTTATACATTTATTAATACATTTACAAATTACTTTTAAGGTAATGTCGAGCCAAATCGAGAAAAAAAATCGGAAAAAAGGTTTAAAATAGATCTTAAAAATAATAAAAATTTCAATATAAAAACTAAAAAAATATAAGAGCGACTTTTTAATAAAAATAATTTTTCTGTATACGCTTTAATAAAAAATAAATGCACTTGTCGGCAATTTTTATTAATAACGAACAGTTAGAATGATTTCCAAATTATATTGAAATTATTGATTTAAATATCATAAAAAGTAAAAAATAAAGATTATACTTTCATTGATAACGTATGAGTGAATTTACTTGTAAAAGCATGAAAACCCGGGAAAGCGGCGCTCAGCTGTGGTCCAACATTATTATACAATCTTACACAAACGTCGGCGATTGTACCTTGTGTGAATGATAATGCTGGTATTATTATAATTTAGTTATAATCTACATTACAGTGTAAATATTATTTGGTTTATTTTTTAATTATTTTATTTTTATGAAAATGTATATTACTTTTCAATCAGTACATTATATATATATATATATATTATATATATATATATATATATATTTTATTATCATTTGTTATTATATTAATATTATTATTTATTTTTAAAAATTTACAATAAAAGCAATACAAATTACTTTTAAGGTAATGTCGAGCCAAATCGAGAAAAAAATCGGAAAAAAGGTTTAAAATAGATCTTAAAAATAATAAAAATTTCAATATAAAAACTAAAAAATATAAGAGCGACTTTTTAATAAAAATAATTTTTCTGTATACGCTTTAATAAAAATAAATGCACTTGTCGGCAATTTTTATTAATAACGAACAGTTAGAATGATTTCCAAATTATATTGAAATTATTGATTTAAATATCATAAAAAGTAAAAAATAAAGATTATACTTTCATTGATAACGTATGAGTGAATTTACTTGTAAAAGCATGAAAACCCGGGAAAGCGGCGCTCAGCTGTGGTCCAACATTATTATACAATCTTACACAAACGTCGGCGATTGTACCTTGTGTGAATGATAATGCTGGTATTATTATAATTTAGTTATAATCTACATTACAGTGTAAATATTATTTGGTTTATTTTTTAATTATTTTATTTTTATGAAAATGTATATTACTTTTCAATCAGTACATTATATATATATATATATATATATATATATATATATATATATTTTTATTATCATTTGTTATTAATATTAATAAATTGTTATTATTATTTATTTTTAAAAATTTACAATAAAAGCAATACAAATTACTTTTACAATTGTAATATAAAGAAATATTTGAATTTTAAGCAATTAATTGAAAACTAATTGTTAAAATTTTTAATCTAATTTCAAATTTATATAAACTACTTCATTGTAAACAACTATAGCTTTCAGTATATTTTAATCATTATAAGTTTAAAAATATTTATCAATTATCGTAACTAAAGTTAATTACACAAATAAAACATAAAAATTATGAATAATAATTTAACATCATTTTGTTCAAATTATTGTGTAAGTAATAGATTTTTGCTTGATGACAGGCATAGAAAGTATTTATACTAACTTGTTCTCTGTTGAAGAAGTTGTGGCATTGTTTTCTTCCGGTTCTTCACTATTTTTTCTGTAATTTGGTGGCAAAGCAGTAAATGTTTTAAACACTTCGTGTTTTATAACTACCAATCACTCACATTATTGAACAACATTGTATCTTAACCAGGTAAATTATTTTCTTTCCGTATAGCTAATATATTGCTACATATTTTTAAAGTACTATCTGTGAAAGTTGCTAAATTTGCACTTTTTAAACAAAAGACACAAAATCGTTGTATGTCCGCTCTACCAAATCTGTTACGTGTTAGTCTGAAACCGAATTACTGTTTCAGATAACAACCAGGTAAAATTCAAATCTGAAGTTGACCGCGAAACAGGGATATGCGTCGAGCACTTGTCAACCAGAAATATACGAGCTCTTAGAATTACGGAAGAAATCGTACGTAGGTTAAAATTCAATTAATCAAACACCGGATTGAATTCTAATAATAATATGAATTTATTGAAATAAATAAATAAAGATAAATAATAAACAAAATCTGATTGTCAATAAAAACACGATCGCGTGAAGTGGTACCACTTACTTTATACGCTGCTTTAGTCGTTGGTAAACAATGACCAGCCGATCGGTTGCTCTCTCTCTCTCTCTCTCTCTCTCACTCTCGCTGCGGTGTAGGACGGATTGTCCGCTCACCCGTGCACCGGGGTTGTGTGGCTGCAGGCAGATGCACGGTGTTGCACCACTCACTGCAAATGCAGGATCGGCCTGCAGTCGAAACGCACACACAAAACGCACAGCAAAACACAACACGGCGAAGCTGAACACGGGACGCGGGGGGATCACACCTGTCGCGTAAGAAGGCGGCTATATCTCTTCCCAGCGCGCGCGAATCATCGCCATGGTCATTCGTTAAGTACGGTTTGAGGTACTGGACATGGCATTTCTCCTCATGTCCCTGAGTATCCGAGATCTTAACAGTATTTGGGCCGTAGCTGTGGACGATCAAATAAGGACCGACGTATTTTGGAGCTAACTTGGCCGAGACGCCTTGTGCGCTGGATGAGAGGACTCGGTTCTTCTTCCATACCAAGTCTCCGACTTCAAAAGAAGCCGCTCGTCTCCCGGCATTATAGTAACCGGCTTGCCTATCCTGAGCTTCATTAGCTCTAGCTGAAGCTTTCTTGTGAAGCTCAGGTAGTCGTGGTAGCCGATCACTCCATTCAAGCAAACGTTGGTATTCCAAACGTTGCTGAGTCAGCTCGTCTTGAACTCGACGAGCAGTGCCGGGTAGCTCAGGCTGCCGGCCGTAATTTAACATGGCCGGGCTCCATCCTGTCGAACTCGAAAATACAAGGTCAGGTAACTTTTCGTCCCAAATGTTGTGCTTCTCGGTAATGTAAGACGCTACCATCGTTTTCAGCGTCCGATTAGCACGTTCGACGGGATTGGCCTGAGCGTGGTACGGAGGAATAGTTGTATGAAATATTCCTCGTTTCACGAGATAATCATCTACGAGCTTGTTCTTGAACTCAGTGCCATTGTCGGATAAAAATATTTCCGGTGTGCCAAAACGCATGACGACTGGTTCGTGTAACTCTTTCACGATCGTCTTAGCGTTAGTTTTTCGGATCGGCACTGCTTCAATCCAGCGCGTGAACAAATCTTGGAAGATCAAAATGTATTCAAATCCGTGTGTGGAACGGGGAAGTGGTCCAGTAATATCTCCTGTTACCACTTGCCATGGCTTTTCAACCACTCGCCTACCCATCAAACCCATGGGAGGGCGTTGCTCCACCTTGCATTGCTGGCACACCTGACGTTTGCGTACATACTCGCCAACTTCGGCATAGTAACGTGGCCAATAATATAACTTTGCCACGCGAGCAAATATCTTTTCTCTACCTAGATGGCCAGCTGCCGGATCATCATGACATTCTCGAAGAATGGTCTGCCTATGCTCTTCGGGTACGACCAACTTCCAAGCGTCTTGATCTTCCATGGCGTCATCCAATTCAGTATCCACCCAATACGAATACAGGTTTCCACCTTGGATCTTCCAATCAGGAAATTCTCTCGGCCGCTCACTTACGTCTTTGGTCCACGCAAGGTACCAGGGGTCCTTAGTAGTCTGGCTCCAAGAGACGGAGGATAAGGCCGGCTTGTCTTCCTCGTACATACGAGAAAATGCATCAGGAACGTAGTTTAGAGCTCTTTTCCTGTGCTCAATAGTAAAGTTATGAGACTGGAGTTCTAACGCCCATCTGGCGAGCCGGCTCGTTGGATTGCGTATATTGCATAACCAACGAAGACTACTATGGTCAGTGACAACTTTAAACTGGTAACCTTTGATGTATGGTCTAAACTTCTTAATCGCCCATACTACGGCCAGGCATTCCCGTTCTGTGACGCTGTAATTGCGTTCGGCGGGCGAGATTCTACTGGCGAACTCCAGAACTCGCTCTTCTCCGCCGACAATCTGTAGCAACACTGCACCGATACCAGTGTCACTATCGTCAGTCTGGACCATATATTCACCATTCTCATCGGGAGTTTGCAGAACGGGTGCTGTCATCAACACAGCTTTAAGCTGCTGGAAAGCGCTCTCTTGTTCTTCCAACCAATGATACTTCTGGTCTTTCTTGGTCAGACGCGTTAGCGGCTCAGCTATGGTAGCATAGTCGGCTACTTCTACTACAGCTGCTTCAAATTCTTAGGAGCCGGATATTCTTTAATCGGCTCCGTTTTAGCTGGGTCAGGTCGTATCCCGTCTTAGTTAACTCGCACACCCAAATATCTCACTTCGGGCTGGCAGAAGACACACTTCTCCCGGTTAACAGATAAACCGGCTTCTGCCAAGCGAGTTAACACCTCGAGCAACAGTTGCATATGCTCTTCAAACGTCTCAGTGACAATAAGCAACCGGTTCGAGATCGGGTTCAATCACCTGATCGATCATGCGCTGGAATGTCGCGCCAGCATTTGCCAATCCATACGGCATACGAGTAAACTGGAACAAACCCATTCCAGGTACCGTAAAAGCCGTTATCGGGTGCGGCTCCACCTGTAGAGGTATCTGGTGGTACGCACAGTTCATGTCGATCGTGGAGATGTATCGGGCTTTTTTGAGTTTGCGTAGGATATCCTGCATATATGGCAAAGGATATACATCAGGTTTCGTCAAAGCGTTGACTTTCCTAAAATCGATGCAAAAACGCCTAGCATTCTCACCCTTCTTCGCCATCACCACGGGGCTGGACCAACCGCTTTTCGAGGGTTCAATAACGCCAGTCTCGAACATCTCGCGAACTTGACGTTGCATTTCCTCTCGAATCTTATCAGAGATGGGGTATTACCTCTGTTTGATCGGCCTGGCTGATCCGACGTCGATTATATGTTCGACATTGTAAGAACGGCCAATCTTTGGCAAGGTTGTGGACAACACTCGGTCTAGAAGTTTGCGCAATTGTGTGCACTCTACTTCTGTTACGTCAGCGACATCTGCTGACGATAATGAAGCATTGCCACTTTCCATACTTGCCACTTCCAGCTGTAGAACTTGATCCGTTCCCTTTAGGAATAAACGGTCGGAATCTGGGTCTAGGACGGCTCGGAATGCTCGGATAAAATTTACTCCGATGTAGTATTCAGCATCCAGGTTCGGCATGATCGCCACACGTATTTCTCGAGTCTCTTTACCGATGGTAAATGGTAGCATCATGTGACCACACAACGGATGAGTACTACCATCAGCGAGCTTGGCATTGCCCTCCCAGCTCCCTCTACTTTGGGGTATGCGGTTGTCCCCTCTAACCGCTTCCCCGCGCGTTTTTTGCGCAGTCAGGGCACGTCCTAACGGTGTACCCCAACTTACCACAAGTGTGGCACTTGATCGGCATGGGGAAGTCTTTTTTTTCTTGATCTTCTATCTTAAATCCGACGATTCCCGAAGCTTCGAGGACGAACCAGTCGATGACCGTCGATCGGGACTTTTACGTGTCTCCTTCCTCCTTCTAAATTGAGGAGGAGACTTGTGGGTTTTCTTTCTAGGTGACGTATCTTTATCCACCTTAACCCCAGCTGTATGGCTACTCGTTCGCATGGTCCTAAGGGTTTCTTCCAGGACTTTTGTGAGCCGTCCAATCGGATCTTCCCGACTCGACTCACTCACCTCCTTAGCCACGCTTGATACCTTGGCTTGGCAGTCGGCCACTTTTTGGACTTTGCCTTGTAAGCAAGTTCCGGCAGCATTAAATCTTCCGATATAACTGTTCTCGCTCGAGCGTTTGCTCGACGTCCATCACCAACTCCAATAAATCTTCAACCGATTTGGCTTCAGCTCTCTTAAACAACCGCTGAAGCTGAGGTAGCATGTTACGGTAGAGATGGTCCAATTTTCTACGCTCATTCTCACCCTGTGTCCGAGCAGTGGACTCCTCGATGAGTCTTTGCTGAAAGCTTTGGCTCATACCGTACCATTTCTTGGCAGATTTCACAAAATCTTGCCACAAGTGTCATTTGTCCTTCTCATTCCGGTAACACGTAGCTGCGGTTCCAGTGAGAAGTTCGGACAAGGACGGCAACACCTCGTCCTCGCTGAGGTTGGCGAGAATCCTACAGTTTTCGACTCTCGCAAGGGAGGCATCGATACTCTGGCTTTTGTCGCCAGAGAATCGGACTCCCCACATACGAACCACCGCACCAACATCGCGCGGCGTCCCAGCCGATCTTGACGCTGATTGGCCGGACTTGTAAAAGTCCTTCAGATTAGGGTAGGGAGAGCTTGAACATGGAGGCTGTCTCGGTCTCCGTGTGTCACCCCTCCTCCAAGCTCCTCCAGCATCTGCATGAGGTGCTTGAGACCCCTCAGGCTCTACCTGCACGTATTGTGGTCTGATGTCCGTCTCATCCAGGGGGTAACACCTATAGGTGTCCTGGAACTGAACATGTTGGGTTGGCTCCCGGGTTTTGTTTGTGCTGGAAGCTTGTGCACCGTTTGGCAAGTCCAACTTGCCGTTGACGGTGTACATCTGTGCTTCCAGCTCCTTAACCCGTTCCGTCAAGGTGGATAATTTACTTATTTGCTCCGCTAACATCGAAGCAAAATTCTTTGGTATCTCGAACTGAGTGCCAGTATCGGATACCAAAGTTATCCATTCCTCCTTGTCAGTTTCTTGGCCGGAGGTGTCCGACTGCCCATCTTCCTCTCGCTCGTGCGTATCTTCTACTTCTAGAGCGAGAGTCTTATGTAGCACCTCTACTACATCTGGGTCAGAATCCGGGTTCGGAATCTCCGGATTCTGGGCAACCATGGACTTAAGGCGATGTGATACCCAAATTACAGGAACCTACATCTAAAATCCCAAAAATTTAACAAACTAATGAAATTAAAAATCTGAAAAAATTTACAGGTAATGCTGAAAGCAAATAGAATACCGTTAAAGAACGATTATTTCAAAATAATTAAATTAAAATTAATTATATCGAAATAACCATTTTTTGGTCGGTAATATATAGCTAAAAACAAAGCTGCACGGCTGCTCAAAAATCTCGTTGATTTATTAATAAAAAAACTTGAAAAAATTCATAGACTATTCATAGAGTGTTTTTTTTCGATAAAGTATACTGTTTGCTTGAGAAAAAATAAATACTGATTTTGTTTTAATGGGTTCACATCTCCTTAAACCAATCTGTCCTCCGCCTGTTCCGCCTGAAACGATCCTCATTTAAGTTTGTCTCAGCTGCGAACTCTTGAGCCGTATAATTACCCAACAGCCACTATTGGAGTCGTTCGGCTTTTTTATATACTTTTATACTTTTTATACTTTTTTATATACAGAGTCGTCTGTATGCATTTCTAACGACTCCAAGTGCGCCTGGATCGGTTCGCTGGATTGCGTACCAATCCACTGATCGACTTGTGTGGTCATCGATTCCACCATTTTAATCGTAACAAAATTACCGCTTCACTTATTATATATATATATATATGGGCCATTTCACGTCAAGTGGTACGATGAAAATTTTAAATCGCTCCAAAATTTGAGAACAGGCTGGAAATATCTTCCAGAAGATAGAAAAAAAATTTTAGGTGTTAAAAATAATTTTCCTAAGAGTTATTCCACCATGAAAAATGGAAATTTTTTAATTTTTTAAAAAAATTGCTATTTTCAAAGCCATTTATCTCAAAATCTATTGATTTTTTTGAAAAAACATTAGAAACAACTTTTGTTCAAAATAATCTTTAGAACTTATCTACCTGGGTTACAATACTTAATTTTAAAATCTCGAAGAGATAGGAGACCCGGAAATATTGAATATCAAAAAAAGGCGACCACGCCACAATCACAATTTTTTGTTCATTACCCGTTTTAAACCTTCTTTTGTCGA
Organism: Theocolax elegans; assembly: GCA_026168455.1. Lineage (NCBI taxonomy): Eukaryota > Metazoa > Arthropoda > Insecta > Hymenoptera > Cerocephalidae > Theocolax > Theocolax elegans. The sequence continues at coordinate 41,889,232 of CM047425.1, forward strand.
TTGATAACTTTTTTTAGAGCATTAAAACTATGAAAAACAAAGTTCAACTTTTCAAACATTTTCGAAATTTCAATGAAAAAAAACAGCTTTAGCCCGGATTTGAATCGGGACCTCGTTCTCACTCTCGCACTCTATCACATTTTCTCATTCTCTCTCTCTCTCTCTCTATCACTTTTTCTTATTCTCTCTCTCTCTCTATCACTTTTTCTCATTCTCTCTCTCTCTCTATCTTTCATTCTCTCTCTCTGTCTCTATCTCTCATTTTTCTCTCTCTCTCACTCTCTATCTCTCATTATCTCTCTCTTTCTCTATCTCTCATTCTCACTCTATTTCTCTCTCTCATTTTCTCTCTCTCATTTTCTCTCTCTCATTTTCTCTCTCTCTTTCTCTCTCTCTCTCTCACTCTCTATCTCTCATTATATCTCTCTTTCTCTATCTCTCATTCTCTCTCTATTTCTCTCTCTCTCCCGCTCCCTCTCTCTTTCTCTATCACTCATTCTCTCTCTCTTTCTCTCTCTCTCTCTTTCTCTCTCTCTCTTTCTCTCTCTCTCTTTCTCTCTATCACTCTCTACCTCTCTCTGTCTCTCTCTCTGTCTCTCGCTCTTTCTCTCTATCACTCTCTCTCTCTCTCTCTCTTTCTCTCTATGACTCTCTCTCTCTATGACTCTCTCTCTCTATGACTCTCTCTCTCTATGACTCTCTCTCTCTATCTCTATCTCTATCTCTATCTCTCTCCCTCACACTCCCTCATTCTTACTCACTCTCTCCCTCATTCTCTCTCTTGCTCTGTACCTCTACTTTTCTGTCTCTATCTCTCATTCTCTCTCTGTCTCTCTCTCTCTCGCTCTCTCTCTCTCTCTCTCTCTCTCTCTCTCTCTCTCTCTCTCTCTCTCTCTCTTTCTCATACTCTCTCTGTCTCTCTCTCATACTCTCTCTGCTTCTATATTTTATTTCATATTTTCTATTGTTATTGTTATGTTTACTTTACTGGTTTTATTTTTTTATTGTTATTATATTTTTATTCTATTTTTTTGTTATTATTGTTACTTATTTATTCAGTTATCTATATATATGTTTATCTGGGTATTTATGATCTCATGTCACTTTGTTATCTGTTATCTAGCTCTATGAGTGTTTTGTTTTGATTACATTTGTATTTACGCTGAATTTTATTTTATTTTAGTTTATTTGCCGCCAAATAGTGAGGTATGACGATCCACACGTATAAAATATTCTTGTTTTGAACGCTGTCAAGCTACTACATTCATGTATGAAAACTCTTTCACAATACAGGTTATAAACCTATGGGATTCATTACCTACGGAATTACGTTTAAATACTTATGTAAATTTATTTAAGAGTAGACTATACAAATACTTATTTAATAAGAGCGTTCAATAATACTTTTTCAGTAAGAATCATTTATGATTATAATTTATATAATTTTTTCTTATGTTACATTTATTATTTTCTTTTGCTTATACAAAACATCATTTTTTAAAAATGTAAATATTATAATTTGTTATCTTTTGTACCCATTTCCAGTTAAAATATATATTTTATGTAAATTTTATTCATGTATATTTGCCTTAAGGTTATATATATATTGACTTATCTGTGCGAGAGTGACTGATTGAAAGTATTTATTTATGCCTAATACCTATATTTCGGTGCGCTCTTTCTCTCTTTCTCTTATTACAGTATACACGTATACTTCAATGTTAGGCCAGGCAAATTAGCTGAAAAAGGGGTCGTTTCATTAAAAAATTATATTGACGACAAGAAAAATACGTTGATATAGTATTAAATACCAAGAATCGGCCTCATTACTTTTCAAATAGGATATGTGTTTACGCTTCCTATTAAAATAAATCGAAATGCTACAAGAAATCGGTATTTTGCTTATATTTTAAAAAGTATTGATAAAAAAAAAATTTTAAATATTTTTTGTAGATTGCAAAGGTAAGCTAAATACTCGTAAGCGTATGAAGCTTTACCTTATAATGAGCGGGAGTACTTGATCGGGAAAGCTCGTGAACAAGCCACCCAAGGCCTAATAATGTTCTAACGCACAAGCTTGCTGAGGAGGGCCCAGAGTGATAGTATGCGAGTCACTATATACACACGCCATTACCGTCGCCGATACCGTTTTTCTTGCTGTTAATTAGCAAATAAAATAATCGTCGATGATTAATGTACGGCTTCAGCGACTCCCCAGGAACCCTACAAGGACGGCGAAATTGCCACGTACGAGAGAGTGCTGAGAGATATCGACAGGTACGTGGTGCACCACTCGCAAGCCGCCGTAGCTGTAAAGATAGCTTTCTTTACAGCTATTATAATGTATTATAAGCTATTAAAATTCGTGGATCTCGCCCACGCGACGGCGACATACGCGTGCGTGAGAGCGAGTATCCACCGATGGTTACCTTTTGTCTGAAGACCTCATGCGGCTTCTTGCTTTATTATTTGTTTAAAATTGTTCTTTGGTTACTTTATTTTCTTTTATAAATAATAAATAGTACTTTTAATAATTAATCGTCTTTTAATAATTAAACCCTATCTGTTTTAGGAGTGGCCGAAGTAAGTTTGCCGTGAACTTCTTCCTCTTTATTCGCGGTCTTATTCAGCTCGCAAAACTTGCAGCTGAACCAGTAAGCGAGATCGGCAACTGATCTCATGGTTGTAACGGACATCGCAACGGTAGGTCATGTGAAATCATCTGATTAAATCTGCCGCACATTTTCTGGGTACCGCATCCGCGGTATAACTAAGTAGTGCCGTAACCATTACTCTCTTTACTCTTCCCTACGAGAGAAAGTGTACCTTGTTATAAGATCTTAAAAATATCTATTGATTGAAATCAATTTTGTCATGATCGCCTAATTAGTTAATTAACGAATTGAGTTTAAACCTAAAGGCAGTTAGCGGAGTTGGAAGCGCACATAGCGCAGCTATTTGGAATTAAAATTTATGCGGCGAATCTTTATTGAATTCTAACACTTTAATTACAGCTTCTTAATGTTATTGATTAATATTTAAACAAAAAAATAGTTATAAAAAGGACCAAGTATTTTGAATAATAATTACCATCTCTTTCTCGCTTTTAACATAAAATAATAGGGGATATATTAACTAAATGAACTATTTAACAACATTAGTTATAAGTAGCATTATAAACACACAATCTATTAATAAATATCATCATGAATTAATAATTTAAAAAATAGTCAAAACACCGATTTCTCTAGTATATTATATCTAATACATTTTTTAATTCTTGTATGCATGTTCAAGACTAAATATAACTACAAAATTAAATAGTTCACATAAACGTCGATTGAAGTTATCACTTCTGCCCTGCTTTCCACGACGCACACCCTTTTTTAATTGGCAACGTTTCGGTGGATCTCCTCCATCCTCTTCGTGCTATACCTTTATTATTCATATAACAATTTATTTGACATCATTCAACAAGTACATGTATATTTATCTACAATATTTATGTTACTTACAATTTTTCGCGTCGCTCTGTAATTAATTAATGTAAGAGACAAGAAAAATTTTGTTTGTTGTTTTGCACAAACGATTATAAATTTTTTCCGGCCGTACGGACACCTGTGACTTTTCTAAACCACATAATAGGTCATAAGTATAGCGCAAAAATTCAAATTTATATGTATTAAAGCTTGTCAACTCTGTATTTTATTTTATTTAATAATAAATAAATTATTAAATTATGTTCAAAAAATAACAAAATTTAAGTATAATATATTTATTAATATCAGCTTTGTTTTTTTTATAAATATGTAATAAATAATAAACTGAGTGTATCTTAAAAGAATCTTAAAATAATCAAATATAAATCTAGTCAAGAGGTACGTAATCCAACAAGATAATAGAATTTGATCCAAATATAAAGCTACAGTAAATATTATATTTATTACTCATTTTTATGAAAAATTTGCCAATACTATGAAATTAGAAACCATAACAGTTGTGCCTAATATTTGTAATAATTTAAGTAAAGTTGTATGAAGGAAAAATAAACCTCACGCATTAGTAATAACCAATGTTGTTTATAAGATAAGTTGTAGAATGCAAGAAATAGATTGCAATGCAGTCTATATTGGCGTGATTATCATTTACGTGATCAGTAATAATAAATTGGGCTGAATCCTTATTAATATTTCTCCTAAAGCAGGTTTAGGGATATGATATGTATAAATACACTCCACATCAAAATTATCGTAACAAGATATTTCACAGAAAAATTGCCATTTTTTAAATGCTTGTTGCTCGGTCAATTTTCATCGTATTGAGATAATTTTTTTTGTTTTGTAGGGAATTATGTGCACTTTGAGGAAAAAATAATGCCTAATAGCTGCGAGATAATGCCACATTGCTATGTCTTAATCAGGCCTACCAACTTCTTTTTCCTAAACAACACAATAATTCGCACGTTTACCTGGATTACCAAAAAAATTTTTCAAAAAACAACAAATACCACCTTAAAGTAGACTTTTCAACGAGTATTTTAAAAAAAAGTCGACCCTCTACGACTTTTTTTAACCGAGTTATGCCATTTTAAAGATCTTCCTATGTTTTACTCAAATACCGCGAACATCAGCGTTACCCGATGCGTACCGCGAGGATGTTGTTGGTCGGACTTACGCATCATTGTCGCCCTGTAAAGGGCCGATTGCGTGAACCGTTTCTTACATTAGGGACCCCGCGGTCTGAATCCCCTACAAAACAAAAAAGAATTATCTCAATGCGATGAAAATTGATCGAATTACAAGCATTCGAAAAATGGCCATGTTTCAAATGCTTGTAATTTAATCAATTTTCATTGTATTAGGATAGTCTTTTTTGTTTTGTAGGGATTATGTGTTCTTTCAGGATAGCATGTATCCTAATAGCAACTACTACTAAATTATCAGGTTACATTTAAAACAAATTCGTGCCTCGAGAGCTATCTTAAAACCTCATAAACAAAGAAACCACATTGCTATTCGTTATTTTTTTTTAAATTAACCCATGAAAAGTGTAACTTTATTTAAAATTACACCTCTACATTTTCGGTACATTTAACAATGCATCTCCATACTTTCGGTAAAATTATCAACTCTACCAACAAATCAATTAAAAAATAAAGCAAAAATTTACGCTGGGATACTGGTCAAAAGTTAAGACAAATGCTCATTCAGCATTAATTTTGCTATACAGAGTACATAGCAACTAAAAATTACAATAACAAATTCTTAATCAAAATGCCTCAGCTTACTGAAATCAAATCTGCTCAAGTTGTTGCCCTGCTAGAAGCGTGACTGAGTCAAAGCGATATATCCAGAAGAATGGGGATTCATCGCTCAACGGTGTCACGTGTTTTTAGTCGGTATGAAGAAACAGGTTCTTATCACCGTATAGAATTACTACGATTCGAGAAGATCGCAACATTGTTAATGAGGCCCTATGCAATCCAAGGCAATTGCGCGACAAATTGGGAATAATGCTTTACCAGGCAGACAAATTAGCGATTACACAATAAGGAGACGCCTTCACGAAAAGGGTTTGAGATCACGAATTCGTGCTAGAGTGCCTAATTTAGAAGCAGTTCACCGACGAGCTCGTCTAAATTACGCCCGTAATTATCGACATTGGACACCTAGAGAGTGGAGACATGTGTTTTTTACAGATGAATCTCGATTTTGTCTTTACGGAAATGATGCTAGGATCCGGATTTGGCGTCGTAGACGAGAACGTTTTGCATCAAATCATGTTGATCCAACTCGAGCGTTTGGTGGAGGATCCGTTATGGTATGGGGTGGAATATCAATGAACCATCGATCAAACTTAGTGATTATCCCACCTTCCGGACTAACAGCGAAACCGTACATAAACGAAATTTTACGCCCTCACGTAGTTCCAATGCGTCGGCAAAGGGGCCGTAATTTCATCTTGATGCAGGATAATGCACGCCCTCATACTGCAAGGATAACTCGTACGTACTTGGAAGAAAACAACGGAGAGGTATTGTCTCATCCTGCTAATAGCCCCGATCTCAATCCTATAGAGCATGTATGGGACATGATGGGAAGGCGATTACGAAACCTAGAGAGACCTGCTAACCTCCAAGAACTTGACAGAATTCTTAAACAAATTTGGCACGAGATACCTCAAAATTCAATAAGGGTATGCATTAATATGCAAGAACGTTTAACAGAGGTAATTCGTCACCGAGGTGGCAATACACGGAATTAAAGGCCTCAAGCGTATAGGGTTTGGAGTCAAAAAATATTGCGGAAGTGACGAGCCGCGGGGTCCCTAATGTAAGAAACGGTTCACACAATCGGCCCTTTTCAGGGCCACAATGATGCGTAAGTCCGACCAACAACCTCCTCGCGGTACGCATCGGGTAATGCTGATGTTGGCGGTATTTGACTAAAACATAGGAAGATCTTTAAAATGGCATAACTCGGTTAAAAAAAGTCGTAGAGGGTCGACTTTTTTTTAAAATACTCGTTGAAAAGTCTACTTTAAGGTGGTATTTGTTGTTTTTTGAAAAATTTTTTTGGTAATCCAGGTAAACGTGCAAATTATTGTGTTGTTTAGGAAAAAGAAGTTGGTAGGCCTGATTAAGACATAGCAATGTGGCATTATCTCGCAGCTATTAGGCATTATTTTTTCCTCAAAGTGTACATAATTCCCTACAAAACAAAAAAAATTATCTCAATACGATGATAATTGACCGAGCTACAAGCATTTAAAAAATGGCAATTTTTCTGTGAAAAATCTTGTTGCGATAATTTTGATGCGGAGTGTAAATACAAAAAAAGTGGAAAATAGGGGTTTGAAGAAAAACTATCACGATGTTGATTTAGCACCTCACGATACCAATGTGGATTTTCTGGTGACCAATAATGGCAATTATGCCTATTGAGATTACCATTACTTATGAAGCCCATCTATAAAACTGTACTTTGATTACGTAATCAGCCTCACTTAATTCTTGTACCAAGGTAATGTGATACGGATGGTAAGTGACTGATCGTAACATCTGTGAGCCGTATTACGAAGGACTTCCAATTCACTTTGTATTTGTCGAGAACTAATACGGAGATTTTGGTAAACCATAGCAGAAACTGAAAGGAGCCTAGGGTCGTTATTATTTAAAAGTCTAATTCTCTGTCTTTGGCGATGCAGTGGATTATTGTAAGAATCTTTTTCGATGTTTATCACTTGTTAAGGTGTATGATGGTGGCTATTTGGAAACCGCTCCTCATAAGTTCGTGCAGTATGTCTGTAATTCCTACAACATTCAGCAAAGATTATAAGAATATCGATTATATCATTAGGCGTATAATTTGCCATTGTAATGAAAAGAATTTTATTAGAAAAATGAATACTCAATCACAAAAGTGTAAAAAAAAATACATAAAAACTAATGCCTTAGGCATTTGTTGGAAGTAAGACGTGATAGTCTCTCTCTCTCTCTCTCTCTCTCTCTCTCTCATTATATCGCGTTCTCTCATTATATATATATATATATATATATATATATAGTCATATTTCAAGGAAGCTTTCAATAGCATTATCCCTACTCTCACAGAGCTTTTTAATTTTTCATTTGCTACAAGTGAGTATCCTAGCTTGTGGAAGAAATCAGTCATCATTCCTCTTAGTAAAGTCTCAAAACCATTATCACCATCGGATACAAGGCCCATTGCAAATCTCCCACATTTTGCCAAAGTTTTTGACCGACTCGTTTCTGAATAAGTAATAGCACATCTTGAGTCGAACAGTGTACTATCTCCTTATCAATCAGGCTTTCGTAAACAGTTTAGTACTCAAACTGCACTAGTAAAAGTCACTGATGACATTCGATTAGCTATTGATAGAGGTATGGTTACCTTTTTATTAATGTTTGATTTCAAAAAAGCGTTTGACACTATTAGCCACTATGATCTTTTAAGGACATTAAAACAGCTTAATTTTTCAGATGATGCTATAGATTGGTTTCATTCTTATTTATCAGGTCGATCCCAGGCTGTTATTGATGAGAATAATCTTCCTTCTGAATTTTTTGAAATCACATCAGTTCCACAGGGCTCAACACCTGGTCCAGTTATTTTTCTTATTTTCATAAATTCAATTATGAGCCGTCTTCTATATACAAAGGGAATGTTATTTGCAGATGACCTACAGTTGTATATACACTGTGGCCCACAGGAATGTCATAATGGGTTGGAAAAACTCACCAGTGATGGGTTGAGAATATGTAACTGGGCACGTGAGCATAAATTGGAGATTAATTTTAGTAAAACTAAGGCGATGCTAAGAGGGTCAGTTCAGCAGCTTCGTTTTATAAACAGGGACGCATTACCACCTATTATGTGAAACGGTCAGGTGATTCAATTAGTTAAATCAATAAAAAATCTTGGAGTTATAATTCGTGAAAATTTGCAGTGGAATACACATATTTCGGGCATAATTTCGAGAGTTCACGGCATACTTCATAAGTTGCGAAACCGCGGAAATTTTTTATCAATAGCTATGAAGAAAAAATTAGTTGCAGCATTGGTGCTACCATGCTTTGATTATGCGTGCATTGTATATTGTGATATCCCGGATTATTTAAATACGAAACTCCAGCGTCTCTTGAATGTGTGTGTACGGTTCATTTTTTGTCTTAGAAAGGATGCAAGAATGTGTGATTACTATAAGAAATTGAAATGGTTAACAGTGAGTAAGCGTCGGATGTACTATATGGGTGTCCTTACCTATCAGGTAATAACCACTAGGAAACCAGAATACTTGTATGCGCTATTCCCTACCCCAAATCCTGATATAAGGCGTTCAGAGCGTACTAATCAATCGTGCTTTGATAGACAAGTCGTTTCTACAAGTACGTATGAAAAATCTTACACCATTCAGGCCATGAACCTATGGGACAGTCTACCAGTTGAATTAAAGCTCTGTACAAATTTGCGGGTATTTAAGAGTAAACTGTTCTTATATATGTTAGAATTAAACCAGTATTGATTTTATTCTGTAGAGTGGTTTTGTTATCAGTATTTAGTCAGAATTATAAGTCTGCTGTATGGTTTAACTAACTGTTTAATGTAAAATGCGCTGTGATTTTATTATTCTGAAAATTATGTATTTATGTATTTATTATCTATTCTTGAAGTAGTTGGCACTGGCAAACTAACATGTAAATTTTGTTTCACATTATGTATTTTTATTTTTTGTTTGTATATTTTATATATTTTTTATATTTTTTATATTTTATATTTTATATATTTTTATATTTTATATTCTATATATTTTTATATTGTTCTTGCCTTACGGGGGATTTTCCTCTTAGGCATAATAAATGCTTTCAAATCAAAATCTCTCTCTCTCTCTCTCTCTCCCTCTCTCTATCGTTACCAACTGAGTAACGAGGAGTGGGGAGGACCCCGGAGGAAGCGACGCAAGCGGCGGCGCGGTGAGATCGGTTTCTCCCGCTACTGCACTCGAGCCACGGATCCCGACACGGTTGGATGTACCAAGGCCTTCCCCAGTGTACATACATATTATATATATATAGAATAAATTGGTTTATTTCTTTTATAATATAAACGGTGAGTTTATCATTAAAGCCAAGCCCTTCCTCTCCTGTTTTATTCCAACAGGTTATGGGCCCAGCACGCTTCCACTGCGCGCTGGTTTGAAAGGAATAGTTTGGCTTTGTTATTTGTTAGAAGTCTCTTCTTCGCGATCGCGAGTGCTTGTGAGAAAAGTGTGGTGTAAAGTTTTGTTGATGTTGTGCTAGAAAGAAGCTAGAAAGGGAGATCAGACAGAGCTACGGTCACCCAGTCAACCACCACAAAGGAAATTTAGCTAGGAGAAAGAAAGCTAGAGGATCTACCGGGATCAGGTAGAGGAATCTACAGCAGCTAGAAAGAAAGATGGCGGACGAGATAGGAGACCTCCGCAAATCGGCAAATGCTAGAGGTATGTGACTCAGCGAGCGAAAGTGCGGGATAGTTACATGTTTAATTCAGTTAGTTTGAAATTAAATTCAGTTAGTTTGAAATCAAATTCAGTTAGTTTGAAATTAAATTCTGTTAGTTTGAGATTAAATTCAATTGAAAATGCTCGATCCAGAGTTATGTAAGTTTGAAGCTAGTTTAAAATTTTGAGCGTTTACGTGTCGTTCGAGTGCCGGGTTTTCGCAAAAAGTGCACGAAATTGGTTTTTGATTAGAAGGTTCCGAGAAATCGGTAGACGCAAGGAAGCCAAGATGGCCGCCGGGCCTGAGCGGGAACGCCGGGTTTGCGCGGGAATGCCGGGTTTGCGCGGGAGCGCCAGGGAAGCGCGCCGTTTCTCGCCGTGTTGCTCGACCGCGCGGAGTGGGGGAAACTCGCGACTGAAGAGCATGCTCGTTCGACTGGCGCGCGCGAACTATCGATCGATCGACACTCACACCGCTTGATATTTGCAGTTGATACGTGGCGCGACCGAGTGAAATGGACGCGCATGAAATTAGTTAGAACTAATAATGCATATGCGAGACCCTCACATCGTTTGATACGGATAAATGCTTCGAAATTGAATGTTTGACAATGCGCATTACTAGAAAGTCAATAAATGACTATACAAGCTAGACATACTGTACAGTTTCGAAAATTAGAATCAAGTTAGAAAATATATTGAAGTTAGATATATGAAATGATAGAATATTTTAAGTTGGATTTAACATGGTTTTGATGTATAGACCAACGGACCTTGAAACTGTTGTTGCTCACGCAAGACTTAGAGCTTCAATTGGCGGAGAACCACCCGGACGGAACATATGTCTTCGACATCCAGGAGAAAGGGTTGGTCTTCACCATGTCTGACGGAAAACGTTATACAGTTGGTAAACATGAATTTTTAAGCTAGAGTGGTAAGAGTAATTAGATAGTAGTTAGATACGAAATTAAAAATCATATATATATGTAGGTATTATACCTTGAAGCATGCAAAAATCTCAGATTAAAGCTGGCTCATTTTCTGTATAATGTGTTCTTATGCAGTTTGTTCATGATACTAAGTGAATGTGGAAAATCTGTGTGTTCCAGTGCTTCTGCATTCGCTTGTTGTTCATGTTTGGCTTGTGTTCGGTCAAACTTTGGACAACTATCTAAATTTCCCATTGTATTTTCACAGGACGAGAGCAATTGAGTGACGAGATCATTCGTGTCGTCAGTGAACAGTTAGAAAGGAAACGGCTGCTGCTAGAGGCGAGTGACGCTAACCAATCTTCTCTGAGCCAGCAGGAGGATGATCTGGAGCTAGAAAGGGAAGAGAAAAATGATCCTGACCCACAGCTAGATTTTGAGCTAGAAAAGGAACCTGAGCTCGAGTCTGGGGATAAGCTAGATAAGTTAGAAACGAAAATGAAAGGTAACTCAACCCCAATGATAAAACGAATAGACTCGTGCGTTTATAATCTGAGTAGGTTCAAGAAAGAGAGAATGCTCCTTGAGAATTCTCAGTTAGAATGTTACACAGCCGATAAGGGAGATTTAGTTAATAAAATTGGAATAAATAAAGATTGTAATTTTTCAGATTTGACCGGAATGCTAGAAAAATTAACAGCTAGAGTGGCGTCGCTAGAAGATAGAGTCCCGACACTATATGCACTTGGTTTGAAGGACCAACAGATATGCCACGGCGACATAGTGACTAGGATAAGTCACATATATGATAGAATTGGTACGCTAGAAGGAAAATGGACAACCAACTAGAGAAAAGGTAGACAAATTATTAGTTTCAGAAACAGTTAGAAAAGAATTTGACAAACTAATTAGAAATAATATGCTAGAAAATAGATCAGGTAACTTAAAAGAAAAGATTCAGATCGAAATTGTAAATAAAGATACGACAATTAGGCGCGAGTACAAATTAACAAATAGTTCAAGTTTAGAACAGTTCTTGGACTATCTGACGTCCGAACTGCGCGTTTGTGATTTGCTTTACGTTATAGATCCTCGACAAAAAGCTAGAGACGGGATAGATGACAATACGTTGGAAAAAGGAAAGTTCAGAGTTAGAGACATAATTATAAACAGAATCGACCAATCGTATCATTCAAAACGTATTTGAGAAAACAATTGCATAATTTAAGATATCAACCTAATAAAGAAACTGCTTCGGTATTTTGGGATAACTTCGACAAAATAGTTAGACAGTACAATAATTTGACAAATGTACCAAATTTAACGGAAACGGAAATTAGAGATGCATTTTACGATGCAATAGTAATAAACGTACCCAAAGTTAGAGATGCTGAATTATTCAATAAAAATACGCATCAGCGACCCCTTTCGGTCGAACAATTAAAAACCTATATTGTTGAAGAGGAAGCAGCTAGAGGAGAAAATTCGAAATCGGCAACTGCTCAACATGCTACGAGCAGTCAAAAGGAGGCATGCTACGTGTGTGGCAATAAAGGACATGCAGCTAGAGATTGCACGAGAGAAGGCAGAATGTGCTACAGATGTCGTCGATACGAAGGACACGTTAGCACGACCTGCCCATACTCGGACAGACAGCTAGAAGAGATGGGAATCCAAGCTAGACCAAGGTATGTTAGACAGTTGTGTACTAAACGAGGGTTAATTCGAGGAACTAGATTTTTAACGAATAAAAGACAAAGCCCCGGACTCGAACAAATAACAAAGAAACGACCTAGAGTAGATTTGGCTAGAAGTAAGGGTCAGGATAAAGGGAATGCTAGAATCAACCGTGGGTTAACGAGAGGCAGAGGAAAAGCTACAGAAAGAGCACAAGTAAACAAAAATCAAAGTAATCCCGGTGAGTGCAATGGTCTTTTAACAACTAATAGTAGTTTGCATTATTCGACTCCTGAAGAGAACGAGATTCCACAAAATAATATATTAGTTAAATTCCTGGCCGATTCCGGTACCACAGAACATATGTCAAATACAAAATTGATTTTTAAGAAGCTAGATAATAATAAAAAGATTGATATTAAATGTGCTAACAAAATGATTACGCGATTATAAAATCGGAGGGAGTAGGTCAAGTTAGTGGTATAACCTCACAAGATAGAACGCTAGAGTTAGAAAATGTGATTTGCGCCGAACAGCTATCCGAAAATCTTCTTTCTTTGAGGAAACTTGTCGATCAGGGTCTAGGCATATATTTGGGATAACTTCGACAAAATAGTTCGACAGTACAATAATTTGACAAATGTACCAAATTTAACGGAACGGAAATTAGAGATGCATTTTACGATGCAATAGTAATAACGTACCCAAAGTTAGAGATGCTGAATTATTCAATAAAAATACGCATCAGCGACCCCTTTCGGTCGAACAATTAAAAACCTATATTGTTGAAGAGGAAGCAGCTAGAGGAGAAAATTCGAATCGGCAACTGCTCAACATGCTACGAGCAGTCAAAAGGAGGCATGCTACGTGTGTGGCAATAAAGGACATGCAGCTAGAGATTGCACGAGAGAAGGCAGAATGTGCTACAGATGTCGTCGATACGAAGGACACGTTAGCACGACCTGCCCATACTCGGACAGACAGCTAGAAGAGATGGGAATCCAAGCTAGACCAAGGTATGTTAGACAGTTGTGTACTAAACGAGGGTTAATTCGAGGAACTAGATTTTTAACGAATAAAAGACAAAGCCCCGGACTCGAACAAATAACAAAGAAACGACCTAGATTAGATTTGGCTAGAAGTAAGGGTCAGGATAAAGGGAATGCTAGAATCAACCGTGGGTTAACGAGAGGCAGAGGAAAAGCTACAGAAAGAGCACAAGTAAACAAAAATCAAAGTAATCCCGGTGAGTGCAATGGTCTTTTAACAACTAATAGTAGTTTGCATTATTCGACTCCTGAAGAGAACGAGATTCCACAAAATAATATATTAGTTAAATTCCTGGCCGATTCCGGTACCACAGAACATATGTCAAATACAAAATTGATTTTTAAGAAGCTAGATAATAATAAAAAGATTGATATTAAATGTGCTAACAAAAATGATTACGCGATTATAAAATCGGAGGGAGTAGGTCAAGTTAGTGGTATAACCTCACAAGATAGAACGCTAGAGTTAGAAAATGTGATTTGCGCCGAACAGCTATCCGAAAATCTTCTTTCTTTGAGGAAACTTGTCGATCAGGGTCTAGGCATATATCTAGATAACAAAAAGATCAACGTATTTGATCCATTTACAAAAGAGTCGTTCATTACAGGAATTTATGAAAAACCTTATTGGATAATTGAGTTAGAAATAGATAGATCAAAAATTAAGAAATTAAACCAGCCAGAAAATGATAGTAAAGTCATCGCTTACATAACAACGAGAAGCCAAGGCAGTAAAAGAAAGCTAGAAAAGGAAAATGCCAATGTTGACGATGAGGAAAGCGGAAGAGTAGATACGCTAGACATAGATCGTGAAACTCCTCAGTCACAGTCTTCAAACTTTGAGAATACTATATACGATAGAAAGATCAGCCAAATAGATAATCTATTAACTGACGAAACAACAAAGTTAGATTGTAGTTTAGATACAATTTCAGAAAACAAAGCTATTTTATGGCATATTAGACTTGGTCACGCATCGCTAGAATATCTAAAATCATTTCAGAATCGGTTTCCGAATCAGAAAGATTTAAGTAATGTAAAGTTCGATAAATCAATACAAGAATGTGAAGTTTGTATCGTCTCGAAGTTTAATAAATTGCCTTTTAATAGTCAAAGACAAAAAGCAACCAGACCATTACAAATTATACATGCTGATACAATGGGTCCAATCAGTCCAGCTACTCATCCAAAGGGATATCGGTTCATATCCGTATTTATTGATGATTATGCTAGATTAGCGATGGCATATCCGATGAAAAATAAAAGTGAGACAGGAAACTGCTTAGAATTATTTGTTAGAAGCGCTAGAAATATCTTGGGCTCGGATGAAAAAGTATGTTATCTTAGGTGCGATCAAGGAACAGAATTTACCGGTGGATATACGCTAGAAATATTAAATAAATTAGGAGCTGAACTGCAATTAGCCCCTCCGGATACACCTGAACATAATGATGTTGCGGAAAGATTCAACCAGACGATTCAAAAGAAAGTTAGAACTTTAATTTACGATACGCGATTGCCCGAAAATATGTGGGATCTTGCTTTAGGCACGGCGGTATACGTGTATAATAGAACGCCGCACAAATCGAACAATATGGAAATACCACTAGAAAAATTCTGCCCCAATTACAAGATAGATGTAGAAAGATTTAAAAGATTTGGTTCAATAGCTTATATGAAAATACAAAGAAAGGTTGGAACGAAGTTCGATCAGCTAGGAAAACGAGTAGTTATGATAGGATATACTAATACGGGATATTTACTTTTGAAACGGGAAGAAGGTAAATTCTATGAAAGTAGAGATGTTAGATTTTGTGAAAAACTGGTATTCGGAGATAAGTACAACAAAGCTAGTATTAAAGACTGGGCTAAATCGGCAGAGGAAATAAATAAAGAAAGTTGGTTTTTAGAATTTGAAAAGGAAAAAGAAATTTTAGAAACGGAGGGAGTAAAACGCAAAAGAGGTCGTCCTAGGAAAATTGTCGAAACCATAAATCTAGAAGGAGAGTTAGAAACGGTTAAAGCAACCGAAACAACGCAACAGATAGAATCAAATATCAATATGTTAGAATTAGAAAATTGTCAATCTCTATTAGCTATCATAAGAAAAGAGCCAACTTTGTATAAAGAAGCTATGTCAGCAAACGATAAGTTAGAATGGAAAAGGGCAATTGATAGTGAGCTAGAATCGATGAAAATAATAATGTTTGGACTTTAGTAGATCGACCAAAGTATTCGATAGATGGAAGCAAAGCAAATATAATTGACTCCAAATGGGTTCTAAAAAGGAAAATGCTAGAAGGGAATGAATGTAAATATAAAGCTAGATTAGTTATTCGCGGATTTAAGGATAAGAATAATTATGATCTAAACGAGACATATGCACCTGTTTCGCGATTGCAGATTATTAGATCAGCCTTTGCAATTATTAATAAGCTAGATTTAAACGTTTGTCAGCTAGATGTAAAGAAGCATTTTTAAATGGGACAATTGATAATGAAATTTACATGGAGATACCAGAAGGTATAGAATGTTCCGAAATTGATAGAAAAGTTAAAGTTTGTAAAATCAATAAAGCCCTGTATGGACTGAAGATAAGTCCCAAACGATGGAATGAAAAGTTTACAGAGGTGGCAAGAAAGGGAACCATGTCTGTTTACTTGGAGAAATGAAAATAAATTATTAATCTTAATAATATATGTTGATGACATGTTGATAGCTAGTAATGACTCGATGAAGCTAGAAGAAATTAAAACAAAACTTCAGTTGGAATTTGAAATGACAGATTTAGTAGAACCGAAAACATTTTTAGGTATTGAGATAGTCCGAAATAGAAAGAACAAAGTAACGATATTAAAGCTAGAAAACTATATAGAGAAAATGTTACAAAGATTCGGTTACAGTGAAATGCACCCTCAAAGAACTCCCATGGTTACTAATCAAGTCGCGAATCAAGCTAGAAGAGATAGAGAAGAAAGTGATGAAAAGGCTAGTCTAGAGTCAACTATCAATAAGGGAAATTCGTCATATAGGGAAATAGTTGGAACTTTATTATACCTAGCTAACACAGTTAGATCAGACATTTCATACGCGGTAAATGTATTGAGTCGACATCAAATAAATCCGACTGATGATGAATAGAAAATGGTAAAACGATTATGTAGATATTTAAAATATACTAAGAGTTTCGGTTTAAAGTTCGAAGGGAAGCTAAACAATTTACAAGCTTATTCGGATGCTAGTTTCGCTGATTGTAGAGGTAGCCTAACTACCTGTGGATATGTGATAAAGTTATTCGGTGATACTATATCCTGGAGAACACACAAACAAGCGTACGTCTCCCTATCAACATGTCAAGCAGAGTATGTGGCCATGAGTGAAGCGTGCCAAGAGATAGTATCTCTACAATGCTCGATCTATTTAATGTTAGAAAACTCGTTTGCGCCCGTGACTCTATGGTGTGATAATATGGCTGCCATACAAAGCACAAAAGTTAGTTGTAGCAATAAACTCAGACATATGACAGAGGTTAGAGAGCACTACGTTAGAGAATGCGTTGACAGGAACCTAATTGAAATTAAATGGATAGCTTCAAAGGAGCAAATAGCGGATATATTCACAAAGCCATTGGCTCATGATTTGCATGTTAAATTAGCTAGAGAAATTCTGAATTGTTATTTAGAAAATTAATAGATTGATGTTTCGTTACAGAAAATAAAAGCTAGATGGAGCAGATAAGTTGGAGCTGGATATAGCTGGATAAGAAGCTAGAAGTTTAACTTAGAAATTGCAGCTAGAAGAGATCAAGACAACCACGGGAGGGAGTGTTGGAAATAAGACGTGATAGTCTCTCTCTCTCTCTCTCTCTCTCTCTCTCTCTCTCTCTATCGTTACCAACTGAGTAACGAGGAGTGGGGAGGACCCCGGAGGAAGCGACGCAAGCGGCGGCTTCTTTTCTCCCGCTACTGCACTCGAGCCACGGATCCCGACACGGTCGGATGTACCAAGGCCTTCCCCAGTGTACATACATATTATATATACATAGAATAAATTGGTTTATTTCTTTTATAATATAAACGGTGAGTTTATCATTAAAGCCAAGCCCTTCCTCTCCTGTTTTAATTCCAACAGCATTAAATGGATATAATTTTGTAAAGATACTATATGAAATGAAGAAATTAAATTTTGATGCTGGAGGTAGGAATTTCTCAGCTTATCTATGGAGAACCACGATAAAAAATGTCTAACTAGTCCATCAATACATTATAGACATACAGCTTGAACAAAAAGTTCATGTGTTCCATAAAATAATAAAAAATACTAATTCGGTGCCATTTTGTAATTTTAATATGAAACCATCTGCCATGATTTTTGCTCACAATCATACGACTGCTGTTTCTTCAGTGCTTTAACACAAAAGCTTATCAATAGGACAATAGGAGATGTGTTTAAGATCATGGAAGGAGCAGCACTTTGGTACCTAACAACTTTTGCTTAAGACATGGTTTTGAAAAACACATATTACCAGCTTATTGCCTCAAACAGAAAGTTGACCTTGAAATGATTTGTAAAGTTTACTATCATCCCAAACGCAAAAGCTCACCAGTACGTAAAATTTTGCGCTCTTTCAGAATCAGGGGTCAAAAATAGGGGTTCCAATTAAAAAATCAGATTTGACTTTTAAATGACTTTGAAGATCAAGGTCAAGGTCAAATTTAAGGTCACCAATCGATGGCCTACTTCGAAACCAACAATTTTGCTCCCATGTCAGTTTTCGATTGGAGACTTCCCTGACAAGATGTTCAGCTGTCTAAGTTGAAATGGGACATTCTGTATATGTAATACCTATTGAGTAAATTAACAAATTTTGAATACAATAACACCTAAATTTTTAACTATAATATATACACATAGATAACAAAAATATTTATAAAATTTTAACAAATACATAATATGCTAAAACGTAACGCTCCAAATTTAAACAAAAAGTAAGGTACAATTTCTTAAACTAAAATATGTAAGCAGTACCATTAAAGAGTAGCGCATAAACTATTTATAAATCATCAATAATAAATCAAATAAAAAAATCGAAGTAGCACCTTTAAAGTGTAAAATTTTAAAAAACACCAACAAAGATTCAATAACGTTAAACAAATAAAAAATAATAATTTCGTATTTAATGCAGCCATAATGTGAAATTCATAAAAGTTTCTACAGTATGTTAGTCCCAAGCCTGTAACCGTAGAGAAAAAAATGAAAATATAATAAAAAACATTTTTCTGAAAGTAAAAAAATCCTCTTACCTACGAAAATAATGTAAAACGTTTTGAAAGGACACCATAATTTAATTTAAAAAACTTTGCACTATTTATCTTATATTTGAACTATTTATCTGGCTTTCAAAAAAATATATTTTTTTAAATATGTCAGCGGAACCTCAAGGTATATCTAACAACTTATTAGAATTAAACAAAAAATTCTCACTTCCTGGAGACGATGTCCAGGCTGTTAGGGTACTCCCTTACTATCACCTTCACCCTCTTCACATATTATTCATAAAAAACCATTAAAATTATTACCGAAGATCAGTGAGTTCAAAAAGATATGATATAACTATTTACAAAAAAATATTTGAATGACGTCATACATCCAGAATATAAGATTAATATAATTTAATATATTATATATTTATAGTATATAAGATTTTATTTAAACGTTTATTGTCAGGTGACTTACACGTGATTCAAAGTAATCCGACAGTAAGTCCTAAAACGACTCACGATTAATAATTAATATTTAATTATTAATTACTTATGAATTTAATATTTGTAATAATATTCATCAATCAACTCTGGTAATTAGCTCTTTGATACGAAGTTCAGGATATCTAATACTAGACTAACTCTTTCTCGGAAATCACCCTCTAAAACCAAAAAATTAAAATTATATCTCTCTCTTTCATACTTATTTTTCCGGTTTCTGTCCCTCTCGCACCACCTGCGGGAGATAAGTCTTAATTTGAGTTATCTCCTTGTAATTACATGTCACAGGTGCCCCCTCGCTACCATATTGTATCCACTGGTATCAATGTTAACCATTGCTATCATTAAACTTATTATACAGGGTGTGTTAAAAGTTCTGGGACGGCATAATAACTCGGCAAATGTGCATTTTCGAAGAAAATGTTTCAGACAAAAGTTGTATGATTTTTCCTTGGCTATCTGATGGTGACCTTAAACTTGATCTTCAAGGTCATTTAAATGTTATCCTTATCGTTGGATAGGAAATTTCACCAGCTTTTCATTTCTGCCATAAAAAGGGGGGTTCCAATTTTAAAAACTCGATTTGATCTTCAAATGACCGTGAAGGTCAATCTTGGAGGACAATTATGTCATCCCAGAATATTTGCAACACCCTGTAGAAAGCCTCAGCCGTTTTTACAGCAATTATTGTCATAAAGACCAAAATTATATTTCTCACTAACATAAGCATTCTATTGCAAATATAAATTTCCCATTATGCTTATTTTCGGTAGGGCGTCGGGCTCGTAATCTGGAGGTCCCAGGTTCGATTACCGGCCCCGGCCGATTGATACAAGCATCACTAGCGAATGTATCTTCAACAAGTGCTTTCTTCACCAAGACATCGTATGACCTCCGTCGCTGATTAGCACCGATTTGGGAGCATAAAAAGAGCGACGTTAAAATAATAATAAAAAAAAGGTGTTGCTTACATATTTTTTTAAATGTTATAAAAATATTGTATATTGAAATATTGATTAAATTATGTTACTTAATGTTGAATATTGAGTTTGCTTTTTTTTTTAGAAATGTGGAGTTTTTAGGCCTTCTATTCTCCTTCTGCTTTACCCAGAGCTAACGACGTGGACGTAGATAGTAATGTAGCTCCTTTTTTCACTTTTTTTTACATTTTCCTAATTTTTTATACATTTTTCCATTTTGTCAAGAGTCTATTTTGTATTTTTCTCACGTTGCTCCTCTAAGATCTATGTTTAGCAAAAGCTTGTCGTAAGCGGATCGTCGAGTCTCGTCTTTTCCCGGACGTATACCGTTGAGACGACTGTTCTTGTGTCTGTTCTTGTGTTTTGCCACGTAGCGGTCGAGAGTGGAATTAGCCTTTCTTCCGCGTTGGTGATTGCATGTATGCAGGCGTTCTATAAGTGACTTATGTCACAGCATGAATACGCTTTTGTCAAGTGTATCTTCTATGATTTTGTACCGTTTTGTCTTTCTATTATACGATCATGTTGAAATGCTGTTTGAACTACGTCACTACGTTGTTTGTTATTACGATGCTGTTTGAAAACGAATAGATAGAAACATATGATCTGCTTATATCATACGTATGCTCAGAAATCAAGCATTATTCCCTATTTGCTATCTTTTCTTTTAGAATAAATTTCTAGTTATAATTGTACGATCTATACATTATGACGATATATACGTTTCTAGCAAAAAGTATTTCTGTAATTTTACTGGAAAAATACTTTCACGAGAATAGATCCAGAAAGGTATCTGAATAATGATATTGACAGAAATGCGATTAGTTGAATAAGAAAATTCAGTGTCAAGCGTTCTCAAAAACATAAAAACCAATTTTAAATATTTCCCTGGGTATATTCTCAACCTGACCTTGGAAAAATCTTCATCTCTCTTTTTATTTGAGGTCAAAATGACGTAAAACCCGAATTCTATGACTCCTAAAACATAAAAATATATGTTTTGCAATGATTCAAACCATATTGCTAGGTTTGACCTTCAACTGACCTTCATTGACATTGACTCTGAAGTGATAAGGTCAAACCAACTTCAAATACGAACATAGCGCATCAATTTACTTAAGGATAAAGAGGTATTCTAGTATTATGTTTTTGATATGCTATATCATAGGATTCTTAAGTGGAAAAATACTTCATTATACCACGCTGAATTGTAAATGTCAATGCTGCGATTTATGACATTATATAAAGAGCCATATCTACCGCAAAAATTTTGTTTGCAGCGCAAAAGCTATGAAAGCTGATGCGAAATCAACTTTAATTAATAATAGCTCTACCTCTAAAAGAAGCTAATGTAAAAATCCACGTAGTTATTGGTAATAATGAATATAACACCATTTAATCAAAATTTTTTTTTTTAAAATTATATAATTTAGCAACAACATATAAATAATTAAAAAAAGGCGGTATAATTAATCACATAAAAGACTTTTTTCATATGCAATATCTCAGAATTAAAGTAATAGTGAAGATATTGCAAAAACTTTCTGTAACATCCTTGATTATTTGTTTCAACGGCATGAAAATTGAGGTACTTGGTGCCGAAGCAAAACAAATGATAAAAATCAAACCATAAAACTGTGGAGAAGAACTTTATAAAAGTTTACAAGAAGCTTTTACAAAGTACGCTAGGAATTCAAAAAAATTTTCAATCAACGCATCGAGTCATTCGAATGAGTCAGTCAATAATATAATTGTACATAAAGCACCGACAAATATATATTACAGCTGAACTGCGTCTGCTTCTTTGTGTTTTGCTTGTGTAGTAAAGATGATGGAGTGTGTAGTATTTTAAATATTGAGAAAAAATTACCCTCATCCCCGGGCAAATATACTCAAAATTATGTCTCTTTTTCTTTGTTTTTTTTTATTATTTTGACGTTGCTTATTTTGTCCTCCCAAAATGGTGCTAAGTAGCGACAGAAGTCATACGATGTCTTTGTTAAGAAAGCACTTGTTGAAAATACATTCCCCAAGCATAGACAAAAAACACTAAATTATGCCGAATTCAATTGGCTAAAGAACGACAAAGTTTGCGAGTATCCAAAGAAAAATCACAAGGTTTAACTTATAAATCTAATTAAGGAACCAATGAAAAATATAACTTGGAGTCGGTTGATTTAAGTTCAACGAATGATGATTATTGTCCAGTATATTTTCATTTAAAAACCTCTGGATTAGCAAAAATCGACGAAATTTTACAGATTGGTGCAAAATATAATGATGCTTGTTTCAGTATTTACATAACTGCTGCTTGAAAAGTCTTTAAAGCAGCAAGTAAAATTACTGGATTAACTAGTAGATCTGGAGAGTTAAATTTTCATAATAAACATGAAAGTTCATTTAAATTACAAGAAGCATTATTAATTTCTTTCAAGGAATTTTTAGATATTTGCACAAGTTAGTGTTAATAGTGACCCATAATGCTAATTTTGATGCCATAAAATTAATCAAAGGCATTATTCAGTGTAATTTACAAAAAGAATTTAAAATCATTGAATTTATGGATAGTTTAAAATTGTTTAGACATACATTTCCAGAACGTAAAGGTCTTGGTATGATCCAATTATCAAATTTAGCTTTAGATATTTCAGGACTTCATGATAATGAAGTTTTTCATGATTGATCTTAAGGGGATGCCATACCTGAATTAAATCCTACTATGCCGACACCTGTATATTACACGCACTATTTCTCCTATTACTATTATTTAATACAATGAAAACCTATAAACGAAGTGGAGGCATATTTGTAATATACATATATTAAATAAATTATGAGTACAAAAGTTTAATTTGCGTTAAAATGTGCTTATAATTTGAAAAATACGATCTCTAACATAACCTCTCTTAGTTAACAGGCAACAACGATTTAATTGAATTTTGTAGAAACATGATAGATTTCTAACAAATACAGTGCAGACGCATAATTACACGATATTGGTAAATGTTGGAACACTAAAAAAAATAGTGAAAAGTGCACAACCAAGAAATAAATAGAAAAATACGATTGGTACAAAGACGTTGGGCAGCTGGTACTACATATTTACGATGAAAATAAATACAGATTGCAATTACAAGCATCAAAAAACGAAGTAGAGGCAATATTTTACATTATCTGAGTTTCATTTTTCAGTAAAAACTAGAAGGATAAATAATCGATTAAAAAATTAAACGAAAAATAAAAACGATATACATACCTTCTAAAAATGTGTAATTTAGCAGACGCAAGAGTAAGAAAAAGTTTAGCTACGCAGTTTGAAAAAGCATCAATAGGTGGCGATGCTAAACGATTCCGCACAAATAGACGACGGATTCTATAGGAGGTGCGAGCACCGATTCGGGCCGTCTGCAGCTCGCACCTTCTACTTTCAAATACATTGTATCATGCCATCACAGTATATTGGGTGCATTATTTGTTGAATTTCAATTATTTAAATTATTGTCAGCTTGAAATGACGGTTGAGGCATATTGTTAATAAACATTTTAAGCGCATAACAAGTAGAAAACATGAAATGGAGGAAAAATATTTTAATTATTTGAAAAATAAGCAACCAAACATAACCTCTCTCAGTCCAAAGCGACGGATTCTAGGAGGTGCGTGCAGCGATTCGAGCCGTCTGCCGCACGCACCTCCTACTTTCAAATACATTGTAATATGCAGACGATCTTGGGTGCATTATTTGTTTAATTAAAGTTATTTAAATCATTGTCAGCTTGAAAACAGAGTAGTGGCATATTATTAATAAACATTTACAGTTTATAACGATTACAAAATTTCAATATACTTTAAAATATTGAAATCATTTGAAAAATACGAATCGAAACATAACCTCTCTCAGTCAAAAGCGACGGATTCTAGGAGGTGCGTGCAGCGATTCGAGCCGTCTGCCGCATGCACCTCCTACTTTCAAATACATTGTAATATGCAGACGATCTTGGGTGCATTATTTGTTTAATTAAAGTTATTTAAATTATTGTCAGCTTAAAAACAGAGTAGTGGCATATTATTAATAAACATTTACAGTTTATAACGATTACAAAATTTCAATATACTTTAAAATATTGAAATCATTTGAAAAATACGAATCGAAACATAACCTCTCTCAGTCAAAAGCGACGGATTCTAGGAGGTGCGTGCAGCGATTCGAGCAGGCTGCCGCACGCACCTCCTACTTTCAAATACATTGTAATATGCAGACGATATTGGGTGCATTATTTGTTTAATTAAAGTTATTTAAATTATTGACAGCTTGAAAACAGAGTAGAGGCATATTATTAATAAACATTTAAAGTTTATAACGATTACAATATTTCAATATACGTTAAAATATTGAAATCATTTGAAAAATACGAATCGAAACATAACCTCTCTCAGTCAAAAGCGACGGATTCTAGGAGGTGCGTGCAGCGATTCGAGCAGGCTGCCGCACGCACCTCCTACTTACAAATACATTGTAATATGCTGACGATATTGGGTGCATTATTTGTTAATTAAAGTTATTTAAATTATTGAAAGCTTGAAAAACAGAGTAGAGGCATATATCTAGGAGGTGCGTGCAGCGATTCGAGCAGGCTGCCGCACGCACCTCCTACTTACAAATACATTGTAATATGCTGACGATATTGGGTGCATTATTTGTTTAATTAAAGTTATTTAAATTATTGACAGCTTGAAAACAGAGTAGAGGCATATTATTAATAAACATTTAAAGTTTATAACGATTACAATATTTCAATATACGTTAAAGTATTGAAATCATTTGAAAAATACGAATCGAAACATAACCTCTCTCAGTCAAAAGCGACGGATTCTAGGAGGTGCGTGCAGCGATTCGAGCCGCCTGCCGCACGCACCTCCTACTTTCAAATACATAGTAATATACAGACTCTCAATATTGGGTGTATTATTTAATTAATACAATTATTTTAATTATTCTAGCTTGAAATGGCGGTCGAGGCATATTATTAACAAATATTTTTAGTGTCTCACAATTACAAAATTTAAAAAAGTTCTAAAATTTTCTGAAAATTTGAAAAATACGAATGGAAAAATAACCTCTCTCAGTCTAAAGCGACGGATTCTATAGGAGGTGCGTGCACCGATTCGTGCCGTCTGCCGCACGCACCTCCGACTTTCAAATACATTGTAATATGCAGACTCTGAATCTTGGGTGTATTATTTAATTAATTACAATTATTTAAATTAATGTCTCCTTGAAATGGTGGTTGAGGCATATTATTAATAAATATTTGTAGTTTATAACAAATACAAAATTTCAATTTGTGTTAAAATATCAATATTATTTAAAAAATAGGAATGGAAACATAACCTCTCTCAGTCTAAAGCGACGGATTCTATAGGAGGTGCGTGCACCGATTCGAGCCGTCGGCCGCACGCACCTTCTACTTTCAAATACATTGTAATATGCAGACACTCAATTTTGGGTGCATTATTTAATTAATTACAATTATTTAAAATAATGTCAGCTTTAAATGGTGGCCGAGGCATATTATTCATAAATATTTTTAGGGTATAACAATTACATATTTTGAATTTATGTTAAAATATCGATAAAATTTGAGAAATACGAATGGAAACATAATTCGAAATTGAGTTAAAATATCGTTATAATTTGAAAAATTATAATTAATTCATAACTCTTCTCAGTTACAACGTCGGATACAATAAGAGATGCGTGTACCAATTCGGCCGTCTGTATTTCCGTGCAAGTAAAATCAATTGCACGCTCATGGCAAGAAAGCTAGTCGACCATACGTGACGTGAAAATCTACTATTGTTGTAGATCCTACAGAGATGTATTAGCGCATTCTGAATAATTTTTTTTTTAACTTATAACATTTAGGCTGTCATTGCACAACAGCGATATAATAAATACTATGTTTGAATAGTTCGAGAATTAAATATTTTATTTATAATAATAATCGCCTTCGATAATTCTTGTGTAATTAAAAAATCCGCGCGTTTTAAGTCAACGAAGCTAGTCGATCAGACGGGACGTGAAATTCGACCAGCTTCCAAGAAAAATATATATACATATATAGAGATCTAGGATGCTAGTCGTATTTTACGTTCCGTATGGTCGACTATCTTCCTAGCCTCTGAGCGCGCGAATGGTTTAACTTGTACGGAAATACAGACGTTTCGAATCGTTGCACGCAACTTCTATAGAGTCACTTGCTGGAGAGTAAGTGAGGACATGTTAAAATATGTACTTTTCAAATTTTAAAATTTTTTTGACACCATTTCAATTTTGTACATGTTTACACTTAAAATGTTTATTAATAATACGCTAATTATGTTTATTAAAAAAATGTTGATTAATATAATAAATAAATGATTCCTTTTACTCTAATATACTGCACAAATACGTACAGTTTTATTTGAAGTAAATATTGTCTGCATTGATAAAGTATTTACATTATTTTAGTAAATACTCAGTGGATTTTAAATTAAAAGTATATTTTTGACTATAAATTTTATTAGTTTTAAAAAATTAATTATAAATTTATACAAAAAAAGAGCAGTAAAAAAATGCCAGACTCAAGGAATAGAATACCTGGTACATCTGCTCATAAAAAAATTATCAACATCAGTAAGAACCAACTACGATGTACTTTCATCAACATCGATGGAATTCACAACACCAAAGCTACAATCCAGATCAAGTAAAAAGTTAAAAACTGATACCATTGAAGAAAGTAGCACACAAAATAGAATTATAGATATATCACTACTTTTCTCAATATTAGAAGAATTTTTAGTTTGTCAGATTGTCATGGTACAGTTAAATTTTCTGAAGTTGATGTGAGAGGTTTGGGAAGTAAAATAACAATAACATGTACAAACTGTTATAAGGTATTTGTTATTGATTCAAGCAGAAAAGTTGGAAAAGAAAGTAATGTTTATGAAATAAATTGGCGTATAGTGCACACAATGAGAACTCTTGGTCATGGGCATGCTGGTTTAGTTACTTTTTGTGGAAATATGGATTTGCCGAGTCCAGTTTCTCACAGTAATTATGACATTATGAATACAGAGATAGAAAATGTTTGTAAAAAAGTTGGTAAAGAGTCTATGAAAGCAGCTATCGAGCAATTATATGATTCAACAAGTCAGAATTGCCATATAAGTGTATCAGGTGATGGTTCTTGGAGGAAGCAAGGATTCAATTCTCTTCAAGTTGTTGCAAGTTTGATACTGCATGAGAATGGAAAAGGAATTGACGTTTCTCCAAAGCAATCTATTTGCAGAGCATGTGAATTGCGACCAGAAGAAGGCACAGAGGAATATAGAGAATGGTACAACGTACATCAAACTAATTGCTCTGCCAACCAACTGGTAGTTCTGGCAAGATGGAAGTAGATGGAATTGTAGTTTCAAAGATCTGAATCACTTTATGGCATAAAATATGCTAATTACATTGGAGATGGAGACTTTATTAAGCTAAGAGAAGTTTATAAAGCTTTGTGCGATGTCAAAGCATATTGAGGTTTGTAACACTTTCACAAATACACATAAAATAACTTCAACCACATAATATCACATTAAGCACAAATACACTGAACATAAGAAACCACTTGTTGATATAATTTTATCCGTATACTGCAAATAATGTATTATATCTAAGTGTTGACACATTGGTTATGCTGAAATGGAGAAACAAAGAATCAATTTCTTGACATAAACAAAATATAAATTTAAGGTTATGCAAATACTTATCTGATATAATTTATTCATGCAGTTTTATAAACCACTTGTTTCTTTTATTTATTTTATTTAGATACTCTATATATATATATTTAATATATAATATATAATTCTACTTGATATTATAATAGCTCAAAACTGAACTACAAACGTGTGGCTGGTGCACACTTTCATTAACAGCTGTAACACTATCTATGCCTCTCTCTTTCTCTATCACGTGACAAGGCTATTCGAAAAATCAATAATCTTATGGAAGACTTGTCATGTGAGAGAGAGAGAAAGAGATATTGTACACAACTGTCAAACAGTATTTGTTTTTACTGCATTCTTTACATATTTTTAATTAAATTTAATGCTTATAATAAAAATTATAATCATATAATATAGTATATGATTTTTTATCAAAATATTTTTTAAAATCCATATAATCATGCATTAATATTCAATAATAGCTAAGTATTCTTGTAGTTTTAAAAAATTTTATTCCTCTTTTTATAAAGAAACTGATTCTTGAAGTTGATTTTCTGTTATTTTAGATAATACATGTATATTAAAAAAATATACTGAGTATTATATTAATAAAACCAGAAAAAAGTCATTATAAACCTATTAAATATATATATTATTAAGATTATATATATATAAAGTGTATGATACCTGAAGAATATGGTATTAGAATTATAAAATAAGTAAAACTTTAAATCTAATAAGTGAAACTTTAAATGCATTTATCTCATTATTGGTTTTTTAATGATTTTAGCTTACTTGCCGCAGGATATTTCAGAGCCAGGTTGATGAATCACTTTGAAATTTTGGGGAAACTTTTAAAATATATATTTCTACGGACTTATGTTGCCCAATTTTCAAAAAGATAAGTTTTAGGTGAATGTTATGTACGTATACGTACATAACATTCACTATTTTTCTTATTATTATCAACTTTTATATTTAATACATTGTTATTAAATTTTTTTTCAGAAAAAGAAAAACATAAGTCTGTAAACATATTTTCCATGAACATTTTAAGACTTATTAGACATTAAAAGATGCATTCAGTGCTTCAATATCCTGCGGCAACTGCAAAAATTGATCAATTTTTTAATATCATTATAAGTTTAATAACCAGAATTAAAAATGCATAATAAACATTTTTTATATTGATAACTATAAAGTATAATGTATATATATTATGTAAAAAAAATAAATTTGTAAGAGGAAATAAAAAAAAAAAAATTATTCCAATAAGAATTGTTTATTTATTTAAAACATTTAACCCAGGCTTGACCCCTTAATGAAAGAGCTAGTTATAGAACTACAAAAAAATCGAATTCAAAAAACACTAATTGAAATACAAAAACAAAAATGTATGATGTCACGTCTTAACCAAGCTTTGGGACGAATTGGAGACACGTGTCATTGGTCGAAATACCAATACTACGGTGGTTTCAGTTACCATCCTCAAAAATAGAAATGTAGCCTTTGCATGATGAGCCAGTTACAAAATACGTTACAATCAACGAGAAAGCAGCAGATACACGAAAAGTTGATATCTTTTACACAAATTAACTTTCTATTAAAAGAACGCCAAGAATAACAGTAAAGACCAATGACCCAAAGCAAAATACACTATGGAATTGCTTACGAGCTGCATGGTACCGCAGAAAAGTAGACAAAGTAAATTTGTAAAAAAAAATGACACCGAAATAGAAGTAAGCTGCATAAATTTTAGAAGTATAGAAACAGCTGAGTTAAACCAAACCTATGAATATATCGACTTGATCGATAACCCTATAGCATTTCTGTTGCCGACATGGGCAGAAGCAAGCGCGTTAAAGACCGATATGCTATTTACAAATGAGCAACGTGATTTACCAAAGAAAAATCAAAACCGCGAAAGGAATGGATAACTAATACAAAAACAACAGAACTGCGGGAATTGAACAACAATTACATCGCTAGCAGCCACTTAATAATGAATCATTAGTTAAATCTTTTAGAAACAATACAAAATAATTTACAACAAAGTGATAATGTATATAATGATATTGAAACTTTTAATACAGATAGGAAAATTAATAGTAATTTAATATTATATTTAAATATTAGAATTTGAAAGCAAATTTTGAAAAACTTGAAATCTTGATTAACGGTTTTAATCAAGCTGTATGTTGATGTATGTATTGATGTATGGGATTTTTTAAGGTCAAAAAATCAATAAATTTTTTATACTAAATTTTGAATACAAGATCTTCAATTTCTTATTTTTGCTCCAAATTTACCAATTTAAGCTTCTTTTTTTTATCGCATACACCTAATCTCAATTGTCTTCTGGTTTTTGGTTTAAGTGTTTACCTCTATTTGCTTTAGAGTTATAAGTGCTTGAAGTGGAAGCAGTTTTTATTGAATTATTATTAAATTACGTATAACTTTTGTAATAGTGGTTATTGGACAGCAATAACTCAGCTTTCATTCATATTTTTATATTACAAAAGTCGTCCGAAAGTTAGGATAAGATCTGTTTCCCGGAGTGCGTGCACTTACCTTGTCAGTTAAAATTTGAAATCGATCGGTCTAATTCATTTAGAATTATGAGCCAGCAATTTTGAAAAATGTCGTTAGTAGTAAGGGTACCTTATAGCGCGCCGAAATGGGCGTGGCCTAACAACAATGGTGTCTGGCACGAACAATGGGATTGTCTAGCGCGAACAATGGTATTGTCTAGCGCGGACAATGGGGTTGTCTAGCGCGGACAATGGGATGTCTACCCCGGCGGTGATGTCACGGCGGGGCCCGCGCGTGCCAGAGAGGGAGAGAGAGGGAAAGAGGGAGAGAGAGAGCTAGATCTCTCTCTCTGGCTCGGTGAGTACATAGCCGCTCATTACCTTGCTCTTATTATCATTACACGCCTGCTCACCAAGTTGCATCGAGTATTTTTTAGCGAGTGCTGAGGGGATGCTTACCGGCTGCAGCGTCAATTAATATAATTGATCGAGTCCTGCTGCAGACGGTTATCCCGTTTTCTGATCGTTTTGTTTGGTGACGTTTTGAGGTTATCTGTGAGCGTCGAAGAAAAGGCGGCTCTACAGCGGCGTCTACAGGCCAGCCAACGTTCGCACGGTCAATTTTGCGCACGTCGGGACCTACAGGAGCGGTCATTTCGCAGTGGAAAATGGCAACGTTGCGCGGATGCTCTGTGTGCGGCGGGCGATTGACAAGGAAGGATTACACGGAGGTTTGTGGCCTGTGTAATAATATCGCGCACGCGCACTGCTTTGAGGCAGCGCTGGGCTCCTCCGAGCGCCGCTGTTGTCTCTTGGCGAAAACTAAATCGCTAGTCGCGGCTCCATCTGATGTGAGGGCGCCACCGCCTGGGTTGCCGCGACAGACTGGCGCGATCTGCTCGACCGGTCTCTTAGACACGCCCATCCAGCCCCCCACCGGCGCCAAACGTATTGCCTCGCCTCCGTCGCCATCATTGTCGCAGGTTGCCAAGCAACCTCACGGCGCCGCGCCCACAACGCCCAATAGCGATTCCCCCGCTACTACCGCTACTACCGATCTCGATTGCGACTCAATGGCGTGTGCTCCACCGCCGTGGATGGAGGTCTTCGTGCGTAAGCTGCAAACCTCTTTCCACAAGGACATCAGCACGGTGGTTGACAAGGTCGATCGGATAGAGGGGAAGCTGGACGAGATGAGGGCTGATTTGAGAGCACTCAATGCACGCGTAGATCGGCTCGAGGTGACCACTGATTCACATCTTCAAGACCATGCAAAGCGGTTCGACGAACTTGAAACCCGCGTTGTCACTCTGGAGTCAACGAAGAATAGTGGAGATATATCCGCACCTCGCGACCTCTCATCTGTGGATGCCCTGAGGGATACCTGTGAGGTACTTCTGACAGGATTACCCCCTGAGATGGCGACAACGGACATCGATACCATAGGAAGAATACTGACAGTTTTAAATTTGTCTCTGCTGTCCAAGCAGATTATTGATATCCGGTCGTGGTCTCCAAGGTCCAGGGCTGCCACTGAGGAGAGTACTTCTGCTACTCCGCGTTCTAGAGGAGTGGTCTTTCGACTTTCGTCAAATGCAGCCAGGGACGCGGTTGTCGAAAGAGCGTTTCTTTTAAAGGGCAAAACAGCCCATACTATCTTCGGTCAGGGAGGCAACTCTGGTCTATTCATCCGACCATTATGGCCAAAGCCAGTTTTCGATCTATGGCAGGCGGCGATTCGCAAGAGCAGGGAACTAGGCTACGCGAGGCCTGTAGTTATAAATCTCAATATATATGTGCGCAAAATGAAGGATGGCCCTCTGACCTGCATATCTTCGGAAGCCGACCTTGTCAATCTCCTTCCTCTTTCATCTCCTAACAATTGAGACAGGCCTGGTCGGGCTAAGAATCCCTCTTCCAATAATTCCAAAAATTCCTTCTCCATTATACATATCAACATAAATCGTCTCAAAACTCACTTTTCATCCATCGAAGCACTAGTTCATCCTCATTCCTTTGACGTCATTGCCATCACGGAAACCTTCCTTACTGAAAACGATTCCTCCGATATTTTTAAATTGCCGGGTTATAATTTACATAGGTTACATCGTTTAGGTAAGGAGGGAGGTGGAGTGGCGGCTTACATTCGGGATCATTTCGCCGTCAAGGTCATTGCTCACTCCGACCCTGTTTTTACGAATGTTCCAGAGTTTCTTATTTTACGTTTGATGAACGGGGCAGAAACATTTGTACTGGCAGTAGTTTATCGCAGGCCTTCAGCCGCCTATCCGTTTAAATTTTTTGATACTCTGTCTGATTTGCTCCCTGGACACAATCATGTTGTCATCATTGGTGACTTCAACATCGATATGAAGTCCACTGGTGCTGCGGCAGATATGTTGAAGGGGAGTATGGATGCTCTGGGATTATTCCTCATACCATCGGAACCGACACATCACGCGGTGACGTCCAGGGGATCTTCACATACATGGTTGGATCTTTTCATGGTTCGTGAACCAGTACCTGAATTCATATATAATAAATCTAGTGCACCTTTTGCGGCAGGGCATGATGCCATCAGTATCAGCCTTAAGTTAACTAACACTCAGGGTGGTGTCAAACGGTTCTGGAGCAGGAACCTCGAGAGGATCGACCTTCATCATCTCGCCACTACATTCACCTCATTCAACAACAGTTTATCGCAAATCGTACACCCTTCCTCCCTATCCTTCCCAAACCAACCTCCATTCTCTTGGCCTGACCAGCCTACTCTTACATTTTCATCTTCATCGACTTTCGCTAATTATAGTTTTAATTTCAATTTTAATATTAAACGTAATTTTGACCTCATCACGTCCTCCTTAACTAATCTAGTCGACACGATTTCAGCCACCTATAATGTTGTTGCCCCGCTTCAATTACATACTGTCAGGGTCGGGCGCAGACCTTGGGTTACACACGATATCAGGGCAGATATTAAAGCACGAAATATGGCTTTTAGACTTTTTCGTAACTCGGGTTCTGCGTTAGACTATGATAGATATAAATTGTTAAGAAATCGTGTCAAAAACTCGCTTAACTCCAGCAAATTTCGCTTTTTAGAGTCGAAACTTTGCAGCGAAAAGGAACCCGCTAAGTCCTGGAAGCACCTCAAGAACATGGGTCTCTGCTCCAGGACGAGCCCTTCGCCCTTACAGCACTTCACCACGCATCAATTAAACACTCACTATGCGTCTATTTCTAGTCATATCTCACCACTTTCCATTGATTCATTTGCGTCCATTTTAACTAATTTATGTCATTTATCACCCTCCTCACCCACATTCTCATTTCACACCGTGTCAACCAAAAAGGTTCAGCGGGCCATCATTAGAGCCTCCTCGAAATCCGCGGGTATCGATGAAATTACGACCGAGATGATTAAATTACTGGAACCGCAACTCACGCTACCTTTAACAGACCTATTCAATAAAATGTTATCCGCCGGTTACTTTCCGGATTGCTGGAAGAAGGTCTTACTATTTCCATTGGCGAAGTCGGGCAGGATTGAGTCGTGCTCGGACACGAGACCAATAGCCAAGCTCTGTGAGCTCTCGAAGATCTTGGAAAGAGTGGTGCACGATCAGCTGATTGAGTATCTTGAGAGTAATTGTTTATTAACTCCTAGGCAAGCGGGGTTCCGAAAGGGACACAGTACTCAGTCAGCTCTTCTAGGTGTACTTGATGATGTGAGAAGGGCTGTTGATTCCAGGATGATAACGATCTTGGTCCTGTTCGACTTCTCCAAGGCTTTTGACACGGTACCGCATGATCTCCTCATCCAGAAACTGGGTAACATCGGATGCTCAGATGTTGTGCTGAACTGGTTCTATAGATATCTTGTTGGCCGCATGCAGGCCGTGGTGGATGAGGGTGGTGCGACATCGGATTGGCTTAGGGTAAATGCAGGAGTGCCGCAGGGCAGTGTCCTGGGTCCCGTTCTTTTTTCCATTTTTATCAATGATCTGCCTAAGATCCTCAAATACTGTAATTATATGTTGTTTGCCGATGACGCCCAGGTCTATCATTCGTTTCTTCCATCAGACATCGATAATGCAGTTCAGCGTATTACTTGTGATGCGAATGCAATAGCGAATTGGGCAACTAATAACGGTCTTAAGTTAAATGTGGAGAAAACGAAGGTCATGATCCTGGGTAGTCAGGCTTACCTTGCGCGTATTAACCTGGACACTGCTCCGAGGGTTAGATTAAACAATGACTATTTGAAGTATGAAAATGTGGTAAAATCGCTTGGGGTTATGATAACCCCTACTCTGGACTGGTCAAAGCAAGTCATGGGAATTTCAAGGCGCGTCCATGGAGTACTGCACTCGCTGCGTTATTATAGCAAAACTATGTCGCTTAAACTCCGAAAAAATCTGGTAGAAACACTTATTTTCCCGCATTTCGACTATGCGTGTGCGGTTTATCATGATGTAGATCAGACTAGAAATATTAAGCTTCAAAGATTATTGAATGCGTGTGTAAGATTCGTTTGGGGTAATATAGCGAGGCGTGATCACGTTACTCCATATAGATTAGGCTTAAAATGGCTTTCTGTTGAGTCCAGACGGTCCTTTCTCATCGGCTCTCTTGCATTTAATATCATCTCCCATAACACTCCAACCTATTTAGCAAATCACTTTATCATATTAAACACCCCCGATCAGAATCCTCGTTACTCCTCTCGTCATCCACCCAAATCCCTCTCATACCTTCCGC
The DNA here is from genome assembly GCA_026168455.1 of Theocolax elegans. Lineage (NCBI taxonomy): Eukaryota > Metazoa > Arthropoda > Insecta > Hymenoptera > Cerocephalidae > Theocolax > Theocolax elegans. Next base: position 41,924,682 of record CM047425.1, read on the forward strand.
CACGCACTGAATTGTTAAATAAATCATTCATTATAACCTCCACTCGTATCATCAATCAGCTTCCCTCCATTCCATTTAATCCTATGTTCATAGAAAAGTTCAAAGTTATTCTTTTTAATCACCTGCTTGGGCTCGACAGAAATGCCTGGTCGATGCGTATCGCAACTGAGGGTATTGCGCCACGGCCCATCCCATGTCTCGAGGAGGCTTCGTAGTTTTATTCCTATTTTTACTGTAACTTCTAGTCTTATTTGAACTAATGTACTTCAACGCGTCGTTATCTATATTTTATTTCATTGTATTTTATCTATGTATCCGAATGATTTGTTCTACGTGAAATTTGAGCGCTCATCGATCTCTTATTTAATTTAATTTATTGCATTGTATAATTTTATTTTATAGTATCATTCTATTATTATTTTTATTATTCTATTATTATATTGTTATATTTTTTTTTTACCTGCTAGCAATTTGCGTTCTATTTAAGCGTTTATTTTTGTTATTTAGTTTTAAGATTTTAACCTTTATTAATTACGCTGTAAAATACTTTGTATTATCTGTAGTGCCTATGGGGTTTCTACCCCAAACGGCCGAATAAAGTTTCAATCAATCAATCATTCAATTGAAACGCAAAAAATTTATGTTTCCTTCTTTTTCAATCAATCGTAGGTAACGTTTTTCAAAAGATTTTTCTAAACGTCTTTGAGGTTTTTCGTTGTGTCTAGAAATTTACAAAAACAAAGTAAGAGTGGGGTTGTCATAGAAAAAGTTAATTTGCTAGGAAAAATTGGAGATCGTAGTTACTTCAAATCTTGCTTTCGACGCGAAAAAACCTTAACGCGTATATAAAAATATAATTTCGTGTTCGTTTATACTATTATAAAAACTATATATTATAAAAATTTATATATTACAAAAACTGTGAAAGTGTATTTGTGAATGTACTGAAAAAAGTGACACATAATAAAAAAGTGCACACATTCACAAATTAACGCAGGAAAAATTTAAAAACTGCGAAAAACGAACGTTTAAAATAATTATTAAAACATAGAAATCACGCCACTATAGATAAAACAAGTGTTCGCAGTGGAAGGAAAAATTTATAATAAGTTTAAATTAATTTTATCTCGCATTATTGGATTTTTATCGGTTTTTATGCCGTCATTAACGGAAACGTTTGATCGCGATTTTTTTATATCCTTAGCAGCAACATGACGTTAAATCTTAAGAGTAAAACAGTTTATTTTAATTTATAAAATGCTTTTACATGACGACGAGTTTGCTACGTTGATCGCGGGTGACATTAATTTCTCGCGGTCTTAGAAACCATATTTCATTGGACGAATGTTTTAAACATTACGAAAGATTAGGTAGTTATTTCGGTTTTAAAAATATAAATACAAATAATAATTATACAATTTTTTAATTATTTATCTTAAATAAATTTTAAAAATTATAACGGATACGGAGGAAAGCTGTATTCCTCGATTACGTCGTGAGTTAGGCAACATATCAACACGTATTCGAAGGTGATAATTCGATACGTGATTTCATAAATTTAGTAATTAGAAAAAAAACGAATCTTAATGATATTATTTGTATTGCGCATAACGCACTGGCTTTCGACTCTCAATTTATTTTAAAATATTTAATCAATTTTTTAAAAATTTATTTTAATAAAAATGTCTCGCCAACTGTTATAATGAACGGTCGAAATATTATAAAATTGCAATTAAAAAACACAAAATTTATTTATTACATGCCAATGAAATTGGCAAATTTACCCAAAGCATTTGGGCTTTCAATTGATGTAAAGAAAGGTTAATTTCCACATCTCTTCAATACAAAAGAAAATATAAATTATGTAGGCTCGATTCCGGATGATAAATATTTTTCCCCCGAAACGATGTCGAGCGAAGATCGATAAACGTTCTATAGTTGGTACAATAGTATTGACAAAAATAATGTATATAATTTACGCAGCGAAATAATTAAATATTGTATAGACGACGTAAATATATTGCGAGAGACGTGCATAAATTTTTGCGAAATATTTAAAAAATATAACGTTTGTCCATTTGAAGAAACAGTAACGATAGCTTCAGCCTGTTCGATATTACACCGTAAAAATTTTTAAAAAAAAGATACAATTGGTATAATACCGTCAAGCTATTTCGTGACTTCTGTGCAAAGAAAAAAACATCGGTCGCGAAATAATACACGCCGCACACGCTCGAGAATATATTTTAACCGAAGGTTTCCGAGTTGATGGTTTTTTACCGAGCGTAAACCATAAGGGTACCGTTTAGGAATATCACGGTTATTTTCACCACGGGAGTCCTCGCTGTTTTTCGTCGAGTCGTGATAAAATTTTAACAGACGGTTCGACTTTTAATGGTCATTACGAAAAAACCGTTTTAAAAACTAAACACATTGAAAGCTTTGGATATATTATAATAAAAATGAGGGGGTGTGATTTTAAAGAATATTTATCAGATAATACAAATTTTAATAACTTTTTACAATTACATCTTCTTTTAAAAGGAATTAAAATGGAACCGAAGAATGCCTTTTACGGTGGCCGTACAGATAATAACGTAATTATGTACGAGACGAAAGACAGCGAAAAAATTAAATATTTAGATGTATGTTCGCTGTATCCGTACATTCACAAGTACGGAAAATACCCACTAGGTCATCCAAAAATATATATTGGTCAACAATGTAACGAATTAGTAGGTACCGATTTTGAAAATTTTAATAATATCGAAGGTTTAATAAAATGCGACATTTTACCTCCGCGAAATTTATTTCATCTCGTGTTACCGGTAAAAATGCACGAACGATTACTTTTTTTATTGTGTCGTACCTGCACAGAAATGCTAAATGAGCAAGAGTGCACGCACGACCGGGATGAAGAACGTATTTTTACCGGTACATGGGTGTCTGATAAAATAAAAAAAAGTTTAGAACGCGGCTATAAATTAATAAAAATTCACGCGATTTCGCAGTATAGTGTTTGTTAATATACAGCCAATACGGACGGTCTATTTAACGAATATATTATTACTTTTTTAAAATTAAAGCAAGAGGCCAGTGGGTATCCCAGTGAATGTACAGACGACATAAAAGAAAAACAATTTATAGAAGAGTATAAAAATAAAGAGGGAATAAATTTAGATCCGAAATTAATTAAAAAAATCCCTGGTTTACGCTCGGTAGCTAAATCATGTTTAAATTCAATCTGTGGAAAGTTTGGGCAACGCGATAATTTGACGAGAATGGAAATCGTCAAAGATTATCAAAGCTTGCTCAAACTTTTTTCAGACCCCGAGATAAATGTGAAACACATCGTTATAGCGGACGACGAGGTACTCTATGTCTACATAGAATACATTAAAGAAACAGAAACTGGGTCGGGGAGTAGTAACGTAGCGATCGCCGCCTACACTACAGCACGTTTGTTATTGTACTCGTATTTAGAAAAACTAGATAGACGCGTACTTTACTACGACACCGACTCTATTATTTTTACAAGTAAACCGAGTGATACGTACGAACCAAAGGTAGGGTCCATGTTAGGCGAATTATCCTGCGAATTGGAAATTTACGGTAAAGGTTCTTATATTGAAAAATTGTTTCAGGAGGTCCAAAATTTTATGCTTTTAAGGTAAGAAATAGTAAAAATGAAACATTTGAAATTTGTAAAATTAAAGGTATAAAATTAAATTATTGAAATTCGAAAAAGATTAATTTTGACAGTATCGTAAATCTTATTAATAATAGAAACGATGACGATAAAAATAAAATACAATTGCAGTTCAATTCGAAGTTATTACTCGCGAAGAAATAAAAACTTGTAGCGTCGTTTTGAAAAAACGAAGGTTTGTTTCTAATACTTTGTCTCTACCACTCGGTTATATATAATTATCCTGCGTTCAATTATAACTCTATGTATATATGTATATAAAAATAACGTTAATGATACTTTTACCGATCACTTTTCCCCTGCCTACGCAAGAGATCGTACTCCGTTACAATATATATATATATATATATATATATATATATATATATATATATATATAAATATATCTAGCGGCTGCTGTATCCGAAAATTGGTTCGTCCAGGAATGACTATGTTTATCAAACCGATAACCCAAATTATTTGGGTTATCCAAATTGTTTCCCTGGTAAAAATTATCATATGGAAACCATATGGTTTTCATATGAAATCGATGTGGTTGCCATGTAGGAATCGGGTGATTCCCAATAAATTAAATATTTATTAATAAAATATTACTTATGTCGACTGTAGTATAACTAAATTAATTAATATTTTTATCGGCCTTACAGTTAATTATATGGGCAGTCAGATTGCCCCTACTTATAATCACCCCCGAAGAATCTATAAAAATAATAAAAATAAAAAATAAAAAATAAAAACACTAACTGAAAATAAAAACAAATTATTAATAAAGCAATCTGACTGTCCCCTGCACCAAAAATCTACTAATCCCAAATATGCTGTCCGACGTTTCGAGCTCGCTGCTGCTCCTCATCTGTCACGTCAGGTTTGAAAGAGCATTGTTTAGATTTTGTTCATTCATTTGATTTTAATAATGTAGAAATTTTAGAACAAAATATTATGAATAAATTTAAAAGAGAAAGTCTTGAGAATATTCATATATTTAGGAATGATAAGAATGTTAATTTAATGTTAGAGTCAAGTAATTTAAATAAGATTTATCATCCTATCTTAACTTAGTTTATTGGTGTGAATTTATTTAGGTGTGGATCCTTGGAGTGGGGAGGCTTTTTTGAGGGTATAAATATCGTGTGGAATAGTTTTTCATTTCAGTCCCTGATGAGGAGCAGTAGCGAGCTCGAAACGTCGGACGCATATTTGGGGTTAGTAGATTTTTGGTGCAGGGGGACAGTCAGATTGCTTTATTAATAATTTGTTTTTATTTTCAGTTAGTGTTTTTATTTTTTATTTTTTATTTTTTATTTTTATTATTTTTATAGATTCTTCGGGGGTGATTATAAGTAGGCGCAATCTGACTGCCCATATAATTGACTGTAAGACCGATAAAAATATTAATTAATTTAATTAAATATTTATTTTAAAAATTAAACATTTGTAATTTACTTTTTTCCCATATTCCGTTCCTTATCCTTTTATTTTTACTTTCAGGTACTTAAATACAAGTACAATCAATTATATTTCAAACATATATTTATTATCAAATTTTAAATTCTAATAACAATATATAACATTTTCAAGGTAAGAGTTTTTATTTTTAATATTAACAAGGTGTATCGGTTGGCCAGAGTGTATGATGAATTCCGCTTGCATTGAATATCGCTAAATCTAACGCTACGAGTAACCAGCCTAAATGTATCTCGGTATTATCGTTATCTTGATACGTTAAGCAAGTATACGCAGAGTCGTGAAATAGTCCTTTATGCTGAAAAATTGCGGTTAACTTTCGATCAGTCATTACGTCCTTCATGATTTTACAGGCTTTGACGGTCCATCGATGCGATTTATCAGTTTTTGGTAATATGTTTGAAAGTCCACATAGTATGACTCTTGAGGGTAGCAGCATGAAACGATCGTCCAAGTCATAGGTCCCATTTTCTATTACGTCTTGGGTAAGTTCGATACTATCTCCAGTGTCTACCGATCTACAGCGTTCGATGACGTCATCCGTGATATATCGTCCCCATTCACCGTTTACCTTTATAGCTATAAACTAAATTGGCTGAAAAAATAATATTAATAAATTATTAAATTACACAGGACCACAAACTAAAATCGGAAAAGTCCTCTGATCAAACTAAGTGATCTACACATTTTGGGGTCGCTGAATCCGATTCTGTGGTCCGTTTGAGCCCATCACGTCAGGTTCAAGGTCATTTGAAGGTTAAATTGAGAAATAACCGTTTAAGTTGTGTAAAATACTTCACCTGTAGGTTCTTGAGATCGTGGAATTTAAATCTGACATCTGTTTATCACTGTCGCCTCTGGTTCTAGGTCATTTCAAGTTCAGCTTGACAAATATCCGTTAAAGCAAAGAAAATCGCTATATCGACAGATTTCTGGAGTCGTTGAATTCGAATCCGTTGTCCATTAGAATCTATTACATAAGGTTCAAGATCATTCAAAGATTTTCTTTATACAGATTTTTTACGTTCTTTACATTCTTTACATATTAAACTTTTTTTTTACTTTTGACATTTTTTCACATTCCTTCATTTTTTAAACATTTTTTTTTATCCTTTACATTCTGTACATGTTTTACTTTTTATATATATTTTTAACATTTGTTTACAATTTTTGTATTTAAAAAAATTTTTTAACATTTTTTACATTTTTTTACATTTTTTCGTTTTTTTTACTTTTTTGATAAACGTATTCATCGAAATTTACATATTACGTAAGTATGAAACCTTACGGAGGTATAAAACCATTCAGTTGTGGAGTTATAAGCTTCTTTTAACTTCTTTGAACTGCTTTTTCCCAGGTTTTCTTTTATGTGAAGTATTAGTATCTCTTTTAAGAGACCAGCAATAGTCGGACATCATATTTACGTCCCAATAACCTTGATATCTTCTTTCGACATCCTTGAAGTCTTGGTGATATCTCTCACCTTGTTCCTCGCTGAAGTCTCCCAAATTTTCCGGAAAGTAATAAATATGGGAGTGAAGAAAATGGAGCTTTAAATTCATTAAGCAACCCATTTCTTTAAAATTGCTCAACTTTCTGTTCACAATATTTTTGTAATCAGGATCTTTATTATTTCCCAGAAATTTTTCTTGAACTTCCCTGAAACTTTGCCATGCTGCTCGTTCCTTAGTTGACATCCTTCTTTCAAATTCTTCATCCTGCAATAGTTTTCTTATCCGTTAGCCATCAAAGACACCTTCTTTGATCTTGGCTTGTGAAGGTTTAGCAAATTTGTCAAAGATATACATAAAGGCATCGCTTCTCTCTGGTGAATTCTTCATTGCTTTGATCAACTGTTTAACCAAACCTAGTTTAATATGTAAGGGTGAAAGTATCACTTTATTTACAGGAACAAGACTTTCGTGCATAATATTTTTACTACCTGGAGTTAAATTTTGCCTGAGCGGCCAGTCCTTTTTTACATAATGTTGTTCTCGATTTCGACTGTCCCATTCACAAATAAAACATGGACATTTGGTGAATCCACTTTGTTGACCTAATAAAATGGTCGTTATTTTCAAATCTCCGATCAACTGCCACCTGTGAATATTATAATTCAGTTTCTCGAGTAGTAAATGAAGATTGTGATACTCCTCTTTTAACGCGATAAAATGACCGACGGGTACAGGGGCATATACGTTGTTATTGTGGAGCAAGACGGCCTTTAGACTTTTCGTAGAAGAGTCTATAAATAGACGCCAGTCACTAGCTTTGTACTTAACCTTTATACTGCCGGCATTTTTGCCTTATAAATTGATATTTTTGATGTGCAAAATTTATACATAAAAACAACTCATATCTCTAGAGTAGTCGTCAAGGTCACAGGTGGCTCATATATGAGCCATGCCGGCAGTCTAAAGGTTAATGCTCTTATATTCATTCATAAGTCCTTCAACATCGTTACAGTACACCAAATTCGTTTCTTTTGAGAAAAACTTCCTGAATGAGCAGTCTCGATTTCGGTAAAAGGTTATACGAGTTTCAGAAGTTAGGCATTTTTTTTCTTTCAATCTAGATGCTAGAAGCTCAAAAAGTTCTTTTGACAGTCCACAATCTAGTACCAAGTCGCTTAGTTAAAAAATGAGAGCACATAGCTTGTTGTGGACGACTAGATCTCAGAAGTTCCGTGGCCAAGATTGGGCATCCGAGCCCTCTCCCGATCCTGCACTCGCGAATCTCAGATACACATGTCCAGTTCTTACGCGCATGAAGCTATACCTTATAACGAGCGCGAGTGACGATCGGAAAAGCTCGTAGATGATCGGGAAAGCCTAATAATAAGGCCTAATATAAGACTAATAATGGTCCGACGCGCAAGCTTGCTGAGGAGAGTAGATAGAGAGTTTATGCGAGTCATCGTATATACACACGACGCCGGTAACGCCTTCCTTGCTAATTCGTGGCAAGAGTAAATAATCGTAGTTACGGATTCTTGCCCGGGTTCTGGAGTTCACGCCGCGAAGTGTGTGTGAATTTGTGGAGTGAGCGTGCTGGTGTCCAGTACACGGCTTCCGCGACTACCCAGGAACCTGCGAGGACTTTCAAGAATTAACCTACTGCGTTTTTTAAGAGCAAAAAGTGATTCGATTTTTTTAGTTCAGCAGTTCTAATCAGCAGACAAAAATATTTCAAAATATCTATATAATATATTATAATTTAACATTTTTACTCATTTTAATAAGAAGAAACTAAATTTTTTCATAAAACTAACATGTTTGATCTCATTTTTGAAGGTCATAAAATGACCTTGAACTCATAACTTTAATTTTCCCAGATAGCATATTTCATCAACTATCTTACCCTCAAATTTCATTATTCTGCACCTATCACAACAAGAGTTCTACGATTTTAGGACAAAATTCTTACCTTTTTCCCATAGTGCGGCGAGGAAGCCAACGGGCGATCGTGTACGCAAGTGAGAGAGAGAAAGTGCGAGTAATCCCGGTGGTTACACCTCGTCGCGAGACCTCACGCGGCCTATACGACCTTTGTAGTTTTATTATTCCTTCTTTTATTCTTTGTTAAATAAAGTTTATATCTCTTTTAAATAAATAAAGTACATGTATAATCAATAACCGAGTCCAAATTTAATCATTAATTACCGGCGTGTGTTATTCCCGTTATCCCGAATACCGCCCTCTCCGTTTCAGGAGCGGCCGAGATAAATTTACCGCGAATTTATTTCTGTTATTCGCGGTCCTTTTCTGCTCACGACGTTATAGCTGTACAAAGACGCGAGATCGGCAAGTGAACTCGCGGTTGTTAACGGAGATCGCAACGGTAGGTTGTACGTGGGGTTCGCTGTTTTGAATCCGCCGCGCACTTTCGGGGCACCGCCTAGGGAGTATAACTAGGGAGGGCCGTAGCAACCGATCACTTTTCCCCTGCCTACGCAAGAGATCGTACTCCGTTACAATATATATATATATATATATATATATATATAAATATATCTAGCGGCTGCTGTATCCGAAAATTGGTTCGTCCAGGAATGACTATGTTTATCAAACCGATAACCCAAATTATTTGGGTTATCCAAATTGTTTCCCTGGTAAAAATTATCATATGGAAACCATATGGTTTTCATATGAAATCGATGTGGTTGCCATGTAGGAATCGGGTGATTCCCAATGGTATTCTCGTGGATCCGAACGGGAATTATATGGATAACATGTGGGAATTTGCGGTGGTTCCCACGTAGAAATTATATAATTCCCATGTTGTTTCTATGTGGTTTCCATATAGTAACTTGGTTATTCTGAATTTTTTCATTTAAAAATGTAACTAATAAATAAATAATTATTTTGTATAAATAATGTATATAATAAAATAAAATAAAAAAAAATCGACAACTTCGGAAACCGAACCCGCAAACTTCCGATCCGGAAGATTACACCTTACCACAGAGCTATTTCACTGTTGGGTTTATGACAGTTAGTTTCAGGCTATAATAAGAATGTTGTTATTAGATGATAGAAAAAATTTTCTAAGTCCAAATTGTGCTTTGCGTATTTTTTCCTTCGTTTTTTCACCTACTTTAGTTATTGTTTTTTTTTCTCATTCCTTGTCACGAAACTCAGTCGTTTCCGACCATTCCAATGATAAAGCGTTCAGTTACAGAGCAGAAACGGGGGGAAACGCGCTCTTTCCGCCGTTTTCGCGTAAAAAAACGGCGCACGAGCGATTTTTTCACCTATATTAGTTTTCTTTGCTATTTTTCTACACTATTTTTCTAGTCATTACCGACCATTACGAAGAAAAAACGCGCGTTTTTTTTCTTATACTTTAATTGAAAAAAGAAATTTGTTCGGGATATAAGAGGTAACAGAATAGTGTCTTAGGGGGTAATGGGGAAAACAACCTTGGGGGACCTGGGCATGGATTCTGGGAAAAGAGCGAGCGTCCTTTGAGACAGTAACGCGATACTTTGGTAAAAAAATTCCTGGAAAAAGTCAAACTTCTTGGAAGAACAATGTAAAGTGATAACCAAAAATAGGATAACCCAATAACCCAATAACAATTTTAATCCAAAATAAGGATAACCCAAGGAGTTTTGACCCAATAATAGGATAACCCAAAAAATAAATCAAATTAATTTTAACCCAAAATTATTAAAACCATACATACGTATAGCTCGACGATTCTATATATATATATATATATATATATATACCACGCGGGTCTGTTTAAGTGGTGCACCACTTACCGTTATGTAACTCCGTAATCTAATTCGCATGAATTTACCTCTCTCTCTGACGCGGTGAGTACACAGTCACCTTTCATACAACTTCATATTTTTTTGTCAAACATTGTACTCACACAAGCAACTCGAGTTTTAGCTGGGCAAAGACTGGACGTTTGCTGTCTGCAGCTTGTATTTTTTCAATCTGATACATTTTTGCTGTAGACGGTGGTGTAAAATAAAGGAAATTATAAACACAAACAATTGGAGGTTAGCTAGAGGAGGCTACAAGCGGTGGAGTTTTGGGCGGCCTTACAACGCAGATCAACATCGCAAAAATTCACCGTGCGAAAATGGCAACGCTGCGCGGCTGCTTTGTCTGCGGAAATCGACTGAAACGCAAGGATTACACTGAGGTGTGTACGGTCTGTAATAATATTTCACACATGAACTGGTTTGAGGTCATGTCGGGTTCGTCCGAGCGTCGATGTTGTGTTCTCGCGAAAACGAAATCCAAAGCATTAGTACTGGCTTCCACCGACACGGGGGCGCCACCGCCCGGGTTACCACGCCAGACTAGCGCGACCGACAGTGCCGCGACGGTGACCACGCCTACTCCCACCACCTCTTGCGCCAAGCGTGTTGCCTCGCCTCCGTCGCCATCAACGTCGCAGGTTGCCAAGCAACCTCGCGGCGCCCCGCCCGTCAAGCCCAATCAGACGACTTCTGCCGACTCCGTACCGATGGCGGCCGCTCGGCCAGCGTGGATGGAAACTTTTGCTCGAAACCTGCAAGATAGTTTGCGTAACGACCTCAAATCGGTTCTTGAGGTGGTAAATCGCGTTGAGGGCAAGGTCGACGAAGTAAAGGCGGAGCTGAAGGAGCTGCAAACCAAGGTGAACCAGATGGAGGAGGAAGTTGAGGCGAAGCTCACGGTATTTGGTGACCAAGTAAATGGACTGGAGAAACGAGTGGATAGTTTGGAGAGGGAAAGAGCCATGATTAGTCCAACATCTCAGTCCCCAGCACTCAAGGATACGTGTGAACTGTTGATTACGGGGCTGCCAAACGAAAATGCGCAGACGGACGAGATTTTGCTATCAAAAATCTTCGAATTATTGAAGCTCCCTCAAGTAAAGAGCCAAATTATCGATCTTCGCCCATGAACCCCACGGCCAAAGACCACCTCTGAGAACTCTCTCCCCACTCTGACACGATCGCGCGGCATTGTGATAAAGCTGTCTTCTGCCACATCGAGAGACGCAATAATAGAAAAGACACACCTACTTAAAGGACGGAAGGCGCGAGATATTTTCGGAGAGGGCACCGAGAGTGCGATATTTATAAGACCACTATAACCAAAGCCGGTCTTTGAGTTATGGCAGGCTGCACTGCGCAAATCAAACGAATTGGGTTATGCGAGACCCCTAGTTATAGACTTGGTTGTTTTTATGCGTGAGGTGAGGGATGGCCCACTTAAGCGAGTAAATTCAAATACTGATTTTTCATCTTTTCCTTCTCTCTCTCCTCGGGATAAATGAGACAAAACTGGTCGGGTCAAGTCATTAAATTCATCAAGTTCACTCTCCATTTTTCATTCAAACATAAATCGTTTAAAAACACATTTCACTTCCATTGAAACATTGGTTCATCCCATGTCCTATGATGTCATTGCGATCACCGAGACGTTCCTTGCCGAGCACGATTCCTCGGAAATAATTAGGTTACCTGGCTATGCATTGTATAGATTGGATCGTGAGGGCAAGGAGGGGGGCGGTGTGGCGGCCTATGTTCGGGAAGAATATAAGGTGGGGGTTATTGCGCATTCTGACCCTGTTTTCTCAAACACTCCAGAATTTTTGGTATTATGTCTGACAAATAAAACAATCTCTTTAGTGTTAGCCGTGGTTTACCGCAGGCCTTCAGCCGCATATCCTACGAAGTTTTTCGATGTACTGTCAGATATATTACCACGTTACGAGTATGTCATTGTTACTGGGGACTTTAATATTGACATGAGCTCTTCCAGTTTTATGTCAAACAAGTTTAGAGAGAATCTATCGACTCTGGGACTTTCAATCATCGAATGAGAGCCGACGCATCATGCAATGACATCAAATGGTCCATCTCATACGTGGTTAGATCTCTTCCTTATTCGTGAACCTATACCGAGATATGATTACGTTAAGTCGGCAACTCCTTTTGCAGCAGGTCATGATGCTATAAGTATCTTTCTTCATATCTCTAACACGCAGAGAGAAGTAAGAAGGTTAGGAAACGGAATTTGGAGGTGATTAACCTTCATAGCCTCGCAACCACATTCACCTCTTATCTCACCTCTTTTTCATCATTACTATGTAATAACAAACCTAGGCCGGCTTGGCCTGACCAGTCTGCTTCTGTGTGTACGCCGTTGTGTAATTGTCTTAGTCCTCATTCACACATGTCCTATTCATCAAACTCTCATCTTAGCACTATCTCATCCTCATTATCGTGTGTAAATAGATCAATTCTTTCGTCATTTGATACATTAGCACCTGTGCAAACTAAAGTCGTCAAAACAAAACATAAGCCATGGATTACCCAAGATATCAAAGGAAACATTAAAGCCAGGAATGCAGCATTCAGCAAATTTAAGCACTCAGAAAAGAGCGAGGACTACAATATATACAAAGAACTTCGAAACCATGTTTCAAATGCCATCAACTCAAGTAAATTCCATTACCTGGCCACAAAACTTAGGGGTACAATTGATCACAAAAAATCCTGGAAGTATCTTAAAAACATGGGCCTCAGCTCGAGGATGAATCCATCTCCTCTAAAGTATTTCACACCTCATCAGCTAAATAATCACTATGCATCAATTTCGAATCATGTTCATCCACTCACCATTCAAACTTTCTCATCCATATCGTGTAACTCGTGCCCTATGTCACCTGCATCTTCCTCTTTTTGCTTCTGTACTGTTACTGTAAGGGGAGTACAATGTGCAATTCGGGGAGCGTCCTCAAGGGCGGTGGGGGTCGATGGCATATCCGTTGAAATGATGAAATTGTTAGAGCCTCAATTGACTCCAGTTCTTGTAGACTTCTTTAATGATATGCTTCCGGCTGGATATTTTCCTAAATGTTGGAAGAAAGTACTTCTGTTTCCCTTGGCGAAGTCAAATAGGATGGAATCGTGTTCGGATACAAGGCCAATTGCTAAGCTTTCTGAACTATCTAAAATTTTGGAGAGAATAGTGCACAATCAGTTATCCAAATACTTGGAAGAGAATCACATCCTAATTGATAGGCAAACAGGGTTTCGAAAGGGACACAGCACCCAGACGGCACTTCTGCGAGTTCTGGATGACGTTAGGAGGGCCATTGATGATAGAAAAATCACGATTCTAATCCTGTTTGACTTCTCCAAGGCCTTCGACACTGTCCCGCACGACAGGCTTATACAAAAATTATGTGAGATTGGTTGCTCTGATACTGTTTTAACCTGATTTTATAGGTATCTTGTGGACCGCATGCAGAATGGAAGGGGAAAATGGCGAGCTATCGGATTGGCTCGAGGTAAATGCGGGAGTGCCCCAGGGCAGTGTTCTTGGTCCCATACTCTTTTCAATTTTTATAAATGATCTGCCGAAGGTACTCACGTATAGCAACTATATGCTATTTGCCGATGACGCCCAGGTCTACCATTCGTTTCTTCCGACAGATTTTGAACGCAGAAGGCAAATGCAATAGCGGCATGGGCGCGAGCAAATGGTCTTAAACTTAATGTCGGGAAGACGAAGGTTATGATTCTGGGTAGTCAGGCTTTCCTATCGCGTATCGACTTGAACACTGCTACGAGGGTCAAACTGGGTACAGAATGGTTGAGCTATGAAAAAGAGGTAAAATCACTTGGGGTAGTAATCACCCCCTCCCTGGAGTGGACAAAGCAGGTGTTATCTATTTCAAGACGTGTTCATGGAGTTCTACACTCTTTGAGATATTATAGGAAGGCACTGTCGCGTGAGCGCAGGAAGAGTCTGGTAGAAACACTTGTTTTTCCACACTTTGATTATGCCTGTGCGGTCTACAACGATGTCGATCAGACCAGAAACCTAAAGTTGCAGAGATTGTTGAATGCGTGTGTTCGGTTTGTATGGAGAGATGTGGCGAGACGAGAACACGTTAGATCGTATAGGTTAGGTCTCAGGTGGCTATCGGTTGAGTCCAGGCGTTCATACCTCATTGGCGCTCTTGCATATAACATAATCACTCACAATTCTCCCAACTATCTTGCGAGTCATTTCATAAAATTAAATACGCCATATCATAATCCCCGCACTTCCTCTCGTCACCCATTGAAATCATTAAGCTATCATCCTCCTCGAACAGAAGCGCTAAATAGGTCCTTTGTCATCACTGCATTCAAAATCATTAACAGTCTTCCATTTACCACCTTCGATACATCATCCATTGATCATTTCAAAAATTCACTATTTAATCATCTGTTTGGGCTTGACCAGGCTGCCTGGTCCGATAGAATAAGGAACGAGGGGATAACGGTGCCACAGGTCCCTCACCTCTAAAGTAAAGTATTATAGGTTAGGTGCGAGTGCCTTGAATATGTATCATCGTTTTTCTGCTTTTTTGTTATTTATTTAAATTATTTTTATATTGTACATTTTATTTTATATTGTTTTATCTTGTATATATTATGTTATTTTATATTTATATCTATATTTTATAACTCAAATATTGTTATTTTATTTTGTTATCTTTTGTAAAGCGTCGCTGTACAAACTTAAAGTGCCTACGGGGTATCTACCCCAAAGGCCCAATAAAGTCTTATCAATCAATCAATCTCTCTCTCTCTCTCTCTCTCTGACTGGGTAAGTGGCTTCAAGTACCTTTACTCGTCTCTCTTTGAAACTGTATTTATTTGTATTTCACTCTTCGCGAGTGCATAATTTTGTTGCAGTCGGGATCCTTTCTGTGGCTCTTTCATGTGCTGACATTAAATTACATTTTTTGTGGTTTATTGAGCCCGTCAAGTGAATAATTCCGATCTGCTATAAAATATAACCTCAAAATCTCTGAAGCCACGTGGGGTTACTCAGTTGGTATCTTGGCCGCTTTGCTGTTTATCCTCGAAACTCTATGCTAGATGGCACCACCACACTATACCAGCATATATCAACCGATTTCCTGGATGTAACGAGCTGCCCGAATCGTCCACGAGAGTGCTACACCTACCTCTTCCAAGATAGTGTTTTTATTTACATTGGACTACTTTAATATTTATTTTGTTTGGTTTTGTATACAGTGTTTAGTTTTAAGTCTTATTTACACAAGTTTATTATGCTATATTAATTTTAAAATTATGCAATGTGGATTGTGTAATGAGTTGATTTGTCTTAATTCGAGTGATATAGCACATTGTTTTATTTGCGAACTACCACTTCATGTTAGTTGCGTAAATCCCTTGAGTTTTAAACAACCAACTGAAATCTTTTGTAAATTTCACCTCAGTCACGAGGCATCTGTCTGTATTGCGCCACATCTGACCAATTGTAACTTGAATTGTATTATTTCAGATTCCTGTTCTACAGCCCCTGCTATACCTTCTCCCATAGGAGCAGTAGTTTCTAAACGATCAGTGGAACATTTTTCACCGCCATTTGAACCAGCGACTAAGTTTTACCGTGAAGAGGTCGTACATCTCTCCTCCACTACTCGTGAGTTTATATCAAATTCTGAGACGATAGCCAGCACAAGTAATAATGCAGCACCCAGTTGGTTCTCTGATTTTATGACCGAATTTAGGCAGACTAAACTGGAAAATTCCAATGCACTTGCTGAGCTTAAGGATGATCTTTCTTCGTTGAAAATCTATCTCAATAATATTACTTCTTTTCTCCAAAATCAAGTTGATGAAGTTGGTAAAAAAGTTAACTGTTTTATTTTTAATGGAACTATTGTTGATAAGGCTGAGGTTAAATTCTCAAATCTTCCAGCTGAGGTCCATAATTCTAATATGGCTGTGATTGCAGATGCCATCCTTGTTGCGCTGGGTTTAAGAGGATTCACCTATCAAGTATTAGTTGTTCGTTACTGGAAACCTGAATCAGCAGAGAATAGACCCTCTGATACTTTGGTACTTCAATTTAACTCCCCTACTGTTAGGTACCTGGTGTTATCTAGGTCTTCCACTTTAAAAGACCTGACTTCTCAGTCCATTTTTGGATTTGAGGATGATTCAAGGATTTACGCGTCAGCTGTTTGGCCTACTGAGGTTTACAAACTCCTAAGGTGTGCCCAGAAGATATCTAATCAGTTGAAATTTGCTAGGCCTGTAGTACGCAATTTAATTGTTTGTTTGCGTAAGGATACTAAATCTAACCTAATTCCTGTTCACTCGGAGGATGATATGAAGCGGATTTTGAATGAGACTAGGCCTGGTATACATAATGCTGGCACTAACCTAACTTTGAGTATTTCTAACGCATGAAGTTGGTCGCGTACAGGGGATTTTAACATTAATATGGCATCACTTAATTCGGCCACTTAATTTCTTCACTCTGCTATCGAGAGTGCCTCTCTTTTTTGTACCTTTGGAGCCAACTCATCACGTTCTGTGGCGTGATCCACCATCTCACACATGGATCGATTTGTTTATCATTTCTGATCATTGATGACTTGTCATATTGCCCATGAGAACCGAGGCTCAAAAAGATCGTTTAGTGTTTACTGCTTCTTATCTCCTTAATGCCTTACATCCTACTACCTATCATCCTGACCAGCTCATCACTTTTAAGAAAATGCTCTACTCATATTTGTTTAACCTTGACAAAGAGGATTAGCGGTGATATTATCTTTATTGTTTTAGTTTTAGTTTATTTTGATTTATTTATAATGTGTCTAAGCTTACATTTATATTCTCTTTTATGTGCATTTTTACGTCGTGCACTTATTCTTAGTTTAATTAGTTGTCAGACACATTATTGATATTGATATTATATTCTCATTGTTATTATTATATTCATACATCTTATTCTTATATTTGCTATGATTTAGTTCGATTACTCACTTTATTTTGTATAATCACTTTGTAACTCATTATGAGCAAGATAGGGTTATACCCTAAGGCTCAAATAAATTTATTATCTATCTATCTATCTATCTATCTATCTATCTCACTCTCTCTCTATCTCTCGGTCTCTCTCTCTCTCTCTCTCTCTCTCTCTCTCTCTCTTTCTCTCTCTTTCTCTCCAATAGCCGGGACGCCTTTATAGATTGTCCTTCTCCCTGTCTGTAACGACCAGCGGGGGCGTGCAGCTCTGGTAACTCGCTTACCGTTATAATATAAACATTTTATGTTTTTATTTCTTTTTACAATGTCTGTCAGTTAAACCATAATTTTTTCTAGAAGAAAAAACCGTAAACATACTTGAAATCTCAAGTTAAATAGTATCACTCAAGTTACCAGTGTAAAGATATTAGTTTTAGTGTTTGTCCAAAAACTCAATTGGAATAGGCACATAGAAAAATTAAAAAATAATTATAACCGAAGACAAAGTATTAGATAAATGTTATCAGCTAATAATTGGGGAGCAGACTTAACCCATTAGCGCCCAAGCGGACGCTCGACGGACGCATTTATGAGCGACAGATTTCATCTGCTTATAGGTATTAACAAAATTTGGGAAAAAGATTTTCTTGTAGAAAATTTTATCAGCTTTCCGATCCCGTTGGTAATTTTTCGATTAAATGAACTCTCTAATTGTTATAAATAATTGATTGAAAAAATTATTAAATTTCGAGTCAAATTTTTTTCGTGTCGACTGTAAATATGGAAATTGTTCAAAACAAACCCCGGGAAGTGAATTTCCAGCGTCCATGTTTGTTTTAAAAATGATCATTTTTTTTAAAACTATGGGTTAAATAAAAACATTTCTAAGAATAAAAAAGTCTGAAAAACACTAAAGCAATACATTCAAGTTTTTTCAGAATTTTTTAATAAAATTTTTCAAATTTTTTAAACAACAAAAATTGCTTTAAAAATACTAAAAAAATGTAAAAGTGTTCTCTGATTGATTCTAAGACTTTTTTATTCTTAAGAATTTTTTTATTTGATCTATATAGTTTTTGAGAAATAAATAATTAAATTATTTTTTAAAAGTTTTGAATCACTTTATTTAGTGTCGGCTATAAATACAGAAATCGTTCGAATATAATCTGAGAAGTGAATTTCTAGATGTGAGTGCCAGTTTTGTAGTTTCTCTCTTTCTCTCCCTTTCTTAATTTCGCCTATCGACCTGCGATCTCGCGTGCCGTGGCTCGCATGTATTACCTCTCTTTTTGATAATATACTATTGCTTTTATTTTAAATTAAACATCGTGTTTTCACTCTTGTTGTTTGCCCTTTTATTTTCGTTCGCGTTCGCTAAGTAAAGGATACCGTCGCCTCCGCCTATACGTGTCTTATAGACTATTGTATTATTACTGAGCGGCTGATCGTGTACTGAGACTATTGTTTTAACGGTGGTCACTTGTTATTATTTTATTTATTATTATCATTAAAAATAGCAAATCCATTACAGTTTATAACAATTAGAGAGTTCATTTAATCGAAAAATTACCAACGGGATCGGAAAGCTGATTAATTTTTGCACAAGAAAATCTTTTTCCCAAATTTTTTTAATACCTAATATAAGTAGATGAAATCTGTCGCTCAAAAAAGCGTCCGTCGAGCGTCCGCTTGGGCGCTAATGGGTTAAATAAATACGTATAAATATCCAACAAATTGGATTATGGTTTAATCATTTACTGCACAAGCCAACAAGTAACTAAATTAGACTCTGCACACAACGCTGGAATTAGAGTATCTTTGGGAGTCTATAAAACTAGTCTAATATCCAGTCTATTTGTTGAAAGTCAAGTTCATCCGTTAAAAATTAGAAGAAGGACGCTTTTACTGTATTACGCTTGCAAAATATTTGCTTCTTCAACAAATCCAGTAAATAAAATTTTAAACACAGATTATAACCCCTCATTATCTCAAAAAAACCTAAGCTATGCACCTCTGAGAGTTAGATTAAAACAACTACTGCAATCTAATAACTGGACGATTCCACCGATAAGTACAACAGAATAATACCCTTAAATTATTGAAAATATATACAAATCACTCATGATAATAACAGTAAATATTTTAAAAAATGAATATAGGAGAAAAAATTAATAATCAATGCAATATTTTTGTATAGCCAACTACAAAGAAACTACAACTTATATACTACCAAATACACTTTGGCTTATTTTATATCAAGCTATAGCAATATTTAAGACATACGATATATTTGTGCTAATGCCAAGTCCATGCTAAAGAAATAAAAAATATTTACACCAAACACTCTCTTATTATATCAATAGTAAATAAAATAAACGAACTAAGCAAAATTAAAATTAAAGTTACCTTTTTTTTCAATATAGTATACCTGAATTAGAAAATACACACAAAACAATAGAAATTCAACGTCGATGACATCAGTGCCGTTCCCATGGAAGATGAGTCTGAGTCGGAGATAAGTAAAAGCTATGACGGTTATATAGAGTATCCAGAAATCCTGTTTGCAGTTTTATACGTGTGTAAATCCACTTGCGATTAACGTAAATATATATAATTTGTTATAATTTTTTACGTACTCGTTTCACTAGCAGGCAGCATTAAAAAAATTGAATTAGCTAGCGAAATTGACTTTACCAGTGAATTAATTAAACAGTAATGGAGGGTAAACACTTGAATAATATCCTTGTGTAAGAATAAACGCAACTTTGTGTGTCCTTTTTATGTACCTTAAACAAGTTTAAAATTGCATCATAAAATGTGATATATAAGTAAAATTTTTTTAAATACATATTGAATTATAAAATAATTGAAGCAGTAATATCAATCATGCTGTATAATTGACATAGAAATTATATGAAAAAAGGGGGTTCCATACTCAATTTTTGATGATTAATTAATAAAAAAAGTAAAACAGTATGTGAAAAAATAAGAGAAGAAGCGCCTTCGTTTATTGACAATCTAACTGTGTGCTAAATTTTAGATTAAAATATTATTGCATTTTCGAGAAAAGTCTTACCAAAAATATCAAATCTTTTCACCTCTCGTTGAGGTTAGGTTTACATTTTTGGTAAGACTTTTCTCAAAAACCCAATATAATATTAATCTGAAATTCAGCACACAGTTAAATTATCAATAAACGAAAGCGCCTCTTCTCTTATTTTTTTATATACTGTTTTATTTACAAATGTATTACTAATAATCACGATTGCCGATAAGGTAGGAAGGATAAATATTGACTATTGCACCCCGTTATAAGAAACAACGATATTTTAACATAATAAAGTATTATAATTTACGTGTCAAACATCTATTTGCCATATCAAAGATATATTGTTAAAAAGTAGTTTAAAAATATTGATAAAGTTTAGAAAATTAATGTAGTATATATTGTGTATTGTAAGTGTAACTTACAACGGGTATACAGATGTTAAAAAAAGTTAAGTTATTATATACTAACAACGATGCTCCTTATCACTGCTAATCTATATTTTTACACTTATTTCAGCATTTTTAAAATAAATAAGCCATAGACAATTATGTTTTCAAATGCATATACACTTATACTGAATGGCTATATATGAAATTTATTTTATTAAATATTATATTATATGTTTAACTTATTTAGAAATAGAAAAAAAATTGATTGATAAGTAATTAGCTACTAATACAGTAAACATCTGGTTTACGCTTTCAACCAAAATACATAAGTAAAGTTCAAACATATATTGCAAATTGCAAAATAACTCTTTTTTAACAAAGAGCTGTTAAGAAATTATTATTTACAGATTCAAAAGGGAATGTTAAAAGTGTCTATAGATAACCATATTTGAACATGCTTTTACAATATGAAAAAATAAGTGTACATAGGAAGATAAACTACTTCATAATACCTTGTGTTTGCTCAACAAATTGATGCAATATTTTATTTATTAAACCTAACTGCAAAAAAATAATATATATATCCAATTTATATAAGCCAATTATCATTCCTTGTTTTTTAATATCTTTTATATTCTAAAGAGCTTGAACAAGAGTTGCAATGGCTAGGTGGATAGATTGGCAACGTATTTAAAATTTTAAAGAAGTAGGAAACAATAACAAAAATGCCTTTATTTTAATTTAGAGCTTCGGTTGTATATGTACGATAGCAGTAGGATAAACCCTTTTTCGAGGAACTGGGAGGAACGTTCCTTTCCTTGCAATATGCAAATTACACCTGTAGTTGAAAGTTTATTCAGTACTTGATTAAATATATCTATATAATCAAACATTTCAGGTTGCTGTTATCCACAATATATTCTAGTTGGAATAATATTTTTACATCTTTCTTAAGGAGGAATTTCATTCGTGTTCAATGTAAGAGTTGATTTGAATATCATTCGTTCTCCTCTCATCCTTGCACAAAACCGATGTATATTTTCCGTCACATATATCTTGGATATGATCATACTGATGTTTCATAAACATTCATAATAGCAAAAAAACATTGGTTTATTTGATTTGAGACATTAATGCATTATAATTTTTACAAATTTTATTCGTCAGTACATTTTTGAATATTTCGATGTGCTTGTAATAAAACACACAGCATGCAACATACTGTTATTAAGTGAGTCATACACCTGATTAATTTTATATTTTTGTGATATAGGTAGGTATATCTGTCATACATATGCAATTAACTAATTTTAAAAGATTATTCAAACCTTTTACTGATAATCAATTGTACACACAATAGTTCTATATCATTTATAGAAATTCTGCTTGGCTTTTTTTGGTGTTTATGGGAATTGATTAAAAAAATTCATCACCATTAGTAGGTCATTTAAGTAATGCCTTTCGTTCATTCTGCAACCTACCTAAAACTTTACTGAATCTTACAGCAATCTTTCAAAGGAACATTCCTCGAAAGCGTTATACAATATTGTAACAACATTCCAAGAAAGATAAAAATCACGGTAAAATGATATATTGCATGAAACATTGCTAACAGCTTGCAGCAACATTTCTAGAAATGTTGCAAACTTTATTACAGAAAGCTTTCATGAAAGACAACTCGAAACATTGAAGCAAGATTTATAACAGATTCAAAGAAATTATACGGCGTAAGCTTGCTGCAAGCTATTCAAATATATTGCTGCAACCATTTAAGGAATATTCCTTCTTAACGTTCCAGAAAAGTTCAGTAAAAGAATGCAGCAATTATTGCTTGCTAGCTTCTAGGAAGCTTGCTTAAAAGCCTTCCAGCAAGATTTAAATGACTCTTTCTGACAGATCATAGAACAATATTTCCGGCTAGCTTTCTGCAAGCTTCCTGAAAGCCGCACCGAAAGTCGTAAGAGCAAAGAAAATTAAGTTTGCATAAAACCTTGCTAAAATATTACCGCAAATATTGCAGGAATGTTACTCGTAATCTTTCGTGAAAGACAGGCAAGACAGATTGCCACAACCTTTTTGGCCACCTTCAAAAGGGTTTCATCAGGCACTGCACGACAAGCTTTCAGAAGCTTATTCTGGAAGATTGAAACAACCTGTTAGGGAATATTCCCATTGAATTATGCAAAAAGGTTTAACAAAAGAATGTCACAATGTACATGCTTTGTAGAAAGCTTCCCTAATAGCTTCCAGCAAGATTCCAATGAAATTTTTAAGGAAGATCGATAGAGAATATTTCCGGCAAGCGTCTTGCAAATTTTCAGAAAACCGCACCGAAAGTCACAATGAAAAATAAAGTTTATCTTGCATGGTAGCTTGCTGAAATATTGTCTCAAATATAGCAGTAACGTAACTGCCAATCTTTCAAAAAAGTTTATATATAGCATGAATCTTCCATCGGGGAGATATTTTAATACTGCTTCGGGCAGTATTATGTATAAAGAAATTCTTCGTAAATAATTTTTTATCTTTATTATTTATTAATATTGATATTAATAATAATTTATATTTTGTAGTTACATGTACAATTAATAGATCTACTTATTTCTAATTACGCCGAAATCGATCTGGATATTCGAAATTCGAGATTATCGAATGTATGTTCATTTGTAGAATGTGAGAATAAAGACTTAGTTCCAAGTAATTATTTAACTTTATGATTTGTTAATATATAATTATATTTTATATTTTTTATTTATATCGTTGCATAATTCGCTGATTCCCACACAGCATAAAAGCTTCCCGATGAAAGATTCATGCAATATTCCTTTGCAAGTTTGCTGCAACCTCCCTAAAACTTAACTAAATCTTACAGCAATCTTTTGTAAGGAACATTTTACAAAAGCGTTCTGTAATTTTTTAGCAACATTCCAGGCAATATATAAATAACGATAAAATGTTATATTGCATGAAACATTGCCAATAGATTGCAGCAACATTTCTAGAAATGTTTCAAACTTCATCACAGAAAACTTTCATGAAAGATATCCAAAAATATTTAAGCATGATTTATGACAGATTCAAAGAAATGATACAGCGAAAGTTTGATGCAAGCTATTCAAATATATTATTGCAACCATTGAAGAAATGTAGCATGAATGCTGCCTAAGGTTCCAGAAAATTTCAAAAAAAGAATGAGGCAATCACTGGTCACTGACTTCTAGTAAACTTGCGTAAAAGCCTTCAGCAAGATTTCAACGCATTGATTCTGAGCCATCAAAAGACAATATTTCCAGCAAGCTTCTTGCAAGTTTTCAACAAACCGCACCGAAAGTCACAGTGGAAAATAAAATTATGCTGGCATGAAAACTAGCTGAAATGTTGCCGCAAATATTCCCCGATGGAAATTTTAAATAGTAAATAAAAGTATATAAATGCAGCTAAATGTGACAATTGAGACTGTATTTACTTTTATTTACGTTTATTTACTTTTCTTTACATTTATTTACATTTATATCTCTTTAATTATATTTGTATACTGTTATTTACGTTTCTGATTATTTCAAAGAAAAATTTACTGGCACCAAATAATTTTTTATAATCGTATCTATAATTCATTACAGATATTTACATTTATTTAGATTTATTTACGAATGTATACATTTTTTATCATTTATGTAAATTTATGTACATTTATTTACAGTTATAAAATAAACTGCAATAAATAAAATTATAGAAAATTATAAATAATAATAAACTAAATTAAAATATTAAAAAACTATTTATTATAGGTACACTAACTAGGAGAGTGTCTCACTTTCAGATCACGGATCTTAACCAAACTCTGGGATACGTTTTGTAATATAAAAATTTGAAGAAATTCAAAATTTTAGACTCTCACGTTCTGATTTATGAAAATTAAAAGCCACTAAAGCAAATTTTGAAGAAAAATTACTCCCATTTTAATCGCTTATATCTCGGAAACAAATAGAAATATACACTGAAACTGAAGTAAGCTCAAATTGATTAATTTGTCTTGAAGTTATGCATAAGGAATATTGCTGCTTAATGAACCAGAAAAGTTCAGAGAAAGAATGCGGCAATTTCTAGTAAGTAGTTTGCAGAAAGCTTACATAAAAGATTTTAGCAAGATTCCAATGCAATTTTTGTGAATGATCAAAAAACAATGTTTCTGGCAAGATTCCTGCAAATTTTCGGTAAAAAACGCGATAAGTTGCAGTGGAACATAAAATTAGGGTTGCGTGAAAGTTTATTAAAATATTGCATTAATAAAACTGGTAATCTTTCGTGAAAGACAGCTAGATAGAATACTATAATCTTTCTGGACACGCTCAAAAAAGTTACGTAACGCCTCGCACAAAAAGCTTCCAGAAGCTTATCATGGAAGATTGCAGCAATATATCAAGGAATATTCCCGATGAATTATGCAAAAATGTTTCACTAAAAAATACTGCAATGTACAGCTTACCTGCTTTGTAGAAAGATTCCTCAAAAGTTTCCATCAAGTTTTTGGAAATTAGTGCAAAATACACTCTCTATCACATGCTTTCAAAATTTCAAAGTTTTAGTGCTTAGCAACAAAACGTTGTAGCTTAAAAAATCCAAGGCCTTTCGACAAAGCATGTAAAAGCTTTCAGTAAATGCTACTGCAAAAGTTAAAAAATTCAAATTTGTGTTTTTTTTAAGTATTAAAAAGAGATGAAAACACTAAACAACATGTCTCTTTTTGATCCGTTGTAGATTTAGTGTACGATAGATTAATAAAACCAAAGAGGTTTGGAAGGTAATTGCTTTAGCTTTAAAATGAGAGGTTGAGCGTTTTTTTAACTCACTTTTTACCAAAGTTGGAGTATTTTTAGTAAAAAAACACGCTTTTTTTTTTAAAATCGAAATATTTAAATAAAGAAGAGACATAGAGGAAAACTTCAGAGCGAACAACGATGCTATTTTACTCACAGAACATAGATCTGCAGCTTAAATGAGATTTGAGCAAAATAATTCTTTTCCATGTTTTAGCATATCAAAAAATTTTAAAAATCACTTTTTTTATTTTATATTGTACTTGAAAAATGTTTAAATTAACATTAATTTAATTAAAAAATTATAGAATAATATTAATTTTAAAAATACTGTATTAACTGAGACTCAATTAAAGATTTTTTAAATTTTATATGCGAGACAATGGAAAAAAATTTTTTTTTTCATATCTTGTATTAAGATGCAGATCTACATTCTATGAGTAAAATAGCATCTTTTTTCTCCTTAGACTTTTTCTCTATATCTCTTCCTTTTTTTAAAAAAGCGTGTTTTTTTACTAAAAATACTCTGTTTTTTTTAATTTTTTCAGTATTTGCATACAATAATAAACTTGAAATACATTATGTTTAGTTTATTCCTCTATAAATGTGTATTTTACAATACCCCGTAATTTATTTTCAAATAAATTATTTCTTTATTTTTTTATTTATTTTAGAAACAATATAAGGATATTTAAGCTTACTAAAGTACCAATATGATACAAAGTTGGTACTAATCTTATTCTTATGTAGTACTAATTTCATTATAATGTAGTACTGATTTTGTAAGAACTGGGTTCAAACTGAGGACGAATTTAGTATAAATTTCATGAATAGTACTTAAGGGGTTGTGTGGAGTTAGGTCTCGAGTTAGGACCCTTTTTAAATGATACAGAACACCCAAAAAGGGCCTAACATATGCCCTCTTAGCCTGCTTCGAGTCGGTTAAATGCGCAGAGTAGCAAAAATAAAAAAAGTAAGAATAAAAAAAAATAAAGTAGAATAAAAGCAACATAAAATTAAAATACCTAATAAAATTTTTACTTAACATTGCGCAAAATTGGTTTAATATAGACATTTTTGGACAAAAACAATACTACAAATTTGCCAAAGTGTCCATATCGTGGACCAGAATTGTCTGCCAGTCTCCAGCTACAGACCAAATAAAAGGTAATTTTTCAACGTTTAAATAGATTTTTGTTTTGGAAAAAAAAATTGTGACGAAACTCATTTTTTTTGCATTTTAAGGTTTATTTTATGTCTAGCAGGTACCTATATATATAATTGGGGCAAATAAAGTTTTTTAACAGATTCTACAGAAAATTTCCAAACTTTCTTGTTTTTAACATGTATAACAAAAAATCAATAGGATTTGGGTTATTAAACGATAAATATAGTTAAAAAATAAAAAATTTCATTAAATTTCAATTTTTGATTGCTAGCAGCATTAAACATAATTAAAATAGAGCTTTAAAAATTTAGCTACATCTTTTTTAACCCATTTCTGAAAGATGCCACCAGAAAAATATTTTATTTTTTGACTGGATCACTTCACGTGGAACACTCCATGTATATATTTCTATACCGTGGGCGTAAATGAGATTTTTTAAAGAAAAGCAATGCGCAAAATGTGTTTTTACGCACACTGTATTAGAAGATAATTGTTTTAAAATTAAAAAGTTGTACATTCTCATGAAAAATCATAAATAGTATATTACACATCTAGGGAGGTAAAGTATTGGTGAGCCTATAGTACACGTAAATTGCCCCCCGAGCCGAAGGCGAGGGTGGCAAACGTGTGCTATTGGGTCGCCATTTTACCTCCCGTGGTGTGTATACTATTTTTTTCAACAACGAGGCCGAAATTCCAACTTCGCGATTCGAGCGCCGGGAGCGAAAGTGACAGTTTCGGCCCGTTGTTGAAAAAATAATATTTTATATGTTCTGTTTGGTAAGCAAAATTTAATCAGAAATGTATGTTAATTAATCAAATGTTTTTCAGGTGATTTATTCATCATAAAGCTTCTGTTATTTATTCGATATCGGCAATAAAGAGCCTAACTCGATTTTTTAAATATTTAGTATTTTTTTATTATAAATCTTTAACTGAAAAATAGCACTCGGAACTTTTACAACAAATAGTATTTATTATATTTTACAATATCACAGTTTTTTTTTAATTTTTTCAGTATTTGCATACAATAATAAACTTGAAATACATTATGTTTAGTTTATTCCTCTATAAATGTGTATTTTACAATACCCCGTAATTTATTTTCAAATAAATTATTTCTTTATTTTTTTATTTATTTTAGAAACAATATAAGGATATTTAAGCTTACTAAAGTACCAATATGATACAAAGTTGGTACTAATCTTATTCTTATGTAGTACTAATTTCATTATAATGTAGTACTGATTTTGTAAGAACTGGGTTCAAACTGAGGACGAATTTAGTATAAATTTCATGAATAGTACTTAAGGGGTTGTGTGGAGTTAGGTCTCGAGTTAGGACCCTTTTTAAATGATACAGAACACCCAAAAAGGGCCTAACATATGCCCTCTTAGCCTGCTTCGAGTCGGTTAAATGCGCAGAGTAGCAAAAATAAAAAAAGTAAGAATAAAAAAAATAAAGTAGAATAAAAGCAACATAAAATTAAAATACCTAATAAAATTTTTACTTAACATTGCGCAAAATTGGTTTAATATAGACATTTTTGGACAAAAACAATACTACAAATTTGCCAAAGTGTCCATATCGTGGACCAGAATTGTCTGCCAGTCTCCAGCTACAGACCAAATAAAAGGTAATTTTTCAACGTTTAAATAGATTTTTGTTTTGGAAAAAAAATTGTGACGAAACTCATTTTTTTTGCATTTTAAGGTTTATTTTATGTCTAGCAGGTACCTATATATATAATTGGGGCAAATAAAGTTTTTTAACAGATTCTACAGAAAATTTCCAAACTTTCTTGTTTTTAACATGTATAACAAAAAATCAATAGGATTTGGGTTATTAAACGATAAATATAGTTAAAAAATAAAAAATTTCATTAAATTTCAATTTTTGATTGCTAGCAGCATTAAACATAATTAAAATAGAGCTTTAAAAATTTAGCTACATCTTTTTTAACCCATTTCTGAAAGATGCCACCAGAAAAATATTTTATTTTTTGACTGGATCACTTCACGTGGAACACTCCATGTATATATTTCTATACCGTGGGCGTAAATGAGATTTTTTAAAGAAAAGCAATGCGCAAAATGTGTTTTTACGCACACTGTATTAGAAGATAATTGTTTTAAAATTAAAAAGTTGTACATTCTCATGAAAAATCATAAATAGTATATTACACATCTAGGGAGGTAAAGTATTGGTGAGCCTATAGTACACGTAAATTGCCCCCCGAGCCGAAGGCGAGGGTGGCAAACGTGTGCTATTGGGTCGCCATTTTACCTCCCGTGGTGTGTATACTATTTTTTTCAACAACGAGGCCGAAATTCCAACTTCGCGATTCGAGCGCCGGGAGCGAAAGTGACAGTTTCGGCCCGTTGTTGAAAAAATAATATTTTTATATGTTCTGTTTGGTAAGCAAAATTTAATCAGAAATGTATGTTAATTAATCAAATGTTTTTCAGGTGATTTATTCATCATAAAGCTTCTGTTATTTATTCGATATCGGCAATAAAGAGCCTAACTCGATTTTTTAAATATTTAGTATTTTTTTATTATAAATCTTTAACTGAAAAATAGCACTCGGAACTTTTACAACAAATAGTATTTATTATATTTTACAATATCACATCGTTTTATAAAGCTGATGCAAAGTTATACTGTTTTTTTTTATTTTCCAAAAACTATACTATTGAGTTAGGCCCTTTTACCACCCAACCCCTCATTTTATTTGATAAAGTATTATTTCGTACTGATTTGGTACAATTATGAAACTGATTTTGTACTTACTTTGCGCAAAATTTCGTATTAATTGGGTACATAAACCATACTAATTTTTTTTAATTGGGCAGTTACATTTCTGCAGTATATGCGGTAATATTTTAGCAAGCTTTGATGCAAGTCTAATTTTATGTTTCACTGAGACTTACCGTGTAGTTTTCCGAAAACTTGCAAGAAGCTGGCCAGATATATTGTATTTTTATCTTTCACAAAAATTGCATTGGAATCTTGCTGGAAGCTTGCATGCAAGCATTCTATAGAGTATGGGTACTGTTTCGGGAATGCATAACGAAACTTTTTTGAGTGTGGTCAGAAAGTTTGTGGCAATCTATCAGCTGCCTTTCACGAAAGCTTGTAATCTCTCACTGGTTAGTTACTATTTTCCATGACATAATATATTACGTTAAATACTTCAGAGAATATATTTGATTAAACATAACGATAAAATGATAACTATATAAATAAGACAATCTTTTGAATTGAAAAATAATGTTTAAGTGTTATATAAATTAATACAATTTGAGATGCAAGAACATTAATATTTATTTACTAAATAAATAATAAATAAATAATTACAATATTAGTAATTATATTCACTTAAATGGATTGATCATTATATACAAGTTCTAAAAGTAGACTTGCAAGCGTTGCGATATAGCGTAGTGGTTAGAGCGTTTACTTTTCATGCGTGCGTCCTGGGTTCGTTTCCCGCTGTAGGTTATAACTTTCTTTGCGATTTGTGTTAAATATTTATGTAAAAAATTTTAAATAATTAATATATGTATAAAATGTCATGTATAAATATTAAAAATGTTTTACAATTTTTTTTAATAATAAAATTTCGTTTTTACTGTTTATTAAATTGAACGTATTATTTGTAAAGATTTTCGTGAGGATTCTTGAAAGACTTCTGCAAGATTTATCAAAAGCTTTATACATCTTATCAAGAATTCTTGCGGAAATCTCCCGCTAGATGCTTGCATAAAGTTTTCATGAATGCTTCTTGAAAGGTTTAAGAATCTTTTCCATATTACCGCAACATTAGATTCGATTTAGCTCATGTCAATGAGTCCCAGGTTCTTCAAGCTTTAAAACAATGACACCCAAATCGAAAAGTAGAAGTGGGGACGGACTTTCACTTATTTATTTTGAAAATGTTCCTAATAGTATCGTGCCATTCCTTACGAAATTATTTAATAAGTCGATCGATATTGGAGTGTACCCCACAATATGGAAGAAATCTATTTTAGCTCCTCTTTGCAAAAAGAAAAATCCACTGTCACCTGCTGACACGACGCCCATAGCACAATTGCCGCATTTGGCAAAGGTTTTTGATTCTTTAATTACATCCCAGATAGTAGACTATCTTGAATCTCTGCTATTGTTATCGCCATATCAGTCAGCCTATCGCCAAGGTTTTAGTACCCAAACCGATCTTTTATGTACAACGGACGATATAAACCGAGGGTTTGAAAGTAGTAAGGCTACTGTCATAGTTTTCTTTGATCTGAGTCGAGCTTTTGACTCAATCAATCGTCAATAATTTCTCTTGCGCCTTCATGAATTGGAGTTTTCGCCAATTACTATTAGATGGATTTATTCATACTTATCAGACAGATATCAGGCAGTTTTTAAAGGGGATAAGACAACAACTAGTTATTTAGCAACCACCTCGGGAGTTCCGCGGGGATCAACTTTGGGACCCATCATTTTTCTTATTTATATTAATTCCTTAGCCAATCTGGTGAAATTCTGTAAATTCATGATGTTTGCGGATGATATCAAGATATATATCCAAGGTAGTCTCACAGATTTGGACAGTGTTATAGTAAATTAAATGAAGACATATACGCGACCGTTGGATGGGTAAGTGACAATGGACTGTTATTAAATGTCAATAAAACTCAAGCCATATTATTTGCATCCACGCAGATGTCAATTAGACTGCGGGGCAAACACATCCAACCTAGATTATGCTTGTTTACTACTCTTAGATCTACCATCGTACCTTGAAACGAAATTGCAAAGAATGTGTAATACTATGGTTAGATTTATTTTTCACTTGAAGCGTGACCAACACCTGAAACCTTATTATGAAAAACTGGGGTGGCTCTCTATTGCGAATCGGCGCAGATTTGTTCTTGGCACATTTACCTTTAAACTTATCAATACAATATGTCTAGAATATTTATTCACGAAACTGAATTTTATTAATGAAGACAATAAACGCGGCAATAGAAGCCGCTCTACCTTTTACATTCCGAAAGCATCACGTGATTCGTATGCATCCAGCTTCTCCATACAGGCTATGAATAACTGGGAAAAACTATCATCAAATGTAAAGGAATGCATTAATATATTCACATTCAAACGCGAGCTCCTAAATTATCTAAGTGAAACACATTAGCTTAGCCTTGTCTTATATATTGTAATATAATCATTGTTAATTATACCTTTCTATGTATTGCGTTGATACCTATGGTCTATATTTCTAAATCTACGTTAATTTTACTCTATATTTTGCATGTTTTAAGCGATGTATTATCATCTGTATAGTATTGTATAGTATTATTATCTACATATATAAGTTTATTATTTAATTACGTGCCACACGGTCTCACGACTATGAGAATAATAAATCAGTTATCAATCAATCTCTCCTCTAGTCGCTATTACCATTTATTACTATTAGACTATATGAGATAAATTTTCCGCAAATCGTTACGGTTATTAAATTTCTTGCAGTTTTTATTTATTACTATTGTTATTTTTTGATACTGCTATGTGGGTAATATATCAATCCTGAAATAATGACTGAATAAAAAGATAAATATAAATGAAATCAAATTTTTAAAGACTCAAATTTTTCTGTATCTATCACTAGGTTTCAAGTTAGTTTCTACTTAAATCTGGATATCCCTATCTCCGAGAACAATCTAGTTGATCATTGCACATAGTCTTTTTATTTTTCTCTATTTTAAAATATTATAAGTGAGATAGGAAGATCTTAAATGAGACGCTTTAAAACTTGAAAAGGTGGATTACAGTCTTTCCATGTGAGACCTTGAAACGCTTTCACAAAGATAAGTATGAACACTTCATTAATTTCTCGAATTTAATGAGTCATGTTAATAAAACTAAGTTAAAAGATTCATGCTATAAATCTAAACATTCCAAATGATTCACAAATAATGTCTTATGATAGATATCTTCATATTCTCCGTAATTTTTACTTTCGCGATATCGAAGAAATCATAAATCAAGGTAGGCTCTGATTAGCAGCATATATTTACACCATTGGGGAAGTGCTTCCTTTACAAAGACATTGTATGATCTCCGTCACTGATTAGCACCAACTTGTGATCTACAAAAGAGCGGCGTTAAAATAATTAAAAGAAGAAACAAAACAATATATATTCACTTGAAACTAATTCATGATTATATTAAATTCATGAATATGTGGCACGTTGAAAGTAAATAGAAAACGATTACTAAATTTAGACAACAAATTAGTTTAAGGTAAAGTTCAAGTCACTTATTGTAATACTACATATAAATGGCAAAAAATGCAAGTTAAACCTAGCTAGTATTCATATGCTTAATATGAATTTTAATTCTATGAATTTAATTTAAACTAGGAACAGATACTAGGATGGAATAC
The DNA here is from genome assembly GCA_026168455.1 of Theocolax elegans. Classification (NCBI taxonomy): domain Eukaryota; kingdom Metazoa; phylum Arthropoda; class Insecta; order Hymenoptera; family Cerocephalidae; genus Theocolax; species Theocolax elegans. The sequence goes on from CM047425.1 coordinate 41,958,018, forward strand.
CTGGTTCGGCCACTAAGACCGCTGCGCTGTATGTGCCACAAATCAGTGCTTGTTTAAATTAGGATGCTTCCCAGTATGGTGAAATGTACAGAGGTTCGTGCTTCTCCCACAGGGGAATCAACCACCGGAGAACCCGTCCTCGTACCGTACACTCTGTTGGATATAGCTGAGAAGCTATTTGTAGCAGGCTACAAGCAGCTATTGCACAGGCTGGCGATCCGTCCGATAATCAATTCGGTTTTCGGAAACAACGCTCTATTGATGACGCCACAAGTTGAGTTTTTAAGTTGGCCACCAATGTCATCGGTGGTACTAGAACTTCTAGGCACATGTGTGCCATCATCGCCCTGGATATCCGCAATGCCGTCAACTCGGCTCAATGGGACAACATTATGTTGTCCTTGGAACAATTGAAGGTACCGCTCTACCTACGCTCTACCGAGGGTGGCATGCATTCCTATAATATAACCGGAGGCGTGCCACAGGGTTCGGTCTTGGGGACCCTTCGAAACGAAACCAAACGAATAAGAAGTACGTTACCTTACTGTAAATGGTAGGCCTAAAATATCGGTGGACACGGAGAAATACCTAGGAGTCATCTTGGATGTGCGACTAACGTTGAAGGAACACCTACTAATTTGTAATCTGCCTGCAAAATAGACACGTTAAGGGTGGCTCATAGTTATAGAACCGTGTCAGATATCCCACTCCGTGATCTCGGGAATCCCTCGAATCGATCTTTTAGCGATAGAGAGAACTGATACGTACAGGAAAGGTCGTCGTACTCTAGAAAAAAGTGGCAAAGCAGCACGTGGTTGTAACAGTCGGTGATCACACAGGACCATCGAGCTGACCATTGATTGAGACAAAGCTTGACATCTTTCCCCACTGGATGTGGCGGGTGTGTCGAAGCTTGGCGTCTTTTCCCACTCGAGTGGTGGCGTGTTACTCGAAGTGTCGCTGTGCCTCCTTCTCTGTAAAAACGAAGCTTGGAGTCTTCCCTTCTACTCGAGCGGTTGCGCGTCGTGTAAAACGAAGTGGGGCGTCCTTCCACACAAAAACATCCTCTCTTTTGGTTTGGGCCTTCTCTCCCGAGATTCAGCAACGCTTTCTCTTAAGCTCTATGTGCGCTCCTAACGGAAGCTCCAATACAATACAGGTCTGCTCCCTATCTCTCTGTTGCGAAAGCACGGGCAATGTGAATTGCACACATGGTCACAATTAAATCTTTAATTTATATTTTACACACAATATTTCTTCTACTGTTTGTCTTATAAAGAGTATATAACAAGACTTATCCGCGATGAGGTTTTTAGCAGTTTGAATTTTACATCATCCCAGAAATGGAAAATATTTTAGCAGAGTGTCTAGGTCATGTACGTTACTTGGAGGAAATGGAAAATTTGATTTCCCCAACATTATCTAAGCCTGAAATTGTAGATCGTTCGATAAACCAATATAATTTTTCACTCAAGACTCTAAGAAAAGTTTCTCGTAATGATTTGCTTTCAGTGTCTCAGAAACAAGCGGTCTGTAAATAATTTCTAAAGCTGAATGCATGAAAGTATGGTTAAGTGCAAAAGTAAGAAAAGAAGAAGGAATAGGTAAAGTCAATATAAGTGACCGAGTACACTAGATTAAATTGGATAGTGCTTTTAAAAATGGCATGCAAACAAATGTAATTGGAAATATTGTACACATTGATTTATTATTTTTAAAAGATGTTTTGATTTTATTTAGAAAGAATGCGAAAAATGTAGTATAAAATGATAATAAGGCGTGTAAAATAAATACTGTATTGTCATGTAAATTAAAAAAAATTTCAAACAATGCTGAAAATAATATTGATGAAATAGTTGATATTAAACACTTTACTATACCTAACATTACAGAGCATGTAAGAGACTATCATTTAAGACATGTAGAAGAATTTCGCGAGCGGGATTTTGGTTGGACACTTGATTCAAATATTAATATTCAAGTTAATATAAATAGATAGAATCTACTACGAACTGCAGGATCTTACATACCGTTACCAGAGTTCATACAGAAAAAGAAAGCATGTATAAATGTACAAAATAATGACGAAGAATGTTTTAAATAGGTGATTCTATCCGCTTTGCATCCACTTTCTTTCAAAAATTATCCATATAGAGTTACTCATTATTTACCTATGAGTATTGAATGAAATATGAAAGGTATCATGTTTCCAGTCTCATATACGTCAAATTCATAGATTTAAAAAGCAAAACAGTGATATATCAATAAACGTGTTTGGTTTCGAAAACAAAATATTTATAACTCTTTATTTAACAAAAAATAAAAAAAATATACATATTAATCTACTTAAATTTACAAATTCTTTTGATACTAGAAATGTTGTGTGCAGTAATGAAATATAATATCATTATGTATATATATAAGATTTATCGAGATTAATAAGAAAAAGTTTGACAACTACAAAATGTAAACAATATATATGTGATAGATGCTTAAACTTTTTTAATACTACACAAAAGCTCAGTGAATATGAATTGCATTGTAAAGATATAAATAACTGTTAAATAACTCTACCGGAAGAGGGAAAAATATGCAATCAAATTTAAAAATTTTCATTGTAAAGAAAAAGTTCTTTTTGTTATATATGTCGACTACGAATGTCAGTTAAAACTTATTCTTCAAGAAGGGAAGGAAAATAAAATTGTAAAAAAAAGTGTGGCATTTCAAAGGCATGGAATGTTTAGTATTGGATATTATTTCAAATGTAGTTATGATGGAAATATTGAGAATAAAAAATTGAAATTTATTGCTGACTTTAAACACACTAACTTCAGAAAAAATGATTTATCATAGAAATTCAAATGTTTGTCGTGAAAAAAACAATCGATTTTTATGATTACCTGAACTGTTTACAAAATTTAAACGTTAAACAGAGAGCAATATACAATTCAATCTCAATTGCATAAGGTTGAAGCAATTAGATAAAAAAAAGTTGCACGCAATCCATACGATGATAAGAATTGTAATTTGTTTTTTAATTTTTTTAATATTTTTTCAGATGAATAGTGATAAACATGTTCATTTTAAAGAAAAGGTTGAAATGCACTATTTGTATACATAGAAACATGCATATCAGAATGCTCGACGGGGACAATGGATGCAATTATTATAACTATATTGTTAAAAAAATTATGAAATAAATGTAAGTAAATGAATAACTTTTTAATTAAATATTATATTATTTAAATAAATGTATTTACTCTTAGATAGCTTGTTAATTTATTTATAATATGTTTAAATAAACAGGAATTAATAAATGAATAACTACAAATCTTTTAATGAATAAGTGTTTATTTATTTATTTCAAACTTATATATAATTTTTATTTATCAAACTATTATGAGAATTATCAAATCCTAACCACTTTACATAACAATTATTACCACGTTTTTTAATAATTTTTTCTAGTAAACATATATCTGGACATTTAGTCTTAAATAGTTCTTGCTATTAAAATTTTGATGCTATAGACTTATTCTTATAATCCTTTAAATGAAATGTAACTGACAGTCTTCACCGAGCTTTTGAGGTAAACAGACGTGTTCGACTGTGCTCCGATATTAATACGCTCGTGTGACGAATTCATAACAATAACAAGTGTATAGGACGTAATCTAATCAATTCGGCTACCGCGTGTTCAACTCAAGGAGTTGTATCACCATGTTGTCTCAAACTGAAAATATACCCTTCTACGATGCATCACAATGTGAATTACCTTCTACTAGTACAAAAACTGTCAGTTATGCGGCAATCTCCAGTAAAGATCAATTCCCCAAAAAAGACCAAGGACTGATTATAGACTGTGCTCAGAATTTAGAACTCAATGATTATATTTATGCTATTGGTGACCTTGTGCAACCAAAAAATGTTATTTTTGCTTCTCGAATTTCTAAAAACCGCGTGTGCATATACTTAACAAATAAAGAATTAGTAACAGAAATTACCAACAAATATGACTCCTTAAACATAAAAGAACATACAGTTACAATCAGACCCTTAATAGTTAAACAAACCAGAATAATACTGTCCAATGTGTCACCCACTCTACCTCATTATAATAACATTGATATATATATATATATTCTTGAAAATATGATAGACCAACTCAACATCAAAAGAGGATCTTCAGTGTCGTTTCTTAAGGTAGGAGCAACAAAAGATAACTACAAACATGTTACAAGCTTTCGCAGGCAAGTTTTTATAAACCCCAATGATATTGACAAAGTTCCGCCAGCTATTAAAATTAGATATGAAGATACAAATTACTACATTTATTTAAGCTCAGATATATTAAGATGTTTCAATTGTAAATTAGAAGGACATATCGCGAAAAACTGTTCTACAGAAAAAGAGACAGCAGGCATCGAACATTCTTCTAATTTATCAATTATATCAAATTTATCAAATGTAAACAAACAAACCGAAATATCCGAAGAAATAGAAATGGGAATGGAAACTAACACTGAAAATTATACCAACATTAATAGACACGTACACAAAGACAATAAGCGTACACACTCGGTAATTAGCTCAAGTAATTCGCAAGACTCAGATATAGCCTACATCAAACCGAAAAAGAATCCTACAATAGTAAATAAACAAAACGAAAAGAAACTAACCGAAGAAGATGAAATGGACATTAAACTTAGATCGATTAAACATATTCTAGACCAACCAAATCAAATACTAAACTATGAACAATTTAAAAGTTTAATGGAAAATCTCAAAGGTGTTAAAAAACCCATTAATATTGTAACAAAATACTCATTTAATCTAGAAGCTTTAGCTAAGTTTATACAAAATGAAATTTACCCGAAAATCGACAATCGAAGCATTAAAATTAAATGTACTGCTATACTCAAAAGTTTAAAAAATCCTACGGAAGATTCTACACCTAAACCAACTCCAGTCGATTCAGACGAAGATAACTAGATTTAATAATAAACCACTAATACATAGACAGATTATTAAATTCTAACTAACTAATATCAATAACAAACTTATTTAATTAACTATAAAAATGAATAATTTAACTAAATCTACAATAGATAAAATACTTCAGTGGAATATAAATGGATACTACTCAAACTACGAATTTCTTCAAAAACTAATTAGCATACATAGTTATAAAATAATATGTTTACAAGAAACTAATTTAAAGGAAGGTCAAAATATTAAATTAAAAAATTACACTTGTTTCGATAACATTAGAACAAATTGCTTAAAAGCTAGTGGAGGTGTGTCAATCCTTGTAAACAATCAATTATACAGTGAAGAACTTAAAATAAAAACAAAGACTATTGAAGCAGTAGCAATAAACACAATAATTAACAAAAAGAAAATCTGTATATGCAACGTTTATCTAAGCAATCGCTATACGATAGAATTACAAGAACTAGAAAAAATAATCAACCAATTACCAAAAAATTTTCTTATCGTAGGAGATTTTAACAGCCATAGTCTAACTTGGGGCTCACATAAAACAGATTCAAGAGGTGTAATTGTAGAAGAGCTAATCAATAATAACAATAATCTAGTACTGTTAAATGATCGAACACCAACGCACTTCATCGTAGCGACTGGGAACTCTAGCGCAATAGATCTGTCATTAAGTAGTAATAAAATAGCGCATCTCTTAGAATGGGAAGTTAATAATGAACTATATGGAAGCGACCACTTTCCTATCACCTTATCGATAAGTAACTCAGACCAGAGAGAAAAAATATACACTCCGAGATGGAAATACAAGTAAGCCAACTGGACTAATTATAACGATATCCTAACAGAAAAAATAATAAACTTAAATAACCATTTAGAGGAAATAATAAAAGATGAAGTTATCGATATCAATTATATAATAGAAGAATTTATAGAAATATTAAAAAATGCCGCTGCTCAAAGTATTCCGCAAACGACAAACGAAACTCAAAAGCAAAGTGTTCCATGGTGGAATAACTCGTGTGAAGAAGTAATAAAAAATTACAAAAAAGCCTTTAACAAGTATAAAAAATCTAAAACATTAGAAAATAAAATTGAGTTTAAAAAATTGAAAGCGCATGCAAAAAGAATGGTTAAAAATAGTAAAATAACATCTTGGGAAGAATTTTTAGGTTCCTTCGGTAATCAAATACCTAACCAAGAAATACATAAAAAAATCAAAGCTATTGAAGGACAGCACAAAAACACTGGAATAACTGCAATTAAAGAAAACAACGTTATAATAACAGAACCACAAGAAATCGCAAACCTACTAGCAAACCAGTTCGCAGAAAACGCAAGTGACAAAAATCTCGATCCAGAATTTTTACTATTCAAAAAAGAAAAAGAGAAAGAATCAATAAATAATTCGGTAATTAACTCCAACCATTATAACATCCTTGAGGATACTAAATTAAATAAAATATTTACCATGGAAGAATTAAATGAAGTATTAGAAAATAGTTAAAACTCTAGCCCTGGCCCCGACCAAATACCAAACTGCTTTTTAAAAAACCTAAACACACCGTCACTTGAATGTCTTTTAAAAATCTACAATATAATCTGGACAAGAAACATATTTCCCGAACTATGGAAACAAGCGATATAGTCGTGCCTATACACAAACCGGGCAAAGAGAAAAACAACATACAAAGTTACCGACCAATTTCCCTGACTTGTTGTATGTGCAAAATAATGGAAAAAATGATAAACAAAAGACTACGCAGCTTTTTAGAAATAAATGATATAATTACAAAATTTCAAAGTGGTTTTAGAAAAAATTGCAGTACATTAGACTGTCTTAATAAAATAGAAGCAAGCGTATGCGATGCATTTTATAATAAGCAACATCTCGTAGCTGTATGCCTAGATCTTGAAAAGGCCTACGATCTAGTTTGGAGAAAAAGGATACTTATATTATTACAAAAAAATAAAATTACTGGATATATTTATAACTTCATCAAAAATTTTCTTTTTAACCGAAAAATCCAAGTCAGGATTAACAACATACTATCTCACGAAGTAGACATTAACAACGGTGTTCCGCAAAGTTCAGTAATTAGTGTAACACTATTTTTATTGGCAATCAACGACATACATACGTACATTCAACTACCAGTTATGAAAACTATGTTTGCGGACGATATTACAATTTTTATCCAAGGAAAAAATGTAAAAACATCAGAAAAAATATTACAAAATACACTTGATAATTTAAATAGATTTGCTAAAGAAATTGGCTTTAAATTTTCAAAAAATAAAACTCAAGTTATAATTTTTGAAAAAAAGAAATCTATAGACAGTAATTTTAATTTATATTTAAACTCAGAAAAACTTAAAATCGTAAATGAAATCAAAATCCTAGGTCTTATATTTGACTCCAAACTAACATGGCAAAATCACCTAACAAACCTAAAAAGTCAATGCTTAAAAAGAATTAACATACTAAAAATATTGTCAGCACGGAATTGGGGGGCAAATCTTACCGTACTGTTAAACACCTTTAAATCACTTATTCAACCCAAAATCGACTACGGTTCTACAACGTATGGATCAGCAAAAAACTACGTCCTAAAAAAACTTAACCCAATTATCAATACAAGTCTAAGAATATCATCGGGTGCCTTTAGAACCAGCCCAGCATTAAGCGTTCTAGCAGAATGCAAATGTGTGCCGTTACATATTAGAAGAAAAATTTTACTTTTTAACTATGGTACTAAAGTCCTAGCATGTCCAACAAATCAAGTTTATTCATTGCTTAAAAACCAAAATACATACGCATTTAAAAACAAGCCACAAGCAAAACAACCGTTCTACTACCGCTTCAACCAAGGATTAAAAGATAACAAAATTAAAAAACCTTTAATCTATAACATCACAGAACAAAAAGAAGAAATCCAAATTTTTAATACCGACACTGGATGCGATAAAGAAAAAAACTATACAACAAATGGCTACTACTCTCACATTGACTACATTAATAAAGACAAATATAAAGGTTACGCAGCTACACTACCAAATGATGAGGTAATATTAATTAAATTTCCTAATTGGTTTAACGATAATTATTGCAAAGCAATTTTAATTTTAAATACACTACAGTACTGTCATCAACAAAAAATTAAAATAAATATACTAATATTAGAAAAAAACTACCTAGAAAGAATTAAAAATAACTCTACAACTCGATATAATCAAAAATAAAATTTTAAAAATAAGCAAAAAAATTGGTGCAAAAATTGGATTAGATACCTCCAGATATGATCCAAATATACAATCGAAGGCATCTGAGGCAGCCAAACAAGCTTGTAATATGAAACTAAATAAAAAATGGGAAGTAAGCAAAGAAGACCTTCTTAAAAAATTAAAATCAACTGAACTCGAAAAATGGAATAAACAGTTTCAAGAGCAAAACTCCCATCACCTTTCACAAATAAGAAAAGACATCTACGAACCTAACCCAGGTAAACAACTACCAAGGCGACACCAAATAATCATAACCAGATTAAGAATAGGCCACACAAAAATTACGCACTTACATTTAATAAATAAGGAAGAAATAAGTAAATGCCAACACTGTCAAGTTATATTCACAATCAATCATCTACTCATCAACTGTCCTATATATGAAAACGAAAGGAAAAAGTGTAAATTAAAAAACAGTTTACGTGAAATACTCAGTGACAAAAACCAGTGTTTAAAAGTTTTAAACTATTTGAATAACATTAACTTTTCAGACTTAATTTAACTTAATTGTACTATTAATGTAATTATATCACCGCTTTCACAACTAATATGCTTATTGTAATGTATTCGTTTAATGTATAATTATAACATGTATATGTAAATTAGTCATTAATACCCTTATAGGGGGACATGACTTAAAATAAATAAATAAAAAAAAAAAAAATGTAACTGAATTCGTATGACTAACTCGGTCGATAGTAAAAATTTCTGTAGACCAGATTGGTGTGTAACCTTTCTTAAAAACTTGCTTGCTTTTACTAACACGCACTTAGTCACCAATTGTAAACTTTATATCAGTTTTCTACGGAAATTGTGAGCGGAAATGCGTTGAATTATCGCACCAACGTCAGCTGTTGTCGCATCTGAAATTTTCATTTCTATCGTTCGATAATTAGTATTGTTATATTTTAAGATGTCTAACAATTTTTGATTGCCATGTAAACTAAATTTTTTCCTCATATTACTTTTCAACGTGCGATTTCATCGTTCTCAAATGGAAGCTTTAAGTTTGCTAAAAATTGAATGTAAATTAACTTTGTATTTCTTCATGAGACTATCAAAATATTTATTGTTAAATTCTTTGTTACGATCACAGTGCAAGTGATTTGGCACATATCCTTTTTTAAATATTCATTCTTCTGCTTTTGATACCTCTTTACCAGTTTTTGTTTTACTAGTACAGCTCATGTAATTTTAGGTAGTGTGTCAATGACTGTAAGTAAAGTGTTCTGGCATAGAATTCGTGTTTATAGAGAATTTTTATGATACTGTTTCCACTGTTATGAAGGTTGACCCTATGTTTTTTATTTATTTTGCTCAAGAAGAGCATAATCTTTACTACTGCTCGGTCCCATCCTTCTTATCGAATGATGATATACTAACACATGCAATCTATTTATGTTATTTTAATATTTATGAAATTTCATTGTTTGTACTTTGATTATAATCTTTTACATTTCGTACAAGTTTTACATCATAATTCTTAATTTTTAAATCAAGTTCAACTTGCAACATATCTACTAATATTTTATTTTAGTGACTGTATTTGTTAATCGTATTGTGACGTCAGTTATTTTTTTCTAATTCTTTCTGCAGAGTTTTGAGATTTACAACATCCATTGGTTGAGTTGGTCCTGCTACATTACATAGTCTCTTGTTTTTAATGTCGTATTGTCCATCTTGGATGTGCTTATAATCAATGCTTAGAGGGCCACGATTAATTGGCATCTGCCGCAAGTGCCGACCATACACATCAACACCCATACTATCAACTTCAATTAATGATATTAGGCATACGTAGTTCTTCAACAATTGAATGCATCTCGTTGATGTGATGTTTCAGTTAACAACAACCTTAAACGATCTACCAGTTCGTTAGAATTGTCCCAATATATATATTAAGTAGTAGCATGTTTGTAAACAATATTTTTGTGATGGGGTAATAATAATTTAGTATTGCTTTGTCGTTTATTATTAATTAACTTTGCAATGTAATTATTATACTTGTTACTAGATTGTTCTCGTATTTATTTAGCTGATTTATTATACTTTCTAAAAGTATTCGTATTGTTAATAATTTCACCATAAGCATTCAAATCTGCTTTAGTAATGATTGTATTGTCAGGTTTTAAATAATAATTGCACAAGGCCAGAACTTTTTTATACTTTTTATTACTTACAATAACATTACGTTGTTAAATGATATGGGGCTATCACCAATTTTAAACGTGTCATTCATAAACTTTCTTACACCGTACACAATATCTAATGTTTTAGTTCTTAGAAGCATTGTAATGTATTTATTCTCAACATCAAAGTTTGGAGATGTTAGTGTATAAATACTGTTTAAATGTAGTAAATACTGATTTTACTTTCTAACTAACTAATTTTTCAGATATTAACTAATTTTTCAAGTGATTGAACAACAGGTTTAAATGTTTCATTTAAAGTTTTTTCAGTATCAGTTTTGCTTGATTTGAGTAAATCATATTTACGCTTGGTGACATTACAAGGTTTTTCCATTTGCTAAAGAACATTAATTTGCTCACTAAAATCATTCATGTTGATTTATCAAAGACTTCGATTAGAATGACTGCTTCAAACAGTTAATGCTGCATTTATAAGAAATTGATCAAATCTTTTTCTATATCTACCATCATTTATTTCTCGATCTTTATGTAATACTAAAAACCATCATTACTACTCCAACGGAATAAACACAAATCTTTGAACTGTTGATATGTCATGTCAGTATTAACGTAATCATTGTACACATGTATTAAATTCATATCATTTTGTCAAAAATTATTAAAAAATTTACGTTATCTCGAACTAAATGTTTCGGTACATGTGCGTATGTTTGATAAAGATAGAAATAATCAACATTTTTATGTTTACCCATACAATAAAAAGATTTTACATTACTCTGCTTTTCACAATATCATCAAAAATCATAACTCAATGAGGACGTATCGGGAGATACGACATGACCATAATCGCTGCAAGGTAAGTATTCAACACCTTCAATTGGTTCATTGAGTTTTTCAAGAAATTTGTATTTTGGTTGATTCAAGAACTTTGAGTATATGTAAATATTCTCTAATTTTAAACCATTAGGAAGCAGTGCTATTAACGCATTAGTCTTTCTACAGTTTGACGGTCCACAAAATACAGTACGTATAGTATTCGGTAATAAATCACCATATCGTGTAATACTTTTATCTTTTGTCGCCGTGAAAGTATCAAAATTTATGACTGGAAGTTTGAGAGATTGTTTTTTGAAATCCATCGCTCTCAAAGTTTCAATCACAACTACCGACTAATAGTACAAAAGGGCTATTTATTTTATTGTTTACAAAGGTAAAGGTGTACTAAATAAAATTATTAATAAATTACCATTTGAACTGCATGTGCCTGACCATTAGTACCGTGGAGCAGGTACTAAATTAAAAAAGAGGTTAGAACGTGGAGATCCTTGTATTAATCTATTGGACGCTTCTTGTAAGGAACACGATATTGCTTATTCACAGAACTGGGAAAATATTGCTGCCAGAATGTTACCATTTGAGATTTAGCAGAGAAGGCGTAGAATCGTGTGTTTTGTAAAGGACGCTAATTTTGGTAAAAAAGCTACACTTATGCTATAAGAAACATCATGAAAATGTAATCTAAACTTGATACGGGGGTGGAAAACGTAGAAAAAACAAAAAAAAATATTCATTAAAAAAAATAATTAATAAAACATAATAAAACCTAGTAGTAATTCAAAAGTTGTTTCTAAATCTGCTATAAAAGCTGCACGAAATGGTGTAAAAAAGTTGCAAGGAAAACGTAAAAATATATTATCAAGCACACTATCCATTCCAAAAATGGGTGGTTTCTTACCAGCGCTTATTCCAACATTTGCAGGTCTCAGTGCTGTTGGTTCTTTGGTAGGTAGCGCTGCTGACATAGCAAATGCTGTTAATAAAGCAAGTGCTGCTAAGAAACAATTGGAAGAGCAAAAAAGACATAACCTACAAATGGAGTCACTACCTATATTAAAATGCTTATATTTTAAACCACATCAAAAAGTTTCAGTATAGTCGTTGATAATAATAATAATAAAATATGTAAGAAAAAAAATATGTTCAAGAAAAAGGAATTTTCATCAATGTAATACTTTCTCATCGACCTCTAAATGAACTCGATATACTTAATTATGTTCACAAATTAAAAATATCAAATTTTTATGGAGTGTTTATAAGAGATTTATTACCTCGCAGTGATCTATGGTACAAGGAATCAGCTATTTCAAATCTCGATAACAAAACTGGTTCTGGTACTGATTGGTTGGTTATCGCAAAGATAGTAACAACATTTGCCATTTTGACAGTTTTGGACATTTGAGATTACCTACAGATATTCTTAATTAAAAACTAATAAATTTTAATATAATTATAAAAGATATCAAGAATTTAATTGTTTTACTTGTGGACACCTGTGTTTAAAATTTCTAGCAAATTTGTAGAATTATTCAGACAATTATAATCTTTATAAATATAAAATTTATAAATGCTGTTAAGATTTTAGTAATAGATGGACAGTCAAGATGATTAAATATGTGATTCTCAGCTTATCAGGTACCTCCTCATTATTGGAGACTCACTATTTTTCACCTATTGGATTAGATCACTACAAGACATACGTTTAGGTCTCGTTCAACTGCTAACATTCAACTTAATAAATTCTACATTGGAAATAAGGTTTTACAAAACGTATCTTACCACCTTATATGAGACACACATTTGACTTACCAGTATACACTCTAAAAGTATATGCACTGCAAGTTGAATGTAATGTCACATTACGAACGTACATTAACCAAAATAAAGTTCATACAATTCATGATTTTTTCCTGCTGATTTTTTATTGCCGATATATAAAGTTATTGAGGTTCTAAAGCAAATTATTTACCTATTTCTGTAAAAATTATCGACTACTTGCGATCACGCTTCCTATATCAAGAAGTGACTTAGTAAATCTTCGTGGTGAGATTATCACAATTTGCTTACATTTAAAAAAAGTGACCTAATGGAAGTTGTTTCTAGTGCTAAGGTTGGCCAAGGGTACATTAACGCGCCACCATGCCGTCAGACATTTAATCGTCTTCAGAGAGTCAACAGACTAACACGTCAAAACATTCAATTTCTTAGGAGCCTGGATCTTAGAATCGTCGACGAAAGAAAAAAAAGATAAAACGACAAAAAATAACTTGCATTTTCATTTGCTGCTGTCGTCTACGAAATGAAGGAAATACTAAATGTGCAGTCACTAGTTGCCTTTGATAAATCAATAACACATAAAGAAATACATGCGCATAAGCCATATACTTCACTAGCATTCAACAATAATGATGAGATTCGCATATCCATCCATCAAGATCTATGTTTTTTACCATACAAAAGTTTACTTCACATTTGTGGAGAAATAAAAGCTAATGGATCTGCATTTTCTCACACGGCTTTTGTAAATAATACTATTTGCCATTTATTCGAAGAAATTCGATATGAAATTAATACGATAGAAATCGATAGATGTAAAAAAATAGACTAACTAGTTTTATGAAAGGTTACGTGTCTTAGAGTCCCAATCAAAGCCAATTTTTAGAAAATGCCGGGTGGATAGATGTTGAAGAAAAAAATCAAATAACTGATAATAATGGATATTTTCATGTTTCTATACGTTTGTCTATAATTCTGGATCCCCGAAGCTTAACGAAAAATTGTTGTTAATGTTAAATATGAGTTGATTCTTATGAGATCTGTAAATGACTTGAATGATCATTCAAGATTCACTTAAATCGCATAGAATGGTTGATGCCTTACATAGTAATGTCAGACCGATGCAAAATACAATTATTTAATTATGTTCAAAAAGATTTACCAATAGCTATGAGCTTATTGAGGCCTGCGATTGCTCGGTCGGTAGGGTATCGGGCTGGCTAATCTGGAGGTCCCAGGTTCGATTCCCAGCCCCGGCCGCTTGATACAAGCACCACTGTCAAAATAAAAAAAAAGCTATGAGCTTCCGATCTTGGGAATTGTACAAATATCCAATGCTTCCATCAACATCACAACACATCTGGACTGCATAAACAACTAATCCGTTGGAAAAACCAAGATTTGTAATCGTAGCATTTCGAATGAAAATAGGTATGATCATTGCGACATCACCAATATAAAACTATTTCTTAATTCACTATATTATCTTTATGGAAACTTAAACCTCGATATATTACACGATCACTTGTATGATATTTACGCAAAATTTCAAAATGTTTATTATAGCAAAGACAATATTGTAGATCCTTTATTATTGAAAAATGAATTTAAAACATTTGCACCACTAATTGATATCGATTGTTCAAAACAGAACGAAACACTAATGCAAGCTGTTGCCGATGTACGTCTACGATTTGAAGTTAACAATCATATTCCTGCAGGAACTACTGCTTATTGCATAATATTACATGATCGTATTGTGCAATATAACCCTATTAGCGGAGATGTAAAGAAACTTCTATAAATGTTATTTCAGAGAATAAATAAATATCTTACAAACATAGGCAAAGTATTTTTTTGTCAACTATCATCCTATTCCCATATATCATTAATAATCGCAGTTCATTATTAACGTCAACGTCGATATAGCAGGCTATGTCGACAAAATCATCGGTCGAG
The DNA here is from genome assembly GCA_026168455.1 of Theocolax elegans. Classification (NCBI taxonomy): domain Eukaryota; kingdom Metazoa; phylum Arthropoda; class Insecta; order Hymenoptera; family Cerocephalidae; genus Theocolax; species Theocolax elegans. The sequence continues at coordinate 41,973,023 of CM047425.1, forward strand.
TATTCAAATCCAAGATGGCGCTTGCGTTGGTTAGATGAAAATGGCACTCGCGTACGTAATGGCGCGCGCGCGGCGATGGGGGCGCTCTCATCGATATAACAGGCTATGGTAAAGTAGGTTGCATTGGTATTACCATCGGTCGATAGGGTAAGAAAATTTAGCATAAATCGGTACCTGCTCTGATGGTAAGTGGCTTAGAATCCTTTTAGCCCCAGCTACTTTTTTTTAATTTTTTTTGTGTGCTAAAAAATGCAAAAAGTTTTCTTAACAGATATAATGTAATCTACAGATGTACGGAAAAATGACCACAGTTTTATTTGATATGTCAAAATTGGCACGTTTTTAATTGGCGTAAAAAACGTATTATTTTAGAAATTAACAGTAATCTTTTAGTAGACTGCAAGATTACTTCAAGTTTATTTCCAAAATTAAAAAGTACATTTTTATACGAGGAAGATAATAGTCTTTAATTATTCTATAAGATTATTACTTTTCTTCATTTAAACTGAACAATTACTGCAAGTTTATTTAAAATTTAAAAATTGGCATATTATTCAACTGGCATATGTATATTTCTCAATTTTAAATATTTTTAGCTGAAATCAATCCAATATTAAATTATCTATATTACTTTTCACAGATGATGTCATTTAATTAAGTATACAAATGTTCATGTATTTCAATTATTTTTACTATAAAAAGATCTGCAAATATTTCGGACTAGCCGAGTTCTAGTATTTTTAAATACGTTATGATTTTCAAGCTATTTATTGGTACAATATATCTCATAATGATATCGATATTCAAATTCCAATCACTTGATCTTGGCACTGAAAATCTAGAATTTGTGTTGCCATTGTTTCTATGTTGATGTATTTCAATTAATAGATGGATCATCGATGAAAGTAAGACATAAATTTATGGCAGGTTATTAAAATGTATATTGTATTATTTAAAATTAAATATATAAAAAAATAAATTAATTAATATTTTTATCGGTCTTACAGTCAATTATATGGGCAATCAGATTGCCCCTACTTATAATCACCCCCGAAGAATCTATAAAAATAAAAATAAAAAATATAAAATATAAAAAAATAAGTATAGTTTTTGTTGAAGTGTTAAAGTGTGTTTTTGTTGTAAGTGATTAACAATTTTTTGTATGTATATAATGTAAAAATCAAAAAAATTTTTAATTATAAAATATTTGTTGTATAAACCTTTCACAATGAAAATTATAGTACATTCACTTACAATTTAACTTAAAAGGGTTTATGCAATATAGTTATTCTTAACGGGGTGCCATAGTTAATATTTATCCTCCCTACCTTATCGGCAATCGTGATTATTAGTAATAAATTTGTAAATAAAACAGTATGTAAAAAAATAAGAGAAGAGGCGCCTTCGTTTATTGATAATTTAACTGTGTGCTGAATTTCAGATTAAAATTATACTGCGTTTTTGAGAAAAGTCTTACCAAAAATGTGAACCTAACCTCAACGAGGTAGAAAGATTTGATATTTTTGGTAAGACTTTTCTCGAAAACGCAATAATATTTTAATCTAACATTCAGCACACAGTTAGATTGTCAATAAACGAAGGCGCCTCTTCTCTTATTTTTTCACATACTGTTCTACTTTTTTATTAATTAATAATCAAAAATTGAGTATGGAACCCCCTTAATGCTATAACGATCTATTTAATGCAATTTTAAAAATGATTTTTATAATTTTTTAACCACTGCAAACTTTGTACTAAATAAGTATTATTAAAATTATTTTAGAACATTGTTTAAGTTCTGTTTAACCTTTAGAGTGCTGGGATTCGCGCCGTGATTTCTGAGATTCAGGTCGATAGTTTAAAAAAAACACCTTGTATAGTATCCGCCATATTACTTCCGCCATTCTGTATTTTCATTTTGATGACAGATTCAACTTCAGAGATCTTAATAAAAGGGCAGTCCGTATTTATAGCTTCACAAATCCGCCACCCGAAAATTTGCTAGCAGAAGTGGCGCTGCCGTAAGTAGGCTGAGTTCATATTCGACAATAATTATGGACATTTAAAGCAAATAGAGTTTTTACCAAACAAAATCAGAGTTGAACGCCATAGCTATTAATGTTATGATTAATTACATATGCTTACAAGGAGGGGTTCCACCTTCCGCACGGAAAGAAATGTATAATTAAAAATTGCTATACTTTTCAGTAATCGGAACACAAACTCGATTTATGAAGGAAATTTAATATACTTCTATAAAATAATGCTATATATCAGAATAAAGTTTACTATGCGATATAGTAAAAATTCTAAATAATATATATTTGCATACATTTTCGTACATAGTATAGCAAAATTTAGAAAAATTACTGTCAAATACATCCAGATAAGTGAGCAAAAATTATGAAGAAAGCGTAAAGACAATGCGACTGGTTAAGACCGCTAATTACCCTGTTTCAACGATAACAATAGTAAGTATTAATTATTTTTGTAATAATGTTTATTACTACAAACCTAATATATAAAGTAAGCAAAATGAGTCAACAACAAAAAGTTCAAAAGATAGGTTAAGTTTGTTAATTGAAAAGAAACCGTTGCCACATTCAATACATTTAAAAAGGTACTACAAATACATTCTTTTTTGTTAGAAACATCAAAGAGATGGAATCAGAGGTAAGAGATGCGGCAAGAGTATGAATGCGTTGAAGTTTTTGTGTATATATGCCTCTCTTCCTCTCTTTCCTTAAGCCTAAAATATTAAACGAAGTATAGTGACCGACGCGGTGGCGGAGTGGTGAAAACGCACCTCGGCCGATCGCAAAAGTTTACTTGGGTGGGACACCATTCTCGTGCGGCTGTCGTGATCGGTTAGGTGTTTTTTTACATTCCACAACGCGAGCGGGAGGTGTGGAACGTTCTGTTTCGGTGTCATGGCCTACGCAATGTGACTTTGACACCCAAACAGAATATTTCGAAGACACCGGGCCATCTCGGGTGGTTGGGGATTAAAAAAGGTGGGGAAAAAGCACCCACACAGAGGTGGTGGGTAAACGCTGTTGAAGTTCTCCAAGCGGGGACAAACGGCAGGAAGTGCCAGAAAAATGGCACAAAAACTAGTAAATAAAAAAAATAAATATTAAATGAAGTAGTGTGAGTTGTGCTCTTTATATCGAGTTATATTTCAATATCAATAACATTATTAATTTTATAAAATTTAATATATAATATAAATAATATTTAATATACGGTATAGTAAAATTTGATGATTCGAAAATTTACGATACCATATACTAAAATTTAGTATAAATTGAAACTCAATTAAAACTCCATTAAAATACAGTATAGCAATTTTTACTGAAGATTATAGGAATATTTAATCATACATTTCTCTCCGTATAGCATTTGCCATTTCCGCTAGGGTGCGATCGAGTTTATTATCAGTACATGTAAACTACAAGCTTAATTCTTATAATCCCCGAGTATTTTAATTCCGTATTCTTCTGCATGTATTCATTCGATTGATTGTCTATCAATTTTCTTTAAATAAACAAAATTATTCATATTTGACAATCTTATATACTGTACAGGATCCATACATTCTTTTCTCGTAAAAGAATCATTTTTCGAATTTTTTTTTTCATATCTTTGATATTTAAAGAGTTATCGAATATATACATATTTTTGATAAATTAATTTTTTATTAACATTGTAAATAAAAGATGTACTGTGAAAATAATTAGATTATTGTTTTTAGCTCATATCCCTGCAGGTACTATACACCAAAAAACGATATAGTCTTTTCAATATTTATAAACAATAATTTTGTATATACAGAAACCTTATGCGATAGTATATTGAATATTTTGATCGTTATACAAAAATGCGAATGATGTTCTAAAACTATGATTCGTTCATTTATTTTTAAAAAACACAGAGTATGTTTAGTCAGTATGTCATGTAAAATTTCTTAAGTTGGAAATATTTTTTCTTTAAACGTAAAAGATGTGAATTCCATTATTCAGCAGTGTATGGTAGAGTTTATATTTCAAAGTATATAACGTATTATATCTTCCAGTGTTCCCGTTTACAATTTACTTATTGTTTAAAAGTCATGCTTTCTTGTGTTTTACGGGTTGTAATTAATTGCAAACCTATGATTCGTATATGTCGGAATACGAATAGTAGTGATTTACAATCTTTACCAACAAATGTGATTTTAAATAAATTAAAAACAATTTTATTACAAAACAAGTACATTTTGGAAATAGTGATACATGTTATTAAACGTTTGTACCCTCAAGGGCATCCTGAAGCTAACGATATTCAACAAAAATGTAGTATGTACCTATCCAGACTGGCGAACATTATTACGGTAAATTTATATATGTATGACAAACCAAATTAACGATGAATTAATGATATTTACAGTGTTACTCCAGATGAATGAAGATTTAGAAGGTAATAATTTCATATCGAAATGTGATTTTAATAATGGTAATTAAAAAAAAATGTCGTGTTTATTGCACGATTCACACGGAGATTTGAGGCTGTATAGAAATGAACTGTTTATTGATTCACAGCGATTTCGCTCACAAAGAGCAGGTAAAATTACTTCCGTAGATATAAGTATGTTTCAACTCACTGTTATTATTTTTATTACAAAGAAACTTAATCTAACTACATGTTTGGGGTTTCGTTCACTTACACACAACTTTACTCAAGCCACGCTAGAATGAGAGTGTGAGAGTGTTAGACTTTGAATCACTCCCCACTTACACCTTTGCAGTTTAGTTTAGTTTTACTCCGGAAGAGAGTGGCGCAAAATAAACTTTATTCAATTCTTATACATACCGCCAGCCTTGAACCATCAGGGTTCAATCATGCCATACGTGGACTAAAAATCAGGTTTCCTTTTACCATGTAAATTATTATTTTTTATGTTGATAAATATAGTAAACATTATGTGTATAAATCTTATTAACTAATATGCTTATAATTTATACTAAATAATTTTCTCTCAAACATTATAAAGGGATGTATTCAGAGACTAACTTCTTTATCCTCCAAGTCAATGGGGAGAAGGGTGATTTGGTGTATAAGCCGTAAGAAACTTGAACATGCAGTCTTTACTCGAACTTTATTATCAGTTTGACTCAGAATACATTCCTCTATTTTACTTAGCCACTTTGTTAATGGTAAATTGGGTTGTTTTAGATGTACAAGTTGTCCAACCTTTGCATTGTTTAATTCTAAACGCCACTTCGAACGTTGCTGAATTCATCAATAGTAGGTAATTTACTGCCAATAATTCATTTTAGATGACCCTTAACACTGCCGACACCAGCCTCCCACAGTCCGCCAAAATGAGGAGCTACATGACGATTGTAATGCCAAATGACTTTATTATGCGCTATTAAGTTACGAAATTCTGTCTTTATATGCTTGTTCGAAAGCTTCGCGTAATTCTCGATCAGCACCTCGTAGGTTAGTCCCACAATCACTGTACACGTGTGATGGAAATCTACGTCTCGTGACAAATCTTTAAAAGGATGCGATAAATACTTCAGATGAATAATCACACGATATTTCTAGGCGGATAACCTTTGTGGCAAAACATACGAAGATGTCTACATAACAAGGGTGTGATTAATGTCCTAGTCCGCCTGCCATACGAATCTGCAACGGACCCCCGTAATCAATACCACAGTCATTAAATACCCGAGGAGGTTGAGTCGATGTCAAGTTGATGTAAGTTTAGCATTTATTTTTGCGCATATCACACATTTGTATATGACCGATTTGACTTGTGGTCTGGGGTTAAGAACCCAATAAGTTTGTCTGAGTGTGTTTAGCGTTAACTTTACATCTTTATGTAAGCATCGAGTATGTATATATTCTATAAGTAACGTAGTGACTCGATGTCGAGTAGAGTGCGCATCGAGTGCCATATGTTACGGTAAGGAGACAGTACTCTTGGATAGGAATGGCAGGCTGATCTTGCCACAGTATGCACTGTGACGTGGTATTCGCGTGCTCGGGTGAAATTAATTAATTTTTATAATTAATAAACCGTTAGGTCGCGTTGCCCAATACCGCGTACACAAGTAATTTATTTTAGTTAGCGCGAACTGCGGGCTGTCGCCACGAACACGAGTTCGCTGGGACGAACGGTGTGGAGGATTCGGGCGATCCTCTTTGCCTCGACACGATATATAAATTAAATGAACGTCGGCGGGAGCGGGGAGAATAATAAATAAACTCAATTGATTAAAATAAAAATAAAAGAAATGTTTATTTTAATAATTTAATTTAACAATTGGCCATCCAGGCCGTGTGCCGCGACAAATGTAGCATCGCGCGGGCGGAAGTCCTGGGAAACCTGTCGGATCGAGATCCACGCCTGTGACAGGTTTCACTCCCAGGAACCGCTGTTCGAGTACCATTGTACCCGAACACACTCCCGATGTACACACACACACACACACAAGGGAGGGGGGAGGGTCACGATAGTAAAATCAGTTACTCACTGGTGACGCTCCTCGGGGATGGCCCAGCCGATCCTCGGCGACTGGTCGACCTCCTTGACAAGGGGACGACTGGTGGTTGAGGTGGTGAAGGCGGCCCTTGCCGTGGCGAGTGAGTCGCGATCCGCGGTATCACACGCGCACGACCCCGTCCTTTGATACACACACACACAAAACTACACGGGATACACGTGTTTATCCACCCGGGTCTCCGCACTTAGCCCTGCTCCGGAACAAACGTTCACAGAGCTTAATACAGAGATGGGTGGAATGCACTCTCGGTACTCACGAGCACTACAATTCGGGTATACAATATAATAATCCGTCCCGATCGACGGATTATTACACACTGATTAGGCGATCGCCTAATTTCTCGAAAAAGGGATGGGAGTGGGGAAACTCACACACTCTTTCGCGCTCCCATCCCTACTTATAGTCGCGCGCGTAATTGTACTTTCGTAGAAAAATAAACAAGTGTCGTCGGGTGGCCTTAACATACGAAAGGCTCCGACGACCTACAATTCGCTAATTTAAATACTCTATTCGTCGTAAATAGATTGTGTGACGATTTCCGTCACAAAGCCCCCCCCCCTAGACTCCACTTCCCTCGGGAAGGCCGAGTCGAAAAAAAGGCACAATCTATCCACGACTGCGCGCTGTACGCTTCTATCCTTATTGTCGGGAAGGAATACGGTCCCTAAGGATCCGGACAACCTCCTGCCCCATTTCTCATGCAACGTCGAAAGGGAGTTGGCGGCGGCCTCAACAACTGACGACATTCCCTGAGAATGTCCGTCTCGTTTCTGGATTGGTCGGCCGTCGCCGGTGACCCAGCCGATGAAGCCCGTACTTCTGGGACAGTACGGTGTTCGGACCCAACCCCCCGTTTCTGTGTCGGCTTTGTAGGTGGTCTAACCACGCTCGTAGAGGCGTCAACGTCCATTGGGTTGGGTCGTTGCAAGCCACTAGGCCCAGCCTTCGGTGACTGCTTCTTACGAGGTTTTGAGGACGGGGTGTCCGTCGTTTCCTTCCCGACTGATGGTTGGGCAGGGACTGGCTGAGCACCGCTCTCTTCTCGTCCCTGCCGTGATGATCCGGCTGCTGACTCGTTGGCTGAGGGAGTAGTTTGACTCTCTTGGTACTCCCTCAACTTCTGGTCTGCCTTAGCTTGGACGACAGCACTGAGGGCAACCTTCACCTGTTCGAAGGTCTGCGTGCTATCTAAGCCGAAGTCAACAGCCTGGCGGCGAGTCGCCTCTTCTACCCGGCGACCCACCACCACTTCCGCATAAAAGGGCTTGGGCCCAGAAGGCTTCACAAACGAGCTCTTCTTGGGTCCTTCCCTGCGGGTGGGCGTCTCCATCCGCCGCTTTTTAGACTCGTTCTGACTGGCCCGTTGTTTCGATCGCTTCGGTCTCTGCTAAGTTACAGGGACCTTGGCAACCGAAACCTGGGAAGCAAACGTCGAGAACGGTGAGTATCCCCGCTCTTGGATCCAGATGGCATAGGATCGAGAGCATTTTGGACACTCGCTCACTGCCACACCTCGACGGCCGCAATTGAAACAGTATATCGATTGCGGGGCCGCGCACTCCCGGTGGCTGTAATCCATCGCCCAGCAGTTAAAGCAAGCCAATTTAGGCGGATCTACCGACCAATGGAAAGGTAGAGGAACCAATCGACGGAGGACGATCCCCCTAGTAATGACTGGACCGGATGACGATGATCCAGCCTTGGCTCGTTCCGTCAGGGTCTCGACCCCCACATCGAGTTTCCCTGCGGTTGATGGGACTATGACGGACACAACTCCCACCCTCAAGCACGAGCTATCCATCACTTGGGGATTTGCTGGGACTCCTGACTCATAGTCATCCATCGTCAACTGCCGTCTGCCGCTACTCTTCTTTTTCTTGCGGCGTGGGCGATTATCGGCGGCGGCCTTTTGCCGCTCCCGTTTTGCCTCGCGTAGATCTTCTACGTAGTCGGCAGGGTAGATATTGGTGGACGACCCCAGTGCTAACACCGCAGGAACGTCTACCTCCATCTGCTCCACCTGGGTCGTATCACCTGATGACGGGATATCAATCGTCGAGGTCCGGGATGTTCCTTCCATCTCGATGAGTACTTCATCGATTTCCCGCATGGACTGGTCACATTCAGCGAGTGGGTCATCAACGGGCACGTCGAGACAGTCGGAGGCCACGCCGACTACCTCTTCGGCTACACCCGACGTCGGAGTGTCTTCCCCAGCAGAATGATCGGAGGCGACGATGGATCAACACCGTCTCCTGCCTCCAGGTCTCGGTTCTGGTCTATCGGGGAGCTGAAAGAAAACAAAAGGTTAATTAGTCATAATTAAAAGTAAATTACGAATAGACAGTATACTTTATGTAAAGCACCTTCTACGAAGGTGTCAACATTCGCAAGTATGGTTTCCAATCACACTTTCAAAAATGTTATCTGATAAAAAAATCTTTAAGTATTACTCCCATCCTATTTCTACTTATATTTTGCTTAAACTCCATAAAAAGTTTCTTCAATAGAAGGTACTGCAGTCAAATATCGACAAGTAATTTTAATTAAATATTTATATATTTTTTTTTCTTAAACTTCATAAAGTTTCTGCAATAGAAAGTACTGAAATCAAAGCGGAATTATCGACAAGTATTTTTTACGATACCATAGATTTATTTTAATTAAAATTTATATATTTTGCTTAAACTTCATAAAAAGTTTCTGCAATAGAAAGTACTGAAATCAAAGCGAAATAATCGACAAGTATTTGTTACCATACAATACATTGCATTTTTTGTAATTAAACTTTTATATATTTTGCTTAAACTCTATAAAAAGTTTTAATTAATTTCCATAAAACTGATAAAAAGAAAACTTCTTTTTTTTATTCTCTTTAAATAAACAATGTATATCCTTCCCGTGCTTTTCATTAGTAGATACGAAATTTTATAGAATAATAATAATTTATTTGTGAAAAATTCATTTCTGCATAACTAATGAAAAGTAATTTCTCTCTTTTTTATGCTCTTTAAATAAAATAATGCTTGCACCACGCGTTGGATTGCCATCTTACTTTTGAATTATACGTCTGATTTGAATTAAATAGCGTATTGCATGTGCATATTTATATATCAAAGACTTAGAAATATTTTAAGTTTTTTCTTATTAAGTAAAATTTATAAGATTTATATAACGAAATTATATCTTTCTAATGAGGCCTATATGTCGACACAGCGATTGATTTTGATTTGCTTTTGCAGTGAAATGAAGCACTAGTACTTGATAACAATTTTATGGTAAAATAAGAAATGGATATAATAAATACATTTTCGTTTAGATGTAAAACATTAGAATGCTTTATTTGACCATATTATTTTACATGATAACCTACTAAATACCATCGATATAAGAGGATATTAGTAGGTCAAAAGTAACTCGACTGAAATACTTAATCAATGATGGTGCAAGTATTATTTTATTTAAAGAGCATAAAACAGAGAGAAATTACTTTTCATTAGTTATGCAGAAATGATTTTTTCACAAATGAATTATTATTAATCTATAAAATTTCGTATCTACTAATGAAAAGCACGGAAAGGATATACATTGTTTATTTAAAGAGAATAAAGAAAAGAAGTTTTCTTTTTATCCGTTTTATGGAAATTAATTAAAACTTTTTATAGAGTTTAAGCAAAATATATAAAAGTTTAATTACAAAAAATGCAATGTATTGTATGGTAACAAATACTTGTCGATTATTTCGCTTTGATTTCAGTACTTTCTATTGCAGAAACTTTTTATGAAGTTTAAACAAAATATATAAATTTTAATTAAAATAAATCTATGGTATCGTAAAAAATACTTGTCGATAATTCCGCTTTGATTTCAGTACTTTCTATTGCAGAAACTTTATGAAGTTTTAGCAAAAAAAATATATAAATATTTAATTAAAATTGCTTGTCGATATTTGATTGCAGTACCTTCTATTGCAGAAACTTTTTATGGAGTTTAAGCAAAATATAAGTAGAAATAGGATGGGAGTAATAATTAAAGATTTTTTTATCAGATAACATTTTTGAAAGTGTGATTGGAAACCATACTTGTGAATGTTGACACCTTCGTAGAAGGTGTTTTATATAAAGTATACTGTCTAGAGGCACGAATACAACGTGGAATATTTAATAAATAAATAAAAAATTTCTGTTGATATCTATAAAATACTTGCCGTTACTATTTTGATTTCAGTACTTTCAATTGCAGAAACTTTTTATGGAGCTTAATATTATACACACACCAAGATCTAAATAAATATCTAAATCGCTAAATTTAGGGAGCAGATAAGATAATGAGTCTTTCTTGTTTGTTAAATCTCGACAGCGCTAAAGTACTTTTGCGCCCGCCGGTTGCTAAAGGGATACTTTAGGCCCTATTTTTAGGGCGCAAAAACGCGAAATTCGTGTGTGTTAAAACAAATTTTGCTTCTAGACATTCTGACGTAAGATTTTCTGCTGTCAGAATCCCTTGTCAAAATTTTGGCCAGGTTTAAAGCAAAAATGATAAGACCAATGTAAACAAAAAAAACACCAAAATTTGAGAAAAAAATTTGTTCTCGAGTTTTTTAGAATTTTATCGCTAATATAATGTATACTTAAAAAAATATAATGTACACTCAAAATGTGAAGCAAAGCGAAGAGAATAGTTGCACTTTAAACAAGTTACTTTTAGTGAAAAAAATTTTTTATCTACCTTATAAACTGCAAATAACGCCTGAAATGAACGAAAATTTACGATTTGTTACTTTTTTGATACATTTACGATGGCCATATAGATCCCGCCATGTATAAGCTATATGGTAAGATATTTATGTTTATCAAAGAAGCTATAATATATAAGTTATTGTGATGATTCAAGGTTACTTATTTGATAAATTAACAATAATTTGAAAAAGCGTGTATTATTCAAAAAATACTGATTTAAACACCAACTATTTTCTTCACTTTTCTTCATATTTTGAACATAGATTATATTTGCAATAACATTCTGAAAAAAAAGAAGTAAAAGTTTTTTTTTTAATTAATATTGGTGTATTTTGTAGTATTAAAATTGGTTTGGTCATTTCTCCTTTAAATCTGGCCAAATATTTGACCAGGGATTCTGAAACAGCACAAAATTCTACATCAGAGTATGTGGAAGCAAAATTTTTTCAATGCGAATAACAAACACCATCGCATTGTAAAGTCGCTAAAAACTTTGTACGCTTCAGCGCAGAAGTGAGATATTTTTTTCGTATTGTTCCTATAAACTATGTTCAAAAAAATTTTTTTGCTTTACTTATTGATTAATCAAATCCATCTATTTTTAATTTATATTTTGTGATTATTCAAACTTAAAAATGTCTTAGCAATGAATGTCTTAGTCTGAATGTTTTAGCAATATACACAAAATTTTCCAAATTTTTAAATTGATTATTTAAAATTACAATGTTTGCGTTGAAAGTTTATGACTTATTTACTAATAATTAGCATCTAAAAAATGTCTACTCAATTATTATTAAAAAAATTATTATTTCTTAAAAAATCAAAACGCTATGCCCTTGCTTTTGTTTTAAGGTACCTGTTATGAATATTTTTAGATTTTTATTTAATATATTAATTATAATATTTATGTTAAAAGGTGTAGATCCGTGTAATTTGGATCTGACATTTCGTTCAGGAAATTTCAGTTAAATTAAAAAAGTTTATTCACACCCTTAACCCAAAAGAGTAAAAACTGAACCTTAAATGAGTAATTTGATTGACTCTACTACTAAAGTAATGACTTTACTACTCTTTAAGTAACATTAAAAATCCCAAAACAACACCTTTTAAACGACTAATTAACTAAAGTTACTCTTTGAACAGTGCAAAATATAAAAATTACTCTTTACAATAGGGTAAAAAGTAAAAATTGTCCTTTAAAGAAAGAAGAAAGTGGAACTATTGCTCTATTGAAAAGTATAAACTAATATAATCTGAATGGACTTCCCAGCTACTTGAGTTAATATTGTACTATTTATTACCAATAACTGGAGTTGTAGTGAATTTTACCATGTTTAAACAATTCTTAATTTATATCCACTAGACTGGAGTCACTGGGAAGTCTATTGAGATTATACGCAAACTATCTTATATATGTAAAGTTTCTATTTCACTTCATGAATATATGCTCTCGAGAGACTTTCTGACAAATAAATAAAACTAAAACAAACCAATTGATAACAATTCATCACATGATAGCTTGCATATAATCTGAATGGACTTCCCAGTTACTCGAGTAATACATTCCAATCACTGGAGCTGTAGTGAATTTCACCATGTTTAAACAAAATCTTGTAACATGTATGCCCTATCTACATAACTTTTGGTTTTATCGGTTTCATCATAAAACATTTTAACAAATTATGGATGTCCAACGTACCAAAATTTTAATTTACACATTTGTGAACTTTGTGTGACTTTGACTGCAATGTGCAAAGCATTGTATCGACAACCTTCCTATGATTATAAAAAATTAATTTTTAATCAGAATAATTCAGAAAATTTAAATTAATAAAAAATTTGTCACAATAAATGAATGTTGAAACTTTGACTGCAATGTGCAAAGCATTGTATCGACAACCTTCCTATGATTATAAAAAATTAATTTTTAATCAGAATAATTCAGAAAATTTAAATTAATAAAAAATTTGTCACAATAAATGAATGTTGAAACTTTGACTGCAATGTGCAATGCATTGTATCGACAACCTTCCTATGATTATAAAAAATTAAAAAAATTAATTTTTAATCAGATTAATTCAAAAAATTTAAATTATTAAAAAATTTGTCACAATAAATGATTGTTGAATACTTTATACTTTGATATAAAACTATAACAAAACAAAATGCATGTCAACAGAGAGTACTGAGCTGACAGTAGCAGTATAATATAGCGCCCTCTCCCTGCCACATCTAAACTAAATGTCCTGCCAATCGTTGGGACCTCTGTACGCGTTGTTTGACCGGCTGGCGCCTCACACTCTTTGTATCTCACACATCTCCCATATCGCTATCTCTTTTCGCTTTCTATAGACATATATATATACATAGGGAGTTGAAAAAAAGGAAGAAGCAAAAATTGAGCAAAGGAATTCAGCAAGCAATATCTTTGGCATCGATTTTCTTGATTATGCGTGAATGAATTCGGACAAAACTTGTTGTACAGTGAGGGTTAGCAATAAGGAAAGAAATGCGTGGCACAAAATAAATAAGTAATATTGAAGTGGTTAAAAAGTAAAAATCTGGGGGGGGGGGTAATTAGCTGTATATAATGGCTCTCGCGCCTATACTTGCGTCAGGCGCTATTGCGCCTTTTGATAAGGGAGGATTGCCCATTCACTCACACACAAGTATTCTCAAACATTACACTCTCAATGCATAGCATACAGTTACCAGGCCCAACCTTCGATAACTGTTCTCTTGCGAACCGATACGTAATCCTTACTGCTCTACTTGACAACCCGAGGTGGTACATATCTTTTTACATCAGATATATGTACCTTGGTCCGTTTCCGACCAGACTCTTCTAGTCTCAGAATTACTGGAGATAGTACTTCTTTAACTTCGAAGGGTCCGTCATACTTTGGTGCCAGTTTAGCAGATATGCCCTTTGCACCTTGGGAAAGCGTTCGGCACTTCCTCATGACTAGATCTGCCACCTGAAACGAGGCAATACGTCTGTTTCTGTAGTAAGTCTTTTCTTGGCGTCTTTACTCCTCGTCAATGTATTTCTTGACTGAGTCGCGTAGAGTATCAAGTCTTTTAAGTCGATCTAGCCATACTACAGGGTTGTCCAGGATCTTTAAGTCCTGTTTTTCCACTTCCCTGCGGAGACTCTTTACAGGTTGTGGATGACGAACGCAGGTGAGACTTTTGTACTTGACTGCATTGCCGTGTTTATTGCATGGCGAAATTCGTGCAAGTGTGTGTCCCACCCACGATGATCCGAATCCACAAACGTCGCAATCATCGTTTTTAACGTTCTATTAGTTCTCTCCTCCGGGTTGGCTTGTGGTCGGTAAGGAGGGGTTCTGACATGTTTTATGCCATACTTCTCCAGCATTCGCGACATGATGCCGTTGATGAACTCAGTCCCATTATCCGTTATTAGGAAATCTGGTGTTTCCCAACGGAAGACTACGAGTTCCTCGAATGCTTTCGACACCGACTTACCGGTCACCGTACGTAATGGTGTGAGCTCTATCCACCTTGTAAACAAGTCTTGAAATACTATGATTTATTTGTATTGACTTTTACTACGTGGAAGCTCCATTACGTCTGCTGCCACAACAGCCCAGGGTCTCTCAATGTTCCGTTTACCCATCAAGCCTTGAGGACCTGCTTGAGACGTCTTATAGCTTTGACAGAACAGACACTGTAAAACAAATTGGCGGGTATTAGGCATATTAGGAATTGGATAAGAATCACGTTTTGTGACTGCATTAAGGTCTCGAAAATCGACACAGAAGCGATAACTTCCTTCGTCCTTGCGAACAATGACCGGAGCAGTTGACCAATCACTCGCACTCGGTTCAATAATGTCCTTGTCAAACATCTTTTTGACCTCATTCTGGGCAAATTCGAGGACCTTGGGAGACATACGTCTTGGCTTATGACGAACCGGTCTTGCACCAGGCACAACCTCTATATAGGGGTCCGTTAACGTCGTAAAGCCGTGGACGTCTCCCGAGGACAAGAGTAGGCTTTCAACTAACTCTTTGACTTGTTTCCTTTGGTCGTCCTGTATCTCAATTATACCAGCACATTCTTCAGGTCTCCATTTAAACTTGTACTGTTCGACAACATCTGATCTTACCAGAGAGACCATGGCGCCAGGATCGAAAAGTGCTTTAAAGTCCTTTCCACCGAGTCGTACCAAAAAGAATAGCCGGTTATTCGATTGAATTCCAGCACTTATCTGATCGATTTGACAATCGTCGTTAGAAGTCGATGCCGTGTGCGTCATTTTAGACGTACTTGGTACGGCATCTGCCCCCCCCCTGAACTGTACTTCTCGGCAACGAGTTTGTACGGTTCATGTTATGCACAACATCGACAACTACCTTCTCCACCGAGGGCTCGTTGTTGAGGTCAATTTCTATCTCCACCAAGGGTTTTTTGTCCTCTTTACTAGGTGTGTCACAACGGGGTGACGATGAGCAACAACCAAGGTCGTTCACTCCGATGGTGCTAAGCGGCTGAGATAACGATCTCTTTACGCCTTCTTCGCCAATTATTTCTCTGCTACCAGAGTGTATTTGCCTTTGGAGTTCCTTAGCCCAATATTTAGCCTCACGCTTTTGCTGGTCTAATAAGGTTCCTTGTCCTGTTTTACCTTATAAAACTCGGGTGAGATTGACAGGTTGTGTTCTAAGAACTTTTCCATCTGTCGAATCCCCTGAACATTTAGGATCCTTACACTCAGACTTACTTTCAACACCAACTTCGGTCTGAGAGTGAATTTGATCTCCATTAAGGACTTTAGAGAAGTCAGCAAATGATTTGTTAGACTTCTTAAGGGGGTATCCTGATTTAGAACGTTCAAAAAATTGATTTTTTTTTATTGCTTAAATCTATTCCTTATATGTATAAGAACATATATCCGAAGTTATAGAGTCGGATTCGTAGTATTTCCGAAGATACAGCACTAAACGCAACGGGGCATCGAGCAATTTCCAGTGCTCGGTCAGACTGAAACGCGCGCGCTCCTCCCCTCGTCTCTAAACTCGAAACTATATACCTGAAAAGGTTCAGCAGCTGTTCGAAATAATATTTTGCTTTGATAGAAGCGTCTTTTGAACCTTAGTATGTGTCATCGGTATATAATCTGTGTGTACCTGCTTCCTATAGAGCTGTTTGTGGCGTAACGTTTAGTTCTGCTCTGACTATTGACGAGTGCCCTTCAATATAATTATTTCTAGTTATCCGAAAAGTGACAAATCGAGTAGTAATCGTGCTGCAAAACCACGGAAACGAAAATTCCATGGTAATCAATTCACAACAGAATCACGATACAGAGTGAAACACAAGTAGTACTGAGAGAAAATTAGCCACCGCTAGTACCGAGAACATCATTGTGCATCCAACTCACTGCTATCGAATAATCGAGTTTGTCACAGTATTATTTGCAATTTCTGATATTGTAATTTGCAGATCTTGCAAACAAAATATACAATTTTCAGTGAGCGGACATCGAGGCTTAGGTTTCAAAATTGTATTATCATAAATGTGTTGTCATAGAGAAATAAATTCAGGACCGTTTATAAACACTGGATTCGAAATAAATAGACGAATTGTTTTTGTTATGAAGCTTTCCGGTGTTGGACGAGAAGGTATCAATGTGTTTTGTGGACTTATGGATATATGTCAAGGTTTAGCAAAATCAACGTATGATCAAATTGTGCAGCATTTATATACAGCGTCAAAATCATTGTTCAAAAGCGTTTGTGAAAAAGCTGTCAAAGAAGAGAAAGAAAAAAATATAGAACATGATAGATCTGCTGACTGTTTGAAAGTTTCTGGCGATGGATCCTGGAAAAAACGAGGTTTTCCTTCATTGTTTGGTGTTACAACGCTCATTGCATATTACTCTGGTAAAGTAGTCGACCTTATTGTAAAAAGTGCATATTGTCGTTCATGTGCTTTACAAAAGAATATATTAGACGAAGAAAAATTTGAAGAATGGTATAATGATCATAAAGAATCATGCTCTTGAAATCACGATGGTTCAACAGGGAAGATGGAAGTAGATTCAACCGTGGAGATGTTTTTGAGATCTGTTGAAAATTTTGGAGTAAAGTATACGAATTACATCGGCGACGGTGATTCGAAAACTTTCAATGGTATTGTAATGAATCCATATGGTGATGATTACCCTGTGACAAAAAATGAGTGCGTGGCACACGTACAAAAGCACATGGGTACTCGACTCCGAAATAAAAGGAAGGAAGAGAAGCTTGGAGGAAAAAAGCGTCTAACAGAGAGTATCATCAAAAAGTTGACAATATATTATGGTTTAGCAATTCGAAGGAATATTCATTCTGTTCAAGATATGAAAAAGGCTGTGATGGCAACGCTGGATCATTATTGTTTAACTGATGAATCTCCTCGTAACGAGAATTGTCCGACAGGCACTGACAGCTGGTGTGAATGGCGCAAAGCCGAAGCTACGAATCGTCTTGCATCCTTCAAACATTCTGCTCGATTGATTGACGTAAAAGTGGAGGAACATATTCATCCAATCTACGAAGAACTTTCGAATGACGATTTCATGACGCGATGCTTAGGTGGACACACGCAAAATTCGAACGAATCGTTCAACTCCACTGTCCGGCGCATAACTCCGAAACATCTCAATTCTGGTAAAAAAAATCGTAGAAATTGCTGCGTATGTGGCTGCAGGAATGTTTAATGAAGGATATTCAGCAGTTCTGGATACCATACAATTACTCAATTTGAAAATTGGCCAGCAATGTAAAATGTTTGCGGATAATGTCGACATACAACGGATTGAACGAGAAAGACGACGTTCGTCTCTTTCCAGTAAGGAAGCTCGTACGGCCCGTAAACTTGAACAACTTCAACAAAATGAGTCCCATGAGAAAACTGAAGGTCTATTGCATGGCGCAGGAATAGCTGATTAGCGAATTATTGCCGTAAGTAGTCGAAAATTAACATTTTTCCAGTTCATAAACTTTAAAGCGCTTTTTCTCCGAAGTCTTTTAGCTTCAGTTTTATCTACTCTTCAATATAAACCAAAAAGGTTTTTGGAAATAAATTTCTAAAAGACTTTTTCAGCACATTGAATAGATTTTTTTTTCTCGTAAAAAGCACTTTTTGCTTCAAATTCGGAAAAAAATTCAAGTTTCACAAATTCTTCGGATTTTTCTTGGTTCAAATAGAAAATACATGTATGAAAATGAAATTTTTTTTGACTTTCTTTTTCAGAACAAGATTAAGAGCTCTATCACTCCCGCCAATAGAAGACTCGGATTACGGATTGCCCAACAAATGTACCTAATAATCGCCTGCATTTTTAAATTTTTCTTTTAAAAAATTTTTTTATAATGTTCAATTATATAATAGAATATTCCTGAAAGTTCTCTGGAGTTGGTTATTTTTTTCTATCTTAAAAAAATTCCCAAAAAGACGGGTTTTTAGGCCTTCCAAAGCAGGATACCCTCTTAAAGAGTTTAGAGGGTTCTCCAACCTTAAACTCTTGCCCTTATAAACCATGCGGTTTATTTACTGCAGTGCAGAGTGCCCGGGGCAGCTCGGGTGACCTGCGTTCAGGTTTCTCACGTTTTGGAGGAACCTGACGCAGTTAGGATATGTTTGGAGTGCAACGCCACTAGTTTCACACAGTTGGCACTACTTTGCTACCAATTCGATAGAGCACTGCTCAGCGGAGTGCCCAATGTTTCCGCATCGGTAGCATGTTCGGCTCGGGCAATTCCACGACCTATGACCGACTTTTTGGCATGTGAAACACACGCCGACAAAGTTGGTGCTCAGGTTCGTTGAGTTTACTGCCGTCGCCTGTGGTTGCACATATCTCACCAGGTTTTGTGCCATTTGTGGGACAAAAACATTTTGCTGGGGCAGTTGAGAATTCGTCAAAGCACGTCTTTCTCTTTTGCCCGAGCTCTGTTTTTGTTGCCCAGGTGACTGTTGAAATACAGGCACGTACGATACGGATTTCGAATTGTGAGCACTCACTCTATTATTCGATTTGCCGTATCGTTTCTGAAAACTATTTGCGACGTTGGAAGTACCGTACACAGCGGCTGCTTCGTAATCGCTTGAAGAAGAGTTTGGCGAGTTTTTTGCACTTTTCTTGCTCTTCTTCTTAATAGTTTTCTTACACGACTGTTTATCCGAATGAGAAGACTCATCCTTACTCTTTACGGTAACAGTCGCAACTTTACCCGAAACTCGTGCTCCACCACTCTGTTTCGGAAAAGCTTCTGGTACGAGCTTCTCGCGCTTAACGTTGGAACTGGACAATTTCGTGTCCCATGTTAAATGCTGCTCGTATTCTTTACCGTAGCTTGTCAAATCAGAGAAATTCCTGATTTGTCGTACTGGTATGTACCTATGGTAATTTGGCCTCATCTGCGAGTAGGCCATCTTCACCTGTTGTTCTAATGAGGGTGGGCATTTAAACGTATTTACGATCGCTCTGAAACATTTCAAAAACGTCGTAGCCGTTTTTCCCTCATTTTGTGTTCTTTATCGAAGTTCCATGAGTAAATCTTCGTCATTTATTATACGGCCATACTCATTTAGGAACTCGATCTCAAAATCACGCCAATCTCGAAGAGATGGCTGAACTGTTCTATACCAGAACAGAGCTGATTTTGAGAACACATTGGGCAGGGCACTGAACATCCTGCAATCTGAGAACTCGTTGTCATTTCTGAAGACTTGCAAACGGTTCAGAAACTCTTCCGCGTCCTTTTTGGTCTCACCATCAAAGGACATGTTTCAGATACGCAGCTCTCGTGCGCACCCTGTCCGATCGTGCGTTCGGTTATCGTCTTCACGATACCTTGGCCTGGCCTCGTAGGACTCTCTTTCCCGACGGTCATCTCTATTATCCGTCCGGAAACTCGTACGCCTGCTGGTAGAAGGATTCCTACTCTCTTGTCGGCCTTCAGCCGCCCTACGAGAATCGGATCTCCTACGAAGAACTTCGCGATCAGACTGATACTCTTCGGACGAATCCGTCTGAGTACACTGATCGCAAGTGGCCACCGCACGTTTCTCTCGAGGCGTTTCTCTACGTCTGTCCGACCTCTCTTTGTGACCTTGCTCCGGAATTTCCGGCTGTGCTCGGTTGTCGAGTTTACGGTTGGACTGACGTTTATGAGTATGTATCTGCGTACAGCTTTCACGACGTTCATCGTTGCTTGAGGCTCTACTCACAGAACGGTTGTGTCGCCGTTTTCTGGTTGGAGTGGTGTACTCACGCTTCTCTCTTCTATCTTGTCCCTCACTAGTCTTAGAAGAGGTCTCATGACGTCTCGGTTCAAACCTCGGTTTTTCGTAAGATTGATCACTAACGTTGTTAGGAAGGTCATATCCATTCCTATCATCAAGAAATTGATGTTCGGTTGTATTAGCCTCGGGTTACCTGTTGTCGTATTGTCTAGAGATGTATCCTCGTGACGTACGACGGTCGGCTTCACTCTCTCTAGTGCCGAGATGTCCGCTATTCCTTTGCTCTTCAATTGGGAGGTAATGTGCGGGTGCATAAAAACCTCCGAGTTAAGCAGTCGACACAGTCGTAACCGTCGACGTAGTGGTTGTGCACGAGGTTGCAGCCACCGAAACAAGAACATAAGGGATTGCAGTCGTGGTCGTGTTTGCTGCCGGTACCTCACCAAACCGTTTAGGTATAGCACCTGTTGATGCTTACCTTGGGCTTTGTGCAGTACTCATTGGTGAGTTTCTAGACCGACCACTTGGTGACTGAGCTCCATCTTCTTCAGGGATGGGTGCTCTGTCACTAGCAACCCTTTCGCGATCCGACATTTCGGACTCGCAGGAAACTTCCGTTCCTGATGGGACCACACTCCCTTTTCTGGAACGAGGTGTCCTAATTTCCCATAGTTCCTGACATACTATCGGTTTGTATGCAGGCTCGGCCCTTACATTCTCATCGTATTCTGGGAACCATGGTATTTCCAGATTAATGTCTACACATCTGATCTGGTGACGCAAAAGGCGTTCGCAGCACTCCGCCTCTTCGCAATTTGCGTTTAAACTTAGATGCTCCGATTGGGCATACACTGCCTCAATCGGAAGCATCTTCGTTTCCCAGCCGAATATCCCCAGCTATGCGTGATTCACGCATAAGCTGGGCTATTCGGGCTTCATAGCTGCTGGCCATTATTTTTTGACCAGCAGCAGCCGACGTGTTACGTCGGGAGAAGTACTCACAACCGGGATCTCAGATGAAATCCCTAGTGTTTCAAATACTTCGGATGTATCCAATTTTCAATTGGGAATTATTTTATTGGACTCACCACAATAAAATAATTATTACTCCCAACGAGTAAAAAAATTTGGTGTCGGCTTAGTTACAATAAATTGTAAAAATGCACCGACTAGTGTACCAACAAAATTAATTCACTTAATCAAAGTCCAAAAGATTTTCCTTAAACGAAATTTATTTCGTCCTTAGAAGGACAAAACAATTAAATTTTGTTGGTTAAAGTTGTGGCAAATCACACACTTAACACTTGCACCAAATTAAAATTAATTATTTAACTTGCTTATAAGTCTAAATAATTAATGCTTATAATAGTGTCTTGTGACTCACACACACCAAGACTCTATACAATTGCTTCTGCACGCAAAAATAATTATTAACAAAAAAAATCTTTAAATTATTCCAATATCGTCGGTAATTTACCAGTAATGGTAAATTTAACGATTTCCCAAAATATCTCTCTCGCCAGTTTAATCCAAAAGATTCCTTACTGGCGAAAAGAATTTATTTTGTTATGGAAATTGCAATTATTAAAAATTCAATCTATTAATAAATACAGAAACAACAAATTATAAAGGAAGAAAAGAAAAGAAAAAAATTAAATTAGTTATCTCGCTAACGAGCCTAAATAATTAATTTTAAAATAAATATAAAAATAAATACAGTGTCTTGTGTTTCACACACACCAAGACACTATTTATTATTTTGCTTATCCAAGCCCAAAACAAAAAAAGATTTTCCTTTATAATTTATATTACACTACAAACACAAATTTAATTAAATTATTTTAAACAGTAAGGGTATTTACGAAATGTTGTAAATCCCATATGGTTTGCAACAAAAATAATTATTTCACTAATAGTCGTCCCAAACGACAATTTTTTCAGCGAAATATATTTATTTTATCCTAAGAAGGACTAAATGAATAATTTATGTTGCTACAAAGTTGAAATAATTTATATTTCCTTTTTTTAAATATATTGAACGAAAAGGAAATGAAAATTTAATTATTTAACTTGCCAACAAGGCTAAACAATTAAATTTATACACCGAATTATTTTACTCAAACGCACCAAAAAAAAATTATAACCAATTATTTAACTAACAAACAAGTCTAAATAATTGGTAAAAATGTGTGGATATATAATTTAAACGCACAAAAAGAGAAAAGAAAGTTTTTTAAATATATTAAAATTTCACAGCAAATAACGAATACAAAATATTAGGTTAGATGCCGATCATTAAAATACATGCAAAAAAAATCAATTATTTCACTCACTCTCGAATCTAAATAATTATATTTTACAACTCTCGTATCTTTGCGGAACAATCACACAAAGATACTCAGCATTAATTGTTTAACTTGCAACAAGTCTAAACAATTAACACGAGTTCTAAAAAAAAAATCTCACACTCAATAAATACAAAATTTTAAATTAAGTAATCACTGTCAGAGAATTGCAATAAAGATAATTTTAATTATTTTACTCACACACGAGTTTAAATAATTAATATTACAACTATTGTAACTTTGCGGCAGATTCACACAAAGTTACTTACTTTTAATTATTTAACTTGCAAACAAGTCTAAATAATTAACAATAATTGTGAAAATATGTTTTATACACAAATAAATTAAATATATTATAAAATATATAACAATAAATAATAAACACAATTATTAAATTCTAATTACTATATAATAATATATGTGGGTCAGGGAGGGGAGAAAGCAACAAAGAAATTTCGCTCTCGAACTCAAAAAAACAACAATAATTATATCGCCGCGTCCCGTATAAAAAAAAATTAAATTATTTAAAATTTTCTTTAAAGGGTAGGGAGTGGGGCAGCTACCTCTCCCGAAAGTATCTAATTTTAAAACACTCTCACACCACAAATATATATTAGATCCCGCGCTGGAACAAATTTATTTTATTAAGGCAAAAAAAAAATAAAAATAATTCGCCGCAGTCGTTTCTATCGGCAAAACCAGCTGCGAAGACTTAACATACACGAAGGGGCTAGGCGATCGCGCTATCTCTCTCACTCACACACTGTATAGCCCGCCTAGCACATAACTCCGATTCTCCGCGACCAGGGATTCTCTCTCTCTCTCTCTCACTCCCACTCGCGGGCGCAATTGGAGAGAGCCGATGACGATCGGCTCTCGCGAAGTCTTTCCTTTGCGCTATTCGGGGGGGATTCTCGCTGCCCGCGATCCGCGGCGCAAGCTACTCTCTCCCTACTTTGCCGCTCCCATAAAAGCTAGGCAAAGATCTCCCGTCAAGCTTGCGATCGGGAGAGACCGATCTCGGTGAGATCGGGCACTTTCGGCTGAACACGGTCGAGCGCGAACTCTCTCCCGATATACCGGTGTACACCTCTCCTCGGATATCCGAGCAAGAGGAGGAATACTCCGGTATAGAGACGCGTCTCACACGCTGTCTCTCTCTCTCTCTCTCTCTCTCTCTAAACTCAACCCGCTCACGTTTCGCCGCGACACTTCTCGCGCGCGAAAAGATGGCCGACACTTTTATTTTAATTTAAAATCGGTGAGGAAACCGTCGTTCTGTCACGGTCGTTATTTGTGACGTAGTATTCGCGTGCTCGGGTGAAATCAATTAATTTTTATAATTAATAAACCGTTAGGTCGCGTTGCCCAATACCGCGTACACAAGTAATTTATTTTAGTTAGCGCGAACTGCGGGCTGTCGCCACGAACACGAGTTCGCTGGGACGAACGGTGTGGAGGATTCGGGCGATCCTCTTTGCCTCGACACGATATATAAATTAAATGAACGTCGGCGGGAGCGGGGAGAATAATAAATAAACTCAATTGATTAAAATAAAAATAAAAGAAATGTTTATTTTAATAATTTAATTTAACAATTGGCCATCCAGGCCGTGTGCCGCGACAAATGTAGCATCGCGCGGGCGGAAGTCCTGGGAAACCTGTCGGATCGAGATCCACGCCTGTGACAGGTTTCACTCCCAGGAACCGCTGTTCGAGTACCATTGTACCCGAACACACTCCCGATGTACACACACACACACAAGGGAGGGGGGAGGGTCACGATAGTAAAATCAGTTACTCACTGGTGACGCTCCTCGGGGATGGCCCAGCCGATCCTCGGCGACTGGTCGACCTCCTTGACAAGGGGACGACTGGTGGTTGAGGTGGTGAAGGCGGCCCTTGCCGTGGCGAGTGAGTCGCGATCCGCGGTATCACACGCGCACGACCCCGTCCTTTGATACACACACACACAAAACTACACGGGATACACGTGTTTATCCACCCGGGTCTCCGCACTTAGCCCTGCTCCGGAACAACCGTTCACAGAGCTTAATACAGAGATCGGTGGAATGCACTCTCGGTACTCACGAGCACTACAATTCGGGTATACAATATAATAATCCGTCCCGATCGACGGATTATTACACACTGATTAGGCGATCGCCTAATTTCTCGAAAAAGGGATGGGAGTGGGGAAACTCACACACTCTTTCGCGCTCCCATCCCTACTTATAGTCGCGCGCGTAATTGTACTTTCGTAGAAAAATAAACAAGTGTCGTCGGGTGGCCTTGACATACGAAAGGCTCTGACGACTTACAATTCGCTAATTTAAATACTCTATTCGTCGTGAATAGATTGTGTGACGATTTCTGTCACAGCACTAAAACCAAACATCAAGTGGATTAACTAGGATTTGCCAGTACATTTTGGCTATGTTAGCAGTGAAAACAATTGCACAAGAATGCCAATTTAGTAATAGAGTAGATAAGTCTGACTGCAATGCAGGGTCAGTATACATATGTTCGTTGATTGAAATACCTTTCGAGGTTCACGCTGACGAGTTGAGCACAACACGAAGTTAGGTAATCGTACTATCGCTTTTTATTACCGGGTAGTGCGGTATAAAAACCGGCTTATGCGTTTTAAATTTGATTGCCAAATCTGAATACAGATGTATATGATTTAATAATTTATACTCTTGTATAAATACTACATATTTTGTACGACATTGTCATACATCATCTTTCAATAAACGATTTTCAATACGTTTGAGAGAGAGCTCGGCTCCATATCGCGAACTACCTATACTTAAAGGAGGATCTGATTTGAACGGTATTCGTACAATATAGCAACCATCACTAGTGCGTGAATGAATTTGTTGAAAATTCGTTTCACACATTTCATCTTCTAATGAAACTATTCGCGTTAGAAGTAAATCTTCGCATTCAAAAAATGTTTTAAGTGATAAATCAAGGGAGTGATTTGATATACAATGAGTGCAATAACTGAATTTTGTAGTTTAGAATTAAGTTCTATGGGTTGATTACCGACATTTCCGGAGACGATCTATCCAAAAATGGTTTTTTGAGCAATAGGATCTCCTGTTTGACCTCGTTTGTCACCATCGAGAAGCAGATCCCCGTATAAGGTTGCTCCGATAAGTAAGTGTATGGGATCGTTGCTACAAATGTCGTCCGCAAGCTCAAGTTGATTTAAATGCGGCCGCGATTTTATTGATTGTATGGTATATATGATGTGATTCTAGGAACAACTAATGCTGTGGTGTCAAACGTATTTTCTCCGCGATGATTAGACGAAATCTTAATGTCAGCAGTTGATGATACCAGGACAGATTCAGATTCCCCTCCGCCCGATAATGACGCGGAAACTCGAATAAATTTAACTCAGAGACCATGTGCTAAATCACTTGATATAAAAGTCCACGTTAATCTCGGATCTAGTAATGTGCGAACGCGTACAGCGCGATTTTTCGTAGATAATACCCATACACGTGCCGTAGCGAGTAACATGTGCGAATGATCAATTGATTTTGATAATGAACAGTGTGTGTTTACAGAATTATCTCAAGTAGCTTATATACCACTGCCCCATGAGGTTGGAATAGCATAAGACTTTCTGACGTCTCCTTTGTTTGTTGTTTACATTACTCTGTGATTCTCGATGAAACCAAGTTTTATGTCTTTTATGGCATTTAAAACAGTCAATTGTACTCTTGCAGTCGCTAAGCTTATGACCTGACTTAAGACAATTTATACAAGGTTATGGTTTTTTGTTATTTTAAAGCGTTCAAAAATTGAACTATCTCGAAATGTTTTACATTTAGGTAATACATGATCTTCGGTACAAAGTATACATTTATTATTTGTTGTAGATATTAAATGCGATTTTACATTTAATGACGATTTTGATTGCACTTGTAAAACCGCATAGAGTGAATGGTTTGTGTTGTTATTTAAAAAACCGATAAATTCTAATACTCTGACACGTTCTAAGAGATATTTATCAAGATCTTCATAAGTTGGATCTAATAAACCCACAATACGATTAATTACAATATCGCTATATCCATTAGTGTTCCTACCTAAATTCTTTAAAGCGCCAACATGTTTGTTTATCGTATTACACAATAGACTAATATTTACAAATGATTCCCTTTTTAATAGAGTAATTGAGAAAAGGGCATTTAAGTGCGCATTAGTAACTGCTATTTTATTATCACAGCGTTTCAATAATAAATCCCATGCGATTTAGAAATTTTGTGCAGTAGTTTCAAGATTACAAATTACATCTAATACTTCCGAATCTAGTGAGCCCTTTAAATAACTTAACTTAACAAAATCATCGTAAAACTGATTATACCGGCACACAAAAAAGTGGTCTAACATCGGAACCAGACCATCATACCTGTATGTTTTGTCTCTATCATATAAAATATTAAAAATACCGGAACAGTTTTTTCGTCATTATTGGGTCACATATGCATGTATTTTGACGTGGTATTTTGGCTACTTTTTATCTTTCTTGTAGTTTTATAAGACTCAAGTCTCTTCTAATCGAAGCGCTTGAAATTGCAGTTGAGAAAACTGCTTAATCCTTTCGCTTGTAACGTTCTCTTTTGTCAAAGGATCTATGTAGTGGATTTCTAATTCTTTTCGAATTACTGTTATCTTCAGTGTCTCTTTCCAGTAATCAACAGTAGTCTGCCATCATATTTACGTCCCATATTCCTTGCTCGCTGTTCGACTTCTTTCAGATCTTGATGAAAACGCTCACCTTGCTCTTCGCTGTAATCGCCTAAATTCTCTGGAAAATAACTAACATGAGAATCTAAGAAATGGAGTTTAATATTCATCAAACATTCCAAACGCTGAAAGTTATTTACCATATTTGCTACAACTTTTCTATATCGTCCATTGTATTTATGAAATGTTCATCGTAAAATAGTTTTCTAATCTGATGTCCATGATATATCCCTTCTTTCAACTTAGATTCAGTCAATTGAGGCAAATGATTTGTCAGGTATTAAAAACATTGTCCTTCCTTATCTAAAGGTGGACAGGTGGAAGTAATACTTTTGATGGACCAACTAAAGGCTGTTTCAGTATATTGTGATTTCCTGGTTTGAGACCTGCTCTTGCTTGTCAAACCTTTTTTTCGTAATGATTCGCGCGATCTTTACTATCCCACAAACACAAGAAACACGGATACTTTGTAAATCATGATTGTTGACCTAGGAGGATCGTTATAATTTTCAAATCACCACAAATTTGCCACCTATGCTCATTATAACGAATTTTCTCTAATACATATTGGAGATTTTCGTAACTTTCTTTAAATCGCGTCAAGTGTGCTATTGGCAGACTTAAGTAATCATTTCCATTGTGAAGCAGTACTGCCTTGAGACTCCGTTTTGAAGAGTCTATAAACAATCTCCATTCTTCAGGAACATAACAGTCCTGCTTCATTTCATTCACGAAACCGCTAACGTCCGTACAATAAACCAAAATGCCCTCTTTACCTTTGTTAAAGTATTTGCGGAATCTCTCCTCTCGATTCCTATAGAAAGTTGACTTCGTTCCCTGTTCTAGCATTCCACGGCTTTTCAACTCTGTACCAATATACTAAATAGTTTTACCAGTTTATTTTTTGCCCCTTTTGGAATATATTCCTCACCTTCATCTCCTTGTCCCCAGCTGTCATCAGGTTCTTCTGCATCTGTTGCTTCAATACTTGTTAAAGTTTCATTCATTGAAGTGCTGGTATCCATATTTTCAATATTGGACTCCCAAATATTAGCTGGTACAACTGCAGACACTATTGAGTAACATATTTTTGATGAATGAAATAAATAATAAATAATAAATAATGAATGAAACTTCAATTAAATAATGCCAAAAATTTGTATTTCTTTGATGATTTTGAAACGCAAGAAATATTGTGGGTAACAGGCGATGAAAATAAAAAGATACACGTCGTAAATTTATGCATAGTTCAAGAAGCATCCAGTTTTTGTCTCCAAGATAAAGAAATTATAAATATGTGTAGCTATTATTTATTATTATATATACTATTATTATAGACAGAGTGGTTTCTACTGTTATTTTAAACCGTTCCAAAATTATTTCGATAAGTTTTATGAACGTTAAATTCATTAGTAGTTTAAATTATTTTCATATACCGTTAAGTAGTTTACCTAAAGAATTTGGATTATCAGCAATTGGAAAAGAAATGTTTCTGCATTTTTTTAACACATATGATAACAAAAACTATGTAGGTCCTGTACCACCTACATTAGCATATTGTGTCAATACTTTGGTGACAAAGAAAGGATGATTTTCCTGGATTGGTATTATACGCAGGTGCAGACAGGTTATATTTGTTATTTTAAAGAAGAAATTATAAAATATTGTAAGCAAGATGTATTCATTTTGATATTAGCATCTCTAACTTTTCGAGAGATGTTTATACAATACAACGTCGATCCTTTTATCGAATGTACGATGATAGCTTCAACTTGCTTACGTATGTACCGAAAATTTTTTTTGAAAGATAATGAAATGGCTGTTGTGCCAAGTGAATGTTACCGTAGAAAAGATAATCAATTTGTTAAGGCATACAGTGGTTGTATTGAAAGTTTTTTAATGTGACTGTACATGCCGGGAAAGCACGTGAGAAATGATTTTTTGAAGGTGCCTTGGTAGACGGATATTGCGAGCCTAACTAGAACGACCAACACCGCGGAACATGCCTTCAATTTCACGGTATCTTCTGGCACGAATGTCCTCAAAATTTTATCAACCGGCGAAACAATGGATAACCGATACGAAAAAAGTTGTTTTACTACTAAAGTTGTGTTACTAGTGAGAGAATTAAAGCATACAATTGTAAATTAATCGAGATCTGGAAGTGTACTTTCCAAGAACAGATTTCGAACAACGAAGAAATGAACTTTATTTTAAGATATTTTACCAAGCGATATCGTACCGCGTGCGCGAGAGCGTGAGCTGTTGCGCATCGAGATGTTCAAGTATTAGAGAAAGTGCTAAACGCAAGTTTGCGAGCGGCCGCGCACGGGGACCTTAATAACTTAAGCTTTATATTCATAATGTAAAATATTTTTCATCCAGGTAAGGGGCAACGCAATATATTGTTATCCGCTCATTACATTGTACTATTCCGGAAATTGCGCGATCGTGCCCAGATAAATCATTTGGCGCGACAGATCTACCCAGAAGACACACAATTTCTAAGAGTAGCTTACGGAGATGCTCTTTACAACCGTACGATTATCTTTTACTTGGTTTAAAACAAGATACACCCACCAATTGTCGATTTCATACATCGATCTTTTTCAATGATTGCTACTATTACGTATAAGTACAACAAAAGAAAATAAAACACGGTGATTACGGCAACTAGCTGCCAGTCGAGTTATAATGGCATCGAAAACTCGTCAACGACCACCGTTTGAACAGCAAGTCAGTGGTTGATTTAAGAACATTGTATCACTTGACCGTCGAACAATGAAAAGCATTAGTTCTGAAAGCGGACTTTAAACTAGTTAAACATATTTGTGAATGCGCATTGAATGTTTTGGTTGGTAACGTGCCTATCAGTAAAGATCATGAATCACGACTACGTAAATACGTACCGATTTTACGAAAGTTAGCTGAACGTAATGTTAATTTGACGCGTAAAAAGAAACTAATTGTTCAACGAGGAGGATTTTTACCGGCTCTTCTAGCACCTTTGATTGGTGCAGTTCTAGTCTGATCACGCTAAAAATATGGTACTCGTACTTTCGTGTGGAATTTATGAAAAGACAGGTAAATTTGGATGGTTGTATTACAAAATCTGTTCAAACACCAGGTACGGTGACTAGTAGGCTTGATGCGGATATGAAAGATATCTTGATCTGAATGATGGACGAGCGAGAAAAATGGTATCTTAACAATCAGTTATTACAAAGGTACCGTCACTTTATAATTAATAAAACATGAATTGAAAATTTCAATGATATGGATATTAACGAGTATATAAAAGTACCATCATCTGTAAAAGCAGCACAGATGTTACGATTCTTGAGAAGATGTGGCAGAGCATCGTGACATGAAAACGAGAAATTAATGATAGATGGCGTGTCCGAGAAAGGTATGAATATAATACATTTGGTGAATGACGCTCTGATAAATAGAAAAAGATTACCACTTTCAGGACGTACTCAGTTTGCTGAGTTACTCCGTCAAGCGTCAGTTTTTAGAGAGTACATTGGAAACGTACAAATTTGGAACGAAATTAGTAGAGCTATCGCTAATAAACGCAGAAGAAATAGAAGTAAAATTGAAAAAGCAATTACGCACAAAAATAAAAAAAAACAAGAAGAAAAATTCAGTAAAAAATAAAAAGTATGAAATAGCACGGAGAGAATTAAGAACACAACATTGAGAAAAATAAATGAAAAATTGGCCCGGTTGTACTATAGACTCCCGGAACCAACAGCATATGCAGGAGCTGACAAATTGATACATGCAATACGTAAATAAAAAAGCTTGAGAGTCAAGATGCATGCAATAAACACAAATTGATTAGCCGTAGATTTGACATGAGAATGGTATTTGGGAAGCTAATTTAATGAACTTAAGACAATTGAAAAATTTTAACGAAGATTACACGTTCATAGTAATCGTTGTAGATGTGGTTAGCAAGTAGGTGTGGGTTGAACCATTGTTATCTAAAATCGGTGAATATGTTGCTAGAGGTTTTGAACGTGTCCTTTAAAGTTCTGAAGATCGTATATCTGTATGTTTACAAACTAATAATGGTCCAAGAAAGGGGTCATTTACAGAGTTGTACATAGTCCCGGTGTTAAAGCAGCAGTTGCTGAAAGAGTTATTAGAATATTAAAAAGAAAGACTGTGGAGGTTATAATACACCAGACCAAAACGTTTAGCTACCAAGATGGTGCCTACTACTGTTACGCATTTAAACGCTACGGAAGCTCGTAAAAATCTGGATTCTAAATATACTTTCAATACAAGTTGCGTCGCGATAAATATAATATCGGTGATTTAGTTCGTGTCAGTCACGCGAGAAACATTTTCCAAAAGGTTACGAACGTTGTTGGTCCGAGGAAGTTTTTAAAATTTATCATGTTTCTACATCTCGATACCAGCGACCATCATCACAACAGTTAAATAAATCATTCACTAAAAAAATCGTTATTGGTCTGGAGTACAACGATTTAGGAGAATATCGTGTGTTTCCTGTGGTACGACTGCTAGCTGCAGATTTGATCGATATAGTATTTTCTAAGGAAGGTTGGTCCGAGTTTTGCTTAATTCTAAAAGAAATTGATGGGTATTCTCGAGGTCTTAAGGATGAAATATATGACCAAAAGTTTACGGTCATGGGTGGATTTAGAGATACATGTACGCACACAATGACAAGGTGACTGCGATTAAAGAGGATCATAGACCGATACATGGACCTCCTTTAAAGCGTTTTCGTCGTAAGATAGTTATACTTATTATTATTATTTATTATTAAAAAATGTGAGTACATGTATCAGCGAAAGATTCGAAAGATCCGAATCCGAGGTTGGTTTTACTCAAACACCACCAAAATTTTTTTTAAATCGCGAAAAACTGTGAAAAATCACTGAAAATCGTATTTAAGTGCGTGGGTTAAAGACAAAAAAATTTTTTATGAGAGTATTATACGCGATTTTTATATATTTTGATGCGCTGAATTTGAATTCAGGGTTTATTCTACCCGTACACCCTTGAAAGTGTGAAAAAATGGTGCAAACCTATGCAAAATCGAGAAAAACTACGAAAAATCGTGAAAATTCGCATTACGTCCACCATTGATAGACCCATCAAAGTATCTCCTTCCTCCACTTCATATCAAACTTGGTCTAGTAAAACAGTTTGTTAAAGCTCTGAATGAAAATGGCGATTGTTTCAAGTATTTAGGAGAAAAGTTTCCCGCAATAAACGACGCTAAATTGAAAGAAGGTATTTTTGATGGTCCTAAAATTCATGCTCTATTTGAAGACAAAAATTTCAACACAAAAATGACTGCCATTGAGAAAGCTGCATGGCAAAGTTTCTCAAATCTGTATGTGAGAACTTCTTAGAGAATAAAAAGAGTGAGAACTATGTGGAACTTGTCGAAGAAATGTTGAAAAATTTCAAAAATTTAGGTTGCTTGATGAACTATAAAATGCATTTCTTATATTCTCATCTCGACTACTTCCCTTATAATCTTGGAGACTGCAGTGAAGAACAAGGAGAACGATTTCATCAAGATATAAGTGTAATGGAGACACGATACCAAGGAAAATGGGATGTCAACATGATGTCAGACTTTTGCTGGATGCTTAAAAGAGACACTTTGAGTAACAGCAAAAAAAAAAAGAAATCCCTTACATAGGTCATTTGAAGAAAAAAGAGTTCGTTAAAGAGGAAAAGGGAGTAGAGCAAACAGAGTTGACGTTATAAGTATAAAAAAAGGAAAAAAAAACAAAAATCATGATTCTTGAATGACACTTACGTTTTTTTCTTTCTCACCATATAATGTTACATTTTAAGCGATTTTACAAGATTTTTTGACATTTTTTCTAGGTTGGGAGGATATAAAAGTCAACTACTCACCAGATCTTTACACGTGATTATTTGTGAAGTGCGCGGTAACACTTGTAGGGACACCCGTTGGACATCCTCCGGATCACCGACGACGCCTTCGTGTGTTCGTGTGACTACAGATAGGACGGCAACAATCTTCTTTTCCATGAGGTAAGTATCCCATTAAACCATAATGAAGACCAGTGATTTGAGCAACAACATGTAGATAAAAAAAAGGAACGTAATCCTTCAGTCTTGGTAACGAGAGTAACTCGGACCGAGTTAATAAACTATTTATTTACGTGTGACCTAACCTCTCCTGTCACTCCCATTTATCCTTGAGATATTCATGTGTGTTTATTTCTTTATATCCTCTAACTCCTACTACTACCTTTCTAAAAATTAATCTTTATGTTAATTACAATTTTAACAACCGTATACTCTAATATAAACAATCTTTTCTTTCTTTTACAGGTACTGACCGAGCAATCACGGTGAGGAGGCAATTAGGATGGAGTTCGCCGCAGGTTATCATGGGATTTCCAAACCGTATCTCCACACAGTCAGTCCTGCAAAATGTACCAGAGCCTACAACGCTTAACAAGACAGAAGGTCTTGTTTGTGCCCAGGTAAGCGGTTCCAGTCTTAGTATGAGGATAGTTAGGGTTATTCGTTATTCGCTCTACAAACATGTATTAATTTCTAATATTTCTTTTTCTGGTCCAAGGACAAACAAGAAGAAGGATAAAATTCCCCTTTCATTAATAAGCTTTGAGCTTTTAATTTAAATTTTATTATTCCCCTGTGAGGTTTCTACCTCACAATACCCCCTCCTAAGACTAGACACGCAAGAACAGAAAAAAGGAGGCAGTGGACTGTTTAGCCATCGATTACACTTCATACCGGGAACACACATAACCCATAATACATACATGTCCTCATCCAATCCAACATCATTAAAAATTTTCTGCCCATAAGCCTATAATTACATGACTATTCCATAAATAGAAACAATATGCAAACGCACTGTACTACTATAGCCACAGCAAAAAAATCTACACCCAACCGATACTTACTATTCCACTCCTTAGTTTTCATACTTATTATGATCATATTATATTTATTCTTTTTTTCTCCATAACGTAACATTCCTGATAACTTCTCTCTCTCTCTCTTTTTTAAGGTGGGGAAAATAACGTTACTCCTAGTTCGGTTAGCTCGGGAAGTACGTTTTGTGGGTAGCAAACGGAAAGTAGGCTGTGTGAGAAGCTCATAGGTGGTGTTGGCACCGAGGCGTTGAGTTATCTGTATTTCCCACTCTTGACTTCGTGTAACCTCCTGTAGCGAGCCTTGGAACACCGTGAACGCGACCGCATATTCTCCTCTCTTCGACCACAATTAAAATACATGTTGCCCGCGACGGGCTTAGGGCATTTTGGATGTGCGTGACCCCGTTGCCAGCATCCGAAGCACGCTTTGTACGGCGGATTGATCTTCGGATCGACTGGAATCGGTTCTAGGCTGCCGAACCTGTCTCCCGTTGTTGGGAATGGGTGAGGAATTGTCGATGTTGGGGAAGAGGGGCGACGTTCGCCGTTGTTCCCCCACGGATCACTTTTCGAGGGATTTGGTCAGTACCTTCTTTGATTGCATCACCGGATCACCGATGGAGACTTCCGTGGGTTAGCTGGCTTCTCCTCCCCCACTATCCCTTCTTTAGTTGTTCCTTCCCCGGCCATCACTGCCGCTCCTACCTCTGGTATCGGGAGTAGAGATGGAGGCGGAGATGCCAAAAGGGTATACCGAGGGAACCTCGGTTCCATCCCTCCTCCGCTGGGTGGATGAATGCAGGTGGCACGCATGTCCTCCCTGAACATCGTGTCGAGCACGTCTGTCCAGCTGGTACCAATTGGCGAGCTCCGGAGGCAGTCGGGAGTAGTCCTCCCGCGAGGGGGTTGGTCCCTGATCGATAGTGGCAGTGGAGTGTAGCCACGCCGATAATTTCTCCACCGCGTCCTCTTCATCTGGGCCTAATATTGCTCGAAGTCGGGACGGGGTAGAGGGTAGGAGTTCGGCCTTTTCTTTCTATCTTGCCCTCGGTTCTAGACATCTTGGGAATATCCATAAGAAATAAAATATTTCCGAAATGACTAAGTGGTACGTCATAATTTAAAATCATTCACTTCTTATTCATTCAATCTTCGGGGAGGGATATACTTTTTTATCTCGCGGACGTGCACTTTCGCGTTTATTTTCTCCGATTCCATGTCCAATAGATACACGGTCGGAGATAAGACCTTAATGATTTTGGTGGTTTTGGTGATTTTGATGGTCCTTCGTATTTTTCTCCCAACTTTGCGGAAAATCTCGTCACGGCGTTTGATAATAAATGGGTTCTACGGACTACCCTATTTCCTACGAAAAATTCAACATTCCGTTTATTTTTATTATATTCCGTTCTTTGTCTTTCGTGAGCGTCATACAAATGTCTCGATACTAAATCTCTCAAAGCCTCTAACCTTTTCGTCCTCTCTATCCAAGTTTATGGGGTTTACTTTCAGTACCAATTTATTTCCTTCAACGTTTCTCCTTAAACTTTTTACTGGGTGAGGATATCTTCCAAAATTCAAGAAAGCTGGAGAGACCTTCGTGGAGGATTACGTGGCCATATTTACAGTATGTCGGAATTCGTGGATATGTTCATCCCGGCACCGGTAGTCTTTCTTTACGAACATTGAGATCATAGTCTTAATGGTCCGGTTACTTCGTTCGACAGGGTTTACTTGAGGATGGTAAGAATTGGAATTTACATGTTTTATTACATATTCCTCTAAGACGGCCTTCAAGTACTTATTTTCAAATTCTTTTCCGTTGTCGGATAGGAAATATTCCGGGGTTTCCCACCTAAATACTATCAGATCTTCCAAGGCTTTGGATACTGCTTTTCCATCGGCGTTCCGTATAGGTTTCACTTCGATCCATTTAGTAAAAAGGTCTTGGAAGACTATCAAGTATCTATTTCGACTTTTGCTAGGTGGGAATTCCATTAAATCCGCTGCAACTACACGCCATGGTCTATCAACTACCCTAGTTTCCATCATTCCTTGTTGCCCTGTCTATGCCACCTTACACTATTGATAGCCTTGGCATTGCTGGATATACCGGTAGATATCGTACTACATTCCTTTTCAATAGTAGATTCGCGCAATTCGATCGTACGTCTTCTCAATTCCTCCGTGTCCTACCTATGGCTCATCATTCCCTTCATTAATTACTTTCTTTTTATATTCGAGAGGATCTACTAATTTCCAATTTTCTTCTTTATCTATTGTCGGGTCCAAGAGAAGGTCGCAAACTATACAATATTCCATCATCGATTTTCCGGGCGCTTCTTCTATGTGAACATCAATGTTTCTCCGAAGGAGGTTATCAGAATGATCAACCACTACTAGCAACAAAGCATGTTAGTCCTAATAGGATGTGATGCAAACGCAGATCATAATATCATGGGGCAGCTCCAACGTGGAGTGCATCATCATCGTGGAGTTGGATATCCTCAACATAGGAAGTATACTTACTTTTTAAAATTCCATAAGGGCTGAGGTTATTGATATGTCACTGTATTCCTCTCTGATCACCATGGAGGTAGAGAGTGGGTCACTAGAGGAAACTCGGTTTTTCAGGAACTCCAGACACACAAGCTGGGAGAACTTCAAACGAAACCTGATGAGGAATCTTGTGGAGCTGCCAGGGGCCGCAAAGGACATTTCCATGCTAAAAGAGGCAGCACGGAGGCTGACTGAATTACTCCACCAGGTCTTTGAGAAAAACTTTTCCATAATCAAGAGGAAGCCTAAGGGCCAAATCTGCTAGTAGTCAGATCAACTACAACAATTGAAAAGATCCCTTCGGAAACTATACAAGAAAGTTAGACAAGGAAGACTCACTTGGGCTACATACAATGAGGAAAGATATCACTATAGAGCTTGAATTAGAAAAGGTCAGAAGGAAAGTTGGATCACCTTTTGTGGGGTAGAAGTAGAGAGTCCCAGTCAAGGGGTAACCCATGTCTCCCGAGGCCTGATACAAGCCCCGACACGAGGACTCAAATTACTCATTTTGTGAAAACTGATCTGAAAAAGGAATGTATCAACAAAGTAAATTTTCAACCATTATTTTATTTTCACTATGTTGATGACACCATAATATGTAAGCCTGAAAGTAGATTAAATACAGTGCTTGAAACATTTAATTGTTACTATAATAGATTGCACTTCATGTATGAAAAAGAAAGAAATGGTACTATTAACAATTTAGAATTATCATTAATTAGAAAAAATTCGAATAGAATTATTACAAATTGGTATAGAAAAAATACTTTTTCAGGATATTTTTAAAATTTGTTCATGTCATTCTACACAGCAAAAGAGGGCTGTGGTATATACTTTGGTAGATGAAGCCATTCTATTATCTCATCACAAAATTTCGCAAATCTAACCGTCAAATTGGTTGCAAATATTGTAATGCAATACTATTGTTAGATGCCGAACTTTCATTAAAGTGGCCATTGGCAAGTAAATACTTGGCTTTGTTTATATCCCTGCATTACAAAAGAGATACCAAAGTTAGGATAAGATCCATTTCCCGGAGATCAGGTACTTCCCTTATTAGTCATCCATTACACAGGTATTACCAGTAGACTAAAAAGTCAATTTTAAATGTGATTATCGTTTCTATCTCTTTTGCAGTTTATGATTCTAGTCAATTTTTAATAGATAGTATTTATGTCGTCACTGTTTTTAATATTTATTTTTTTTTATTTATTTATATCCAGAGTTACAAAGATTCCACATACATCATATATAAAATACATAAAATATACAAAATCATGCACACAACATTCGCAGGTGGTTACAATGCAGCAATTATCTTACAACAGTAACCCAGAACAACTCCTCGAATCCTACAGAGAGAAATATAATTCCCTGTTCGTAGATCCGGATTACAATCTTAAAACTAAAAAACAATGTTGGTTAGCTTCGCTGTGATATCACAGCAATAGCTTGGAACCATACTATCATTCATCCTTTTTAATTCATTCATAATTGGTTTCTTGACGCTACCATTCCACATTTATTTATTTATATTTTTTTAATGTCTATAATTAATTTTATGTTAATGGACAGTACAATTTTGACGTAATATAAAAATTAATTTATTAAATATTAATAAAATTAGACGCGTAGTTAAATTAAAAAGTCAAGCCTTTACACAGTAATATTTGGTGTCACGCTGCACATGACTATGGGTACGTTCCGATACGGCAACAGTAAATCGCCAGTTATGAATTTGGCAACAGCGCAACGTCAATTCCATGTTTGACGTCCCGCAATGGTTAGAAACAGTATTTAACTACTGGAACTACGTTTTGCATCATCTGTGAATATAATAAAGTTAATTTCA
Source organism: Theocolax elegans (assembly GCA_026168455.1). Classification (NCBI taxonomy): domain Eukaryota; kingdom Metazoa; phylum Arthropoda; class Insecta; order Hymenoptera; family Cerocephalidae; genus Theocolax; species Theocolax elegans. Next base: position 42,012,038 of record CM047425.1, read on the forward strand.
TTGTTCCTAAATATTCCTGTTTTATCATTAGTGTGATGACGACTCAGTGATGCTATGATTGTAATTCAAATGTTAAACATTCAATATATTGACAAGTAGTAAGTAAAATGTTACTAATTGCTAGACTTAAGATACAAAACCTATAATTATTTATGTATATTCAAATGTATTCGTTATATAAATAAAGGTATAGCCTGAAGAGAAAGATGAAAAGTCATCGGAACGTTGCCATCTAATTAAAAGTGTGGTATATTCGCCAAGATTAAGAAATATTCCTTTAAAATAAATTATGTGAGGATGATAAAGATACGTCTATCAAAAAAGCTATTATACAAACACACTATTAGTTTTCAGTAAAAACTATATTTACTACACATATATTAGCTGCTCCTTGCATGTAAAATAATTCTGTTCTATTTATATTATATATCTATAGCATATATATATCAAATTTGTAGTGCCGTCGGTTTTCCGAACGAAGTTATATAATAGATAAGGTCGGTTTTATATTATCAAATATTTGTTATAGATTTCTCAAAAATTAAAATAATCAGATAACATAATTAATTTGCGTAAAACCTCATAATATCGAAACGATAAGAAAATATTATTCTTAATGATATTTGCAGAATATAGATAATGAATTTTCCCGATTATTTAACAATATTTGTGAAGATTCTAAATTTATATCTATTATTATATTAAAATGCTTCCAATTTTATGCTTACTCATTTTTCAGAACAAAATTTTTATGCCTGTATACACGGATTAAGGAAAGCAGCAGCGACAGCGCTGCCGGCAGTGCCGGGACATCTGCCCATAGCAGCCACACACATACTACCGATTACAACATGGTGGGGGGCCCGGCGCTAAATTTCGTTTTGTCTAGCAACGAGTGCAAATCTGCTCGGTATCTGTTTTTCGGTGATGTGTCCAAACAAAGCAATCGACTATATAAGTGATTTTGTAATACATATGTGCATTTTCAAACATATTCTTTAAAGGATTTTAACTGCGTTATGGATGGGTATGTACAAAAGACGTTGGGGAATTGGAATTTGTAAGATCTTCTATGCTTTCTCACGAGTATTTATATTTATTTATTTTAATATAGATCTACAAAACTTAGAACGTAGGAGTATATGTTATATCAATAACACGTGTACATATAGTATCAGATGGAGTTGATTTTGTATAGCTAGTAATTTTGATTTTGATTAATATTTTTAGAGTAAAAACAATTGACAAAGAAAAGTTTTTGTCTTGAAACGATGATAATATTGACAATATAGTGCCAGGAGAATGCGAATTGAACGATAAATTTAGTAGCATGTATTAAATGTTTAAGAGGTTTCCGGAATTCAATGCTACTGATCAATGTAGCAATAGTGCAATGAGACTACCATTTTAAAATATTTCAAATTGTTTATCGAATAACAATAATAATGTATAAATATATAATAGAAAATAGTAACGTCACTTAAGAATTAGACGACGATGATCCTAAAATAAATGCTAGACGAGTTTTTCAAATCGACAAAACTGTTATAGAAAATGCAACGTTACCAAAAAATGTCGGAATAAACAATTTCCGTTTCCGGTGGAAACGCCGATAAACTAAGTTTTTTTATAACAAAGAAAGAAACACCTGCACGGCCGACTCTCTCAGACGGAATTCCGTTGAATTAAAAGTAGACCGGGTTCTAGTAATCACCACCGAAAATTGTCTTATCGAATATCGAATATAAATATGATATATGTAGATAATAGCACTATCTTACACATCTCTTGAAGAATATACAGTACGATATAATGAAATTCACCCGTTACAATTCGCGTTCCCATCTATATTATGTATGCTTCGTGACTACGCGCGCCCTACTACCGTATCTGTTATCTATCCGCGCACGCACCTGTTGATAATATGGCCGATTGGACTCGCGCGTGTAAACACGCAGGCACCGTTGCCCGTATATCGGTCTTTTTCTATCGCGTCGCGCCCGGGTGATCCGCGAAGTTAATATGTGTGTGTGTAAGTGTAAGTGTGAAGTGCGCGTACATATCTCCCCGGCCGTACAAGATACGCCAGCTTGACTACGGCAACCCCCACCAACGCTACCACGAGGGACACCGCGTACACAATGAAGGCATTATATATTATTAATTAATTCCATATTAACATCTTTTTCCTTTACAGGTGCCGTGGTCCTGGAGAAGCTGACCACCCAGGGAACCTTCGTCTACGTTCAACAAGGAACCCGGAACTATCATCACCGACTCATTAGCTTCACATCAACGATGAATAAATTCTCTCACCAGGTAAATAATAGCTTTAATTATATTTATCAAAATCAAACCATTGCTAATATTTTATTCTTATTGTTTAAGGTAACCACAATGATGGAAACATCACAAAAAATTAAAAAACAAAGCTTACAGACACTTTTACACGCAAAGTAAATTTATATTTATTGTATTAATTTCTGCATTAGTTAAAATTGCAATTATAAACTATTTATTAAATTGTCTACTTTAGTTTAGAGAAATAAGCCACTGCATAAATTATTGAGCGCTGAAAATAATTTAATGGGATGCTTAGCACTGTTGTAAAAATCAATCAGTGATATGATAATCGAATATGAATTGTTAGGAACGTTACAATCGCAAGTTCCAATAGCGTAAACTTCTGTTACTATTATAATAGTTACATAATTTAAAGTGATACTTAAGATAGATAAACACAGTATTATATTCTTACGAATATTTGATAAAATTGATTTTTTTGCCACAATTACTACTTTATAGCATTTTCATTATGTTGGATAAATTTTTACACACATACCCATCCACAGGCACATATTCGCATATATAAATGTATATGTTTAAATACATGGATAATACAATATTTGCAACATAAACAATGAAAGATATCTGGATTTAGTCGTATCTGTGACAGATATTTTTAAGTCAGAAAAGGCTGCACTATATTACGAATCTGGATACACAACCCACAGGGTAGTGAATGGAAAACAAATTATGGAGAAAAACAATGCTAGTGGTTTGTTGCGCCAGTCTCATGATCGATGGAAAGATCGGTTACGTAGGACTAATATTTTTAAGGTAACTTACGTACAAACGAAATCTAATTCTGTCAGCGATGGTAATAATTAAGAATTTAATTTTTTTCTGGTATCCTATATATTGAATTCTTAAAAAAGTAAATAATTTTTAATAACGACCACATAACCTGATTTGTCCGTATTAGATAAAACAGCATGTGATTTACAAGCTCATGAACAAATTGAAATAAAGGAAGTATGGAAAAAATCATAGTCACAGGTTCAAAACAGTGTACACAAATAAAGGTGGACTACAAATTATTAATACGTATGGAATCTTGACAAGCACCGCAGCTAGTAAGTTTTTATAAAGTAAGGGGATGATGGACTCAAAAGGCCTCATTTTTTATAATTTGTAAACAAAAGAATAAATTTTTGAAAAAATCCTTAACGTCATGCCCTTAGAACATTTTTTCTAGATTTATAATTGATTATTTTATTATGATGCTTGCGTTAAAATTTTATGCTTTTTTGACTAATAATGTCCGTCCAAAAAATATTTATCAATTATTATTAAAAATTATTTTTCAAAAAAAATAAAAACGTCATGCCGTCACTTTTATTTTAATCTATATGAATTTTTTCAGATTTTTAATTTATTGTTGTACATATGTTTTTTATGTAAAGGTATAGCTCACTGTAATTTTGGTCTGACATCCCGTTAAGTTGGAATTTATAACATCTTCAATTGTACATTAATTTATGGTTTAGGTATCTTCAGATTTTGAAAATCAAGTTACTCTTGAGAAACAAGATAAGAAGTATCCGGTATTGATATTAAATATATTGAAGGAAAACTGGCATAGAACAGCTAATGTTATAATCAAAGTGGTAAAAAAATGATCTTCAGGATAAACGTAAAGAAAATTCAACCGATTATTCTTGATTATACCGATTTATTCCAAGTACTAAAAGTTAACGAAACTTTGCACAATGGCGGTTATTGAACATATTAATTTTCATATAAATTATAAATGCATATTATATAAAAGTAACTTATGTTTGAAACCAATTACGTTTCAGAGCATAAAAATGCTCTTGCATTTATACTACTCGTCTCGCTATTAAAGCACCCCTACAGAAAACCTCGAGATTGTACTTGGGCAGTTATACAGAATATTGAGGTAAACATTATTCGTTTTATCTTCATTTATCGTCATTAATCTTTCTTATTTTAACTTTATTATATTTGGACTCTTTATAGTGTTGCATGAAATAGTGACCCTAATATGCTACGTGTATAAATTAAAAAAAAGAAAGGCGAACTGTAGGTAGACAAATAATTAACGATTTTGTTAACGAGATAGAGAATATTTCTAAAGTTTCGTAGCATGAAAGAAATAGCTGATATATCATTTATAGTCTATAAGCAAAACGTTTTTGTTATTAAAAAAATCGAAGTTTTTATAATTAAAGAATTAATAAATTATTTTGTAATAATATAATGGATATTTACAAAGAAATACTCAAAATTACCTATGAATTATACAGCAATTTGAACCTTTCAAGAACATATATTCAGTTTGTAATTGACATGATGCACAATCTAATTGCAAATATCTACAAACCATTTTTGTATAAAAAATTATCTGAGAATTTGTAAAGATTAACCTACTACAAAAAAAATGGTTTACTTTCAGAGTACTGTTTAATTGCCACTAAAGAAATCATTACATCGAACGGAAAAAAGCTTCTTATACAAGACAAAAATATTGTAATGATACACATACCTCTGAAGAAATCGTTTAAGAGTTTACTTGAGATCGATGGCTCATATAATAACTCTTACGGAGTATACGGAATTTCTCAACAATGACAATACATCAATTACAAATTTTATTTAAGGTCAGCTATGTCAAAAGCAGAAATCAAAATTTGATAAAACTGGTGTTGCTTTACCTTTATTCGTATATTCTAATGATGTAGAAAGAGGAAATAGTCTAGGTTCTCATGCGAAAAATAACGAAATCGGAGCAGTCTACGTAACATTACCTTGCTTTCCGTCGAATTTTGCATCTAAACTTGCGAGCATTGTTTTGTCAGACTCAAATAATAGAAAACAGTACGGTAATGCTGCTATTTTAAAAGCATTCAGCGAAGAACTTAATGATCTGCGTAACAATGGAATTGATTTAATTATAAACGAGAAAAACGGAGTGCGAAACGTTAAAGTATATTTTATAACTAGTTTGATACTCGGAGACAATCTTAAAATAAGTAGTATCTTTGGATTCTCATCATCTTTTTCAAGAACATTATGGTGTTGAACATGTTACGCGAACTCGAACGTTATGTCTACTTCAATATGCGAAAATGAAAATTTGTTAAGGACTACTACGAAATACAAAAAAGATATTCAAAAAATGCATTTTTCGGATAGTGATATCAAAGAAGAATGTATTTTTAACGCCGTAAAAGATTTTGCCATAATTGAAAACTCAAGTGTAGACATTTGTGACATGGCAGTAGTTATGGTGGTACTATGGACAGACACAACAAACCCCACCACCTACCCACTGACCTCGAGTAACCCCGTCTATGACAGCTACTCGAGGTCAAGGTCAGGTTTGTTGTGTCTGTACATAGTACCACCACTCTTAAAAATCAAGGTTATTAGAGAGAGAGAGAGAGAGAGAGAGAGAGTGAGATTTTGATTTTGATTTTGAAAGCATTTATTATGCCTAGGAGGAAAATCCCCCGTAAGGCAAGAACAATATAAAAATATATAAAATATAAAATATAAAAATATATAAAATATAAAATATAAAAAATATATAAAATATACAAACAAAAAATAAAAATACATAAATACATAATTTTCAGAATAATAAAATCACAGCGCATTTTACAATAAACAATTAGTTAAACCATACAGCAGACTTATAATTCTGACTAAATACTGATAACAAAACCTAAAAAACTAAATACCCGCAAATTTGTACAGAGCTTTAATTCAACTGGTAGACTGTCCCATAGGTTCATGGCCTGAATGGTGTAAGATTTTTCATACGTACTTGTAGAAACGACTTGTCTATCAAAGCACGATTGATTAGTACGCTCTGAACGCCTTATATCAGGATTTGGGGTAGGGAATAGCGCATACAAGTATTCTGGTTTCCCAGTGGTTATTACCTGATAGGTAAGGACACCCATATAGTACATCCGACGCTTACTCACTGTTAACCATTTCAATTTCTTATAGTAATCACACATTCTTGCATCCTTTCTAAGACAAAAATTGAACCGTACACAGACATTCAAGAGACGCTGGAGTTTCGTATTTAAATAGTCCGGGATATCACAATATACAATGCACGCGTAATCAAAGCATGGTAGCACCAATGCTGCAACTAATTTTTTCTTCATAGCTATTGACAAAAAATTTCCGCGGTTTCGCAACTTATGAAGTATGCCGTGAACTCTCGAAATTATGCCCGAAATATGTGTATTCCACTGCAAATTTTCACTAATTATAACTCCAAGATTTTTTATTGATTTAACTAATTGAATCACCTGACCGTTTAATATAATAGGTGAGAGAGAGAGAGAGACAGACAGAGAGACAGACAGAGAGAGAGAGAGAGAGTGAGATAGAGAGAGAGAGAGAGAGAGAGAGAGAGCTTAATTAAAATATTTTTATTTACCAATAGAGACTTCGTCGTCTTGTTCTTTCTTCTTCTCGTGAACGTCGTTAACCAGAAAACTCACAACTGATCGCAATCCCGGCGGATGATAATCTGACCACTATTGCAAGCTTTTGCGCTTCAATCACCTATCTCCCACCACCCATACCCTAAAATTTGCTGACGTTTAAATATTGTAGCCATCGCAAAATTAGTTTCGCACGTACTAGTTCTGATAAATATTGCAAAATTTACAAAAATTTGTTCCCACTCTGTGGCTTATTACTCTGACTATTTCCTTTATATAAATATGAATTTACGTATTTTAACGATATAGATGAAATACAATCGTTAAAGTGGAATTTTAAAAGTTATACATTTAAAAAATAAATAAATGGAATCCCAACTAAATTGCAGTATACCTCGTACGACGGATTGAAAGAATATGTGTTGCCTGTAATGCTAATAAATTCCACAATAACGATTTTAAAGGGTTAAATCCAGGTTGTAATAAAATTAACAACCAATTTGATTTTAAAAGTTGTACGACGTTTCGTCTGCCAGGTTTTGCAGACCTCTTCAAGTACTAGTTTATTGAACACAAAAAATTAGGGCCAAATTCAACGAGAATAAAAATTTTACGAAAAAAGACATTGTTCTTACCGTTAAAAATATAGAAACTAAATTTGATACATTCGAAATCAGCAACGAAGTAAAAAATGAAATTCGAAATATAATAGTTAACAATATAAAAGGTGAAATTAATTCAACAAAACACGTGAGTAGTAATGAAAAATCGTTTGCAAAAAATGTTAGAATCACACAAGATTTTCTAAAAAAAAACCCAAATATATTTTTCACGCATGCTGACAAAGGAAATCTTACGGTCTGTATGTATAAGACTGATTACATAGAAAAAATGAATACACTGTTAAATGATGATAAAGTTTATAAAATAGTTAAGAAGAATCCCTTAAAAAAATTACAGAATAATGTCTATAATATAATGAAACAATTAAATGAGAGTGAGTACTTGGGAAAAAAATACCATAACAATCAATTAACTCAAACTAATACTTGTTTGGCTAAAGCATATGGCCTTCCTAAAATTCACAAAGAAAACTTTCCACTCAGACCTACCTAAAATTAACATATAATTCTCTAAAAATGTCAATTCCTTCTCCCAAGTCTCGCATTAACAATAGTTTTGAATTTAAAAACATAATAGATAAGATAACGGTACCGTATGATTATATTATAATGTCTCTTGATGTGAGCTCTTTGTTTACTAATATTTCGTGCTCAGCTGTTCTTGACAGTTTAGATCGACGTTGGTCGCACATCCACAATAAATGTAAAATACCTTTTAGTGACGTCCGTAATATTGTAGAATTTTTATTTAATAACACATTTTTTAGTTTTAATGATAAATTTTATCAACAAGTTTTTGGATCACCAATGGGTTCTCCAATATCTCCTCTTTTCGCTGATTTAGTCATGGAAGATCTTGAAAATAATTGTTTGTTAAAACTGAAAAACTCATACAATTGTATTCCATTATTTTACTATAGATATGTGGACGACACTATTATGTGTATTAAAAAAGAACATGTTGATGTAGTTATAAGCGTTTTCAATAGTTATAGTGAAAATCTTCAATTTACTTATGAATTGGAATAAAAATAGCATTATAAACTTTTTAGATATTTCATTAATCAGATCAAATAACAGAATTTTAACTAACTGGTACAGAAAACCTTCAAATTCTGATAGAATACTTAATTTTTACTCAAATCACTCCGACCGACAGAAGAAAAATATAGTTTATAATTTAGTTGATAGAGCAATTTTACTGTCTCACACTGACTTCCATAATGATAATATAAATTTAATAAAACGTATTTTAAACCTGAACAACTATTCAAATAAATTTTATGACGAGGCTATTAATGAGAGACTTAGAAAAATTAAAATGTCGGTCAACTGTAAAGACAATAAAAAAACACCTTTTTTAGTTTTATCTCTACCCTTTTATCCAAACTTTTTTAAAAAATGCTCATATATGTTAAAAAAATTTAATATATCTACATTACCAATTATAAGCAACAAACTCAGTAACATCATACAATTAGGAAAAGATAAATTAAAAAAAATGGATATATGTGGTGCTGTTTATAAATTTAATTGTAAAAATTGTTCTGTATCATATGTCGGCGAAACAAAGAGAGCACTTAGAGAACGCATTTCTGAACATAATAAGTCACGTAATCCGGAGTCTTTTGTGAGTTTACACAAGAAGAATAAAAATCATGAATTCGATTTTGAAAATGTTAAAGTTTTAGACATTGAAAACTGCTATAAAAAACGTTTGATTTCTGAAATGCTTCATATTAAAAGTACTAAAAATACCATTAATAAGAAAGAAGATACTGTTATGTTGAGTAGAATTTACAACAACATCTTGTAACCGTTGAAAATTATTCTTAGAACTTGTAAAATCGTTAGACCGATCACATCCTTGTACTTCTGCGAATCTTATATACATATGTGAATCTTTTGTACACGTTATATATAACAATAACAATTTTTGAAATTTCACTTGACTCTACTCATCTACGAGTAATGGAAGATCATTGCTAACTGTTTGACATTTATGGTAAAGATTGTTTTGTTATATATAGTGTTTTTTGTGAATTGTTGTTATTTAAAAAATTTTTTGTATATTTATTTATAATTTTTTGTGTTCAATAAACTAGTACTTGAAGAGGTCTGCAAAACCTGGCAGACGAAACGTCGTACAACTTTTAAAATCAAATTGGTTGTTAATTTTATTACAACCTGGATTTAACCCTTTAAAATCGTTATTGTGGAATTTATCATAACCATGAAGGGTGCACTTTCTGAAAAAAATGTAATGCTAATACATACCCACATACAAGTATAATTTAAATTACTTACATCGCTTTACCGATATATCAATCGAAAATACAATTAAAATATTCTAATTTGAATAAAAAGTCATATTGTTGGTGTGATTGTACGTATTGAATCGATTAAAATCGATATCAAAATGATTTTCTTAATAAAATGTATTAGGAGAATAGAGCTGGTGAAAGAAGTATAACGCTATATTAAAAAGGCGGTGACACTTTGCACCTATAGCTGTCAAGGACCCCACTCCTCAACATTATATACGCCCACCGCTTTCTTTTATTCGTTAGATAAAGAGTATTCACCGCCTAAATCTAAAATTTCACTAGGTTTTGTGATGGCGGTCTAAACGGTGACTCGACCCGCCTTTACAATCGTCCATTAATTCGCTTTGATGAATACATCAATATTTCATGTTTAAAAAGGAGAAATCTTTATTCGTTGTTACTAGAGAAAAGAGAAACTCTTTACCACCAACTGAAGCTAAATTGATATTTGGGGATCGATAATCAATATTTTACAAATAATTATTTTATCGTTTTGTTATGTAAACCATTATACAAAACGTTTAATGTAATGATAAATCGTTACACCGCGATTTAAACGAATCGATATTTCGATAATTGGTAATCGATAACTCTTTTAAGATACATTTAATCAATTCGTGGTATTTAACTTTTGTATAGCACGAGAAGAGAAACAAAAAACCCTTATACCGCGAATTGATCCAATCGATATTTCGTGATCAATAATCGATATCTTTACAAATAATTATAACTTTGCTTTAATTCGTATGTCGCTGTATAAAGTGTTCAAATTGTAAGATGAAACCTATATACGGTGATTGAGTAAAATCGATATATCGATAATTGATAATCGATAACTCTTTGAATATTAATTTGATTAATTCGCGGTATTACCCTTTTTTATAGATTGACCAGAGATGAACAAAAAACTCTTATACCGCGAATTGATCCGATTGGTATTTATCGTTTAATCACGTTAATTAAAAATTAAAAGTATTAGGAGAGCAGAAAAATGTGGAGGTAAAGAGTTATATTGATTTCGTGAATATCATCTTTACCTCTGTACGATATTACGTTTATATAGTAATGGTAGAGACAAACAAAAAACGTCTATATCACGAAATGATTGAATCGATACCTCGTGATCGATAATCGATATGTCTACAAATAATTATTCTATCGCTTTTTCTCGTATGTCACCACATTAAGTGCTTCGAACACAGAAAAAAATGGCTATGTCGCGAATTGATTGAATCGATATTTCGAAGATCGATAATCGATAACTCTCTAAATATTAATCTGATCATTTCGCGGTATTACACTTTTGTAACGTTTGATCAGAGACGAATAAAATATCCTTATACCGCGAATTGTTATAACCATTATTGAGAAAGTTATCGATTATCATTCGTCAACTTTCGGTCCAATCAATTCATGTTAGATACTGTAGCGTCACTCGCATCAGAAAAATGACAGTACATTTTCAAATTCGTGCAAAATTGTCAAATTTTCCCTAAACTCGAATTACATTGTAATTTTTAAGAATCCGCGTGACCGTGCGCATAACCAACACTTGGCTCGACAAATTTGCCCGGAAGACGCGAAGTTTTTGCAGGAGGCGTATCAGGACGCGGTGGCCGAACCATTTCACTACCTCCTCGTCGATTTGCGGCAGGATACGCCCGAAAATTGTCGATTTCGCGTCTGCCTGTTTCCCGATGACGAGTATCAATACGTGTATGTACCACGCAGGCATATAAAAACCGCCACCTCGAGCAATAGGCTTCCAGTTGTGCGTGTGTGATGGGTCGAGTGAGACGTCAGCCTTTCGGGCAAAGATATTTCGATGTTTTGAGGACGTTGTGTTATTTGAATGGTGCACAACGTGCCGCTTTACTACGGCTAGCAGATTCAAAACTAGTGAGGTATATGTGCGAGTGCGCACTCAATATTTTACGAGGAAATTACCCCTCACCAAGTCGTTCAAACGAAAATTGCGTAAACACGCCACGTTATTGCGCGCTCTTGCGGTCTCGTAAATCTTTGACGTTGAGGAAAAAAATTTTAATTAAAGCTACCGCCATTGTACCGTTGATTGTGAAACCTGTTCTATCGGCATGGAGCATGCAAGAAAAATGATTTTAATTCCGGCAGAGTGTGTCGGAAGTGCGACGACGACGACGACGATGATGACGGACAAGAGGAAGAAGACGAAGAAGTGTGTGGGGCAAAATATGTCGGAAGAGGCGATGCGAACGTTGGGTGGGAAGGAACCGTACACGGTGCAAACACCGGGCACGGTGGCACCGCGACTGGATGCCGAAATGAATAGAATTCTCCATTCCTCATCGAATTTGAGCGAGCGGGAAAAGTCAATGTTGTACGAACAGGCGCTGCAGCGATACCTGCGATGCACAAAACGAAATAATAATAATAATAATGATAATAGAGCGTTGAACGTAGAAAAAATAGAACAAAAAACGAAGAAGAAGAAGAGGAAGAAGAGGGGGGAGGAGGAGAAGGAGAAGGAGAAGAGACACGGGTTCGCGATAAGGTGGTAAATACACTGGAGCAACAGATTATCGACGGTATGCCAAAAAAATTTCGCGAAAAAGCAAAGAATCTCATCGGTCGATTGAAGCAGTCGAATAATATATCGTGGGACCAGTACGGTAGAATCACGCTAGATGGTACGCTACTACATCGCACTAATAACCTGACAGATCTCGTTAACGAAGCTATGAGGAGTAGAAAAAGATCACCACCACACGGCTACCATCAGTTTGCTCGTATACTGCGAAAAGCAGACATACCACGAGAATTTATTGGTAATAATCGTCTTTGGCAAGCTGTTGCCCAAGATCCATCGTTGTTGTCGTCGGATCAGTCTTCCACGTACGATTCCGCCACAGATTTCGAGGATAAGAGAGAGGGACGGGAGGAGAAGGAGGAGGAGAAAGAGGGGGAGCAGGAACCTGTAAAGGAAGTAAATTTTAGCGTTTTAAGAAAAAAATTGAAGAATAAAGATTTGCGAAAAAGGGGGAGGTCCGAAGACGAGGGTGTTAACACATCTTTAGTTTTACGCAAAAAACCGCGGGGAACTGAACCGCTAAAATGGAGTCGTCTGACGTGAATAAGCAGCAAGAAAGAATAAGTGGCGACTATAGTGCACTCGACAATGTGATCAATGGAATGCCGTTTGAGCTACATCTACCGGGATATCAATTCTTGGGGCCCGGCACGCACGTTGAGGAACGTCTGATGCGTGGTGAGAGGGGTATCAATCCACTTGATGCAGCCTGCCTCGAACACGATCTCGCATACTCGGATGAAAATGTTGACCGTTGGCGTGCCGATCGACGGTTAGCCGAGCGCGCTTTTTCGAGAATGTTGTCTAAAAGTGCGGATGGCGAGGAGAAAACTGCAGCTATTATTACCGTATTTTGCATGGTCAGCAAGATTGTTGTCGACAAGATTTTCAGACGTCTCAAAAAGTGTATAAGACGTCGTAAGCGACGGTATAGAAGATCAGTAGTAGATAAGGGAGAAGCAGATGAGGAGAACGCTTGAAAATTTGTATTACGGTTTACCGGGACCGACTGCCTACGCTGGTGGCGGTAAACTCTTGCACGAAACGCGTCAAAAATACCGTCCACAGGAGGTGGACGAGTGGCTTGAAAGTCAAGATGCACATACTTTGCACAAATTGGTGCGGCATCGATTTCCACGTCGAAATTACGCAGTTTTCAGTCCCTACGAGGTGTGGGAGGCCGATTTGGCTGATTTCAGATCGTTAAAAACTTATAATGACGAGTACACGTACCTGCTCGTCGTTATAGATGTGCTGTCAAAGTACGCATGGGTTGAGCCGCTCTTTGACAAGTGTACAAAGTCTGTTGCCGTGGCGCTTGAACGGATTCTCAGTGCTAATCGGGGTAAGCGTCCTCTGTACTGTCAAACAGACAGGGGTAAAGAGTTTGTCGGACGCGATGATAGTCGGTTGTTGAAAAAGAATGGTATTACATATAGGACCGTGCGCGATCCTGACGTCGAAGCAGCGGTAGCTGAGCGATTTATTAGAACATTGAAGGGACGTATTTGGCGCTATTTTACCCACCTACATACTAGACGATACATTGATGTGTTGCAAGATGTGGTCAAGTCGTACAACGATTCGTGGCACAGTGGTATAAGAATGCCACCTTCCACGGTAAATTTGCATAATGCGGCAAAAGCTCGGGAAAATTTGGCGCGACGCTACACGCTAAAACATGTACGACAGCCTAAATACCGTGTTGGTGACCTGGTACGGGTCAGTCGAGCAAAGACTGTTTTTAACAAAGCATACGAGGGCGGCTGGACACTGGAGTTGTTTAAAATTGTACGTGTGGATAGAGCGTGATTGCCAGCTGTGTACATTTTGGAGGATCTCGCGGGTGAGCGAATTGACGGGTTCTTTTACGAGCAGCAATTGAGCAGAGTACGAAAAGAGCTGACAAATTCGGTATTTGAAATTGATGAGGTACTTCGAAGTAGGGGTAAAGGCAATAAGAGATAATACTTTGTCAGTTGGAAGGGGTATCCCGAGAAATTTAATTCCTGGGTGTCTGGCAAGGATTTGAAGAATTTACAATGAAGGAGGAATTTTACATGACACTGCCGAGTAGTAGTAGCAGAAGTGTATTTCCGGAGAACACGGCTACACATTTTACGACACTGTTACCGCAAAATTTTTACTTGCACGGAGAGTGGTCTGTGGGTCTATATAAAATACATATACTACTCACTTTCCAGCATATATCATCGGAGGTGGAGGGGGAGGAGGATGTCATTCACGAGACGATATCGAAACGTCATCAAGTGCCGTTGAATGATGTACGTTTTGAATCGGTGTAGGAGAGAGTGTTACGGATTAAGCCTGAAGTATAGCACGATATTGCGAGTCTCTTGGAGGAAATAAACAGCCTTAATGGTGTGGAAGGTCATCTCACGTTTGAGGTTCAATGCGGCGGTTACATTCAAGTCACCTGTGCGTGTACAGAGGAGTGTGCAAATTACATTCACACATTCACTCTGTCGAAAAAACTATGTAGAATACTGGGTCTGGAAAATGAAAAAGTAGTCTCGTGTGTGGGCGAGGAGGAGCATCGTGTTATCGGTAATCGTCCTGCAAATCTGAGTAATGGAGTGTCAAATGTTTTGATGGTATATAGCAGTATCTGCCAGCCATATGTCACGGGTGACACAAACTCACGACTTCTGCGAGTTGTACCGTTACATTTGCAAAATTATACGTACGGTGCGACCGAGATAAGAGGTTTCGCACCAGTCATGTATCTACCACTACTATCCTCGTTCTTCCAAACAATCGAGTTTGATATAAGAAATAAACAGGGTAAATCTGTACCATTTGACTATGGAACGTTGACCGTGATACTTCATTTCAAACGCACAGGCTAAAAAATGTCAGATTTTGACGAATTGTTTGGCGGTTAGGGGGAGGAGGAACTCAACAGATTCACTAAAATGCAAAGTGGTGATGGTGGTTATCGTGCGCAGTTGGGTGGTGGTGTGGGTAGCTTTTTAAATGGTTTAAGTCGTCGTGCCATGCCTATGATAAAACGTGGTGGTGTAGCTGTCCGTAAGGTGGCCATTCGTGCAGGTGGACGATTTGCTGGTGACGTTGCTATCGACAGACTACCAATCAAAAATGCTTTTCGTCACCGGGTAAAAGAAGGTGGGGATAATGTTAAAAGAAAGTTTCAAAACGCATTGGACAAGATTGTTGATGGTCCACCGTCAGCTGATACACAAGAAGAAGAGGGGGAAATAGAATATAAGAGGAAACGTAAAGTACAAATACCTCAATCTGTTGGAGTGTACACAGCCAGAAACAGTAGTAGTAGTAGTAGTAGTAGTGAGAACCATAAAAAGAAGAAGAAGAAGACGAAGACGAAGACGACGACGAAGATGAAGAAGAAGGCAGAAATCCGTACAGCAAGAGATATATTTGAATCGTAAAAAAAATGGCTTTTTTACATAGTCACTAGTGCGAGTCTACGAAGACGGAACTGTCCCTCTTTGATATTCCGTCGACACAGACGGCGATCGAGATTTCGTATTGGATGCAATACAAACCAATTTCGTCTTTGGCCGATCAGTCACCTATAGAATTTACAATTCCCGGTACTACCGAATACTTGGATTTATCGCACACAATGCTCAGCTTGCGTGTTAACATTACACCTGTGGGGAAACCGAGCGATGAAGCTACATGCGGACCTATAAATAATTTTATGCACTCTCTATTTAATCAAGTTGATGTATTGTTTAATCAGAAGCCCGTTTCACCGCCGAACAACGCCTACGCTTACAGATCGTACATTGAAACTCTACTCAATTACGGGCCTGCAGCAAAAAAGTCACATTTAACGAGTGTTTTGTGGTACGATGATACACCTGGCAGAATAGTAACGTGGGTCTATTAAACCGACGAAAGGTTATGATAGGCGGTAAAGTTGATTTGTTGGGTAATTTACACTGCGATGTCTTTAATCAGAGCAGGTTATTACTAGGTGGCGTCGAGGTTAGAGTGCGCCTTGAACGTTCACGCGACAGCTTCTGTCTTATGGATCCTAACGGTGAATTTACCGTGAACATCACCGAGGCAACGCTATTTGTTCGTCGTTTAAAAATTAATCCAAGTGTTTCACTTGCCCACGAGAGGGCATTGACTAAAACGACAGAAAAATATCCACTTACCCGTGTGGAGATTAAAGCTGTAACACTGCATAACGGTATACACGGAGAGACAATAGATAATATTATTTTGGGCCAGCTACCAAAGAGAATCATCATTGGTTTTGTCGAGAATAAGGAGTACAATGGCGACAAGAATCTCAATCCATTTAATTTAAAAAACTTAAACATTAATTTCTTGTGCTTGTATGTGGACGGTGTGCAGGTACCGTCGAAACCGCTACAACCAGACTTTAAAAACAGTAAAATGTACGTCGAGGCGTATCATACTCTATTTTCGGGGACAGGTGTGAATTTTTTGAATTTTGGAAATTCCATTAGTCGTGAAGCTTATGCAAACGGTTACTGTCTGTTTGCGTTTGACTTGACGGCAGATTTATCGGCGAATGATACCTCGCATTGGAATTTAGTAAGAAATGGTAGCGTAAGAATAGATGTGAGGTTTGACAACCCACTTTCTACTGCCGTAAATTGTGTAATTTATGCAGAATATGAAAATTTGATGGAGATTGACTCGTCGAGACAGGTTATAATTGATTACAGTGGCTAATTTGAAGAAATTATTTGTAAACAACAACATGATGATGATGATGATGAGAGAGAAGGACGGAGAAGGATTCCACGTATAAAGGTCGCTGTTTTCTGGAGAAATAACGCAGTCGTCGTCTGTACGAGTTAGTTGTAACATTATGGATTTTGTGATTGATATTCAGTGCTTTAAAGATAACAAGAATTGCGTTTTACCGAAAGAGGTGGCAGTTTTTGCTTTAAAGCATGATTTTAGTGCACATTGGATCGTATCTCCTACGTGTAGGTTTAAACGTTTAAAGAAGGACATTTTGAAGCAAAATAATTGGCTGACGCTGTATCATCATGGTTTAGATTGGCGTGATGGTGACGTGACGCAGAAACGTCTAGAAAAGAATTTGCAAGATATTTTTAGCAGAGCCCGCAAAATATACGTAAGAGGAAGGGAGAAGTTTGAGTTTATAAGGAAGCTGACTACGCGTGAAACTATTAACTTGGAACTCGATGACTCTTGTCCGCCGATTAAGCATTTAAATTGGAGTGAAAAGTATTGTTTACAGCACGCTGTGAAACCCTCTTATTTGCAGTATAGCTGCGCATTGAACAATGCATTTCGGCCAAAGTGTTGGTTAAGTAAACGAGACAACTTGGAGGGAGAGTGGTCGTTTGACCCGCCTCTCAATCTCTGCGATGAATACGTTCGAGATTCTGGAAATTCTGCGGAGACTAAAGATCCTTACGATTGGGGTGTACCCCGCGGACGAGATACCCCAGATATGGTCAAGGCCAGCTGGTCTTGTTTTCAACACGCAACGTGGTGAACATTGGGTGGCTGTGTACGTGACGAGAGACGGCACGGGGTTTTACTTTGACAGTTTTGGCGTGCCACCACGTATTCCTGCATACATAAATCGTATACACAAAAATTGCAGAAAATTTAAGTGGAATCGTACGCGCTTACAAAGCACATTTTCGAACGCTTGCGGCTACTATTGTATCATGTTTTTATACTACATGGTGAGCGGCTTAGGTTTTACGCGTTTCTTGGAAAACTTTTCGTCCAACTTTGTAAAAAATGACGAAATTGCAAAAAAATTTCTAGAACGATTACGTTTGTGGAAATACCAATGATGCTTACACTGATGATTTGTGAACGAGGTTTGATTGGTGCCCCACTATCCGAAAAGTAGAATAAATTGCGACGATTTTGCGAGAGGTTCGATCAGTCTCTTTTGAGCTCGCAAGCGAACAGTTGTAAAGCAAGTGGAGAGAAAGAACATCATGGCTGCACGCAAGTACCGCTGTCATCAGGTATTACCGATGGTCTACGGGTTAAATAATTCATACAAAAAATAATACTTGTCGGACTGGAGAATTCTTCGATCGAGAGTCAGGATTTTCGACCGACGATACGCATCAGCGGTCAGGATTTTTGCGGACTTGCATTTTCCCCGGAAACTTGGGAAGCCTTCAAAAGTCAATTTGAAAAAATTGATAAATATTTTGACGTTTATGAAAGTGACGATTTATTGGACCAGCAGATTAGCATCCCTGGGTACATTATTCGATTCACTATTAGCTATTCGGATCGAGCAATCGAGCTGATTGAGGATACGCAGAGGAAGGAGGAGGAGGAGAGCGAGGAGCTGATAAAAAAGCGATATCGACGTTCCACGGTATTTAAACGAATAACCTTTGAAAATATTAAAAAACTGTGTTAATTTATTGATAAGCGGATTGAATATTTAACAAAGGTGGCAAAATGTATGACTGTTGTGTTGGATGAAATTGTGTGTAAAGTCAAATCTACGTTACAAAATAAAGAAAATGCTCAATATACGTATTTCATGATGTGCGATGTTGAATATGCGGCGCGTGTGGTGGATAAGAGTATTATTATAAAGAATGTCATCGATAATTTACAGAAAAATGAATTAGTTTAAAGTGAAGAAGATGTATCTATAGTGGTGTATGAATTGATTGCGCTACATTTGTATACGCTTTTGTGGTACTATTGAATAAATCGATTTATTCGGATTGTCAGTAGAATGTGTGTATCCTGTATAATTCTTGTAATATCGATCGAAGTACCTAGAATAAATAATTATTACTATAAATAATGATTTATAAATTATTTACCTTTCTCACTACCCCCACCCCACCCCACCCCACCTTCTATCCCATTGTCCGTGACAAAATTTTATTTGAAATTATATTAAAAATTTATATAATTGAAAATATTCAGAGTAATACACAGTCACAGAGTTTGGGCAAATTTTTGTAAATTTTGCAATATTTATCAGAACTAGTACGTGCAATACACTAATTTTGCAATGGCTGCAGTATGTAATCGTCAGCAAATTTTAGGGTATGGGTGGTGGTGGGAGATAGGTGATTGAAGCGCAAAAGCTTCCTACGGTGGTCAGTTTATCATCCGCCGCGATTGCGATCAGTTGTGAGTTTCCTGGTTGACGACGATCACGAGGAGAAGAAAGAAAAAGGGTAAATCAAAATATTTTAATTAAGCTCTCTCTCTCTCTCTCTCTCTCACTCTCTCTCACTCTCGGCGAGTATAGGGAAAAGTATAGGGTAGTAACCTTGATTTTTAAGAGAGGTGGTACTATGGATAGAACCAACAAACCTGACCTTGACTTCGAGTAGTCTGTCATAGATGGGGTTACTCGAGGTCAGTGGGTAGGTGGTGGTGGGGGTTTGTTGTGTCTGTCCATAGTACTTCAAGTAAATCAAAATATTTTAATTAATTAAGCTCTCTCTCTCTCTCTCTCTCTCTCTCTCTCTCTCTCTCTCTCTCTCTCTCTCTCTCTCTCTCTGAAGATTATTGATGTCCGGTCGTGGTCTCCAAGGTCCAGGGCTGCCACTGAGGAGAGTACTTCTGCTGCTCCGCGTTCTAGAGGAGTGGTCTTTCGACTTTCGTCAAATGCAGCCAGGGACGCGGTTGTCGAAAGAGCGTTTCTTTTAAAGGGCAAAACAGCCCATACTATCTTCGGTCAGGGAGGCAACTCTGGTCTATTCATCCGACCATTATGGCCAAAGCCAGTTTTCGATCTATGGCAGGCGGCGATTCGCAAGAGCAGGGAACTAGGCTACGCGAGGCCTGTAGTTATAAATCTCAATATATATGTACGCAAAATGAAGGATGGCCCTCTGACCTGCATATCTTCGGAAGCCGACCTTGTCAATCTCCTTCCTCTTTCATCTCCTAACAATTGAGACAGGCCTGGTCGGGCTAAGAATCCCTCTTCCAATAATTCCAAAAATTCCTTCTCCATTATACATATCAACATAAATCGTCTCAAAACTCATTTTTCATCCATCGAAGCACTAGTTCATCCTCATTTCTTTGACGTCATTGCCATCACGGAAACCTTCCTTACTGAAAACGATTCCTCCGATATTTTTAAATTGCCGGGTTATAATTTACATAGGTTAGATCGTTTGGGTAAGGAGGGAGGTGGAGTGGCGGCTTACATTAGGGATCATTTCGCCGTCAAGGTCATTGCTCACTCTGACCCTGTTTTTACGAATGTTCCAGAGTTTCTTATTTTACGTTTGATGAACGGGGCAGAAACATTTGTACTGGCGGTAGTCTATCGCAGGCCTTCAGCCG
The DNA here is from genome assembly GCA_026168455.1 of Theocolax elegans. Classification (NCBI taxonomy): domain Eukaryota; kingdom Metazoa; phylum Arthropoda; class Insecta; order Hymenoptera; family Cerocephalidae; genus Theocolax; species Theocolax elegans. The sequence continues at coordinate 42,032,652 of CM047425.1, forward strand.
CCTATCCGTTTAAATTTTTTGATACTCTGTCTGATTTGCTCCCTGGACACAATCATGTTGTCATCACTGGTGACTTCAACATCGATATGAAGACCACTGGTGCTGCGGCAGATATGTTGAAGGGGAGTATGGATGCTCTGGGATTATTCCTCATACCATCGGAACCGACACATCACGCGGTGACGTCCAGGGGATCTTCACATACATGGTTGGATCTTTTCATGGTTCGTGAACCAGTACCTGAATTCATATATAATAAATCTAGTGCACCTTTTGCGGCAGGGCATGATGCCATCAGTATCAGCCTTAAGTTAACTAACACTCGGGGTGGTGTCAAACGGTTCTGGAGCAGGAACCTCGAGAGGATCGACCTTCATTATCTCGCCACTACATTCACCTCATTCAACAACAGTTTATCGCAAATCGTACACCCTTCCTCCCTATCCTTCCCAAACCAACCTCCATTCTCTTGGCCTGACCAGCCTACTCTTACATCTTCATCTTCATCGACTTTCGCTAATTATAGTTTTAATTTCAATTTTAATATTAAACGTAATTTTGATCTCATCACGTCCTCCTTAACTACTCTAGTCGACACGATTTCAGCCACCTACAATGTTGTTGCCCCGCTTCAATTACATACTGTCAGGGTCGGGCGCAGACCTTGGGTTACACACGATATCAGGGCAGATATTAAAGCACGAAATATGGCTTTTAGACTTTTTCGTAACTCGGGTTCTGCGTTAGACTATGATAGATATAAATTGTTAAGAAATCGTGTCAAAAACTCGCTTAACTCCAGCAAATTTCGCTTTTTAGAGTCGAAACTTTGCAGCGAAAAGGAACCCGCTAAGTCCTGGAAGCACCTCAAGAACATGGGTCTCTGCTCCAGGACGAGCCCTTCGCCCTTACAGCACTTCACCACGCATCAATTAAACACTCACTATGCGTCTATTTCTAGTCATATCTCACCACTTTCCATTGATTCATTTGCGTCCATTTTAACTAATTTATGTCATTTATCACCCTCCTCACCCACATTCTCATTTCACACCGTGTCAACCAAAAAGGTTCAGCGGGCCATCATTAGAGCCTCCTCGAAATCCGCGGGTATCGATGAAATTACGACCGGGATGATTAAATTACTGGAACCGCAACTCACGCTACCTTTAACAGACCTATTCAATAAAATGTTATCCGCCGGTTACTTTCCGGATTGCTGGAAGAAGGTCTTACTATTTCCATTGGCGAAGTCGGGCAGGATTGAGTCGTGTTCGGACACGAGACCAATAGCCAAACTCTGTGAGCTCTCGAAGATCTTGGAAAGAGTGGTGCACGATCAGCTGATTGAGTATCTTGAGAGTAATTGTTTATTAACTCCTAGGCAAGCGGGGTTCCGAAAGGGACACAGTACTCAGTCAGCTCTTCTAGGGGTACTTGATGATGTGAGAAGGGCTGTTGATTCCAGGATGATAACGATCTTGGTCCTGTTCGACTTCTCCAAGGCTTTTGACACGGTACCGCATGATCTCCTCATCCAGAAACTGGGTAACATCGGATGCTCAGATGTTGTGCTGAACTGGTTCTATAGATATCTTGTTGGCCGCATGCAGGCCGTGGTGGATGAGGGTGGTGCGACATCGGATTGGCTTAGGGTAAATGCAGGAGTGCCGCAGGGCAGTGTCCTGGGTCCCGTTCTTTTTTCCATTTTTATCAATGATCTGCCTAAGATTCTCAAATACTGTAATTATATGTTGTTTGCCGATGACGCCCAGGTTTATCATTCGTTTCTTCCATCAGACATCGATAATGCAGTTCAGCGTGTTACTTGTGATGCGAATGCAATAGCGAATTGGGCAACTAATAACGGTCTTAAGTTAAATGTGGAGAAAACGAAGGTCATGATCCTGGGTAGTCAGGCTTACCTTGCGCGTATTAACCTGGACACTGCTCCGAGGGTTAGATTAAACAATGACTATTTGAATTATGAAAATGTGGTAAAATCGCTTGGGGTTATGATAACCCCTACTCTGGACTGGTCAAAGCAAGTCATGGGAATTTCAAGGCGCGTCCATGGAGTACTGCACTCGCTGCGTTATTATAGCAAAACTATGTCGCTTAAACTCCGAAAAAATCTGGTAGAAACACTTATTTTCCCGCATTTCGACTATGCGTGTGCGGTTTATCATGATGTAGATCAGACTAGAAATATTAAGCTTCAAAGATTATTGAATGCGTGTGTAAGATTCGTTTGGGGTAATATAGCGAGGCGTGATCACGTTACTCCATATAGATTAGGCTTAAAATGGCTTTCTGTTGAGTCCAGACGGTCCTTTCTCATCGGCTCCCTTGCATTTAATATCATCTCCCATAACACTCCAACCTATTTAGCAAATCACTTTATCATATTAAACACCCCCGATCAGAATCCTCGTTACTCCTCTCGTCATCCACCCAAACCCCTCTCATACCTTCCGCCACGCACTGAATCGTTAAATAAATCATTCATTATAACCTCCACTCGTATCATCAATCAGCTTCCCTCCATTCCATTTAATCCTATGTTCATAGAAAAGTTCAAAGTTATTCTTTTTAATCACCTGCTTGGGCTCGACAGAAATGCCTGGTCTATGCGTATCGCAACTGAGGGTATTGCGCCACGGCCCATCCCATGTCTCGAGGAGGCTTCGTAGTTTTATTCCTATTTTTAACTGTAACTTATAGTCTTATTTGAACTAATGTACTTCAACGCGTCGTTATTTGTATTTTATTTCATTGTATTGTATCTATGTATCCGAATGATTTGTTCTATGTGAAATTCGAGCGCTCATCGATCTCTTATTTAATTTATTTATTGCATTGTATAATTTTATTTTATTTTATTTTATAGTATCATTCTATTGTTATTTTTATTATTCTATTATTATATTGTTATACTTATACCTGCTAGCAATTTGCGTTCTATTTAAGCGTTTATTTTTGTTATTTAGTTTTAAGATTTTAACCTTTATTAATTACGCTGTAAAATACTTTGTATTATCTGTAGTGCCTATGGGGTTTCTACCCCAAACGGCCGAATAAAGTGTCAATCAATCTCTCTCTCTCTCTCTAATAACCTTGATTTTTTAAGAGAGATGGTACTATGTACAGACACAACAAACCTGACCTTGACTTCAAGTAGTCTGTCAAAGACGGGGTTACTTGAGGTCAGTAGGTAGGTGGTGGGTGTTTTTTCAAGTTTATAATTTTCAAGAAGAATTTGTTGAAATATTCAATTTATATCAAATATTTTTTATCCATTCAAAAATCTAATTCATCGATGATTAATTACCTTCAAAATGATGCAAAGTTTGAGTGCGCCATAGCATTCTAGACAAAGTTATGGTGTTTTAAGTCAAATTTCTTAAAAAAAGAGAGCGAATGCATTTTATGAAAAAAAAAACAGTATAACCGTATACTTGCATTAAAACAATAGAGCATTATCATTCCTCAATTACACTAAAATATACTGTTTATTGTTAGTCACTGATACTTTACAATTTTTAAGCTACTTACAAACACAAAACAGTAGGTATAACCAGTTATACCTACTATATAATTGGGTAAATATCTGAAACTTTTTATATAAAACAAATATATTATTGGCTTCCCAGGATGAATAAGAAAGTACATGTGAAGTTAATGAAGACAAGGGTGAGTCCATAAATATTTATGTATAATATATTGTATATAAGTTTTTTCAGCCTACTAATTCGTACAACGACTCTTACGTGCAGAGCGCGCTCCGCTTGTAAATACGTTGCGTACATACAAGTGGCTCCTCGCTTGTATGAGAGCCCTCTATACATCCTCCTAGGACGTATAAGGTGTCTATACGTCTTGGGAGGCTGTATGAAAAGCGCTCCGTAGGATATATGCGGCGGTCAATATAACCTGTGCCGCGCGAACGGTATAGAGTCAACGTGTTTGAAACGCGTAGTACATGTATCGGAGATATATCGAAGGCTTTTCAAACGTAAACACAACCAGTTTAAACGTAACGTTTGCGTTACTTTAATCATAGTTATCTTGCTCAGATGCGAAAGTACTATATATTATACATATATATTAGAATATTATATTTTAGAAATAATTTAGTGTGTATATATATATATATATATAAATATATATATATATATATATATGCACGGAGAAAAAAGTTGAAGTAAAAATTACAATGTCGTCTAGTAATGCGGAGACTGACGCAATATCCAAAAATGTACTATAGTGTATAATAAAATTTACTAGAAAATTATTAATTTTTACTACAATCCTGGTAATATTTACTACAACTTCAGTAAAATTTATTATACACTATAGTAAATTTATGGATTGCGTCAGTCTGTCTCCGCATATGTATATATATAATAACGCAAAATGAGTCCTATATCTTTAATAACTGCAATGTTACGATTAATAATAAGTAATTACTAAATATTTGATATTCTCTGATACTAAATGCAAAATTTAAAAAGTTAAAATGTTTTATAAGCGTCAGTATACAAATGTTTAAAAATTATTGACATAATATATAATTATTTATATTGTTTAAAAAAGTGTTTATTACATTACTTTTAAATGTAAAATAAATTATTTTGTGAGCAACGAAATAGTCGTATGTACGAATTATAAGGCTGAAAAATTGTTTACGTACCATGGGTAAACATCGCGTCATTACAGTTCTCGGCTCAAATTTCGTGGATGGTAGTAACATCCTTGGCCGCTCGCTGCGCTCGCGGCCGCGGACGTACTAACCATCCACGAAATTTTTCGCCTCGAACAGTAATGACACGAGGCTCACCCAAGGTACATAAATAACTATTATGGACTCACCATTATCACATATACTTTATTATTCATCCTGGGAAGCCAATAATATATTTGTTTTATATAAAGATGGGGAATGGACGCTTTTCCTCTATTATAGGTTACGTTATTTTGCCATTTGAGGTGCGCAGGTATAAGACACGACCTCAAAGTAGGTATAATGCCGCTTCTCGACGCCAACTGTTACGTAGGTGTCAACTTTATTAAGAAATTGAATGTGATCTTCTTTCCGCGAGAGAACCGCTTACTTTTTAAAGATGCGGAGAAATCAATCTCCTTGGGGTTAGCAGGTATATCCCTGTTGAAAAGACCTTATAAAATCCGATAAAATAATGGCACATTGAAACGGGGTGCCGATAAAAATTTTATAGTAATATATCGGGCGATTTCTTTTTTATCGGTACTTATAATGAAATCCTCACAGCTACGAATCACAAGTTCCGAAATTTAGTTTTTATAAGTTTTGCCTGGTAAAAGATATATCAGTTTCTATGAGACTAAAAATTTTTAGGCTTTTATAGAGATATGCTCATTTAATTATTTATAGAAATCTATTTACTTTACCAATATGAATTTAGAATCGGCATATATCGTAATAAATTGATTGAAAAATTATAAGCCTGTATAGATGTTTTACTACATGAATTACACAAGTGCATCCAAGAAAATATTAATCGGGTTCTATAATAAAAGAAATGACTATGAAAAGATTATAGTTCATACACATTTAGATAAAAAATTTACTAAACTCTTATCATGGAAATACTGTATATGTTTATATCTTTTTTTGCTTTCTAATAGTAGGTTTATAATTCGAGTCTATAAGGAATTCCGGGTGCAAAAACCTCATAGCATAGTATACAATAAATGCTTATAGTATTTTATAAGATAAACCTCACAAAAGAAAAAAACATTTTATAGTACAATATGATGATCAACAAAATAAATGGGCGGTTTGTTTACCGGATCGTATGAGCTGAGACATCCATAAATACAATCTTAATCAAATCGCTAATCGCGTTCAACCAGGCAATTCCGTATTTATTATTTATAACAAATAGGCATGTATCGGGTTTTCGAGTATTTGACGTATTCGTGTGCATTGAATTAATAAGGTTCTATAAGGCTTTTCACTGTATTGTCCACTAACAGCTATCGGTGTCTACCGTTAAATTCCATAATTTTAAACCAACCAATACAGTTCTTTTATAAGGTTTTACGAGGATCGACGCATGTATTAGGCATACGACCTATCGGGTACTATCGGCTGCGCCAGCAATAACAAATCTTAATCAAATCGCTAATCGCATTCTACCTAATTTTATTCGTGTGCATTGAATTAATAAGGTTCTATAAGGCTTTTCACTATATTGTCCAATAACAGCTATCGGTGTCTACCGTTAAATTCCATAATTTTGAACCAACCAATACAGTTCTTTTATAAGGTTTTACGAGGATCGACGAATGTATTGGGCATACGACCTATCCGTTACTACCGGCTGCGCCAGTAATAACAAATCTTAATCAAATTGCTAATCCCATTCTACCAGGTAATTCCGTATTTATTATTTTGACGTCTTTATAAGGTTTTACGAGGTTCGACGCATGTAAGGGACAGACGGCCTATCGGGTTGTATCGGCTGCGCCAACAATAATACGAACTACATAAGTATACTTAATTTATTAATGCTGCAGCGATACTCGTGTGACACTTTCATGTATTCTTAGTTTTGTAACCTTTAGTTATAAATGTTTTTCATTGTTATTCTTCATGCATATAAAGATAGAAGTTTCTATGATATACTACTAATAAACATGAAAGAAATATTAAATTTACTTTATATAAACTTATCCAATATAATAATTCTTTTCTTTTCAGGCATCAAATCGAACTCAATTACATGTTAATTTTCAGTATATTTTCAAAAACAAAGAATATTCTTCCTCCAAGGACAAAACAGATCTGGAAAACAAATAATTTTAATTCAATTTGAATGTGCTCTAAATTATAAAACTAATTAATAGCAATAATTAATAGCTCTGAGTGTGTAATATTTTACATATACTCATATATATATATATGTATATATATATATATATATATATATGATACAGTTGCATGTAATCTTAATTTTGAATTATTTAGTTATAAATATTTTTTATTGTTAATCTTCATGCAAGTAAAGGTAACAGTTTTCTATTATAAAGCTACTAATGAAAATCAAAGAATTATTAAATTTATTTTATATAAACTTATCCAATATAATAATTCTTATACGATTCACTGATTCAAGTAAACTCTGTAAAATAATTCAGAATGTGTAACGGCATTTATATGTATTCTTTCATTAGTATACTCTTGTATAAAAGTTTATTCTTCATTATTTTTAAAAAATAAAAAAAATATTAACAGAACTTTTAGAACAAATATTTCAATATTCAATATTCCTATATATTTAACTACTTTAGTAATGGTTATAGAAATAACTGTCAGACTCGAGTGACACTTGCAGGTATTCTTAATTTTGTGCCCTTTAATTATAAATATTTTTCAATGTTATTCTTCATGAAAGTAAAGATAGTGGTTTTCTACAGTCAGCTAGTAATAAGCACCAACCCAGACGGAAATTTATTTTTCCAGAAAGAGCTAAGAAAAGCTAATAAATTTTATTATCAATTTATAATATGCAGATTTTGGACTCTGTTAATAGTTAGTTAGAATTTATAACTTTTATTAGCTCTTCTTAGCTTTTGCTAGATTTTATTAGCTTTTAGGTTTTTTTCAAAAGTAAAAGAAATGTGCGAGTTTAAAAAAGCTAATAACTACTAATAACTTTTTTAAATTATTATATACAGTAAATAAGTATTTAGAATTTTTATGAATATTTACCAATAGCAATCTTTTATTAATAGCTTTTGTTTTTTTGCATACATCACTTAGAAACAGCTAAAAACAGTTAACTATAGGAAAATGCAACAGTTACTATTAGTGTCATTTTATCGTTTTTCACGATATTTTCGAAATACAAAAATCTAATAAAACCTAATAAAGCTTAGAAATATTTACGAAATTTTAAAAACAACTAAAAAAATCTTATAAACATCACCAAATTTTTTAAACTATTACTACAGTCCAAAATCCGCACTTTATAAAGTGTTATGAAAATTTAACAAAAGCTAATAACTTTTATTAAGTATTTATAAACATTATTCGCATATGATTATTTCCGCTAGGGAAAGAAATATTAAATTTAATTTTCAATACAGTAATCCAATTTTGTTAATCTTTTATATGATTCGATGATTCATCTTAACATTTAAAATAATTCAGAATTTGTTACGGAATTGGTATGTATTCTTTATTTAGCATTCTCTTGTAATAAAGTTTATACTTCATTATTTTTCTAATATGAAAACATATTAACCTATTTTTAGAAAAAATATTTCAATTGTCCAATATTTCTATGTGTTCTTAGTAACACCAAAGCCACTTGAGAAATACAAATTTCGCGCCAAAAATGTATTCGACTATTTCGTGTTTATTGTAATACTAAACCGCTCATTTATGTGACAATACTGATTAAACCCTATAAACGAACCACATAGGTTGCTTGACAATATTAGAATATACCGGTATATTCGGATAAATAATGCTCGACTTTATAGTGAAATTTCCTATTTAACCCGATAAATTGCAATCATGAAAAATCATTAATTATTTGTAATTCAGATACATGCCTATTCGTTGTAAATAGGAAATACAGCTATACCTCATAAAATACAATAAACGATTCAATAGCGGTTGCTTCTACGACAGGCGCCCACGTGAAAAAAATTTAAAACAGTTTTTATAAAAATTGTATAAAATGAATTGACGATAGAGAAAAAAGCCAACTTCAGTTTGACATCTAACCAACTTCAGTTTGATGTCTTATTCCCGTGAGCTTCATGCAGCGCGAAACGTTTGCCGTCGTATTTTACTTAATCAAGCAGTTTACCACTAAATTCGTCGCGGAAGTCGTACTTTTAACCTATATATATGTGGTGCGTCAATTAACAGCATGGAATATTATCGATTTTGAGAATTTAAAATTCAGTCTCGGTGAGGGGAGAGCCGGAATATTGAGATCTGAAGATTCAACTCCGTCTACACTTTTGATCAGATAAGTCCTCCTTTCTCTTGATTTTTAAAAACTTAGCGATTGAGTACATTAGATACTTTCTGTTTTTGTAATATTTTTGTTGCAGGTTAGACGATTTTAAAGGTACGACAACAGCTTCTCCGTGCGTAGAAGCGTCGGTACGAATCACCCATCGCCACCGCTGCCAGATGATGAATTTTGCAGTCCTGTTTTTAAGGTTATATATGTTTATTCCCAAAACTTTAACATTTAAGTTTTGCAAAATTTTTCCCAATTTTCACAAACTTTTCCCAAGTTACGCAATACGTTTCCCAATGTTCACAAACTTTTCCCATCTTATAAAATACCGTAGAAAATTTTTAAAACTTATCTCGAACGTTTTTAATTACTTTATTATTTATCTTTTTCTATTTTAAAATGTTTCAATTTATATTGAGCCTAAAGTGACCGCGTTTTTGTATGTAAATTCCTTTAAAATGTGCTTTAAAGTGTGGTATTTATTTAATGATTTAATAAAAATATATTTTTTATGAAAGCCAATGTTTTTATAAAAATTTTATAAAGTTTTTATAAGACCAATTTTTTATACAAATTGTATACAATCAATTTTATACAATTTTTATAAAAACTTTATAAATTTTTTTTACGTGGGCGTAACCGATAAGATCCTGTAATCAAACCACTGATTTATGTGACAATACTGATTAAACCTTATAAACGAACCACATAGGTTGCTTGACAATATTAGAATATACCGGTAGATTCGGATAAATAATGCTCGACTTTATAGTGAAATGTCCTTTTCAACCCGATAAATTGCAATCATGAAAAATCATTAATTATTTGAAATCCAGATACATGCCTATTCGTTGTAAATAGTAAATACAGCAATACCTCATAAAATGCGATAAGCGATTCAATAGCGGTCACTTTTTGACTGGCAAAGCCAGGTACGATGCGTTAGGCAAGCCGCCCATTTCATGCGTCGATCGTCATAAATCCCTATAAAGGTACCAGGTAAGTTGTTATATAATATTGAAATATGCTGGTAAGGTCATATAGCCGTTACTTGGCGTTATTGTGAGACGCCCTATTTAACCTTATATTTTTGTATGCTGTATAAGACAATAACTGTTAAATCCCGATAGAAATCCACTTGTTAAGAATATATCATTTTGTATTACCGAAATAGAACTATAGATAATTCATTCATGTTCGGGTTTTTCATTATAAAATACGATAAGCTTTAGAGTGAAAAAGCATTGATATATAAGTACGTGAAAGGTGGCAAATCCTTATAATGCCCGGTAAATATAAATACAAAATATTTAAATATAAATGTGTACCCGTTATACTCCGATAAACTATTTTATGCTCTTTTATGTTACACGTTTATTCCTATAAAACCTTATAAACAAATTTATTTTTATCGCATTTTATGAGGTGTTCATTATGAAGCCTATAGTTATAAGCTTATTCTTTCCGATTCGTATTAAATAATGTATAGCATTCTATCGCAAACTCCGGGAGCAAAAGCCACATGAAGTACGATAAAAAAATTTTTTTTATAGTTTTATATGAGGTTTTTTCAACAGGGATATTTCTCGTTTATAGCTTCCCTCACTTCGATCGGGTTAGCAGACGTGCAACCTGCCGAGAGGGAACAACTCCGAGAACTACTAGACCGAGTGCTAGGACCTATTTTCAGGAAAATCAATGCAGTGACTAAGCCGGATGCTTATCCCTTCCCTAATATGGATAGCATCCTGCGCAAATTATAAACCGCGCAATATATAAGTATGCGGATTTAAGTAGTGCAAATCACCAGATTCCGCTGCATATCAATTCTCGCGATATAACGGCTTTCACGGTACCATGCATGGGTCTGTACCAATTTACGCGAATGCGGTATGGGCTCAACAACGCTGGCACGACGTTCCCGCTGCTGCTAAACTGTGTCATCGATCCAAGCCTCGAGCCATACGGACCGTGTCCGAGGAGGTAATATGTCGTTCAGGTCGCGTACTGAGTTTTAAGAAACCTAAGCAGTCTGAAATAGCGAATAATTGGTCGCCGCGTAAGACTCGAGGTCGCGCAAATTTATCCTCCAAGGAGTAGAAACCAACCCTGAAAAAGTGCGAGACGTCTGTTACAGGAACATGGATATCGTCCCTACAACAAGCAAGGGACCGAGCAAGAACTCTTTTTAGAAAAGCTCTCTAAAGTGATTGAGAAGTTGGCCGCGAGTTTGCCATTAGCGGCCACGTAGGTCCTTCCATGGAGGCAGGCACCAGCCACCTAGGTCGAGGCGCTCAAGAATGGTTGGGGGACCATTAGGCGGACTGGGACAGCCTAGAAGCTAAGCTCGACGCCGCATGTATCGCACAGCTAGAAGCCGAGGCGCAGTAGCGCCGAGCATAAGAGGCTCTAGTGGACTTCCAATGTGTTTACGTCGGGGAAGCAAACCAGGCTATCGTAGCGTAGCAAGCGGACGTTGACGATCGGAGAAAGCAGCTGCCGTACCCGGACGTCCTCTGCCGAGGCCAACGGGACCGTCGCCGTCAAACTCCACTCCGCGAGGAGTGTCGGTAGGCTGACCTCAAGACCACGAGGAAGGTGAGCAAGGAGGCCGCTGAGCACATCACTCAGACAACGAAGGAGGCCCGAAACCACACGAAGGAGACGCAATGTGCCGAGCAGAAGGCCAAAAGCGTCGCCTTATTTGCAGAGCTCCGGACGCAGAAGGAGCGCGCGTGACAAGAGTCTCTGCGCAAAACTCCGAACCACCGCACTGTTATATCTGCGGAGCAAAGGAGGTCAAACGCTATTGGTAATGACCCAAACGCCGAGAACACTGGCGTTACCCCCACTGAAAATATCAGCGAAGCATCAGCCAAATGTAGGGTACCGCGAGTACCTCATACATGACGGGCTTCAATGCCACAACAAGTCGTCGATAGTGGACAATGGTGGACACCGGTAGCCCGGTTGTGCGCAAAGGTAATTTCGCCTCGCGCAATCTCAGAACGTCCGTTCTCCATGTTACATCCGTTCAATGAAGGCAAAACCCCGGCTACACCATTACAATTTCAACTATCATTATAAATGTTAATATCTTTAAATCACTTATATATATATATATATATATATATATATATATATATATATATCTAATATATAAATATTTCGCCGCCGCCGTGTCTAAGAATTCAGAATTCAACTATATATATATATATATATCTAATATATAAATATTTCGCCGCCGCCGTGTCTAAGAATTCAGAATTCAACATATATATATATATATATATATATATATATACTAGGGGGGCTTCGCCCCCCTGCGCGCTTCGCGCGCCAACCCCCTATTTTTAATTTCGAAAAAGGTTTTTCGTAATAAATTTATTTAAATAATGTTTTAAAATATATTACTTTTTCACTACCATGGACACCTTAGAAATTAAACCGATTCACACAACACCTTGGAGGTACTGTTATAATGCATTGGGTTTTATACCAAAAATTTAATTTTTTTTTAAATACGATTATAATTTATAAATAAAAGTTTTTACCAAAATTTAGTATAATGAAATCAAAATAATAGTAATAAAAAAAATAAAGACATTAAATGTTAACTGTAAATTTTAAACTATATGAATTCCTATAAAGCTTAAATTTATATTTTAATAATTATAAATGTTAATGAAAAATTAACTTACCAAAAATAGTAAAGTGCATATACTTACTAAATTGTAGTATTTAGTAACTACTTATGAAAATTTTGGAATATTTTAAACGGATCTAAATAGAACTTCACCTCCTAAAATTAATTTATTTAATGACGAAGGATCATCGCCAAAAGTTCTATGGCATTAATATTTTGTACTTTTAGAGTAATAATAAAACTTTCTTCTTAAATAAATAAATTTTTTTATTAATTTTTATTATAATTTTATAGAACTATTTATATAATTTTAGTGGCATATAAATAAAAACCTGTTTCTTCCATTTCTCCCGTAATTCGTAATTTGCATCCTCTTTCAAAATTTGCGTTCTAATCCATAATTATATCCAATTTATTTTTCCCTTTAGTTACAGAGCCCATATATTTATTTTAATTATTATAAACAAAGGCATTCCTTAAATAACCTTTTGTATCTAATAAATACATACTTGTTTATTTAAAATATTGTTTTATATAAATATACGTAATCTACTTACTTATATATCCATACAATTTTTAAATTTGATTTTAATAATATTTAAATTAAATACTACTAAAATAATAATTTTCGAAAAACTTTTGAAATGTAATTCGTATTTTATATTGCCACTGTTAAAATTTGAATTTTCTTTTGCCATTACTGTTTATAATAGAATTATCCTAAAAATGCAATAATTAATGTATTTAATTTTTAATATATTGTATATTTCACATATAGATATTTGGAAAAGTGTATGTTATACTTGATTAATATTTATTTCATCTTCGAAAAATTGTGCATATTTTTAAAAACATTACATTAAATTTTAGGTCCGTTTTTATTTTATGAGTTTTATCAGGAATAAGTAAACTAATACACATTCTTTCAAGTTATATTTACAACTTTTTTTTGCGCACGGAAAAAATACATATATTATCTATTCTTGAAAAAACAAATAACACGTACACACGCACACGCACACGCACACGCTCGCACGCACGCACGCACACACACACACACACGTACACACACACACACACACACACACACACACACACACACACACACACACACACACACACACACACACACACACACACACACACACACACACACACACACACACGCACACGCACACGCACACGCACACGCACACGCACACGCACACGCATACGCACACACGCACACGCACACACGCACGCACGCACGCTCGCGCACACACATACACACTTATATATATGACATATATATATATAACATATATATAACATATATATATATAACATATATATAACATATATATGACATATATATATAACATATATATAACATATATAACATATATATAACATATATATGACATATATATAACATATTTATAACATATATATGACATATATATATATAACATATATATATATATGTTGAATTCTGAATTCTTAGACACGGCGGCGGCGGCGGCGGCGGCGAAATATTTATATATTATAGAGAAATTATCGGCGACGTTCGTCGATAGGACCAAGTCGACTAGCCGGGATAATTGCGAATGGTAGCGCAGTGGTGAGGCTTCTGCCTCGCGTTCCCGGGATCGTGGGTTCGCGCCCCGATACCTTCGTTGATTTTATTCCTTATATTCAATCCGTACCCCGTTACAGTGAGTAGATTGCGTATATTTATATAAAACAATATTTTAAATAAACAAGTATATATTTATTAGAAACAAAAGGTTATTTAAAGAATGCCTTTGTTTATAATAATTTAAATAAATATATGGGCTCTGTAACTAAAGGGAAAAATAAATTGGATATAATTATGGATTAAAACGCAAATTTTGAAAGAGGGTGCAAATTACAAATTACGGGAGAAATGGAAGAAACTGGTTTTTATTTATATACCGCTAAAATGTTATAAATAATTAAAAATATAATTTTTCTCGCCCAGGCAAAAGTTTTTAAATTAATATAGAATTTTGTCGATCTTGCTGAGCTAACGTCTAACGACTCTAAGAACTCCAAGTTGCTCGCTCGAAAAGGCACGACAATTCGCCGCGTATCAATCCCGAGTACAACATTATGAAGGCCACAAGCCACCAAACATAAATCATAAGAAGAAGCAAATAAAATACTAAGTTATAAAATTGAAAATATTTTAATAAGAAAGAAAGAAATTTTAAGTCTATGTATTTCGTCTTGGGACCGTCTGACAGAACTCATCATTTTATTTTATTTGCTTCTTCTTTTGATTTATGTCTGGCGGCTTGTGACCTTCATAATGTTGTCCTCGGGGCTGATACGCGGCGAATTGTCGTGCCTTTTCGAGCGAGCAACTTGGAGTTCTCAGAGTCGTTAGACGTTAGCTCAGCAAGACCGACAAAATTCTATATTAGTTATAAATAATTCTTTAAAACTAATACAAAAATTAATTTAATTAAGAAGAAAGTTTTATTACTCTATAAGTACAAAATATTAATGACATATAGAAATCTTGGCGATGACCCTTCGTCATTAAATAAATTAATTTTAGGAGGTAAAGTTCTATTTCCCTAGTAGAATTTTAAATATGAAAAATGGGCTTAAAACTAAGAAATGGCCAGTGAAACTGGTCAGGTTCTATCTCAAAATGAAACGCTTTTTCACACGTTTCTTGACCATTTCTTAGATGGACATAACCTTCATAAAATATGAAACAACTTTTCGGGTAATCCTGTAAACAAAACTTAAAGCGTGTTGTGAAATTTGATCGGTTTTACCATTTGTAATAGATATAGACGATTGTTTACGCTATATAAATAGTACTTTTAAAGATATTTCGACGTTTATCATTTTTGTCTCAAATTGAGCCAAATCATTTTTAGGAGCTTGTTCATGGCTATTATACCTAGCTAAAATGGCCCATTTTTCTTAGTCTACTTAAAATTCCAAAAGCATTTTTGATGGTCAGAAAAGGTTTATAAAATGGAATGAAAACTATGAAATGGGCAAAAAAGGTTCGAAAAAGCGTTTCATTCCTGTACACGACCTGACCAAGCGTCCTAGTTAGTTTATAGATTGACATGAGAACGCTACTCAGTAAATGGCTACAAAATTTTTGTTGATTCCACCAGGGTTAGATCCGTTTAAAATAATCTAAAATTTTAATAGGTTTTTACTAAATACTACAATTAAGTGTATGCACTTTACTATTTTTGATAAGTTAATTGTTCATTAACACATATATATATATATATATATATATATATATATTATATATTACACCGCTGGTGTAAGTTATGTCCTAAAATATGTGAAAATTAGTGATTTTATGAGGTTTATGAGGCATCACTTACACCAGCAGTCTTGGCCAAAAGTCTAACCCAAGCCATTCGAAAGCTCTTGAAAAATGTGATCTTTTAAACGGTGTTAGATCAAAATCGATTGTGGCGTGGTCGCCTTTTTGATATTCAATATTTCTGGGCGTTCTATCTCTTCGAGATTTTAAAATTAAGAAATGTAACCAGGGTAGATAAGTTTTAAAGATTAATTTAAACAAAAGTTGTTTGTAATGTTTTTTCAAAAAAATCAACATATTTTGAGATAAATGGCTTTAAAAATAGAAATTTGTCTAAAAAATTGAAAAGTTTCCACTTTTTATGGTTTAATACCTCTTAGGCAAATTATTTTTAATATCTAAATTTTTTTGTATGTTCTGGAAGATGTTTCCAGCCTGTTCTCAAATTTTGGAGCGATTTAAAATTTTCATCGTACCCTTTGACGTGAAAGAGCCCATATATATGTATATATATGTATGTATGTATGTGGGTGTGTGTGTGTGTGGGTGCGTGCGTGCGTGCGTGTATGTGTGTGTGTGCGGCGGAATATTTATATAATATATATACATATTTTAAAATTGTTTTTTCAAGAATACATAATATATGTATTTTTTCCGTGCGCAAAAAAGGTTGTAAATCTAACTTGTAAGAATGTGTATTAGTTTACTCATTCCTGATAAAACTCATAAAATTTTTATATTTGTACTCAATAATAATAACGGATCTAAAATTCAATGTAATGCTTCAAATACAGATGCAAAATTGTTTGAAGATAAAATAAATATTAATTAAGTATATCATACACTTTTCCAAATATTCATATGATATATACAATGGGTTAAAAATTAAATACATTAATTATTGCATTTTAAAGATAATTCTATTATAAACAGTAATGGTAAAAGAAAATTCGAATTTTAACAGTGGCAATATAAAATACGAATTACATTTGAAAAGTTTTTCAAAAATTATTATTTTAGGAGCATTTAATTTAAATATTTTTTAAACTAAAATTTCAAAACGGTATGGTAAACAATATTAGAAACAGAAGGTGATTTAAGGAATGAATTTGTTTATAATAATCAAAATAAATATATGGGCTATCTAACTAAAAGGAAAAATAAATTGGATATAATTATGGATTAAAACGCAAATTTTGAAAGGGGGTGCAATTTACGAATTACTAGAGAAATAGAAGAAACAGGTTTTTATTTATATGCCGCTAAAATATTATAAATAGTTCTTTAAAATTAATACAAAAATTTATTTATTTAAGAAGAAAGTTTTATTACTCTAAAAGTACAAAATATTAATGACATAGAACTTTTGGCGATGATTCTTGGTCATTAAATAAATTAATTTTAGGAGGTGAAGTTCTATTTAGATCCGTTTGAAATAATCCAAAATTTTAATAAGTAGTTACTAAATACTAATATTTGATAAGTATATGCACTTTACTATTTTTGTTAAGTTCATTTTTCCTTAAAATTTATAATTATTAAAATATAAATTTAAGCTTCCCTGCTGGAAATGTGAACTAAAAATTAGGAATTAAAAGTAGTCAGTTAATAGGTTAAATGAAACGCTTTTTCCCACTGCGTTCGTCGATTTAATAGATTGCCGTAACCTCCAAATATTTTCACTTCACCTTCTGGCCATACATGTACTTAAAACTCCAAATTTTTAATCAAATTGGATCGTTTACTCGAATACTAATACTAATTTACTCTTAATTCTGCATTTAAACCAGTCATTTTAAAGTATCTCTCAGATTTACAATATTTCCAATTTATTTTCCAAATCTATTTAAAGTGTCATTTAAATAGTTAGGAAATAGGTATAGTTTCGGTGTCCATTTTATCAAATAATCCGATCTTTTATGGGTTGAAACAAGGACTTAAATGAACATATCGTAATCATTATAGCTGTTTTGAATCTAAGAAATGGACGAATTAAAGAGGAAAAAGCGTTTCATTTAACAGTGGTAACAACCTAGCAGAAGTAGCTATAAAATACGTTAATTTAGTTAATAACCTATTATTTGCCGATTTTTAATTTTCTGATTTCTAGCAGGGTTTATAAGAATTCATATAGTTTAAAATTTACAGTTAACATTTAATATGTCTGTATTTTTTTTATTATTTTAATTCTAATTTCATTACACTAAAGTTTGGTAAAAACTTTTATTTATAAATTATAATCATGTTTAAAAAAAAATTAAATTTTTGGTATAAAACCCAAGGCACTATAACAGTATCTCCAAAGTGTTGTGTATATATAATAATACAATTTAAAACATTATTTTAAATAAATTAATTACAAAAAACCTTCTTCAAAATTATAAGTAGGGGGTTGGCGCGCGATGCGCGCAGGGGGGCGATGCCATAGTATATATATATGTATGTATATATATATATATATATATGGACGATTCTCTGCAAGATCAGCCGGCCAATATTTTTTCGTCCCCAAAATTTTTTCACAAGTTCAAAAAAGTGTTTCCAGTGTATGTGACTTTTTCAGATTTTTATATCAGTCTATGCCAAAGTGGTAGACACTAAAAATAGCCAATTTTACACTTTTTGGCTACATTTATTAATTTATAGCAAAAAACATATTCTTCAAAATTCAACGTATTCAAAATTCTCTGATGTCATCACCAAATATACTTCCAAAGTCATACGTACAGGCTATAGATATCCTGTAAGTCATTTTATCATAAAAGATTTCTGGAGATACTGTTTTTAGTCCCAAAGTACCTGTTAAAATCCCGTTACATCCCAAGCATTAGCCTCTGTGCTAAAATAATATTAGTAGTCTATAATGTTAAAATATGATTGAAATATCACTGTATACGAACAAAAATATGTTTATATATAAAACGCTCACTACCATAAGATTTATATTAGTAGGTTACATAATACAAAAGATATTTTTATAATACATGGAATTTCAAGTTATATATATTAACACAAAATTAAAGTCTGTGGTATTTTTAAATCCTATTGTTAAATTTCTGTAAGTGATGCAAAAATGTATCATGCATCGTACATGAATATAAACTAATATAACTCTTTTTCTCGTCTCTAGTTAGTTTTTTTAGCAAAATATAAGAATAAAAATCATATAATTAAAAATGGTATTCAAGTGGCTTTAAAAATCATTGGAATTTGGAAGTATGTAAAATTTATTTACTCTGTTCTGTGACATAAGTTCCACTGGGAGCATTCAATAGTTAATTATGTACTATCGGAACACTGCATTATAATAAATTTTTAGAAAGATACATGTTTCTCGCAAGGAATATACATGCAATTTCGACATTTTATTATAAAAATATCTTTCTTTTTATATAAACTACCTCTATAAGTCTTATGGTAGTGAGCGTTGTACATATAAAAATATTTTTCTTAGGTATATAGTGATATTTCATTTATATTTTAACATTATAGACTGCTAAAATTATTTTTAGCACTTAGGCTTATGCTTGTGATGTAATGGAATTTTCGCACGTACCTTAGGACTTAAAAAGGTATCTCCAGGAAACTTTTGGTGTGTATATCGATGATCGAACCCTCTCATATCCTCATTTCAAGGTTTAAATGACTTACAGGATACTTGTAGCCTATATGTACGACTTTGTTAGTATTTTTGGTGAAACAATCAGAGAATTTTACAAAGAAAGTATACATAGGAGACATCACAAAAACTCGATTTCTATAGAAAAGTGAGAGAAAACAGTAAACCCATATCCCCGTCCTCTAACGGTTAAAAGTGATCCGATGTTTTTAGACATTAATTTCATTGAAAATAGAAGCTTTTTTGAACCAGAAAATTCCCGTCCTCTAAAGGTTAAGCTGCGATTAACGGGTGACACGTTGAAAGCTTTTGAAGACAAAAATTTAAATACTATTGAAGAAATGATTGAATTCGCTAACAATATGTTTGGTACAGAAAAAATATGTAAGTGTTTTAGCCTTCCCGTGTAAAAAAAGTAAACTTGATAACAACTTGATATAAAGTTAATGTTAATATCAAGTTGATATCAACATACGCAATGAGACTATGGTCAACTTGCATATTTTTTATCTAAATCGTATTAAACTTCATGCAAAGTTTATAAGAGGTTAATATAAAGTTTTCATCAATTTATTTGTAGATTAAGTATAAGAGATAAAGTTGATGTAAAGTTTATGTAAAGTGTATATTAACTTTATATCAACATAATATGGAATAAATAAACTTTTAAAAAATTGTAACTTAACTATTATTTTAGTTTGACTTCACGTTATTCAAACTTTTTATTTACTTATGTTAACATTTACAATTTTTACAATCTATTTAATTAATTTATATTTAAACTTTGTATAAACTTTTTCATAAGTTATACAAAGTTATCAAAACTTTATCAATATATTAATAAATATAGTGTAAAAAATTGAAATAAGCTTACAAAGTTATTATTAATAATAAGTAATTTATTAATACCATCTAAAGCTCACATACAACTATAAACAAATTATCTTTTCTAAGTAAAATTGACAACAGTACTTAAATAGTAATTTAATAATTTAAAAATTCATATTATAATTTTTTCTTTTTTTCATATGTTCCTTCTGGATACTTTTCATGCCTTCGCTTCTTTCGTTTATTCTTTTCATCCTTTTCTTTTAATGCTGTAAAACATTCAAGTGTATTTAATTCTTCATGAACAATTTGAAATTCTGGTTTTTTAATATTTTCTTTTATTTTGCTATTTTCTTTACTATTATATTCCATTTCATCCACTGATTTGACAGCTCTATATTGTTGCGGAGTTAATGTATATTTTTTTTCGTTGCATTTTCGTTAATAAATTCTAGAAAAGTAATAAATAGGTTAGCATAAAATTATAATTGCAAAAAGAAAATGGTAAAAATCGTACACATTATAAATTTATAAGTAAAAGAATAAAATGTATGATAAATTTCTCTAATCAAATGGAAAACAATAATTACTTAGTACAGCATCGTATACATCTGAAGGTATTGGAGACCATTTATTTTTTCCCGTATAGGTGAGCTTTGCCTAAGTTTTTCCTCACCTAGTATCAATTTCATTAATTGTCGAGCCATTAATGTAGGTTTTTTACAAGACATCTCCTGTATGCTTGTAGCTGTGAATGTATCTACAAGCACGCCCGATCCTTCCACAAGCTCCATCTATTAATAATATTGAATTTATTTAATTTTACTGTTACAAAAATTACAATTAATTTCAATGTTAATAATAATAATACCGATTTTAATGTTAATAATAATATTGTTGTTTTTTACATTGGGACTAACCTCTTTATTTTTAGCCGTAATAGCTTTAGGCACATTAATATGTTTTGTGAGTTGAATTCTTTTATCTTCATAATATCTTCAAATGAAACTAAGAAAGTAAATATAAATATATTTATCAATATTTTTGTGTAAATTTAATTATTTAATTTACTGTTACAAAATTACAATTAATTTCAATGTTAATAATAATAATACCGATTTTAATGTTAATAATAATATTGTTGTTTTTACATTGGGACTAACCTCTTTATTTTTAGCCGTAATAGCTTTAGGCACATTAATATGTTTTGTGAGTTGAATTCTTTTATCTTCATAATATCTTCAAATGAAACTAAGAAAGTAAATATAAATATATTTATCAATATTTTTGTGTAAATTAATAATATTAATATAGTATTACGTGATGAAATGCTCGCAAGGGAATTTTTCGTATTGTGATCAATTTCTGAGCTTTCTGACAGCAAATCACAGTTATTTTTGGAGCTTGTTGAAAGGACAGCAAGACCATCAAAATAATCTTGATCTTTAGACCTACAATAAAATTATATTTTTAATTTATTAAAAGTAACAGTTTAAGAAAAAAATTAGACCATTTCTAAATATTTAGTACATTTATAATTAAGAACATTGGTAGGAAAATTTAATTAATAATTATAACTAATCCATTTTTAAGGTGTAAATGTTAATTAAAACTTTATTGAGATTTGAAATTTTCATATAAAGATAGTATATTAAAAAAACATACAAAAAATTAAATCGAGGAAGGAAGTATAGGTATATTGTTAATAAAATAATTTTTAAAAAATGCTTGTGTTGAAGAATGCATAAATGTATACAAAAAATAATTATAGATAAAATATTATTTTTAATAAAAGTAACCAAGTAAATCATTTCATATATAAATTTGTATATAATATATATAATTTTATTGAAAGTACTGAAATCAAAAACACCTTCCAAGAAGGTGTCAAAACCCGCAAGTATTGTTATTCTAATCAAACTTTGAAAATTGTTACCTGATAAATAAATTCTGCAATTGAATCTGACGTTGTTGTCTGATAAATAAATAATTTTAATTCTAACTCCCTTATTTTATCTATTTCTTTAAATTTTAATTAAACATTTTTTTTAATATTACAAAAATTACATATAAAAAATTTCTGCAATTGAAAGAACTGAAACGAAACTGAAATCGACAAGTATTTTGAATCGTACCATAAATATATATTTTAAATAAACATTTATATATATATATATATGGGCTATTTCACGTCAAGTGGTACGATGAAAATTTTAAATCGCTCCAAAATTTGAGAACAGGCTGGAAATATCTTCAAGAAGATAGAAAAAAAATTTTAGGTGTTAAAAATAATTTGCCTAAGAGTTATTCCACCATGAAAAATGGAAATTTTTCAATTTTTTAGAAAATTTTCTATTTTTAAAGCCATTTATCTCAAAATCTATTAATTTTTTTGAAAAAACATTACAAACAACTTTTGTTCAAAATAATCTTTAAAATTAATCTACCTAGGTTACTCGATAGGGCACTCGAAAATATTGAATATCAAAAAAAGGCGACCACGCCACAATCGATTTTGATCTAACACCGCTCAAAAGATCACATTTTTTGAGAGCTTTCGAATGGCGGCGGTTAGATTATTGGCCAAGACCGATGGTGTAAGTTATGCCTTATAAACCTCATAAAATCACTAATTTTCATGTATTTTAGGGCATAACCTACAACAGCGGTCTTAGCCAATAATCTAACCGTCGCCATTCAAAAGCTCTCAAAAAATGTGATCTTTTGAGCGGTGTTAGATCAAAATCGATTGTGGCGTGGTCGCCTTTTTTGATATTCAATATTTCAGGGCGTTCTATCTCTTCGAGATTTTAAAATTAAGAATTGTAACCCAGGTAGATAAGTTCTAAAAATTATTTTGAACAAAAGTTGTTTGTAATGTTTTTTCAAAAAAAATAATAGATTTTGAGATAAATGGCTTTGAAAATAGAAATTTTTCTAAAAAATTGAAAAATTTTCATTTTTCATGGTGGAATAACTTTTAGGCAAATTATTTTTAACACCTAAAATTTTTTTTCTATCTTCTTGAAGATATTTCCAGCCTGTTCTCAAATTTTGGAGCGATTTAAAATTTTCATCGTACCACTTGACGTGAAATAGCCCATATATATATATATTACTTAAACTTCGTAAAAAGTTTCTGCAATTGAAAGCACTGAAATCAAACTGTAATCGACAAGTATTTTGAATCATAAAAAAATGTCTACCAATCTGAATACAGATTTTTTTTATTAAAATTATCTTATACTTTTACTTTTCATTTCTGGCCCTGCCATGTCTTACAGTAATAAATAAATAATATTCTAATGATGTTAATTTGTGCAAAATTAATATCTGCAAAACTAATAAAATGGACATTTCTTCTTTTTTATTCTTTTAAATAAAATAATACTTGCACCACAAATTATTTTATTAATAATAAATTATTGGTTTATATAGTATACAGTCTTGTTTCCACGCGTGGGTCTTTACACTATTTAATAATATGCCACAAGTCGCTTTGCATAATATATTAGGCCCCTTAAATTTTAAAATAAGATAATAGCTAAGATGTATGTAATGATTGATAAAATGTAACATCAGTTAATATAGTCAGAATTAACACCTATATGAAAAGGTAACATCTATTAACCAACGGTGGTGCAAGTATTATTTTATTTAAAAGAATAAAAAAGAAGAAATGTCCATTTTATTAGTTTTGCATAAATTAATTTTGCACAAATTAACATCATTAGAATATTATTTATTACTGTAAGACATGGCAGGGCCAGAAATGAAAAGTAAAAGTATAAGATACTTTTAATAAAAAAAATC
Source organism: Theocolax elegans (assembly GCA_026168455.1). NCBI lineage: Eukaryota > Metazoa > Arthropoda > Insecta > Hymenoptera > Cerocephalidae > Theocolax > Theocolax elegans. Next base: position 42,056,891 of record CM047425.1, read on the forward strand.
TGTATTCAGATTGGTAGACATTTTTGTATGATTCAAAATACTTGTCGATTACACTTTGATTTCAGTTCTTTCAATTGCAGAAATTTTTTATATGTAATTTTTGTAATATTAAAAAAAATGTTTAATTAAAATTCAAAGAAATAGATAAAATAAGGGAGTTAGAATTAAAATTATTTATTTATCAGACAACAATGTCAGATTCAATTGCAGAATTTATTTATCAGGTAACAATTTTCAACGTTTGATTAGAATAACAATACTTGCGGGTTTTGACACCTTCTTGGAAGGTGTTTTTGATTTCAGTACTTTCAATTGCAGAAAACTATTATGGAATATAAGTTACATATAAAAAAGGTTATTATTCTATAAAATTGTTTATCTAATGATGTTAAGCACGGGAAGGATAGGCATTGTTTATTTAAAGAAAATTAAAAAAAAGAAGTTTCTTTTTTATCAGTTTTGTGGAAATTAATTAAAACTTTTTATAGAGTTTAAGCAAAATATATAAATGTTTAATTAAAAAAAATTCATTGTATGGTATGGTAAAAAATACTTGTTGATTATTCCGCTTTGATTTCAGTACTTTCTATTGCAGAAACTTTTTATGGAGTTTGAGCAAAATATAAGTAGAAATAGGATGGGAGTAATAATTAAAGATTTTTTTATCAGATAACATTTTTCAAAGTGTGATTGGAAACCATACTTGCAAATGTTGACATTTTCGTAGAAGGTGTTTTTATTAATACATCAGTGTATAATTTTAATAAATTAATAAAAAAGAAAAATAAAATAAAAATATTTAATTATCATTTCATTTATGCGTTAAAAAAATGGTTATTTCTTACAAAACAGTAAAATGAAACATTTCCTAGTTGCATTGTATTTATTTTACAAACAAATTTGTGTATTATGACATATCTAATAATCATTTATTGAAAGAAAAATACAACTACGGTTAACAGTGAATTACGCCACCATACCATATATCCATTAGATAATATGTACAATGTATTTTTTTCTCTTCTTGACAAGTCACAATTAAACTTGCCTAGAATAAAGGATCATCGATTTATTCCTTAAATATAATTATGTAAATCTAAATATATACTATATAGTTTAGATTACAACTGGACTGGCACATGTAATAGAAAGTTTCTTCTCGAAGCGACTAAAATTTGCCCATTATATTATATTATAACACATTTGTTTATGCTATATGTGGGACTGTATATATTTCAGTTTATAGTTAGACTTAAGACAGAACCACAATTATTTACTTACACAAAATTTGTTTCATTAATTAAATCAATGACTCAATTACAGAATTATCCTATGTTGGTACTTTCAATTCTTTCAATTCTTATATATCAATGCAGCTCTCAGTACATATTGTTTTTGAATCATGTATAAGCTGCACTTATTCAAATACAGTAATTAACCAGAGTCAAATGAACAACTCCAGCGAATGAATACCATTAAACAAATAAGAAAAATCCTATGAAATATATATATATATATATTTACATACTCATAGTGCACTTTTTAGGTAACCTCTCGTCACTTAAATTTAAATTTGTTTTGCTGTATCTTCAGAGATTTATGATAATATTTACAAGGTAAAATGTTCCTCACAGCAAATTTGCTTTAATTTTACTTTGTACCAATAATTTTTCATTTCAGAGACGTTATTTGCTTAAAATTAATATACTTTAAAAATAACCCTTTCTTATTCAGTGAATTTAATATGATACACTTATAGTTTTAATTAAGCTAAATTTATTTGTAACAAATTAAATTCTATATTATTGGGTTACTATAATAATTAATGACAACAGTACAATTTAATATTATAATTTTAGTGCAACACAATAAATTCTATTTAATTACTTAACTATATATGTTAGTTAGTGTCACTATCAAACATTTTATAGGCATGTGAAAGTTACAAAATTATTAAATGCCTTTTACACTTACCAAACAACTGACATATTGATTTTATTTAAATATTAAGAAAGGTATTCAATAAATATATGTAAAGAGAACAATAACTTATCAACATTCTTTTAAATTATTTAAGTCAGTACATATAACTATTAAGCAATCATTTCACTTAACGTTGGAAAGAATATCATTCTACATATGTTACAGTCCATATAATTATTAAATATTATGTACTTGGCAAAGTATCGAACACATATATTGGCTTTATATAGAAAATAAAATGATTATTTAGTAATTTTAATTAGGATAGAGAACGATAAAGCATCCACTTAATTATAATCTATTGTTTTTTAAATTATTTTGGTCAATGTGGAAAACATTGAGATATCATGAGGGATTCATTATAAAAATACAAGCATAAGTCCCTTCAAATAATATAAACTTAAAGCAAACACATCAAATTATATAAATAAAATGTATTAATAATATAATAAATACAATTAAAATAATGTAATAATATACATTTATTTTTTGTGCAATTCTTATTAATATTATACTTTTAGATTAAAAAAAGTTATACCATCACTTGCATGGAAATGAAAACATTGTTTTCATGGTTAGAATTTTATCAATGTTTGTCTTTCTCTCTCTCTCTCTCTCTCGTCGAGATGTCAAAGGTCGACATGCTAATATGGGCGAATATGAAATCTTCACCTTGCAATAGTATCTGCATTGTACTACAATAAAAAATACCGAAACGGAATAATGTGAGGTATTGGAAATAATTACGTAAATAAATAATTTTAATTCATAACTTTTCACACAAAATCAGCCAGATGATTCAGCTGTGACAAAAGTATTCACCTGAAACTAGCTCCCTCTCGTGGCCACGTTTGAACTTCTTCTATAAGTTTTTATTTCTGTACATGCCTTAGAGCATATACTACATGGAGGAAGCACTGCGTGTTAAAATGTGTAGACGCTGTAGAGAGAGAGAGCGATAGTTTGGGTACCCTCTGTCTCTCTCTAATCGTTGAGAAAGAGTGGGGAGACCCCGCCACCCGCGCGAGCGGCGGCGAGCGCAGCTAACTTAACATGACAATATTACCGAAAATTCGTTAACCGTTTATTAAAATCTTATTGAATGATCAAATCAAATAGTGCAATGACCAAAACACTTTGTTTAAACTCAACTATAACAATAAATAAAATCTAAACCCTCAATGGGGAGATGATCATGAACCATTTCGAGTAAATTTAGAATAACTTAGTGTATGGGCGTGAGGGTTAAGGCGCGTGACTAATAGCTTTTTCTTTTTTCACAACCGGGGTTCGATTCCAAATGAAGTATTTTTTTTTTTTTTTATATTTGTAATTTAGAGCTTAGTAATGAAATTAATTTTCATTTTTCTTCTTAAAAAAGTAAAGTAATCAAATTAAATTTTGTATGAATTAATTATTTGATACATTTATTCATGCTAATAAAATAAAAATAAAAGTATAATATTCATTTATTAGTACGATTCACTGAACAATGAAACAATACAACAATATTTTATAAACAGCCGTTTTTTAAGTGTGAATAATAAATTTTCCGATATTTTTATAAACATTATTATAATAAATTGGGAATAAATAATATTGATAATATACAAAGATGCATGAAAATCGTAATACAGAACGCAATATTTAATACGTACAGAGCAACATATAACATGCTTAAATTATAATAAATAGAAAGTTTTATTTTTAATTGTAAGAACCAAAACAAGTTGTTTATTCATTGCGAAATAAAATCATTTTCGTATAAATTCTTCTAATTTTCTTATTTAATCGACTTTTCTCTGATTCGTAGTGATTAACTCTTACTCTTAAATAGGTAAAGATTACTTGTTTCAGTATAAATAATCTATGTTTAGAGGGGTCTTCAGAATGCTGGATTTGCAAGAGAGAATCTGGTATATTAGTTAATATACTTTGAAATAATGTATTAAACATGCCCTTTTTTGAAGTGTACAATAGCCTGAAATTTTTTTCAACGATTTTGCAAACATTTATGATATCAACCGAAGGTGAAAGCAAACCTCCTCGATTTTTTTTTTCTGTTAGACTAGAATGATTCACTTCCGATGTTAATAGTAAAGGGCACTGAAAACATCTACTCTTTTTTAAAATTGTTCTCGTAACAAATCCAGCAATATGAATGACAGTATTATCTATATACTTTTTATTTTTCCCTTTTCCGTAATAATCGTCGTCTTCGGAAAGAACATTATCTGTTTGCAAAAGTGTGTTACAATTCGGTGAATTCTCAGTTTTTGTTTCTTTTTTTTTCAACGATACTTGCAAAAGACTAGTCTTATCTAATGACGTGCAATTTGCATGGTTAGATTCTTTGACATCAGCGTGAACTAACAGTTTTTTCAAAATATTGATAAAGTGGTAACAGGTAGGATTGTTACTGTATCCTCCTTTACTCCGTACAGCACTAAAAAAAATCTCGAGATGATCCTGGGACAGTTTGTACGTTAACAAATAACCATTCAATGGCTTAATAAATGTATCGTAGACTCTTAAAACATTGTGTAAGGAGATTATCATGCCAACAAATCCAGTTTTTCTTGCACAGTTGACGACTGGAGTGCCGTCTGAAGTGCGTAAACCTTTAATGTAATCAGTTATATCCTCAACTTTTTTTGTTATCTCATTGATATTATTTCCATCTATGCCATTTTTAGATTTATTTTTATTATAATGCTCCCTTGAGTTTAAGATGTCGAAACCAGCATTTATAATCGAACAAAATTTAGCTGTTCCTTCGACATTTTCAAATTCAGGGCTCTGAAGCTTATCACGCATGTATCGTAAAGCAATACTAGAGCTTTCACTGAGAGTTTGAGCAGCTAAACGTACATTCATTTTATTTTGTTCGAAATCAATATGTTGTCGTCTTATTTTTGTACCTAAATGTAGCCCCTGAAAATCTTGCACATCGACTAAATTTTTCAAAAAATTCCATGAAATAATGTTGTTGTCAGCATCATAAATATTTTCGTGAGCAAGAGCATTTCTAATTAATTTTAGGACATGACAGCCATCGGGTACAATAAATATTCGCTCTTTCGATACGGGATGTAAAAAGTACGCATCCATGGGATTCTCTGCAGAAATTGTTGCTCCTAAATATTTACACATTGTAAAATTGGATTGTAATCCGTCAAAAGTTACAGATGTAATTTTAATACCAGTTTCACTTAGCCGTGTTAATACTTCTTTCGTTAATTCGGCCTGTTTTTGACCACTCAGAGCTTTAACGAAATAGTGAGAAACTGGAATTTTCCAGCCTCCATTAACACAAACCAACATGAAAACTAATGCGTTCTCTGCTTCCGGCATTTCATCCTTCTCAGTATCTTTTCCAATGTCGATATATCCATACTCCTGTCCATTTATCACTTCTACTTTCTTCTTTATCTTCATCTCATCCATAACCAAATTACACAAAACCTCGGCTTTGTTATCAATACTTTTATGAATTTGAACTTTTCGTTTAACTGCGTCAATGCACGCTTGACTTATACCATACGAACAATTAATGTTTTTATACCATTTACTGATATTCATAGGATGTGGTAAGCATTTCATAAAAGCATTCCTAACGTAATTGTAGGCTTTTGGCGAGTAAAAATGGAGAGTGGTAGCAAATGATTTCAAGGCAGGTGGAAATTGAGCTTTCGAGGATGGTTTGCGTAGGAGTCTTCGGAAAATTTGATAAGCGTGAGAAGGTAAGGATTCCTAGAATACAAAACAATTGACAGTACACGTTAAAAATGAAAATTTTTACTATAGTTATTATTGTGATTTATTTTTTAAACTTTTGAAAATCCATTTTACGGTTTTATTATTTCTTAAAATAAAATAGTGCGTAACGAAAAATAAATATCCACTACAATGCACTTGTAAGAGGGTTAAACAAATTTTCAAAGAATTCTTTTTTATTAATATATTTTAATGAATCTTACAAACATTATATACAATGATTATGTATAAAAATATGTTATTAATAAATCGCCAAGTACAAAATTAAAACTAAAATTTTTTACGGTAACGTAGCAAACTCTCGTCAGGAGAATTTGAAATATCAAGTAATTTTTAACAAAAAGATCCAACAATTAGAAATCAAATTTTTTCAATTAATTGTATAAGAATTTTATGTATGTATGTAAATGATTGAACATGATATTTAATACTTTCGTGACTACAATTCATCTTATTGGCTATATACTTTGTATGTACATTCTTTCTCAAACTTCCCTCACTCACACCTACACACTTATTCGTATACATTAGATCGTAAGAAATCTTTTCATATTCTATATATAATACAATATTTTTACATATTTTCATTGAAAACTGAGACTTAGAAATAAAGTAAAAAAAGAAGGTTTACATAGTACATAACCAATTACTCCAAACTCAAGAAGCCAAGAATTACTTAACTATTCCATTACTTACTTTTAGTGAATCGACAACATTCTCATTAATATATTTACGGTGCTTTAGGTGTGACAGCAAAGAATTTCCTGTTTTTACTCCTTTTTTCCAGCGGTACAGTTTCATCTGTAAACTTTTATTTTTTCGTCGAAGAGTTATTATCTGTGCCTTTGAGTTACGCAAAATTTCTTTCAAATCTTTTGGTACATCTAAACTTTCAATATCTAAATTGATCAAAGACTTCACACGAGACGTTGATGTCATCTTTTCAGTTTGATTATTGCTAAAAATTACATAAAAATAACACATCATTCAATGAGATATTATACGTATCATCAAACTTTTTATTTTGAAAATTTAACCTTTACCTTTGAGACACATTAGCTTTGGTTGATAATTCTTCTGCTGGAAATTCTGATACACACATGGACGGACTCGTGTCAGTTTCTCCATCTGATTCTGATTGAGAATCCTTTGATCGACTGAAAATACAGTTATAATAATTATTAACATACAACATGCCTGAGCAGCTAAGGTATTAAATATTAATACACGTACTCATTAGGTGCTTCATTGATACAAATATCAACCAGTTTACTATCTGCTGCTTCCGCCAATTGTGAATTATTGTAATTTAATCTTGTATCTTCTTCAACAAACTGTTTTTCCCTGTAAATGATAATCTACTTAATAATATTTCTTTTACAACTATAACTTATTATTTTTATATATAAGTACTTACAACTGCTTCTGTTCCAAGCTTGAAAATATTGATGGATAAGATCCTGGTTTTAATCTAAGATTTTTACACAGGCCAGCAAAATGAAAACAATCAGTCTTGAAGTGTGAACTGCACACATATGAATATTTTGGCAACGACAAATCCACAAACTCCGCTTTCAATTGCTGTTCCCATTTTTCTCTCAAAGATTTATCTGCTGGAAAACTACATTCAAAAATGCAAACAAAATTAAATAATTTCAAAACTTTTATATTATAACAATACTGAAATGATAAATTCAACAAATAATAATATAAATCTAGAAATATTACAGTTATAGCTAAAGTATTCAAAGTCAGATTCTTACACTAATCAGTATACCTATGTATATTGGATAAGTTTGTGAGAATATATTCTGTATAATAGTATTTTTGAGTAAAATAATTTTTTGTATAGAATAGTATTAATTATGATTTTTATTAGATTTCATAATTTTATAAGTTTAAGTTTAATTTTAAGTAGTTAATAAGTATGCCAGACCTATGTACAGATAAATTTATTTTATCTTTATAGGTATACTTCATTGTATAATGTATGTAATACATCCTGGTTGTCAAATAAATAAAATAAATAAATAAAACACTGATTAGAAGTAATATTGTTTACATCTAACTAATTACTTACATGTGAAAAGTTTTCTTTAAACTTTCCAAATCGTCGCTCCGCAGTTTACAGGTTGGCACACAACACACTTTCGGCATTTTTTTACTTAAAATATCACGAGAATAAACAAACAAAATTTATCACAACGTTTGTATACGCTTGCTTTTTCAGAGGTTAGGAGATGCCTTTTCTGCTAGAGAGCGGTGGGAGTTGCGTTAGCTAATCACGTGCCCGTGCGAGAGAGACAGGTAGTACCTAAACTATCTCTTTCTCTCTCTCTCGCTCGGCTACACTGTCGCCGTAAGCGTGCTTCCTCCATGTAGTATATGCTCTAAGGTACATGCTCTCTCACGGGCTGGAAAGCATTGTTTCTCTTTCTATCTCATGCCTTTCCTATACTATCTCTATCTCATTTTGTTTGAAGTTGACTATATATATCAAAAGGGAGAAGACGAAAATTGAGGAAAGGAAATCAGCAAGCAATATCTTTGGCATTGATTTTCTTGTTTGTGCGAAAAAGGAATTCGTGTAAAACTTGTTGTACAGTAAAGATTAATAAATAAGAAACGTAATGCGTGGTCAATAGCACAAATATATAATGTAATAATGCAGCGATTAGAAAAGTAAAAATCTGGGGGGCTAGTTAGCTGTATATAATGGCTCTCGCGCCTATACTTGCGTCAGGCGCTATCGCGCCTTTTGATATATATACAAAACTTACTCTAAATTATCTTCAGTTTTTTGATAAATTTCTTCTGTCTGGCTCTCAAAAATTGCACTCTTGTTTAATATTTTTTCACTTTGTTTTAATCACGGTGTAAGAAAGAGAGGTGGATCGACTGCCTTACCCCCACCACTAAACTGCTGTGACGCTTATTGAAGCTCTTCACTTTGCCTCCGCGCGACGGCGCCACAGGAAAAATGTACTATTTAATCACACATACAGTCAGCCACAGACATTGCGTCGTAGTGTGTGTGTTGCACATGAACACTATACAGTTCATCGTAGTGTGTGTGAATGAGCAATAGTTTCTGTATAGTATACGCACTAGCATTTAGCGCGCAGCAGAATTTCGTTGATTTTATATTTGATTAATTAATAATATGGATATGGATGTCTCTTACAAATATTATTATTTTAAAAACTAAATAAACAAAATTAAAATATGCTATTTATTGTTTAAGGAGATGAAGGGACCTACTTCTATAAACTTAAAAACTTATAAGATTAAAAATTTGAAAAAATTCACAGATAATGTTGAAAGAAAACAGAATACCGTTGCAGAGCGATTTTTACAAAATAATTAATTTTATATTAATTATTAATTATCACTTTTCGTTAATAATGATTAGGTGTTACATTCATCTTTGCGGCAGCCCATAAATCTCGATCACTTAGTGATAAAAATTTTTTAAAGCGGTGCAGAAACATTTTTAATTAAAAAATAAATGAAGATTCCAATTTTTTCTTTAAGATCTCGTAAAGCTACACTCTAAGTCTAAAAGTGTAAAATTTGGAAGTAAAAAGATTAAAACGTTCAATTTAATCTTCACAAAAGAATAAAAACAAGATTTTACACTTTATAAAGATAAAATTATCGAATTTACACTTTACAAAGATGAAATTATGAAATTTACACTTTTGCAAAAGATGATACGATATATTTTCAACTGTGTAAAGTGTAAAAAAGTAAATTTGAATTGTAAATAATAATTTAATTAAATAATGTTTAATTACCCTATAATTCTAAGCTCCCCTCCAGGGGGCACAGTTTAAATATAAGTTCCGATATAAGTATGAGTATATGTTACAATAGCCGTGAGCGCTAAGGCCGATGTATTTTGCAGTAACCATGGGGTCTCGGGTTCAAATCCTGAGATTCAAATTTTTTTTTTATGTATCTAACACTTTTATTACGTAAATTCCATAAATAATAACTATTTTAATAATTAATTATCTAAAAATTTTTACACTATTTATTATTAAAATAATTATTATTTATTGAATTTATGTAATAGAAGTGTTAGATATTTTTGTGTTAAACAATTTTTTATTTTCTAATAAATAATATATAAAAACAATAAAAATGTTTATATTCAAAATATATAAATTTATAAAAATAATTAAATCTAAAAATAAAAATTAAAATTAACATAAATATTTAACACAAAAATATATAACACTTCTATTACGTAAATTTCCATAAATAATATTTATTTTAATAATCAATAATGTAAAAAGTGTTAAATACATAAAAAAAAAATTTGAGTCTCAGGATTTGAACCCAAGACTTAATGGTTACAGCAAAATGCATGCGCCTTAGCGCTCATGGCTATTGTGACATATACTCATAGTTATATCGGAACTTATATTTAAATTGTGCCCCCTGGAGGGGAGCTTAGAATTATAGGGTAATTAAACATTATTTAATTAAAATATTATTTACAATTAAAATTTACTTTTTTACACTTTACAGAGTTAAAAATATATCGTTTAATCATTTGCAAAAATGTAAATTCCATAATATAATCTTTTTAAAAATATCATAACCATTTTTACACTTTATAAAATTGAAAATGTACGATTTAATCTTTTGCAAAAGTGTAAATACCATAATTTCATCTTTGTAAAGTGTAAATTCGATAATTTTATCTTTATAAAGTGTAAAATCTTGTTTTTATTCTTTTGTGAAGATTAAATTGAACGTTTTAATCTTTTTACTTCCAAATTTTACACTTTTAGACTTAGAGTGTAGCTTTACGAGATCTTAAAGAAAAAATTGAAATCTTCATTTATTTTTTAATTAAAAATGTCTCTGCAACGCTTTAAAAAATTTTTATCACTAAGTGATCGAGATTTATGGGCTGCCGCAAAGATGAATGTAACACCTAATCATTATTAACGAAAAGTGATAATTAATATTTAATATAAAATTAATTATTTTGTAAAAATCGCTCTGCAACGGTATTCTGTTTTCTTTCAACATTATCTGTGAATTTTTTCAAATTTTTAATCTTATAAGTTTTTAAGTTTCTAGAAGTAGGTCCCTTCATCTCCTTAAACAATAAATAGCATATTTTAATTTTGTTTATTTAGTTTTTAAAATAATAATATTTGTAAGAGACATCCATATCCATATTATTAATTAATCAAATATAAAATCAACGAAATTCTGCTGCGCGCTAAATGCTAGTGCGTATACTATACAGAAACTATTGCTCATTCACACACACTACGATGAACTGTATAGTGTTCATGTGCAACACACACACTACGACGCAATATCTGTGGCTGACTGTATGTGTGATTAAATAGTACATTTTTCCTGTGGCGCCGTCGCGCGGAGGCAAAGCGAAGGGCTTCAATAATCGTCACAAAGAGTGGGGGGTAGTCGGTCCACCTCTCTTTCTTACACCGTGGTTTTAATGTAGCATCCCTCATAGCCAACATATTTTTTCTTTTCCTTTTTTTGTCTATACGTTTTTTTAAAAGTAAATCAGGTGAGATAAGGGATCGTCTCTTAGGTGTGATAAGTTTTCCATCGGACGTTACACTTAGAGCTTCTAACCATTCTCTATTTTCTAGAATATATTAAAAATTAATTTTTTTAAAATAGTAATAATTTAAATGAAATAGAAATAAACTTACCATATAGTTTCAAAATATCTACAGCGTACCAGGCTTTGCCCCATTTAACAAAGCTTATGTCGTCCTTATCTTTTCCTTCACGCACATCATCATATGAAATTACGTTAATTTCGCAAGAATCTTGCCAATAAACTAATGCGTACATTGTAATTTATATATACGATTTATAATCTTTCTTTTCACACTTAAATTAAAGACAATGGAAAATTACACGCTTATACTTTTTAAAGTTACAAGAGGTTATTTATCGCAACTAACTTCAAAGTTGCATTTCTTTTGTTCAAAGTATCTGTATATATATATATATGGGGTATTCCACGTGAAGTGGTCCGATCAAAATTTTGAAATGCACCAAATTTTGGGTACACTTTGCAAATGTTTTTCAGAATACAGAAAAAAATTTTTAGGTACTGGAATCTATTTGCTCAGAAGTTATTCTAACCTCAAAAAGTGAATTTTTCCATATTTTTTTCAACACCAGCTGGGTTTACCGCTATATAACTCAAAATCTATCAACTTTTACTATAGAACATTATATGTAACATTCGTTGCTAATTATATCTAGAATTTATTCTTCTGGGTTAGAATTTCTAATCTCAAGGTCAATGATACATAAACTACATGTCAATATTCAACTTAAAAAAAGTGCAAGTGCGCCACCTTTGATTTTTTCATCCAAAAGTCTAAAAGATAGCTTGGAGCAATACCTTTCAAATGGTCTGTAGCATTTTTATGGCCTCCAATTCTGTAAAAAGTTATGACAATTTAAAGAAACACGAAATTTTTTTAAAAATTTAAATGGGAATTACAATGTTAATTTTTGTGAATTTTTTGTCTTTCTTTAAATTGTCATAACTTTTTACAGAGTTGGAGGCCATAAAAATGCTACAGACCATTTGAAAGGTATTGCTCCAAGCTTTCTTTTAGACTTTTGGATGAAAAAATCAAAGGTGGCGCACTTGCACTTTTTTCAAGTTGAATATTGACATGTAGTTTATGTAACATTGACCTTGAGATTAGAAAAATTCACTTTTTGAGGTTAGAATAACTTTTAAGCAAATAGATTCCAGTACCTAAAAATTTTTTTCTGTATTCTGAAAAACATTTGCAAAGTGTACCCAAAATTTGGTGCATTTTAAAATTGTGATCGGACCGCTTCACGTGGAATACCGCATATATATATATATATATATATATATATAAATTTTTAAATACTTTATAATTTTTTTAATTCGAAATTTGAATTCCATAGTCCATTTAAAAAAATAGTGCTAGTAAAAAGACAATTTAATGTTCGTTACTCGTCAAAAATCAAATTTATTTAATACTATTTATTTACTGTTAATATTTATCTTGGAGCTTATAAAATAAGAAAATTTGCATTGATTACTTTATTTAAAATGATTTATAATCAAATTAGTTAAAATATATTTTAGAAGTAAAATATTTTAAATTATTGAATAATAATTGGTTAGAAATTCTCAAGAACTCAAGCAGCTTAATATTATTTCACTGCTTTAAGAAGCAAATCAACTTCGTGGTAATTAAGAGACATTTTCTTTAGATGATTAAATTTGTTTAATCAAATAAAAGCAAGACTTTCTTATTAATTTTTATAGCCACTATTTATTAGATAATTGTTCCTATAACGTTATACAAAAGAATAGATGCAATTTTAAATTTTTAACAAAATTTTGACATTTTAGTGTTAATGAACTGTTTTGTATCACTTGCCATTCATGAAAAAGGGGTGGTCTTAATTTTATTATTATTTGCTTATTAATTTTTATAATGTTCAATAGAATTAATAGTAAAAGTAAAACTATAAACTATTCTTAATAATTAATAAACTTAATAATAATAATGTTTAATAATAAACTAGTGTTTAAATATAATTATTTATTTTATTTATTTAATTACTAATTTAATTAGTAATTTACTTATTAATAATTATTAACAAAATTTTTTGCATGTGTATATATATACACTCATTTACACGCACACACATAAGCAATCTACAATAAATCGTGAAGTTAGCTACAATCTGTTAAAAGTTGTTAAAATTTTACTATCGAAACCTAAAAGCAGTAAGCGTTATCATTTGAATAATATATAATTTTATACATAATATCATATTATTAAAATATTGTATATAAAACGATATTTAACAAACATAATCAAATGTGCTAAAAAAACATTCTATACGAAGTAGATATGAATTGGAATATTGGATAAAATATTTTCATACGTAAAATGTGACAGTTTTATTTTGAAAGAATAAGAATTAAAATACTCTGTAAGTAATGTTTAAATAAAAATACATTAGTATCTATCTATAATTAAAACTTTTATTAACAGTTTATATTGACTTTATTTAATTTTATTATTATAAACAGTATTGTATAATTTCTCTCTCTTTCTTTCTCTCTCTCTCTCTCTCTCTCTCTCTCTCTCTCTCTCTCTCTCTCTCTCTCTCTCTCTCTCTCAGTCTCTCTCTCTCATTATGTCTATATATATATATATATATATATATATATATGTATACACACATATATATAATATATCCCTTTTTTTTTATTCTTAACTTTACAACTGAAAGTCATTTTTTAAACTTCTGTTTTTACTTTTTACTAAACATTAAAATATATTGTTTTTAATGTGAATTAAGAAAAATTAAATTTAATTAATAATAAATCAATTAAGCAAATTTATTTACAAATTTATTTACTTATATAAGCAAAATGTCCATTTAAATATTAAATTTTTAGTGCAGAAATAAATAAATGAAATGCCAAAACGTAAAAATACTTTTAAAGAATATTCGAGAGCTCGAAAATACGCTATTTTATCAAGTTTACATACCCACATCACGGAGACTGATGAAGCATCTTCGACTAGTACAGATACGGAAGATTTTAAAAGTGGCGACGCTTCAGACACTTTAAGTGATGTTTCGAATGACGAAAAAAGTAAATATATTATTTCATAACTTTAACATTATTTAATATTGAGTAGATTATTGTCTTACAATTATAATAAATTCCTAACAATTAGATTTTTAATAATCTATTGTTTATTTTATCTAGATTTAAGTTTATTAATCTAATTTACTACATTAACTTTATTTTCATTTAAACACTTTAATCTTCAATATGTTATCTTAAATAATTTTTTGAAATTTTAAAATATTCAATTTAATCAATAATAATAAAAAAAGGTATTAATATAGGTAATAGATATAAAATAAAGCTACACGAGTTATCTGAGAAAAAAAAATAATGCTGTTTTTTTACAAAAAAATACAGATAATATAATAAGCGGAGAAGCTAGTGAAAGTATTTCACATTTTTCTTCAGGCGATAGTTATGTTCAAAGCGAAAGTGATTTTTATTCATCTGATTCAGAGAATTTTTCTGAAGATAATAGTGATTCAGATACTATTGTAGAATCAAATGATGAAAACGAACCTTTGTATCCTGGAGCTCCATTAACTGTTGCCGAAAGTAATTTAGCAATTTTTACCGCAGCAAAAAGGTGTAATTTTTCAGGTGTACAGTTGAATATTGTTTTATCTCTTATACAATTACACTGCATACAACCTAATAATTGTATAAAGACATTGTATAAATTTAAAAAAATTTTCTCCAAGTTTGATGATTCACAAATTAAGCATTTTTATTGTAAATTATGCTTATTTAAAATAGATAAAGATTATTGTGAAAATTGTAATAAAAGTGAAATAAATTACTTTATAGAAATCTCCATCCTTAAACAGTTATCATCAATGTTCAAACGAGATGAATTTAGATTAAATTTAAATTACCGTTTTACAAGGATTAAACAGACGAATAATAATTATGAAGACATTTTTGATGGTTCGATTTACAAATCCCTTCCTGAAAATTTTACATCAAATTCAAATAATATCACTTTTACTTGGAACTCTGATGGAGTACCGCTATTTAAGTCCTCCAAAATAAGTATATGGCCGTTGTATCTCATGGTAAACGAGCTTCCCTACGCATTGCGTATTAAAAAAGAAAATATTATAGTTGCGGGTTTATGGTTCGGTACAATGAAACCGTCAGTAAATATGTTTTTATCTGCTTTCGAAAAACAGCTTCAAGAGTTGTATAATGGAGTAGATATTGAAATACCGAATGACATAAATTTTTTAAGAATTCGTGGGATGATTGTAATAGGCACTTGTGATTTACCAGCCAAAGCTCTATACCAAAATATGCAACAGTATAATGGCAGATATGGCTGCCCCAATTGTGAAATAAAGACGAAAAGAGTTGAAAATGTACAAATATACCCATTTACTCAGGATCTAATTTTACGAACAACAGAGTCAACAAGACTATACGCTCAGCAAGCATTAGAAAGCAGTGCACCGGTAATTGGAATAAAAGGACCTACTATTTTAAGATTAATAGTGTACAATCATGTTGAATCCACAGCTATCGACGAGATGCATTGCGTTTATCAAGGCACAATGAAAAAGTTGATGTCTTTTTGGTTCGATCCAGACCACCGCAGTCATTCTTCGTCATTATATCAATATGTAAATATAATCGATGAAAGAATTAAAATACTAAAACCCCCAGCATTTGTTAACCGATTCCCTCGAAAAGTATCGGAATATTCATATTGGAAGGCTTCCGAATTACGACTTTTCTTGCTAGTTTATAGCTTGCCTCTTTTACACATTTTTATGAGGAAAAGATTTTTTGAACACCACATTCTTTTAGTTTTTGCGATATCACTATTAAATTTTACAAGCGTAAACAATGAAATGATTAAAATATCAAAACAACTGTTAATTGAATATGTTTTACGCTTTGAAGATTTGTACGAAGAAAAATGTATGACGTGCAACGTACATTTACTACTGCATCTGTCTGACGATGTAAAAAAGTTTGGTCCTTTATATGTAATGTCCTGTTTTCCATTTGAAAATTTAAATGGAATCCTTAAAAGTTATGTTCATGGTTCAAAGCATCCAGAACTACAAATTTCTTCAGCAATTAACTCGTTTATGTCTTTAAATGAGCTTAAGCATAAATTCATAAGATTTAATAGTTCAACTGACAATTTTTGTAAAGAAATTGAAAGATCTGGAACGCACAGGCGTAAATTGAAAAAAATGGCAATTATTCTTTTATAGTAGGTTCATGTAAAAAGATGCAGCAAATCCCTAATTACATTTTTGAAATTTTTAAATTGCATGATTTATCGATTGAGATAGGGAAATGTCACATATTTTCATGTTTTCTCAAGAATGGTATCTACTACGAGACTGATGATTATACTAAAAAAAAGAAAAGTAATTCGTCGTGCATAGAGTTTCAGGATAATAATCGTGTGATCATAGGTATTATAAAAAATTTTTTCAAAATTTGTAAATGTGCATGTATGTTTTCATGCTATGACTGCAATGTTAATTGTAAAACATGCCATTATTGCAAGATGTATAACCGAAAGAGTATTCAAATGTGAAATTGTAAATAAGTTCATGCCTACGATGTATTCTTGTAAAGAAACTGATAAACTATCTTTAATTGATGTAAATAGTTTTATCAATGTTTGTTTTAATATTCGAACAGACGAAAAATCGTTTGCAGTACGGTCGTTAATTAATTTAAACTAGTTTTATTGTAATGATAATTAATAAATATATTATAAAACTTATTAACATGATGAAAAATGCGATTATTTATTTAAATATACATTACGACAAAATTCTAAAAAATAATTTATTATAAATATGAAAGTTTATTTCCTTTAATTTATTTATTTATTACAAAATAAAGCTTATTGTAATTTTTTACACTATATTTATTAATAAATAGAATTTTGAAAACTTTGCGAAACTTATGATAAAGTTTATACAAAGTTTAAATATAATTTAATTAAATAGATTGTAAAAATTGTAAATGTTAACATAAGTAAATAAAAAGTTTGAATAACGTGAAGTCAAACTAAAATAATAGTTAAGTTACAATTTTTTAAAAGTTTATTTATTCCATATTATGTTGATATAAAGTTAATATACACTTTACATAAACTTTACATCAACTTTATCTCTTATACTTAATCTACAAATAAATTGATGAAAACTTTATATTAACCTCTTATAAACTATGCATGAAGTTTAATACGATTTAGATCAAAAATATGCAAGTTGACCATAGTCTCATTGCGTATGTTGATATCAACTTGATATTAACATTAACTTTATATCAAGTTGTTATCAAGTTTACTTTTTTTACGCGGGTTCTCAAACAGAAACAAAGCTATAGTTAGGGACTACGAAGCCGCATTAAAAATAGCGAATCAACTTCCAATAAAATTCACCAAAAACTTCGACGAAGACGAGATATCCGACTTCATTAAATCTCGCATCGGTTAAGCTAAAACTTTTGATGTCGCAATCGCCAAGGCAGTTAAATTTGCGAAAGAATGCGGATGCTATAAACCTCTGGACGCCACTCCCAAATCCAGGATTCGCGTACTTGAATCATCAAAGGTGGAACCTTGCGAGATCTGCATGAATAACCAATCAACAGTTAGATATTGGTTCCGGAAAGATGGCGAGAATCGCTACATTAAACAGCTAAAAACTTTTAGTATTGCAAAGAGTGAACACGTTGAAAATATCAATTTTAACATTGTAATTAGTTACCTTAAAATTTGGACCCCTCTATTAAAATAATTATTTGCAATAAAATTATTCAACAACCTCTCGAATCTCAGAAGAAAGACATATAATTACAGAAGCCCATTGTTCTAGTGAAGGGGGACGCAAAGGAGTAAACAAAACTTACAACAGAATTATACACAATTTTTATTAGTCTGGATTGAAACAAGATGTACAAGAATTTATACAAAGGTGCAGAACTTGTCAAATTAAAAAGACTGTTTAAAATAATACCATACAAACATTAACTATCACAGATTTTTCAACGGTACCTTTTGCCAGAGTAAGCATAGATGTACTTGGGTCGATAGAGAAAACCGCACCTAAGAATTCTTACATCTTAACCATGCACGATATTTTCGCAAAATTTGTAGTCGCTGTGCCTATACCAGATAAACTCATTAAAAAATTCATTTGTACGTTCGGAGCTCCCATGTCTGTCTTCTCGAATAACGCCTAGAAATTTTTAAGTAAATTAATTAAGAGAATAACTTATCGATTCAAAATTAACCCATTAGAGTTTTTACTATCTTTTCAACGTGTATTATTATGCTACGGGACCAAAAAAATTTGCAATACCACTTTTCCTACGTAAAATTTAATGCTCTTCCAGAATCTAAACTCAAAATTTCGATTAAACACCGAGAAAAAAAAATATGGCCGATTTAATCATTATAATCTTAGATCTGATTTATTCATATATTTTTTGTATTAAATACGTATCTTCAGTTATTATAATAATAATGTTGATACATTTATAGTAATCCTTCAGATTAGTATCATAATTCTTAAAGTGGTTGATAAATTGAAAATCCAGCATTATAAAAGTTTGAAAATTAATTTTTTATAATTGTATAATAATATTTGTATTTTTAGCAGCTTACAGGGGATTAGATGGATACTAAAACAAGTGGAGATACTTTTTACCACTCCAAGTCCATCATGATTCTTATAGTGGTTCTAAAATTAAGAGTCCACCATTATAAATGTATACAAATTAAGTTTTTATAATTGTATAAAAATATTTGTATTTTTAATAGCTTACAGGAGATAAAATTGATACTGAAAAAGTAGAGTTGCTTTTATACCACGCCAAGGTAACTACATTAATTTTTGTGTAATGATCATGTTTACGGATTCAACGTTGTAAGGCAATAAATATATATTTTTGTTAATATTTCGCGCACTTTTCCCAGATCTTTTGATGAAAATTGGTCTTAATGGTTTCGACCCACTCTGGAAATTTACAGGCAGTTATTGACTATAAAAAGACATCTTTTAGATAGTATTTGGTTTTTAGAGTCCGAAGCAGAATTGCTGATTTTCACTATTTAAGATTTAAATGGCTTACAAGCGTGTGACATTTATGATTTAGAAAGTATTTTTAATAAAAAAAAAAAAAAAAATAAAAAAAATAAAGTATTTTTAATGTCATATTTATGCTTGTAGTGAAAATGTGCATATAATGCAAAAGTGCTAAAATGTCAACTTTGACTCTCTGTAACTTAAAATAATGTCCTTGAAAAAATCTGAAAAAATTCAGGAGAACTACTGGACACCTCTAAAACATATTCCATAGTTATAGCAATATTCATTTTTTTCGGCTTCGATTTCACAGAGAACCACCCATATATATATATATATATATATACCGTTGCGGTGTAGTATGAGTTGTCGTGTCGTCTGTGCGCCGAGATTGCGTGGCTGCAGGTCGGTTTTCTATAGTGAAACTCACATATATATATATTAACATTATATTATAATTGCAAATGATGATTATTTTACTACTTATTTTACCAGCATTCGTTAACGTTGACGCAATAGTTGGATACGATTGAGCACAAAAATTTACGAATTTTACCATGTTCTCTCTAGTAAATATCGGAGAGTGCGACATACCGTACCTTATCGTTATTACCACGAAAGTCAAGATATCTCTTCTCCAAATGAATGAATTTAAAAATACTAAAGTACAATATTGCGAAGTAGAAACTAAAACAACAATTTTACATTACGGAGCTTTTTCGCATGTATCTCCAATTAAAAATAGCAAAGATCAATATTTGAACTATCCAGAGAACAATGTTCCACGTTACATGTACATAATTCAATAAGTATCAGTAGCACTCTCTTTCAAAATGTAAGAGTCGATCATACTCATACTCATCCTCTGACTTTCGCGAGTACATTCAATAAAGAAGAAAATTGTAAAAATGGCGGAATTTACTCCGACGTATACGGGAGACTACTCTGATGTAGCGGTACAAGGTTATGTCACAATTAGACTTGAATAAAGATTTAACGCTGTCGAATTAAATAATACCATAATATTTGTAGAAAGTGGCACAACTATAATTTAAGCGAATGCATAGATAGTTTTTATGAGCAAGCTTTTTGGTCCGCGGTACCTTCGAACAATTGCAACACCTATAAATACACGAATTTATATACCGGTTACATAGCTCGAGTCACTGAGAAGGATAGCGAAAGAAGACCACTATATGTATTGGAAATGGAAGAATTAACCTTCGCTTTTAAAGATTTCGGGAGCGTCAGCGAATGCAGCAGTTTATTAATAAAAATCGAGCAGCCTAAACTATTCATTTTAGAAAGTCCCGACGAAGAATATTTCGCATTGAATTATAATATGTATGTAAACTATATTGACCTTTTCGCCTACGTTAATTTTAAATTTGCCTTCATCGAAAAGCATATCAAAGAGGCAATGGTTAAATTTTATCATGATGTATTAATGAAACAGTGCGAAATAGAAAAGAAAATTATTGCAAATTCATTAAGTTTAGCAACTACAGCACCAGATTAATTAGTATACCAAGTAATGCAGGGGCAGAGTTTTACTAGTCTTCTAGCGGGAGAAGTAGTGCACATCATTAAATGTTTGCATGTCGTTGTACAAATAAGAGAAACCAACAGATGCTTTCAAGAACCAGTCATGTTCAATTCACGGCTCTACGTGGTACAAAATACTACCACAAATAACTTTTCAAGACTCGCCCGACATTATTAAACAACAAACTAAACAAACTTGACATTATAGAAGTCCAATCTACCTAACAAATAGCGGTATCTATAGCTATGGTGACAGAAAATTTAGGGGCTTATATTTCTTTTCCCGACGAAAAGACCACCGTACTGAATCAAATTACTTTAACAATGACAGAAAATTAAAAAGCACCAATGAAGATTTATCTTTTATGCACATGTTAGATGAATAATAGTTTTCGTGCCAAGGTCGTAAAGTAGAACTTTTTTGGCCGAGTGTGGAAAGTATAGTCCGAGGTCCTGCGAAGCAGATCCGAGGATCCCTACTTTACACGCGAGGCTGAAAAAGTTTAGGGCCGAGGCGCGAACAT